>CM061138.1:123779382-124426882 GCA_030789695.1 Scilla litardierei
GCCAGGGCATTGGCCCTGGCCACTGCCAGGGCCAGCCAGGCCGGCCCCTGGCCTTGGCCGAGGCAGGCCAGGGCCCCCTGGCCCTGGCCTGGTCTCGGCCAGGCCTGGCCTTGGCCACGGCCAGGGCTCCCTGGCTCTGGCCGGGACCAGCCATGGCCGGCCCTGGCCTGGCCGGGGCCAGGGCCGACCGGCCATGGCCATGGCCATGGCCTATTGGCCTAGGCCGGCCATGGCCCTTTGGCCATGGCCGGTCTCCCCCCTTGTATGGGGTGGCCGCATGCACTCCTCCCCCTCGACGGGGTGGTCGTGGTGGTTTTCGTCGTTATTGGCCGTAGCCAACCCCCTCCGCATGGGGAGGGGGGATGCGTTGCCTCCATAGCCCATTTGGCCATGGTGATCATGCACCAAAAGTTATCTTCCCCGATGGAAATAACTATCATATTCTTCCTCGATGAAGCACCCGTTCATCGATGAAGCACCCGTTCGTCAAGAAAGTAGTTATTCTCTAATGGCCGTGTGCCAAAAATAAAAAATAACCCACTTTAAAGTTCGTAAACTACACACTCCACATGAAGAGAGTTCACATTCCCTATGAATGGAGACTCAGCATCCATGAAGAGAGCGAGCTTGACGATATGAACGGTCGGTTCTTCCCGTCACGGAGAGTTTCTACCATATCCGTAATGGTAGGAGACCCTAACGTGAAAAGAACAACCGCTGCGTTCTCTCCGTCACGAAGCGTTCCTACCATATCCGTAATGGTAGGATACCCATTCTTGAAAAAGACAACGCCTCGTTCATCGGTTCGATGGGGCGACGGTTTGACCGGGGCGAACCCGTATGGCTCTGATACCAATGCGGGATCATGTCAAAACAACTTTAGGATCGATAAATGAAGTTGAGACTTACGCTTGCGTACGCGGCACGGTAATCTCGGAACTTCGCCCTCGGATTCGCCACAACGGTCGATACTTCGTCACGGAGGATCGAAGCAGAGTTTCACCGCCTAAATCTCTAACTAGAAGAGGATTTTAATGGAAGGAAGAAGAAGAACATAATATGCCTTATGCAAACTTATGGCATGGAAAGTGTGAATGAATGCCTTACCCTTGGGTCCTATTTATAGGCTTTAGGGGTAGTTATTGTAGGAAATAACTAAATATAAGCTTATTAGCCTATATTAGCACATTCATTTATCTTCTTCTTTATCCACTTATCAAGTGCCATTTTGCACTTATAAAGTGGCTTTTTCCACTTATCGAGTGGCTTTTTCCACTGATCGAGTGGTCCTTTTCACACGAGAAAAGGTTCCCTTCGCGCACGCCTTCGTGCACGCGACATCTGAGGTCCGTATACCCTCATACATCCCCTCATGGGTGTATTTATGTCGTCCATATCCAACATTATCACCTTTATTTTTAGTTTTTTCACGTTTTTTTCGCTTTTGCACCCATTTTTCATCACTTTTTCAATTTTTTTACCATGCATCACGTTTTTCTTATTTTCTTTGTGTGCTGCATTGTGAATAGTCTTGTTTTCCTTTATCTTTATTTCTTTCATCTTTTGCTAGAGATGATTTTCCTGTGATGACGATGACGTGGTGTTAGCTTTTCTCTATATGCATGCTTATTTTGTCATGTCATAGCTTTTGTTTCTGATATCATATGCTATGTTCTGCTTTGCATTTAGAAATAGTAACCCACCTCTTTTTTCCGTATGAAAATGGATGAAATTCTATTATTAGCTTATGTCTGATAATTCATATGTATGCTATCGTAGAAAACACACCAAGATTCATGCATTGATTGCTTATATTTGGAGTACTGCTTTCTTTTCTCATATCACTTCTTATTGCATGATTTGTATGCTTCACTTCAGGTTGATTGAATGTTTGCTAACATTGATATATCTGGACTAGTTTGCTTTTTGAGATCAAACCGAGTAGATTAAATTACCCTGCTGAAGTTGTCATGCACGTCCTATAGAGTGAACCGAGAGATGCATTTAATTCTTTCTCCACTTATCTTGAACATTATTTCTCTATTTTAAATTCATTGGTGAATCTCCCCTTAGCAATTCTATTATTGGCATTCCCCCTGTTATTATATCCCATGCTCCAAATTCCCCAAACCAAAAAGAAAAAAAAATACTTGTATATCCTTCTCTTTTGATTTGGGATCATTTGTGTATATATATCATTTGAAAAAAAGAGAGAAAAAGAAAAAAGATTTGAGAAAAGGAAAAGAAAAGAGAAAAGAAATTCGAAAACGATCCCATCTCATACCCTTTCTCTCTTTCTTCCCTCTTTCGCTTTTATTTTTATTTCTTTTACTTTTGGAGCTTCAAAAGAAACGGGGGATGTAAATATAGTTTTGTTTATGCCACCACGCTTATGGATAAGCTTGGGGGAGAGGATCCTATGATGTGTGAAAGAGTGACTACTTGACGGTGCATGACAACCTAGGCTAAGTAATATTTTATACTCAGTGAGATTGCTAAAAGTTTCACGAAATCCAGAAATCTACGCTTAGCATTCATTTCATGAAAACCACACTTTTCTATTCTTACTACTCTATTGTGTGGTATCTCTTATACTCCTCATAGAAAGCATTCAATTGAGAAGTGTGTGATCTACGATTTTGTATACCGCTTTAGATGCTTCAGACGATGTTAATTCTAGAATTATTCCATTTTTCATGCTATATTGATATTCTTGGGTTTTCTATTTCAAATGCACCATTATACTATGATATCGAGATAAAAGTCTTCGACATGTGTTTTATATTCGGTGCATGCTATATGAGTAAGCAAAACCCACGTCCTGAGAAAAATGGTCTAGCAGCTTCCTTCTTCGTTTTCTATTTTGTTTTTCTTTTTATTTTATTTTCCACCTTTCCATCGTTTCTATTATCTTTATCCACAGGGTTCGCTTTTTACTCATCTTCCTCGAGGACGAGTAAGATGTAAGCTTGGGGGATTTTGATCACTCCATATTTTACACCTTTTTTCTGCATGTTTGCATGCCATTTCGATCGCCCATATCGCGTTTTTCACGATTATTCGGCAATATTGCGATGCTTTTCATGATTTCTTGTTTTTGTCGTATTTCAGGAGATTTGGAGCGATTTGGAGTGATTCTGAGATGCACCCACTCCGAAGTGTCACCCGTGACTCTTTTGAGGGGAATTCTGCGATTGGAGAGGAGTGGAAGAAGAAAGAACGTCGTAGGAGCGACGAGGGAGCAAAAATACGAAGATTGGGCATTTTCAGCATGTCACTCGGCCGAGTGAAGGAGTCACTCAGCCGACCATCGACAGCCCGCTCGGCCGGCCAGATCGGACACGCAACAGATTGAGATTCAGCATGCACTCGGCCGACCGTCGCCAGCCCACTCGGCCGAACCACAGAAACACCACTCGCCCGAGTGGCATCAAGACGACGGCAAGCAAAAATCCCAGACTTACTGTAATCCATCAGAGCAGTCCCGAGTTCTGACTCGGCCAAGTGAAGAAGTCCCCTCGGCTGAAGCAAAGAAAGTCACTCGGCCGAGTGACTCCCGAGGAGCCGACCCCCAAAAGTCCAGACTTACCGGAATCCGTCAGGGTTTGTCACTCGGCCGAATGACATTTGTCACTCGACCGAATGAGCCACGCTACCTGTAGCGTAAATTGAAATTTTCAGGCTGCGCAGGGGAAATTTTATCACAGTTTTTTGGGCGATTTTGGGGGGTATTTAACCCCAGTTTTTAACCTAGTTTAGAGAGCTTTTTCAGAGCTTTTTGCAGCCTTTTTTAGATTACTTTTTAGGAGATTAGATTGAGCTTTTTGGAGGGAGACAAGAGGGTTATTTTGTTGGATGTTATTGAATCTTCTTTGGTTTGTCTTTCTCTCTATCAAAAACCTCATTTTTATTGATATATTGTCTATTGCAATGAATTCTATTGTTTTTATTATTGAATTTCTAATGATTTGCATTATGAATTGTGAGTAGTTCTATCGTCTTAGGGCGTAGAGATGAACCCTACGAACCCTATCTCTAATTTGTGATGAATTGGTGAAATTATTGCTAGAATTGATTAGGGTTAGTTTTGGATTGATTTAATACGAATAGCTAGGGATTCATACCGATTGGGATTTGCAAGAGATTGGATCCCAACTCGATAGGAAGCCCTAGAAATTCGAATTGGGTTACAATTGGATTTCTCTGGAATCGGTTTGCAAGAGATAGGACGGAAACTAGGGTTTTCGATTGTAATTCTATACCAATACCCGTTGCAAGAGATTGGATGGGTAGGAACTATCCTAACCTAGGTCGTAGCTTGAGTTTGCACGAGAGTGGGCTCGAGATACGATTGAACGATGATGTTGTTCTTCATGCTAGCTTGCCTAGGTTAGGGTTTGCAAGAGATTGGACCCTACCCTAGGTTTGCTATAGACCGGCAATAGCGCGAGAGCGTGAGCTTGGTTCTACATTTAGTTGCAACTAGTTCACCTGAATTGCAAGTCTAGCAATTGTGAAACCTACGAATCACAATGATGAGATATGGGTTGTAGCGGGGATTCCCTATCCCTAGGCGTCTTTATTAATTTGATATTTCCTTTATACAATTGAACGACTGTGACCGCTTTATTGCGAATATTTCTCGACTGTTCTTATAGACATGTGAATTGAAGAAGACACCGTCCTTTGCCCTCCTCGTGTTCGATACCCGCTCGCCGCTACTGATGGATCCTGCCAAAACAGAGTTAGGATCGATAAATGAAGTTGAGACTTACGCTTGCGTATGTGGCACGGTAGTCACAGAACTTCGCCTTCGGATTCGCCACGACGGATCGATTCTTCTCACGAATGGAGTAAGGCTACTAAATCCACAATCTAAATCTCTACTTTTAGATTAAGAACTTGGATAAAGGGAGAGGAAGGATTTTGGCAGAGCTTCGCTAGAATGAAAATGCATGCAAGAATGCCATGCAAAAGTTTAAGGAAATGGCTAACCCTTGGGTCTTATTTATAGCCCCCAAGGTAGTTATTTTAGGAGTAATTGTTCCTTTGGAACAATTTAACTAAGGTGTACCATCGTACATGGCACATTATAATCTTAAGTTATACCATATGCATGGTACAACATAAGCTTAAGATATTACCCCTTTATTAGCCATATGTCGCATGCACTTATGCACATATAATGCGACTTTCCCATTAATCTAGAGATCCTCTCCGCAAGGGAACAGATTCCCTTCGCACACGACTTCGTGTACGCGACGTTCGAGGTCCGTATTCCCTCGTACATCCCCCACAAGGGTGTATAAACGTCTTCCATATCCAACATCTCCCACTCACACTTGAGGGGATTGTAAGAGAACGTCTTTCTCTTAGTTCTTTCATCTATCATACCGAGAAATAGACCGTGCGACCGTCATGCGCCTAGAGTCTGTTGTTGTGCACTTGTTAGAGATACATAACGACCTCGAAGGTGCAAAGTTGAGTAGTTGAACGCATGCTTTACCCTAGATTATTTCTTCACATTTCTTATACTTTATATTCAACAATTGAATCCCATCTGGATTACAATTGGCTGGCCAGCTTTGAATCATTAAAGTCCACATGCGAATATGAAATCAATCTTCCTCTTCTTGCGAACCTTCTGATCTTGACTTGATTCGCTTTTCTAACGTGCCCCGCCAAGCCGAATTATCATAGCCCATTAGCAACACGCTAAGATAGAGATCATCTCGTCAAATCTAAAGGAACCAATTGGAGTCCTTGAGGGTAAGAGTTAAGACCCATATGGCCTTTGAGTCTCACATAATAGCAAACACTATTGCTACTAACTCAGTGGTCGAAATGCATACGTGGTATGAACACGTATTACAACATCACTCCTTTCCCAGGGAGAGTATCTCTTAATGATGTTGTACGGATGAAAGATCAGACACCACAGTGCCTATCTTTTGAGTCTCCTTACTACCCATGAAATATTCCCGGACTCTCATCTTGCATAAGACAGATAGGATTTAAAAAATCCTATGAGATCTCTTTTAAATATCCTTGTGATACGGATCTCAGATCTTTTGTAAGCATCCATATGATGCAGATCTTTCATTCGACTATCTTGTTTAAGTCACGACTCTAAATCATTTGTCTAATGATTTTGACTTTAAACTAGTCTCATCTCTATCTTATCCATCTGATAAGATAAGGCGGTTGCTCATGTGAGAGAGCCAACCTTAATCTGTCCGACATACACACAATAAAATAGCTGAGACTTAAACACAAATGTATAAAATCATTTGTAAGAAACTTGTATGCAATATATAAAAGAACTTCTTCCTTTTATTAAACTTTGATCTTCTATAGACATGGGAAATATTACATGATACAGCTCAACACCTACGCATTCCCATAGATGATAAGTGTTTGAAGAACACATCTCTGGGGATCGCCTTAGTAAGGGGATCCGCTATCATCTTATGTGTGGATATGTATCATATGTCTACTTCCTTCCGTTTGTCATAGTCCTTCGCAAACTTGAATCGAATATCAATGTGTTTGGTCTTACAATGAAATTTAGGATCTTTGACATAGGCAATCGAAGCTTGACTATCACTGTATATAGGAACAGTGCTCGAGTCAGTGGCATTCGTCAGCCTGTCTAAGAATTTCCTAAGCCAAACAGCTTCTTGGACCGCCATGCTGAATGCTACAAATTCGGCTTACATGGTTGATAGGGCGATGCAGGTTTGCTTCTTGCTGCTCCAGGATATTGCACCATTCCCGAGCAAGAAAACAAAGCCTGAGGTAGATCTTCGCTCGTCGAGATCACCTGCCCAATCAGCATCGGTATAGCCTTCGAGTCTCAAGGTATTGCCTTGATAGCACAACGCATAGTCCGCAGTCCCTTTGAGGTACCTTAATATCCTCTTCACCGCTTTCCAGTGTGCCTGTCCTGGGTTGGATTGGTAACGGCTTACCATACCAACAGCAAAGCAAATGTCCAGTCTGGTACACATCATGGCGTACATCAGACTCCCGACAGCACTGGAGTATGGAACCTTTTCCATAGCTTTCTTTTCTTTTGGATCTTTGGGACACATCTCCAAACATAGACCCTCGCCTTTGCTTATTGGAGTATCAATTGGCATGCAGTCTTGCATATTAAACCGTTCTAAAACTTTCTTTATATATGTCTCTTGAGAGAGAGAAAGAAGTTTCTTGGAACGATTCCTTGAGATTTTAACCCCAAGGATATATGCAGCTTCACCCATGTCTTTCATTTCAAAGACGGATGAAAGCCAAGCTTTGATATCCATGATAAGACGCTTATCATTTCCGGCTATGAGTATGTCATCTACATAACGAGACATAATTACATACTTGTTCTTAATCCTCTTAATGTATACGTAGTTGTCTTCGTCGAGCATGGAGATACCATACGACAAAACAACTTCTTGAAAGCGCATATACCACTGCCTTGAGGATTGTTTAAGACCATATATGGATTTACGAAGTTTACAAACCTTATGTTTGTTTTCTTCTTGTACGAACCCGTTTGGTTGTTCCATGTAGATCTCCTCATCTAGTTCTCCGTTAAGAAAAGCAGTCTTTACATCCATCTGATGTAACTCGAGGTCCAAACAAGCCACCATTGCCAGAATTAAGCGAATGGAGGTAAAACGCACGACAGGAGAGAAAGTCTCTTCGTAGTCTATTCCTTCCTATTGCGTGAAACCTTTCGCAACAAGGCGAGCTTTATATTTCTCGATGGAGCCATCAGCCTTATGCTTGATTTTGAGAACCCACTTGTTCCCAATGGCTCTACGTCCCTTAGGTAAATCAACCAAGTCCCAGACTTGGTTTGTTTTCATGGATTGAAGTTCTTCTTCCATCGTCGCTATCCATTTATCTTTAGCAGGGCATGTGACGGCCTGTTTGAAATTTGCAGGTTCGTCATCATCTTGTAGTAATGTCATAAATGTTTGAGGAAATTCATCCTCAAATCTCAGAGGTGTTAGCCTCGTTCGATTACTACGTCTTGCTTGAGTTTGATCACTCCCACTTGGAATGACATCATTCCCACTTGGAATAACATCACTCCCACTCGGAATAGGATTGGTATCGTTCGTATAATCCATAGGTGAAGTATGAGGGTCATTTTCCTCTTCACCAAGAATTCTCCCACTCGAACGTTCCGATCCTTCTTGATCCCAAGTCTCAAACAAGGATAAGTCTTGACTTATCTCACCCTGTCTTGGAAACTCGTTTTCCAAGAAGACAACATCCCTCGATTTGAATTCTATTAGACCCCCATTGTCCTCTTGACCGACGAAAACATATCCTTTGGAGTTTTCAACGTATCGGATGAAGATACACTTCCTCCCACGTGGCCCAAGTTTGCCATATTTGTGAGAGGATAAATGTGCATAAGAGGCACAACCCCAAGGTTTTAGAATGCTTAAGTCTGGAGTTCTATTGTTCCACAACTCATAAGGAGTAGAACTTACCGACTTCGAGGGTACACGGTTTAAGATGAATGCTGCCGTCAATAATGCATCACCCCAAAAGGTGATGGGCAAATTTGCCTGAGACATCATTGATCGGACCATTTCCATCAATGTCCTATTTCTTCTTTCCGCAACACCGTTTTGTTGCAGAGTATAAGGCATAGTTATTTGATGAACTATGCCTTTTTCATCACAGAGTTCCTTAAAACTCGTTGATTGATATTCTCCACCCCGATCGGTTCGCAAGACCTTTATCTTGCGATCTAGTTGATTTTCCACTAAACTCATATAGTTTTTGAAGCAAGATAAAGCTTCATGTTTGTGGGAAATCAAATAAATGTGACCGAAACGGGTGAAGTCATCAATGAAGGTGATGAAATAGGACTTCCCGCGTCTTGTCTTAACATTCATTGGACCGCAAATGTCCGAATGGATAAGCTGTAATGGAATTTCGGCCCTTGTGCCAGTTCCAAACGGCTTGCGACAAGTTTTCCCTACAAGACAATGTTCGCAAGTTGACATTTCAACTTTTGAAACATTAGATAGCAAGCCACTTTTGGCAAGTCTATCCATTCTAGTTGGTCCAATGTGACCAAGTCTTGCATGCCAACAAATGATCTCAGATTCAGAATTAGAAGCATTTGTCAAATGGAAACTTTCATTAATAGAAGAAGAATCATCACACATAGTGTTTAAAACAATCAATCCATTACAAACGTTACCCGACCCAATTAAAGAACTATTACAAACAAGGTCAAATTTTTGTTCATAGAACCTCCATACATAACCTACTGACATTAACATGACCACGGATACGATATTCCTTCTAATATCTGGAGCAAAGAGGACGTCGTGCAATAATAGAGTTCGGCCGTTGTCGAGAACTAGCTTGCATGTTCCGATGCCCTTGACTTCAACACGAGTGTTGTTGCCGACGTATATCCACTTTGTTCCTTGAGTTATCCTTCGATACTCTACGAAGAACCTTCTGTCCTTCGCTACGTGGTCTGTGGCCCCTGAATCAATCAACCAAAAATAGTTAGATTCAGCAAGAAACATGGAACTAGAAACACATATGTAACTAGCCCTACAAGTTACCTTATCACTTCCATCCGTACATGTACGGGCGAAGTGACCGTACTTGTTGCACTTAAAGCACTTGATCTTCTTCAAGTTTTTCTTCTTTGAGTGCACATTCTTTTGCCACCTTTTGTTCTTAGTCTTCTTTGAGGTTTCCAGTTCTTGCTTTCGTTCGTTCACAAACCTTAAGCGTTTATTCTTCCGCTTATTTCCTCCATGTGAGGAACTAGCGGCCATGTGCACTTCTGCACTAGGTTTTGCGGCTTGAATCCGCTCTTCCTCGAGTTCGAGGTGTTTGGATACATCGCTTAAAGTTTTAATGCACTCATTATGAGTGATGTGCATTTTCATGTTATCCCAGCTATCTGGGAGTGAACGAATGACTGCTTGGATCTGCTGTTCGTCAGACAGCGTAAGGCCCGCATCCTTCAATTCAGCTATGAGATTCGCCATGTGGCGGAGATGCTTTTTCATAGAATGATCTCGCCGCATCTTGTACGAATCAAATTGAATATTTAAGAAGCGGAGTTTGGTAACCAAAGTTCCACCAAACTTTACTTCTAGCTCAGACCATATGTCTTTGGCTAGGTCGAATTCCCGAAATATACGCATTATGTCATTGTCCATTGCGGACAGTAACGTAATACGTGCTATTTTGTTCTTTCGAGTCCAAGTCTCATAAGCTTCCCGGTCCCTCTTGTGTTGGGCCGTATTGCCCAACTCAGGTTCTTCCATTATGTTTTGGAGTGTTTCAAGCACATCTTGCTCCTCCAAAACATATTGGATTTTTATTGACCATAGTTTATAATTGTCGCCGTTGAGCTTCTCACCTTTGTTAAGCTCGGCGATAATGTTCTTAGAAGCGGTAGACATATTCGAATCAAAAAACTGCAAAGAAAAATGAAAAACACGATCAAAATTCTATGCATAAAGTTTCGATTCTTTAAACACTTGATAAGTTCCTTGGATAAGCTGAAATGTTACTCTAGAATCGAGAAGTTCACTACGTTCCCAACTACCATCTAGAAGTAACTTTCAAAGTATCCCTCTTACTTATCTCATGTGAAAAAGAAATCAGAAATGATACCCGTATGGTACCAGCAGCGGAAAAAATACTTTTGAAAAACATATCTTTCAAAATGGAATAGGTGAGAGTTAGCGCAAAGAATTTTAGCGCAACAATTGCCAAGCCACGAGACCTGTTCTACATACCCATGGGTTAGATAACCATGGCCGGATCGTGGTAGGACTTGGAATTCTAAATTGCGCTATCCCGATTAAGGACGGGACATAACCTATTTGAAAACATCTTTTTCAAAAAATTTGAAATACATTGGCTAATCTCCGTAGAGTAGAGCACAACGTCATAAGTACATTGGCTAATCTCCGTAGAGTAGAGCACAATGACATGGCTAATCTCGCATGAAGTAGAGCACTATGGCTAATCTTCAAGGAGTAGAGCCCAAGGAAAAACTTCATTAAAATGTTAGCCCCGTATGGGCTAGTCGGCACATTCGTGTTTGACCAAGGCCTTTTGACACCCCGTATGGGCTAGTCGGCAAGTTCGTGATCGACCAAGACCTTATGCCGGATTGGTCGACCAAAACACCCAAATTGGTCGACCAAAAAATTGGTCTTCATCACTCCCGGCCAGGGCTCCTGCCCTGGCCGAGGCTGGCCAAGGGCCTCTGCCCTGGCCGGCCAGGGGCGGCCTGCGGCAGCCCTGGCCACTGCCAGGGCTGGCCGGGCCACTGGCCTGGCCTCGGCCAGAGGCCGGCCAGGCCTCTGCCTGGCCTGGCCTAGGCCAGAGGCCCCTGGCCGGGGCCAGGGCCCTTGCCCTGGCCTCGGCCAGGGCGGCCAGGACCTGGCCGGGGCCAGGGCTCCTGCCCTGGCCTCTGCCAGGGCGGCCAGGCCCTGGCCTGGTCGCGGCCAGGGCCGGCCCTGGCCTGGTCGCGGCCAGGGCCGGCCCTGGCCTGGTCGCGGCCAGGGCCGGCCCTGGCCTGGCCAGGCCACGGCCAGGGCTCTCTGGCCCTGGCCGTGGCCGGCCAGGGCCGGCCATGGCCCGGCCATGGCTTATTGGCCTTGACCGGCCATGGCCCTTTGGCCATGGCCGGTCTCCCCCCTTCATGGGGTTGCCGCACACCCCGTCGGAGGGGTGGCCGTGGTGGTTATTGGCCGTAGCCAACCCCCTCCGCATGGGGAGGGGGTGCATGGCCTTCGTAGCCCATTTGGCCATGGTGCACATGCACTAAAATTCATCTTCCCGATGGGAATAACCACCATCGTCTTCTCCGGTGAAGCACCCGTTCGTCGAGGAAGTAGTTAGCCTCCAATGGCCGTATACCAAAAAATTAACCCACTTCAAAAATTCGTAAACTACGCGCTCCACATGAAGAGAGCGCCCATTCCCTATGAATGGAGACTCAGCATCCATGAAGAGATCGAGTTTGACGATATGAACGGTCGGTTCTTCCCGTCACGGAGAGTTCCTGCCATATCCGTAAAGACAGAAGACCCGAACGTCAAAAGAACAACTGCTGCGTTCTCTCCGTCACGAAGCGTTCCTACCATATCCATAATGGTAGGATACCCATTCGTGAAAAAGACAACGACTCGTTCATAGTTTCAACGGGGCGGCGGTTTGACCGGGGCGAACCCGTATGGCTCTGATACCAATGATGGATCCTGCCAAAACAGAGTTAGGATCGATAAATGAAGTTGAGACTTACGCTTGCGTATGCGGCACGGTAGTCACAGAACTTCGCCTTCGGATTCGCCACGACGGATCGAGTCTTCTCACGAACGGAGTAAGGCTACTAAATCCACAATCTATATCTCTACTTTTAGATTAAGAACTTGGATAAAGGGAGAGGAAGGATTTCGGCAGAGCTTCGCTAGAATGAAAATGCATGCAAGAATGCCATGCAAAAGTTTAAGGAAATGGCTAACCCTTGGGTCTTATTTATAGCCCCCAAGGTAGTTATTTTAGGAGTAATTGTTCCTTTGGAACAATTTAACTAAGGTGTACCATCGTACATGGCACATTATAATCTTAAGTTGTACCATATGCATGGTACAACATAAGCTTAAGATATTACCCCTTTATTAGCCATATGTCGCATGCACTTATGCATATATAATGCGACTTTCCCATTAATCTAGAGATCCTCTCCACAAGGGAACAGATTCCCTTCGCACATGACTTCGTGTACGCGATGTTCGAGGTCCGTATTCCCTCGTACATCCCCCACAAGGGTGTATAAACGTCTTCCATATCCAACAGCTACACCGTGCGCTTGCGGTAAGACTGGTTAGTCCCCCATCCCGGGTGTGTGTTCGGGGCGGGCGATCACATGTATAAGGAGTTAGATTGGTTAGGTAGCATAAAATAGTCATGCATAATTAAGTAATTAAGGAGAATGAAAGATATGTGGAAAATAACAAAATGAGTAAATGGATAAGTTAAACACATGAAATGTGATTAGTTAAGTAATGAATGAAAAGAGTAACATATAATTGAGAATAGTGATGTAGTGATTGTTTTGTGAATGTGAATGAAGATAGTTTTGCACAAAAATTTTGTAGCATGGATACGATGAATATGCAACAGACACTCTGAAAAGTTGGAGTTCTATTTAGTATAGAAAAGTATTTAAAAGTATGTATGATAAGTCGTTTTGAGATAAGTTTAGTAGTATAGTAAGAAAGAAAGTGCTAATTGAATTTGTAAAATAGAAGTAAGGTTTAAAGATGAAGAGGATTAAAGTAAGATAAATATATGAGTATGGATGGTACATGTGTAACGGTCGCTTTCCGACCTTATGTTTTCTGCGTGAACGTATGTTTTTCGTACTCATATTTATTTTGACTCCTTATTGGATTCAGTGTATACGCTGTGATATGTCGTTATGACTGTATGGAAGTGTAGAATTTTATAGTAATTTTTGGGAACGTCATTTCACAGCTCGTTCTTTCGCAGAACAGCTTTGAATGGAAGGGCGTTTTGGTCTTTTGGCTTCAACGCTCATTTCTCGATTTTATAAAAATTCCCGGTAGGATTAGCATGCGGCCAGACCCCGTAGCCCCGTACTTCTCGCTTCTGCGATCGTCTTGGTATTTTCGGATTATTTTTTCGATGCCCGTAGCGGGACTTATCCCCTAATCCTTTTTCCTTCCTTAGTTAACCCTTAATCAACTTGAAATTCAAATCTAATTAGAATCCTAATCAATCCCTAAATATATTCATACGTATCAAGGGGATATGATTTCAACCTCTACTGTCACCCTCCTTTTTCTCAAACTCCACTCTCCCTATCTTTATCTCTCTCCCGCATTTAACCCAAAACTCTATAGCTATTTAGCAATTAGTTTCCTTTTAAAACTCACCCCATGCGTAACCTAGGGCTAGGTTATTTTGTTTTCTCCCAGCCGCCACAAACAAGAACCCCCCTGAACGAAACTCTCTCCCTCTCGCTCTCGACTCACCCTCTCCCTTCAAACCCACGCTAGCCTTTCCCCGTCGCCGGTCACCGACCCCCACACCTCCAGTTGCCAACCCCTCTCCTCGGCCTCCCTCACCCAAAAGCAGCCCCGCTTAGCTTTTCTCCCCTTGCGCAAGAAGCAGCCGCCACCTGCTGCTCTCCCCGGCCGCCGCACACCGTTTTTCGACCGTCGAAAAGCCCGCCGGTTGTCCCCGGAGCCCCATGTCGCCACCCTTCCAGCGAGCAGCCACCGGCGTCGACTGCAGCAGCAGCGACTGTTGCTGCTCTTCCTCCAAAGCTTCGACAGCAGCTAGAACAGCCCGCGACTGTCCCTCTCTCCCTGCCAGTGATGCTCGACGCAGCAGCACCCCGTGCGACGTCCCCCATCACCGTTTACCCTCTTGGTTTGCTGTTTTGGCCCCCCTAAGCCATTGTTACTCTTGCTTGCTAATCCGCGGCCCCTCGACGCCGCTAACGTTTCCTACGGACTGCTACCATGCTCCACTCGCTGTCCAGCGCCTTGCTCGCTGCCCTCACCTTCCGTTCGTTGCCAGAACGTATATTTCTACGTCACCGTAGCTGAGACGCCGTAGACGACGAGGAGCTTCCACCGTTCAGACTCTACTTCCATTCTACGTCAAACGCCGGAGAGGTTGGTTCCCCTAACATGAAGTAAAACCCACACCATAGCTCATCAAAACCTAAATAAAATCAGTAACTTAATTTAACTAAAGTTATTTTCTACATCTTTAAAACGTTGTCCACCGTAGAAAAAATCGACGAACGAACTGATTTTCTGTGCACATAGGGTAGACGTTGATCTAGAATGAACAAAATCATCAAAGACATGACTTTTTGACTGTTAGGGTAGTCCCGCCCAATTTAGAAACAAACCGTAATAGGAGTGACGGAAATCGCGATCTGACATCGCCCTTATCCTGTTTCAGACGGACCATCGCCGACGCGATGCTTCGACGGGATGATCCGGACAGACGACGAACTCGCCACCGCAGGCAAGTGTATACACTTGTACTTTCGGCCGTGTTTAGGCCATAGACTTTTAGAACTGTTAAAACATAAACAAAGTAAATCAGACGTGAAATGATAGTGTCCCGGACCCCCTTGACAACTTAGACTTGACGACAAAGTCTAAGCGCAACAACAACAACATTTGACACCTTAGGGCTTTCCTGTGTGTGCGTGCGTGTGGACACCTGATCACTCCTTATTTTACACCTTTTTTCCGCATGATTACATGCCATTTAGATCGCCCAAATCACGTTTTTCACGATATATCGACAAAATTGCGATGCTTTTCACGATTTGTTGTTTTTGTCGTATTTCAGAAGATTTGGAGCGATTTGGAGTGATCCCCTGATACACCTACTCCAGAGTGTCACCGATGACCTCCCCGAGGGGTATTTCGCCATTGGAGAGGAGCAGAAGAAGAAAGAATGTCGCAGGAGCGACGAGGAGGCCAAAACAAGCTGTTTGGGCATTTTTAGTGTCTCACTCGGCCGAGTGAAGGAGTCACTCGGCCGACCAGCAAGACACCGCTCGGCCGACCTGATCGGACACGTTTTATGTCTGCATTCGGCCGAGCGTCGGAAGCCACATCGGCCGAGTGACGAGACCCCGTCCGCCCGAGTGGCACTCAGACGAAGCCCATCAAAAAATGCCAACTTACTGTTTTTCGTCTGCCTGAGCTTCAGAAGACCCACTCGGCCGAGTGGAAAATGCCGACCGCCCGAGTACATAGAAGCCATCGGCCGAGTGACGACAACTCACTCGGCCGAGCCACCCCCGAAGTGAAGACCCCCGAAGACCCAGACTTACTGGAAATTCTCAGGGTTTGTCACTCGGCCGAGCGACTTTTGTCACTCGGCCGAGTGCGACGCGCTGCCTGTAGCGAAAATTGCGATTTTCAGGCTGCGCAGGGGTATTTTGGTCACAGTTTTTTGGACGATTTTGGGGGGTATTTAACCCCTGTTTTTACCCTAGGTTAGAGAGCTTTTCTCTTTGCTTTTTTGCAGCTTTTTAGATTAAACGTTTTAGCTTTAGAATTTTGTGATTGGAGAGGAGAGAAAAGTTTATTTTTGTTGGATCCTTGGAAGAACTCTATTGGTTTGTCTCCCTCTCCATTAAAAATCTCATTTTTATTGCTTATTTGAATATTGTGATGAATTCTATTGCTATTTCCATTGTTTATTTTTGCATTTGTGATATGAATTGTGAGTAGTCTATACGTCTTGGGGCATGGGGATGAATCATACGAGCCCAATTTCAGATTTGTGATGAATTGGTAGAAATATTGCTAGAATTGCTATTAGGGTTAGATTGGGATCGATTTACTACGGATAGCTAGGTGTTCATATCGATTGGGATTTGCAAGAGATTGGATCCTAATTCGATAGGAAACCCTAGAAATCCGAATTGGGTTGGAATCGAGTTTCCGTAGTATCGGTTTGCAAGAGATTGGACCGATACTAGGGTTCTCGGTTGTAATTCCGTGCCGATACCCGTTTGCAAGAGATTGGACGGGTAGGAACTATCCCAACCTAGGTCGTGGCCTGAGTTTGCACGAGAGTGGGCTCGGGGCGCGATTGAACGATGATGTTGATCCTAATGCTAGCTTGCCTAGGCTAGGGTTTGCAAGAGATTGGACCCAAATCTAGGATAGCTATAGACCGGCAACAGCGTGAGAGCGTGAGCTAGGCTTTACATTCAGTTGCAACTAGTTCATCCGAAATTCTACCCTAGCAATGTTGATGCCAACGAATCACATTGACGAGATACGGTGAGTAGCGGGGATTCCCCATTCCCTAGGCGTCCTTTATTTGATTTTATATCCCCATATTTTGTCTGACGATTGTGACAGGATCGTCAAAGGCAAATTCTCTCTTTTCCGTTCTTAATAGCCAGGTTGTTCGGAGCAAGCACTTTCATTCGTCCTCCCTGTGTTCGATAACCCGCTCGCCACTACACCGTGCGCTTGCGGTAAAACTACAACCGTCGCTCCGGGACGTGTATCCGGGGTGCGATCAAGTTTTTGGCGCCGTTGCCGGGGAGGCGATTGTGTTTGATCTTACCACCCTAGCTATTTCTTTCTTTTTGTTTTATTTCATTATTTTTTATCTAACCCTTCCATTGTGCTAATCACGTCTTTGAAACTTTGTTTTCCCGTGCATGAACACGAGATCAACGGCGGACCCTGAAGCTATATTATTTGATCCCGAGATTGAGCGTACTGCGCGGAGAATCAGAGCGGAGAGAAGACAAGATCCGGAAGGGAGGTTTATGACCAACCCGGAAACTGCGGAACAATTAGCGGCAAGAATGGCGAGGATTATTTCTATTCGAGATAGGCTTCGGCCTAAGACCTCTTCTACGACCTCATCCATTGCCATGCCGGAATTGGCGGCTGACAAGAATTTCGAGCTGAAGACTGGACTAGTGGTTCTGATGCAGCAGGATCCATTTCATGGGAATGCCCATGAAAACCCCCACTACCACATCCACTATTTTTGTCGAAGTGCGCCACATTTCAGATGACGGGGGTCTCCATCGATGCCATCAGACTGCGCCTCTTCCCCTTCACATTAAAGGATAAAGCACTTTATTGGTTGAGGACGCAAGCTGAGGGAGTCTTTACCACATGGGACGAGTTGGCGAGTGCGTTCATTGACAAGTTCTATCCGCCCTCCAAGACGGTAAAGATTCGGAGCGCTCTTATGTCCTTCAAGCAAGGACCCCAAGAGACACTCTACGAGGCTTGGGAGCGTTTCAAAGACCTGCATCATCAGTGCCTGCACCATAGCATTGAAGATTGGGAGCTAGTTCATAGCTTCTACAATGGTCTCCAACCGGGGACCAAGCAGATTATTGATGCCGCGGCAAATGGTGCCATCCTATCGAAGACTCCCGACGAAGCTACGGCCCTAATTGAGGAGATGGCCTCAAACAATCAATAATGGGGCGACGAGCGAGGACACTCTTCGTCCTCCTTGAAGCCATCTAGCATCTATGAGGCGAAGGCCGTAGCGGAGCTGACAAACAAGTTCGATTCTCTCCACAAGGTGGTGGAGAGACTGGAGAAGTATATCACGGAGCCCCAAGGAACCCCTTCCACATCCGCACCCATGAATCAAATGTGTGATTGGCAAGACCAATCTCAAGCTATGTATTTGGGAGGAGAGCAAGGAGAGGGATCCTTGGAGCAAGTTCAATATGTCGCGGGGAACCAAGGATATTGGGCCAATCCGGCCACTAGAAACCATCCCGGTTTTTCCTATGCCA
Organism: Scilla litardierei; assembly: GCA_030789695.1. Lineage (NCBI taxonomy): Eukaryota > Viridiplantae > Streptophyta > Magnoliopsida > Asparagales > Asparagaceae > Scilla > Scilla litardierei. Next base: position 123,797,741 of record CM061138.1, read on the forward strand.
ACAATGAAGGAGCGTTGAACCCACCGCAACAACTACCTCAACAAGCTCGACCACCACCGCAACAACAACATTATCCACCGAGGGGGCCTCCACAACAAAATTTCCCACCGAAGCAACAAGTTCCACCCTATAGGCCGCCCGGATACAATCAAGGGTGGAGAAATCAAAACCCTCCACAAGCTCAACAACGATCCGACTTTGAAGCTAGAGTGGAGGAGTTTATGGTCGAGCAAAATAAGATCAACGCTTCCTTGAAGGCGGGCCAAGACTCCCTTACAACCGTTGTATCCCAAATCTCGGAGCAATTGGCGTTGCTCAATCGAAATACTCAACAATTGCCGGCTCAACCCGAGCAAAACCCACGGGGCAACACCGGCCACATCAATGCCGTGGTTGCCGTTACAACTAGAGGCGGGAAGGATACCACCCCCGCCATGATTCCTACCGAGGAGCCTGTGGAGGAGAATGTAGAGCCAATTGAGCCGGTAGTTGAAGTTGAGAGGGAGAAAGAGCCGCAAGAAAATGAGAAATCTAGAGCGGAGCAATTGATTGAAGAAAGGCGCTTTATTCCACCGGTCCCATTCCCCCAGAGGCTTGCTAGAGCAAAAATGGAGAAACGGTTAGCAAAGTTTCTCGAGTATCTGAGAGGGGTTAGCCTCAACATTCCTTTCCTCGACGCTATCGTGGAAATCCCGACATACGCTAAATTTTTAAAGGATTTTATTTCGGGAAGAAAGAGGAAGGAGAAAATTATGCTCGCCGAGGAGGGCTCTTGGTTCACCAAGAGAGAGAAGGAGCCGGCTAAATTCAAAGACCCGGGGAGTTTTCAAATTCCTTGCACCTTGGGCGGCGTCCCTCTACAAAAGGCGTTGGTGGACTTAGGGGCTAGTGTTAGCCTCATGCCTCTCTCTATGTTCCTAAGGCTAAATACCGGCACGAAATTGAAGCCTACCGACATGCGGATACAACTAGCCAATGGACGGATCACAAGGCCGGTAGGGATCGCAGAGGACATCCCGCTACAAGTCCCGGGGGGCATATGTTTGCCATGTGACTTCGTGATCATGGATGTTAAGGAGGAGGGAGACACGTCGCTAATACTTGGACGCCCGTTCCTCGCCACCGCCGGTGTCATTGTCGACGTACGTGAAGGAACTCTAACATTGAACGTCGGCAACATCGAGGTGGAGCTTCATATTCCTAAGGCAATGAAACACATGCCTTACCACGAGGAGCCGGACTATATGGACCTCCTTGACGAGGTTATTGAGGAGGCGATCCCCCATTCGATCGACGCTCTATTCAATGAAGATTTTGAGGAAGGCCCGGATTTGGACCAAGAGGAGAAGATAAATGATTCCCCCGACCTCTCCACTGAAATTGATGAAGGCGACACTGATGTCGCAAGGATTCGAGAGCTTTGCAAGCTCTCAAAACTGAGGTCTCCGAAGAAAGCTCCGCCGATACGGAAATCGGTGTCACCGGTGAAGCCGAGGACCGGAGCAAGCGCTAGCTTGGGGGAACCTCCCCCTAACACTATTCGAGACGAGAGACCACCAAGGGAGAACACGCCGTCGCAACTTCCGAATCCAAGCGTTCTCCCCGGAAAATTTGACGGGTGCATCTCATATGCACCAAACATCCCGCATTAATTGAAAATCATAGGGGGTCGAGCTCACGACCTTAACCGAGCGCTTGTCGGGAGGCAACCCGACGGTTATCGCTTTATTTTTACTTTTCCTTTATTTTTGTTTTAGAAATTATTAGTGTTTTGAGTCGTTCGCCCAAAAATTTCGTGATAACGGGTCCTATTTTTCTTTGACAGGAGAGGAGAACGAGGTACCCATCATTAGGAGGATGAACAAGGTGACGAGGAGCGCTCCAGGAAGGCGCTCGATGCTTAGGAGGAAGATGAAATCGACGGGAGGAAGAAAAACAGAGTTTAGAGCCCAAACGAAGACAAACAGCAGAAAACAGGGTTCACTCGGCCGAGTATACTAGTCACTCGGCCGAGCACACAAGTTCGTCCGGCCGAGCGGCTCACGAACGAGGGAAGTCTGCTGTACCCAACTCTCTGTTTCTTTTCTTGATTTCAATATAACTGCTACTCGGCCGAGTATATATATTCACTCGGCCGAGTATATATATTCACTCGGCCGAGTAAAACTGATACGCTCCTAGGGCGAGTCTTGCCGAGTAGCTTGAGCCACTCGGCCGAATGGACTTATTCCACTCGGCCGAGGGTGGCAAGGCCACTCGGCCGAAGCGTAAGCGGGGAGGAATTTTCCGTTGAGTTCACTCGGCCGAGCGACCTCTTCACTCGGCCGAGTCGTAACTTTTTCTATAAAAGGGGGTGTGGGGGGCGCGTTTTTCAAAACGAGTTAAAATCCGCAGCGCCCGACCCTTCGATTCCCTCGGCCCCGACTTCCCCCCTCGCTCGCCCGATCTCCGACCCCGCACCGGCACTCGGCCACCCAACTCTGGCCGAACGCCGCCGCCCCTCGCCCGAGTCGCCGCCGGCGGCCACGCCTCCGGCCACCTCCGATAACGCCTAAATCGCCCTATTTTCTCCTCTCTCTCATATTTTTCGACGATCCATGATTTTATCGAACCCCAAACCCAAATTAAATTCAATTTCTATCTATTATACCCCTAACCCCCATACGTTTTGAATATTACACGCTAATCTCTTCGTTTGATGTGCAGGGTATATTGGGGAGCTTAGGGGAGCCCAGGGGAGCTTCCAGGGATTGTTTTGGGCTACGAGGAGGCGTCACCTTCGCATGCTTCCATTACTTTGCTCTCGCGGCGTGTCGTGGTATATTCTTTCCTTTATTTTACGCACGCCGCATTTTTATTGCTTTTGGTGAGCACTCGGGGCACATATGCCGCCCCGGACACGGCCGCGGTCGAGGAGAGCTTCCGCCAAGCGGAAGCGGTCGGATGATGCCGGCCCCTCCCACGAGGTGGAGGACTCTCCTCCGCCCACTCCACCACAACTCGTTCACCCAGCACAGCCTGTAGGCCCCGCACACCCCGCACAGCCTGCAGAGCCCGCACAGCCCATACACCCCGCACAGCCACTCCCTGCCGTCCCACAGCCACCACCACCGGCTCCACTTGTCGGGCCGCTGGGGATTACGTTCCGGAACGACGCACACCGCGTCGCTTTCGAGCGCATTTTCCAGCGCTCGATCGTACCCTCCAAGTTCGCACACCTTGCAGACCTAGGACGCCTGGGGGTACTCGAGGGGATGCTCACGTTGTATGACAACGTGGGCTGGTGAGATTTCTTCCAGGTGTCGGCGGACACGTTTATCCGTCCGACACTTGAGGTGCTTAGTTCGATCGCCCGGACCGACGAGGGATGCTCGTTTCGGTTCATGGACCGAGAGTGTCAGGTCACTCTCAGTATGATGAGAGCATTCTTCTCGTGGCCCGATTTCCCCGGGGCCGACCGTGGTTACGCCCCCACTCACATCCCCCCACCTTCCTTCGATGCCGGCGCCTTCTGGGCCCTGATTACGGGTCTTCACGTTGCCTTTGACCCTAGTAGGGCCAAGGCCTCGGCCATTGTCCATCCCTGCCTCCGCATAGCTCAGCGCCTTATGGCGACTACCTTTTTGGCGCGATATGAGCCGGGTACGATGTCCACGCCGGAGCTTTATATGCTCTACGCGATGACACGCCCCAGAGCTCTATCTAGGGAGGGCGATGAGTTCGTCCCCGCCGTCGTGATTGATGTCGCGAGCTGGTTTTTGGACCGCATCATCGTATCGGTGGGCGCTCGCTCACCGATATGCTGCAGCGGCCTGATCACCCTGCTCGCCCTTATGACCGGCGAGGACTTTCCTGATGACCTGCGACGAGCCCTGGGCCCCACTTCACTGCCCATAGATGTCATGGCCCGGATGAAGATGCTTCGTCCGCATGGTCAGCGGCACTGGGTTTGGTTGCACGGTCCATATGGTGCGGATTACATGATCCTTCCGAGCCCTGCTTGGAGTCAGATTGCACCAGCACAGGTGGACTGGCTTCCGGTGATGGATCTCTTGATCCCCGCCGCCTACGTGCTCGAGGCCGAGGAGGCTGAGCAGGCTGAGCACGCCCACGCTACCCACGCTGCACCCGCAGACCCTGTCGCACCTGCTGAGCCCGCTGCACCTGTTGACCCCGTGGCCCCTCAGCCTATCCCTGATATTTCTGCTTCTCCCGACACCTCTGTCCACACTTCTGTCGGTGTCGGGAGCACCCTCGCTGAGCCCACCTCCACTACCTCCACGCCTACGACCACCTCCACTGCCTCCACGCCCACCACTTCTTCTGGCCCTCTGTCCGTCGTGCCCGTTTCCTCTGCCCTACCCGAGCGCCCATCGACTATAGTTGAGTGCGGAGAGCCCTCTTTTGCCACCGCCGTGGAGACCGTGGTCTCCACCTCTGTCTCCACCGCTGCTGTATTTTCTGAGAGTGTCGTGGCGTCTGTCCACACGTCTGTGTCACCGACCTCTCTGGCCGCCTCGTTGCCACTTTTGTACTCCTCTTCCGTTGCTGCTGCCTCCACTTCTTACCGTCCTGCCCAGCCTCACACTGAGGCCAGGCCCACTCTTGCGAGCGCAGCACCTTTCGTCCACTTACCTGCTGAGCCCATCACCTACGCCACCCGAGTACGCCAGCCTCGCCCTACATAGCACAGACCGGTGCGTCCCTCTGCACCACCTCCCCCCGACACTGTACTTCAGAGCATTCGTGCTCTCGAGGGGGCAGTGAGTGGCCTCAGAGGTGACCTTAGGACCCTGTCCGCCACCATCACCGATATGGCTCACCGCTTTGACCTGCTCTCGCATATTCACTACTGCCTCACCCAGGTCCTAGAGCGACTCCCTCGCGTACCCACCCAACAGGTCCCCACCCCCACTCCTACACACACCCAGCCTGCTTCCACTACCACACCCACACCCACACCCGCTCAGCATCCTGTTCCACCTCCTCCTCCTCCTCCGCCTCAGGACGGAGACGGCGCAGCCCCACCCTCTTAGGCACCCATGATGCCATCGATTCTTTTTGCCATTATGCTGCCCGTCTCTGCTTGGTCCTATTGATTTTTGGCCACCCACCCCTCCCCTCACTGTTTTTGGGTACACATTTTCTTTATATATCTTTATATATCTTTTTTGGGAGAGAGGGAGAGTTTTTGGTGTCACACTTTTATATCTGTATCACTCCTATATCTGCATGCACCATGTCCGCATCATATTTTTCATTTCATTATTTTTATTTTCTTTTTTTTCCTCATGCATGCATCCTCACCTACCCCTCACATTACGCGTCTCTCGGTGTGCCACACTTTGCACATTGAGGACACTGTGCCATTTAGCTTGGGGGAGTGAGTTCTCACGTTCTTTTCGATGTACCACCTTTATTTTTAGTTTTTTCACGCCATTTTCCGCTTTTGCACTTATTTTCATCATTTTTTCTTTTACTTTACCATGCATCACGTTTTTCTTATTTCTCTGTGTGCTGCATTGTAAATAGTTTTATTTTCCCTCTTTATCTTTATTTCTTTTTCATCTCATGCTAGAGATGACTTTTCTGTGATGATGATGACGTGGAGTTAGCTTTCTCTATATGCATGCTATATTTGTCATGTCTTAGATTTTATTTCTGATATCATATGCTGTGATTTGCCTTGCATTTAGAGATATTAACCCACACTTTCCCGCATGAAAATGGATGAAATTTTATTATTAGCTGAGTCTGAATATTCATATGTATGCTATCGCAGAAAACACACCAAGATTCACGCATTGAATGCTTATATCTGGAGTATCGTTTTCTTTTCCTATATCACTTCTATATGCATGATTTGTACATTTCACTTCAGGATGATTGAATGATGTTAGCTATGATAAATCTGGATTAGTTTAGTTTTTTTTGTGATTGAAACTGAGTTGATTAGATTACCCTGCTGAAGTTGTCGTGCACGTCTTATAGAGTGAACTGAGAGACATATTTATTTCTTTCTCCACATATCTTGAACATCAATTCTCTATTTTAAAATCATTGGTGAATCTCCCCTTAGCGATTCTATTATATGGCATTTCCCCCGCTATTAATTCCTAGCTCCAAATTTCCCAAAACCAAAGAAAGAAAAAGAAAAATTCGTGTATATCCTTATTTCTCTTTGAGTTGGGATCATTGTGTATATATGCTATTTGAAAAAAAAAAGAAAAAAATGAGAAAAATAAAAAGAAAAGAAAAGAGAAAAGAATCTCAATAAACGATCCCATCTCATGTTCTCTCTTTCTTCTCTCTTTTTGTTTTTATTTTTATTACTTTTGGAGCTTCATAAAAATGGGGATGTAAGTATTGTTTTTTGTGCCACCATGCTTATAGATAAGCTTGGGGGAGGGAATCCAATGATGTGTGAGAGTGTGACTATTTGACGTTGCACGACAACCTAGGCTAAGTAATATTCTATACTCTGTGAGATCGTTTTAGCTTTACGAAGTCCAGAAATCTATACCTAGCACTCATTTCATGAAATCCACACTTTTCTATTCTTTCTATTCTATTGCGTGATATTCTTATACTCCTCTTAGAAAGCGTTCAATTGAAAAGTGTGTGATCTGCGATGTTGTATACCGCTTTAAATGATTCAGACGATGTTAATTCTAAAATTATTCTGTTTTTCATATTATATCATTATTCTTGGGTTTTCTATTTCTATTTGCACCATTATACTATGATATCGAAATAAAATTCTTTGACATGTGTTTTTCATTCGGTGCATGCTATATGAGTAAGCAAAACCCACGTCCTGAGAAAATGATCTAGCAGCTTCCCTCTTCGCTTCCTTCTTTCTTCTTCGTTTTTATTTCGTTTTTCGTTCTTCTTCGTTCTTCGTTTTCTCGTTTTTTCGTCGTTTTCGTTTTCCGAATCCACCGGGTTCGCCTTTTACTTATCTTCCTCGAGGACGAGTAAGAGGTAAGCTTGGGGGATTTTGATCACTCCTTATTTTACACCTTTTTTCCGCATGATTGCATGCCATTTAGATCGCCCAAATCACGTTTTTCACGATATATCGACAAAATTGCGATGCTTTTCACGATTTGTTGTTTTTTTCGTATTTCAGGAGATTTGGAGCGATTTGGAGTGATCCCCTGATACACCTACTCCAGAGTGTCACCGATGACCTCCCCGAGGGGTATTTCGCCATTGGAGAGGAGCGGAAGAAGAAAGAACGCCGCAGGAGCGACGAGGAGGCCAAAACAAGCTGTTTGGGCATTTTTGGTGTCTCACTCGGCCGAGTGAAGGAGTCACTCGGCCGACCAGCGAGACACCGCTCGGCCGACCTGATCGGACACGTTTTATGTGTGCATTCGACTGAGCGTCGGAAGCCACATCGGCCGAGTGACGAGACCCCGTCCGCCCGAGTGGCACTCAGACGAAGCCCATCAAAAAATGCCAACTTAATGTTTTTCGTCTGCCTGAGCTTCAGAAGACCCACTCGGCCGAGTGGAAAATGCCGACCGCCCGAGTATATAGAAGCCATCAGCCGAGTGACGACAACTCACTCGGCCGAGCGACCCCCGAAGTGAAGACCCCCGAAGACCCAGACTTACTGGAAATTCTCAGGGTTTGTCACTCGACCGAGCGACTTTTGTCACTCGGCCGAGTGCGACGCGCTGCCTGTAGAGAAAATTGCGATTTTCAGGCTGCGCAGGGGTATTTTGGTCACAGTTTTTTGGACGATTTTGGGGGGTATTTAACCCCTGTTTTTACCCTAGGTTAGAGAGCTTTTCTCTTTGCTTTTTTGCAGCTTTTTAGATTAAACTTTTTAGCTTTAGAATTTTGTGATTGGAGAGGAGAGAAAAGTTTATTTTTGTTGGATCCTTGGAAGAACTCTATTGGTTTGTCTCCCTCTCCATTAAAAATCTCATTTTTATTGCTTATTTGAATATTGTGATGAATTCTATTGCTATTTCCATTGTTTATTTTGGCATTTGTGATATGAATTGTGAGTAGTCTATACGTCTTGGGACGTGGGGATGAACCCTACGAGCCCAATTTCAGATTTGTGATGAATTGGTAGAAATATTGCTAGAATTGCTATTAGGGTTAGATTGGGATCGATTTACTACGGATAGCTAGGTGTTCATATCGATTGGGATTTGCAAGAGATTGGATCCCAATTCGATAGGAAACCCTAGAAATCCGAATTGGGTTGGAATCGAGTTTCCGTAATATCGGTTTGCAAGAGATTGGACCGATACTAGGGTTCTCGGTTGCAATTCCGTGCCGATACCCGTTTGCAAGAGATTGGACGGGTAGGAACTATCCCAACCTAGGTCGTGGCCTGAGTTTGCACGAGAGTGGGCTCGGGGCGCGATTAAACGATGATGTTGATCCTAATGCTAGCTTGCCTAGGCTAGGGTTTGCAAGAGATTGGACCCAAACCTAGGATAGCTATAGACCGGCAACAGCGCGAGAGCGTGAGCTAGGCTTTACATTCAGTTGCAACTAGTTCATCCGAAATTCTACCCCATCAATGTTGATGCCAACGAATCACATTGACGAGATACGGTGAGTAGCGGGGATTCCCCATTCCCTAGGCGTCCTTTATTTGATTTTATATCCCCATATTTTGTCTGACGATTGTGACAGGATCGCCAAAGGCAAATTCTCTCTTTTCCGTTCTTAATAGCCAGGTTGTTCGGAGCAAGCACTTTCATTCGTCCTCCCTGTGTTCGATAACCCGCTCGCCACTACACCGTGTGCTTGCGGTAAAACTACAACCGTCGCTCTGGGACGTGTATCCGGGGTGCGATCAACACCCTAGAAAGAACTATCCCTTTTACTTGTCATGTCGTGTCATGTTATAATAAGCCTGCGGGCAATAGGGCACTCTCCAAGTCAGAGAGTGATCCCTTGTACGGATACACAGCCTGCGGGCAATATGGCACTCTCCAAGTCAGAGAGAGTGATCACTTGTACGAATACACAGCCTGCGGGAAATAGGGCACTCTCCAAGATAGAGAGAGTGATCCCTTGTATGGATACACAGCCTGCGGGCAATAGGACACTCTCCAAGCTAAAGAGCGATCCCTTGTACAGATACACAGCCTGCGGGCAATAGGGCACTCACCAAGCTAGAGTGAGTGATCCCTTGTACGGACTTGTCTTGTACACTTGGGTGGGGTAGGGTTTAGCGTGCGCACGGGGAGAGGGTCTGATCCCCCTTGAACCGTAAGGCGTGAACCCTTTGAGTCACACGTGTCTTGTCTTGTCTCGTTTAGGTTAGTCACGTAGTCGGTAGCACATGCTGCGGCTACTGTTTGTCGTGTTTACTTTTCCTGCACCGTTTTACTTTCTTTAACAGCCATGTTATAGCCCCAGCATGTTAATCAACCAGTAAATTGTGGCTTTAAATTACAGTATACTTGCAGTAGAGTCTAACCCTCCTTTGTAGACTTTACCTGACGTACAGTTCCTTTTCTCTTGAGTGATGTACATCAAGTGTCGAGCCAAAGTTCGTAGACGAGGCAGACTTACCGGAGTACGGGGAGCCCGATGACGTTGACCCAGAGTACGTGCCTGAGGAGGACCAGAGCTAGAGGTTTGTCATGCCCCGTTCTCTAGGATACCCGGTATTAATTAATTTTTTTCCAAGTATCTTGAAGAGTGAGGATGATGAGAGAGGAAAATAAAGAGAAAGGAGAAACTGAACAAGCAGGCCACTGCGCATATACTGGGATAGTACAAGTGAAGCTCCACAATAATATTAAACAACCTCATGAAATATATAGAACAACAACATAACATATATAAAACAACTTCCATTTATATACATAACCCAGGTACACCACTACATATACACCGTCATTCTCCACCTCCCCAGAAAACCATATCACACCACAAGACAGCTCACACCAAGTGCTACCCTGAACCCAACTCCAAGTCACCTTCAACCAAGCTGACCCTGCTACCTGAAAAATGGGGAGGAGCACGTCAATGCGTGCCCCAGTAGAAACCAACTTGGATTTGGAACATTGTTTTAATGTTATCAAATCATAAGGCAAGCAAGGGAAATAGAGCATGAAACAAGTGACATAATGAAAGTTAAATAGCTAAAAACAAGGGAATCATACATGCGGTCCAATATCGAGTTACTGCAAGAAAAGGGTTAGCACGAATAGTAATACAAATATTTATACAACCACATACATAAATGCACATACCAGGCACAAACATATAAATTTACATACAATGCACAACACCCAACACGCATACATTGCATATATGTAACACATTACACACAATGGATATAATGATGCATAATGATGCACATGATGCAACATGAGATGAAATGCAATGTAATGTGATGCAATGGGATCCCGTGAATGTGCCAGCATGCAAGTGTATCGTGATCTACTTCGTTCTCAACTGTGGCAACTACCGATGGAGTCAAGAGGTGCCTACACGGTCACGGCCCACAGCGAATCCACCCGCCTCCTACTGTGGCTCTCTCTCCACATAGTGCCATCTGTGTCCTAAAACATTGCACATTCACATCATTTCTCATATTACAAATATATACATGCCCATTCTGCATGTTTCTCAACTTTTGTTTCATTGAGGCATTTCAGCGAACACTTGACGGGCATAATTCATATCAAAGAAACACGATATTATTTAGATGTGCCATTTGCAAAATTAAACTATCTTTCAAGTAACAACAATAATCATGGATCATATAGGGAAGTTTAGCAACAATACACAAATAATATCACCACTCAAATACTTCAGCTTGTAGGAAAATTGCAAACAGTCCAAACAATTGACTGATGTCACCCAATTATAAACAGAATTTAACAAAACTTTCCAAATGAAAGTGGTAGATAGTTAGTCCTGGATTCACAGATAAAATTTCATTTAAAAATATTAAGTAGGTGATTTATGGTAAATTATTTGGTGAAGTGTGTCAGATCTATTTTTCAGACGGATTTCAGGGTCTGTATTAGAAGCCAATTTTGGGCATATTGGAGCTAGAAATTCGACATATAAGCACCTGATAAATTTTTAGAAAAACTTGTTAACTTTCCAACAAGACAAGAACACAAAATTTTATTGAGTGTGTAGGTGTCTAGGCCAATTTTACTAAACTGTGTCAACACTGAAAATCAAACAGACATGTTGTAAAGATGGATTTATTTCTCCTAATTTCTGAATTGAACCTATGTCAAAATTTATATGATTTTGGGGTAGAACTTCAAGATCTACAAGCTCATATTTTTTTCGAACCTTAATTCGAGCTACATTAACCACAATCAAGGCAAAATCAGACATCAAGATTTCTGAATTTTAAAGGAGATGTGTTTGCTAAGAATTTCAAGGGGAAAATTGTGAAATTGAACATGATACATAGATTTTTGATTATCCCCATCACATATTAAGTGAATCATGCTATAAAAACATGAGAGCAAAAAAAAATTAATGGAATTCCAAATCCAAAAGGATTCCTACCTCAAAAGCTCGGTTTTCCTCTTCTCCTGCTCTTTCTTTCTTCTCCATCTTCTTCCCACTTGAACCCATATGAGATTCTTGATTTTTGAAGTGATAAATTAGGGTTTTGAAGTGAAGAAAATAGGGGAAAGGGGAGTGTGTGGTCGGCCTAAGCTAGGGGATGGAGAGGGGGGAGATAGAGAAGATGAAGGAAGGTTTTAGAAAGAAAAAGAGAGAAATCTAAAGAAATTTCTACACCCTCCTTAGCTTCTCCCATAAGCTATGGTTAACTTAAAATGACTAAAATACCCTTCTAAAATTTCCCCTCAACTTCTAGGTATTTACATGTTTTCCATTACTTTATGCACCAACCACTTAAGTATGTACGCACAGCAAATTTAGTCCAAATGACCATTTTGCCCCTCGCCCTTCTAAAAATTTACAACGGTTGCCATTGACCCGTAACCCATTTCACAATTGCATGTCTTCCCTACACATACCCATGTATGCCTACACATGTATACATGACCCACGCACACACGTCCAACACATTCCTGTTGTTTTACACCCACGACGTCATTTGCGCTTATCCCGCATTCACATTTCGCATTCTCTTCACTTAGCCACGTATTATGGCCTAAACTCCCTGGCACTACGCTACATACATCAATATCTACACTTATTTCATGCCCACGTATGCATCGTAAGTTGAAATATCACGTGTGTTCAGTATAATACACGTATAGTGCAAAATAGGGCATGACATCCTACCCACCTTAAAATAAAGTCCGTCCTCGGACTTTCTAGGGTGTGAACCATGTCCAAGGTCAGCTAGGTATGATGGTCTTACTACCCATGAAGTATGAACAAGAATACACCACACCTATATGCACTATATACTTCATTGTCATCCACACACATCTGCATCACATACATATCACAGATACATCCTTCCTCTCATCTAGTAGCACATCTACATCACTATGTGTACTCACTACATATCCATACATATATGTCTTTCACATAAACATCTTGGCACACATATTCACACACTAACATATATATCACACACCACAAATAAGTCTTTATACATATTATTATAAGTATTTAGATCACTACTCATATCTATATGCGTAAGACATCACACCATACCCATATCACGATACATAAGGTATTCATACATGGTACGCTTTCATATACACCATAATACATTTAGGTATACTCGACTTACATCCTACCTGTTTATATATATATTAACATATACGTCTATATCCATTCACAGACACACAACAATACACATTAATCTACGCACTATGACTTGATTACTATCACGGTGTCATACCGTATGTTCACCGGATCCATATACATCCACTACTTAGTCATACGAGTTCATTCACATTCATGGACACATAAATATCTATATACACACGATATATAGTCAAATCCATACATACATTCACATGCACGTACTAACACATGCATGATCAAGTCTGTAACGACCACTTTTCGTTGTACTTTGTTCGTGCGCGTGTTTTTGACCGTGCACGTGTTTATTTTAGACTTTGTTTGTTTGTGAACACTTTGATGTGATATGCCGTTGTGAACGTCTCTGAGAGTATTAAATTGTGTCACTAATTTGGAACGACATTTCTCGGGTCGTTCTCCCACGATTTGATCTTATTCGAAGAGACGTCGTGATTCTCACTTTTGACGGGGGATGTTTCTATTTTTAGTTTCGTCACCCGACATCGAAAATGAGATCCGTCTTCTTAGTTACCTTTCTCTCGTCGCCACGATCACCCCGATATTTATTTTATAATTTTTGGAGTTCATTTGACCTACTTTATATTTTTAGCAAGGTTTAAAATATTTTTAATAGCTACGTTTTAAATTATTTTCGGCCAAATAAAATTTATTTAAGTTTAAAACGTTTTAAACAATTTTTGAGCCAAATCCTAGCCGCTATCTTGGCCGCACCCAATCCCTATGTGATTAGGAAAGAGAGTTTTGAATTTTAAATTATTTTAAACTCCTAATCCCATTAGGATTAGCCCTAGACCAAGTCAACCCCTCTACACTATATAAACAATCACTAGAAAGATCTATTTTCGCAAGAAATTAACCCTAGCCGCTCCCAAAACCCAAATTCACGCTTGCGACGATTCGTCGCAACGTTGCTGCACCAACCCTCGCACCGACCGAAGGAATCACCCCTGTTTCCCCGCACCGACCGAGGCCCCCGCCGCACCAATCGCTCCCCGCTTCGCACAGCCGCCCGTTGCAACCCCGCCCGCATCGCCCCGCACCGACCGAGAGAATCTATCGGTCTGACCGAGAGATTTCTCCGCTCCGCACCGCACCCGCACCGTTGCAAGCCCACGCCTCGCAAACCCGCACCGACCCCCGCTTTGCCCGTGTCTGACCAAGGCGCCCGCCCGCTCACGCCGCATCTCCGCAACGCTGCAACGTTGCAACGTTGCAGCGCCCCGATGCAGCGCCCGACCCCGCATCTCACCCGCACCGACCGAGTCAATCACCCGCACCGACCGAGAGCCCCGACCCCGCACCCTGCTCCACACTGCACAGCGGCCGTCCGCAGTGTCTGACCGAGCCGTTCCCCGCACCGGCTAGTGTCCGACCGAGAGCCATTCGTCGCAACCCCGCACCCGTCACACCGCTTGCCACCGTGGGCCCTCCAAGTTCTCCAGAGGTATTATGGGTCCCCTATTGGTCCCTAGGACTACTGTGGGCCCCACCTAGGTGTGTTCTCTCCGACGATTTGCCGCTTACGACGTTGCGATACGTCGTAGCCCGTCGTCGCACGTGCTAGCTTTGGAATCTGGATTTGTTGCTCTAGTTGCTGCTCTGAACTTTCCAACGAGGAATCTATTTTGGAATCAGAACTTGGAGTGCGTTCTTTTATTCCAACCCATGGCGTCGCTACCCGATGCTAGTGTAGCTTTTGCGTCGTGTTGAGGTAACGCTTTGCACCCCTAGGACCCCCAATCCATTGCCTGCTAATCAAGACTAAAATCAATGTTTTTAAAGTATTTTAAATGTTTTAGAATTCACTAATCAAGATAAAAAAATATGGACTTTAGGCCGGTGGACTTGTGCACGTAGGATATTGTGACTTTGGACTCGTTGGACGGTGTTTCTCTGACGTGATACTTGCAGGCAAGTGAAACTTGCCAACTCTTGTTGTAACGACCACCTTTCGTTGAACGTTTTTCGTGCACGTGCTTTTGGCCGTGCACGTGTTTGTTTTAGGCTTTGTTTGATTGTGAACACTTTTGAGTGTCATGCCGTTGTGAACGTCTCTGAGAGTATTAAATAGTGGCACTATCTTGGAACGACACTTCTCGAGTCGTTTTCCCACAATTTAAACTTACTCGATGAGACGTGACGATTCTCACTTTTGACGGGAGACGTTTCTATTTTTAGTCTCGTCGTCCGACGTCGAATTTGAGATCCGTCTTCTTAGTTAGCTCACATTCGTCGCCACGATCACCACGATATTTATTTTATAATTTTTGGAGTTTATTTGACCACTTTTATAATTTTTACAAGTTTTATATTATTTTTAATAATTAATTTATAAATTATTTTCGGCCAAATAAAATTTATTTGAGTTTTAAACGTTTTAAAGAATTTTTGAGCCAATTTCCAGCTCATTTGGACCAGGTCAAACCCTTGGATGAGTTGGAGTAATTGAATTTCAAATTTTAAATCTTTTTGAACTTCTAATCCTATTAGATTTAGCCCTAGACCAAGTCAACCCATCTATACTATATAAGCAACCCCTAGCAAGACCTATTTTCCAAAGAAATTAGCCCTAGCCTCTTCCAAACTTGAAATTGGACGTTGCGACGAATCGTCGCAACGTTGCGACGTTCAGCCCCCCCGCACGACCGAGAAAACCCACCGCATCCGCCCGCTCCGACCGATAGCCGCCCCCGCATCCTCGCCGTCCGCACGCTGCAGCAGCCGCCCACGCCCGTTCCCCCCCCCCCCCCGCTTGGCCGAGAGAGGCCCTCAGTCTGACCGAGGCCCCGCTCCGCACAAGCGCTCCGCATCGACCCGCCCCGTCGCCCCGCTCCGCTCCGTGTCTGACCGGTCGCCCCGCCCGCTGTGACCGAGCGCCCAAGCGCTGCACGTTGCAACGCTGCCCCGCCTCGCATCCCAAGCGCACGACCGAAGCCCCCGACCGGTCTGACCGAAGGAAACGCCCGCCCCCGCTGCTGCGACCGACCCAAAGCATCGCACAGCGCCGTTCCTAGTGTCTGACCGAGAAATCTCCCCGCACCGAGGCTGTACGACCGAGAGCCACTCGTCGCAACCCCGCACCCGTCGCATCACTTGCCTCCGTGGGCCCCCCAAGTTCTCCAGAGGTATTGTGGGTTCCCCAAAGGTCCCTAGGACTACTGTGGGCCCCACCTTGGTGCGTTCTCTTTGACGACTTGCCGCGTACGACGTCGTTGCACGTCGTAGCCCGTCGTCGCACGTGTTAGCTTTGGAATCTGGAATCGTCGCCCGGATTGATTGCTCTGAAATTTCCAGCGAGGAATCTAATTGGAATCTTGACTTGGAGCGCGATCTTTATTCCAACCCCCGGCGTCGCTACCCGACGCCGGTGTAGCTTTCGCGTCGTGTTGAGGTAACGTTTTGCACCCCTAGGACCCCCAACCCAATTGCATGCTAAGCAAGACTAAAAATCAGTATTTTAAAGTATTTAAATGTTTTAGAATTCACTAATCAAGATTAATAAAACGGATGTAGGCCGGTGGACTTGTGCACGTAGGAATCGTGACTTTGGACTCGTTGGACGGTGTTTTCTTGACGTGATAGTTTCAGGCAAGTGAAACTTGCCAAATCTTGTTTAGGGCCATGTTTTTAGGCCACTTACTCGTTTCTAGCGTAAAAGAGACTAGTCAGTGAAATGATAGCTGACTAGACGCCTACTTGATCTAGTTTGACAACGAAACTAGATCTGTCACCTAATTGATCTAGCTTGACAACGAAGCTAGATCCAACCTTTAAACTTGTTGTTCATGCATACTAAACTGTCACGTTTACTTTCCTTACCTGTACGCCTTACTACTTGTCATGTCATGTCATCCATGCATTGAATGTCGCATTGGTAGCACACGCTACAATACTTGTACTTGTACTCCCTTGACTGGCTAGGTGCACCCCTAGACCAGCAAGGTAAAACACTTCCTGGCTCGTGATCCAGAAGCGAGCATTACCGTTCGGGGGTAAGGCCCTGGCTCGACACACGTGGAGGGGTAGGGATAAACGTTCGCTTGAGCTTAGGAGTTGGCCCGCGCAGCCACTCTAGCCAAAAGACGGAATCTCTGTGCACGAGGTGCTTACTTTCCTTGTCTTGTACTTGTCTTGTGAATGCCATGCCATGCTCGTACTTTACTTTACTTTACTTTACTTTACCTGTTGCACTCATTACTTAAACTGCCATGTCATTGCATCATGCTAGAACTGCTAGGTTGTTTTACTTGTACTTTCAGTTTCACTTGCACAAGTCTTTTAGACTTGCTGACATGTGCCCCTTTCTCTTTGGGTGTCACATGTTAGACCCTGAGCCAGAGACAGTTGTTGAGGTCGAGGTGTTGCTGACGCTGATCCTGAGCCTACGTCCGTCGAGGAGTTCGTAGACACCGGAGACCAGTTTTAGAGACTGTTGGTGTTGCTTTTGCTTTGGGTTGCTGTTAGATGTCAGTGCTTGCACCATTTCTTTGTTTTCGTACTTTGTACCTTTGTTGGCCATGCTGGGCCTCTTTTAGACTCTTTTATTTTAGCCTGGTGGCTTTTCTGCGATGTTGAGATTTATTATTATGGATGTTCTGAGATGTTCTTTTTGTCTCTTTCGTTATTATTATCGTTGTTTCGTTTCGCGTTGCAAGGACCTGCAGTTTAAAGTGATTGACGCTTATCGGACTTGCGGCTTTGTAGCTTCAAGTCTGAGCGGACCTTCTCACGCTTCGCCTCCACGTTTTTGGGAAGCGGGGCGTGACACTTGTGTAGGGCCATGTTTTTAGGCCACTTCCTTGTTTTTAGCGTAAAAGAGACTAGACAGTGAAATGATAGCTGTCTAGACGCAACTTTAAGATCTAGCTTGACAACGAAGCTAGATCTGTCACCCTGCCATGTCATTCATGCATTGTTATCAGTCACGTTTAAATTCCTTATCTGTACGAACTTTTAACTGCCATGCATTGCATCCTACATGTCATCCAAGTTGATTGTTGCATTCGTAGCACACGCTATGAAATACGTGTACTTCCTTGTCCGGCTAGGTGCACCCCTATGCCATCAAGATAAAACACTTCCTGGCTCGTGATCCAGAAGCGAGCATTCCCGTTCGGGGGTAAGGCTCTGGCTCGATACACGTGGAGGGGTAGGGATAAGCAATCACTTGAGCTTAGGAGTTGGCCCGCGCAGCCACTCTAGCCAAAAGGCGAAATCTCTGTGCACGAGGTGCTTACTTGACTTGTACTTGTCTTTGTGAATGATTCTTGTAAAACTTATCATACATGCCATGTTTAAATGCCATGCTCGTACTTTACTTTACTTGTCGCTCTCATTACTTTAACTGCCATGTCATTGCATCATGCTAGAACTGCTAGATTGCTTTACTTTTACCTACTTTCAGTTTCCTTGCACAAGTCTCTTGTAGACTTGCTGACATGTGCCCCTAGCTCTTTTGGGTGTCACATGTTAGACTCTGAGCCAGAGACCGTAGCTGAGAACGAGGTGTTTGCTGACGCTGAGCCAGAGCCTACTTTTGACGAGGAGTTGGTGGACACCGGTGGTCAGTCTTAGAGACTGTTTGAGTTGCTTTTGTTTTAGGTTGCTGTTAGTTGTCGGTGCTTACACCATTACTTTGCTTTTGTACTTTGTACTTTTGTTGGCCATGCTGGGGCCTCTTTTAGACTCTTTTATTTTAGCCCGGTGGCTTTTCAGTGATGTTGGAATTTATTATTATGGATATTCTGAGATTTATCCTTTGTCTCATTTCCCTTATTATTATCTTTGTTTCGTTTCGCGTTGCAAGGACCTGCAGTTTAATGTTGATTGACGCTTATCGGACTTGCAGCTTCGTAGCATCAAGTCTGAGCGGACCTTCTCACGTCTCACCTCCACATTTTTGAGAAGCGGGGCGTGACATGTTTTGTTGGTGGCCCATGCAGGTCCAGTCTTGCAATTGCAAATTAACGGAACAATGATAATAACGGAATGTCCATTAAATAAATTACAACATCTAAGTCATTAAGCTATTGAGTCTAAATTTTTGTTCGTTTTCTATGTCGTTAGATGGCTAGAAGACGATAGACCCGAGTTGGTGGTGGACCTACTTTGAAGACTTGCTATTTCTGTGGCAAGACCAGGCACGTCAAGGAGCAGGCAGAAGATTTCAAGGCTGGTGTTTGATTTGTGGTGGTGCTACTCATTCAGCGAAGGATTGTCGACATGCAAATCAACTGCGAAAAGCATCAGAAGGAATTCCGCAGCAACAAGCACCAGTAACTAGGCCAAGTCGGAAGGTGTGCTATCATTGTAGCAAGACTGGTCATGAGAAGGAACAGTGCATGCGAAAGCTGGGCCAGTGCCTGATTTGTGGAGATCCTACTCATGCTATGAAGGAGTGCCCGAAGTCTAAGCAGCCTTGGAAGGAACCAATCGCAGCACAGTCGTTACAGCAGAGAGCACCTGTACCTACAAGTCGTGGGCCAGCCCTCGTTCCGCAGAAGCAGGCTTTTCAGCAGGCCATGCAGCCGAGGGGGCAGGCTTATCTGATGACGGCAGTGGAGAGCGAGGACGTGGATGAGGTTATCGCAGGTAACTCTCGACCTAGTTGTTTCTTTCCTTAGTTAGTTTTGGCTTGTTAAATCATGTTTGGTTGCTTGCATATGATTGTTTGCTAGAATAGGGTTTGATTGTTAGACTGTTTGTTAGGAGTGATTTTGGTTTGCACATTTCCTGCCAGGGTCCTCTTTGACTCTGGTGCATCGATGTGCATTATTTCTCGGAGCTTCGTGGAGAAGCATTCCTTGACGACTTCCCCTCTTCCCAAGAGTTGGAATATCGTTACAGGAAATGGCATGATCTCGGTGCATCTTGGGTGCAATTCTTGCCCTTTGGTGGTCTGTGGACATGAGCTTTATGCTGATTATATTATCCACGACATCATCAACTACGATGCAGTGCCTGGGATGGACTACCTTGCGAGTTTCTACGCCCCGATCGACTGTCGGAGGAAGGAGGATGGTTCGCGTCGCATGTGCGTGGATTACCAGGAGCTGAATGCCGTCATCGTCGAGGATCGACATCCATTGCCTCGTATAGATGACATTTTGATCAGCTTGGAGGATCGAGGGTGCCCTCTAAGTTGGATCTGAGGAGTGGTTATCATCAGCTCAAGGTGAAGAAGGACGACATCTCGAAGACAGCATTCAGGACGAAGTATGGTCACTACGAGTTCATGGTTATGCCTTCGGTGTGACCAATGCGCCCGCAGTTTTTATGAACCTGATGAATCTGATCTTCTACGACTTTTTAGACAAGTTTGTCGTTATCTTTATTCACGACATTCTGATCTATTCAAAGTCAGAGGAAGAGCATGCATCGCACTTAAGGACATTGTTGGAGATTTTGAGGAAGCATCGTTTGTATGCTAAGTATTCCAAGTACGAGTTTTGGCTGGATAGAGTTGCTTTTCTCGGGCATGTGGTGTCAGGTGATGGAATTTCTGTGGATCCTGAGAAGATTATGGCTATCAGAGAGTGGCATGTTCCGCAGTCAGCGTCTGAGATCCGGAGTTTCCTTGGGCTTGCAGGTTATTATCGACGTTTCATTAAGGACTTTTCCCGAATTGCTGAGCTGATGACCAGACTGACGCGGAAGGATATACCTTATGTTTGGTCTGATGATTGCGAGAAGGCTTTTGATGTTCTGAAGGAGAGGTTGACGACCGCCCCTGTACTTGCCGTGCCTGATCGGAGTGGAGGATTCGAGATCTTTTGCGATGCTTCTGGCAAAGGTCTTGGATGTGTGTTGCATCAGCATGGGCATGTGGTTGCATATGCTTCTCGTCAGCTTAAGGCTCATGAGAAGAATTACCCGATATATGATTTGGAGTTGGCTGCAGTCGTGTTTGCGCTAAAGATTTGGAGGCACTTCCTGCTGAGTGAGAAGGTGAAGATCTTCACCGATCACAAAAGCTTGAAGTATATCTTTACTCAGAAGGAGCTCAACATGCGACAGCGTCGATGGTTGGAGCTTATGGTAGACTATGAGATCGATTTGCAGTATCACCCTGGCAAGGTGAATGTGGTTTCGGATGTGCTGAGCAGACTTCCAGCAGTGATGATGTTGACCTCACAGTGGAGATTACAGCAGGATTTTTGCGAGACTGGTATTGAGATTATTCTTCCTGGAGAGACTTCTTCGTTGATGTGTATGCAGATACAATCGACGATCGTGGATAGGAACAAGGTTGGTCAGGCTGGAGATGCTAAGCTGGTGAAGATTCGGGAGCAGGTGGAAGCCGGTCTGCGGACTGACTTCTTGATTCACGAGGATGGTTCGTTGAGATTTGGAGCCAGGTGGTGTGTGCCATCTGGAGATATCAGAGAGAAATTATTGGTGGAGGCACACAGTTCACCGTATTCTGTGCATCCTAGTGGGACCAAGATGTACAAGGATCTTCACCTGAACTTTTGGTGGCATGGTATGAAGAGGAGTGTGGCTCGGAGTGTAGCCAAGTGTTTGGTTTGCCAACAAGTAAAGGCGGAGCATCAGCATACGGCAGGGTTGCTACAACTGCTTCCGATTCCGGAGTGGAAGTGGCAGCACATCACTATGGATTTCGTGACTGGACTACCTCGGAGTCCGAAGCAGAATGACGCGATTTGGGTGATCGTAGACCGATTGACCAAATCCGCGCACTTTATTCCCTTCCGGATAGGACAGTCTACTGAGACGCTGGCGAGGAGATATATGGAGGTAAATTATTTTACTCTCCGTTTTTATTTCCTTTCCTAGTTTAGATAGTGATGTAACGAGAATCGTGAAGGAGATCGTACGACTTCACGGAGTCCCCGTGAGTATCGTGTCAGACAGAGACACGAGATTCACATCTCAGTTTTGGCAGAGTCTACAGAAGAGCTTGTGTATGAGTCTAAGTTTCAGCACGGCGTACCACCCGCAGACGGATGGCCAGTCCGAGAGGACGATTCAGATTTTGAAGGACATGTTGAGAGCGTGCATGTTGGACTTTAAGGGATCTTGGGAGGATCATCTCCATCACGTTGAGTTTGCCTACAATAATAGCTACCAGGCGAGTATTGGAATGGCGCCTTTCGTCGCGCTATATGGAAAGAAATGTCGATCGTCACTGAGCTGGGATGACATTGGAGATCGGAAGCTGTTAAGGACCGGAGATGATTGTGGATGCCGTGGATGTTGTGAGGAACATCCAGGAGAAGCTGAGGATTGTGCAGGACCGTTTCAAGCATTAGACTGATGCTAAACAGAGGCCGTTGGAGTTTCAGCCTGGCGATCATGTCTTTCTGAAGATTTCTCCGAACCGCGGAGTTATTCGATTTGAGAAGAGAGGCAAGCTGAGTCCAGGGTACATTGGGATGTTTGATGTCCTGGAGAGAGTTGGAGCTGTGGCTTATCGCTTGGCGTTACCGCTGTCGCTGGTGGGAGTTCATGACGTATTTCACGTATCCCAGTTACGTCGATACGTTAGTGATCCATCCCATACTGTGGATTTCTCGGAGATCACGGTTCGTCTGGATCTTTCTTATGATCAGCACCCAGTTGAGATTCTGGATCGTCGACAGAAGCAGCTGAGGAATAAGACCGTCGACTTGGTTCGAGTGCAGTGGCATCACGGTTCCCCTGGTGAGTCCACCTGGGAGCGTGAGGATGAGATAAGAGAGCGTTTCCCGCACCTTTTTCCGAGCAGTGCTTGATGTTGATTTCGAGAACGGAATCATTTCTAAGGTGGGGAGGATGTAACGACCACTTTTCGTTGTACTTTGTTCGTGCGCGTGTTTTTGACCGTGCACGTGTTTATTTTAGACTTTGTTTGTTTGTGAACACTTTGATGTGATATGCCATTGTGAACGTCTCTGAGAGTATTAAATTATGGCACTAATTTGGAACGACATTTCTCGGGTCGTTCTCCCACGATTTGATCTTATTTGAAGAGACGTCGTGATTCTCACTTTTGACGGGGGATGTTTCTATTTTTAGTTTCGTCACCCGACATCGAAATTGAGATCCGTCTTCTTAGTTACCTTTCTCTCATCGCCACGATCACCCCGATATTTATTTTATAATTTTTGGAGTTCTTTTGAACTACTTTATTTTTTAGCAAGTTTTAAAATATTTTTAATAGCTACGTTTTAAATTATTTTCGGCCAAATAAAATTTATTTAAGTTTAAAACGCTTTAAACAATTTTTGAGCCAAATCCTAGCCCCTATCTTGGCCGCACCCAATCCCTATGTGATTAGGAAAGAGAGTTTTGAATTTTAAATTATTTTAAACTCCTAATCCCATTAGGATTAGCCCTAGACCAAGTCAACCCCTCTACACTATATAAATAATCTATAGGAAGATCTATTTTCGCAAGAAATTAACCCTAGCCGCTCCCAAAACCCAAATTCACGCTTGCAACGATTCGTCGCAACGTTGCTGCACCAACCCCCGCACCGACCGAAGGAATCACCCCCGTTTCCCCGCACCGACCGAGGCCCCCACCGCACCAATCGCTCCCCGCTTCGCACAGCCGCCCGTTGCAACCCCGCCCGCATCGCCCCGCACAGACCGAGAGAATCTCTCGGTCTGACCGAGAGATTTCTCTGCTCCGCACCGCACCCGCACCGTTGCAAGCCCCCGCCTCGCAAGCCCGCACCGACCCCCGCTTCGCCCGTGTCTGACCGAGGCGCCCGCCCGCTCACGCCGCATCTCCGCAACGCTGCAACGTTGCAACGTTGCAGTGCCCCGCTGCAGCGCCCGACCCCGCATCTTGCCCTCACCGACCGAGACAATCACCCTTACCAACCGAGAGCCCCGACCCTGTACCCCGCTCCGCACTGCACAGCGGCCGTCCGCAGTGTCTAACCGAGCCGTTCCCCCGCACCGGCTAGTGTCCGACCGAGAGCCATTCGTCGCAACCCCGCACCCGTCACAGCGCTTGCCACCGTGGGCCCCCCAAGTTCTCCAGAGATATTGTGGGTCCCCTATTGGTCCCTAGGACTACTGTGGGCTACACCTAGGTGTGTTCTCTCCGACGATTTGCCGCTTACGACGTTGCGATACGTCGTAGCCCGTCGTCGCACGTGCTAGCTTTGGAATCTGGATTCGTTGCTCTAGTTACTGCTCTGAACTTTCCAGCGAGGAATCTATTTTGGAATCAGGACTTGGAGCGCGTTCTTTTATTCCAACCCCTGGCGTCGCTACCCGATGCCAGTGTAGCTTTCGCGTCGCGTTGAGGTAACGCTTTGCACCCCTAGGACCCCCAACCCATTGCCTGCTAATCAAGACTAAAATCAATGTTTTTAAAGTATTTTAAATGTTTTAGAATTCACTAATCAAGATAAAAAAATATGGACTTTAGGCTGGTGGACTTGTGCACGTAGGATATTGTGACTTTGGACTCGTTGGACGGTGTTTCTCTGACGTGATACTTGCAGGCAAGTGAAACTTGCCAACTCTTGTGTAGGGCCATGTTTTTAGGCCACTTCCTTGTTTTTAGCGTAAAAGAGACTAGACAGTGAAATGATAGCTGTCTAGACGCAACTTTAAGATCTAGCTTGACAACGAAGCTAGATCTGTCACCCTGCCATGTCATTCATGCATTGTTATCTGTCACGTTTAAATTCCTTATCTGTACGCACTTTTAACTGCCATGCATTGCACCCTACATGTCATCCAAGTTGATTGTTGCATTCGTAGCACACGCTACGAAATACTTGTACTTCCTTGTCCGGCTAGGTGCACCCTTATGCCATCAAGATAAAACACTTCCTGGCTCGTGATCCAGAAGCGAGCATTCCCGTTCGGGGGTAAGGCCCTGGCTCGATACACGTGGAGGGGTAGGGATAAGCGATCACTTGAGCTTAGAAGTTGGCATGCGCAGCCACTCTAGCCAAAAGGCAAAATCTCTGTGCACGAGGTGCTTACTTTACTTGTACTTGTCTTTGTGAATGATTCATGTAAAACTTGTCTTCCATGCCATGTTTAAATGCCATGCTCGTACTTTACTTTACTTGTCGCTCTCATTACTTTAACTGCCATGTCATTGCATCATGCTAGAACTGCTAGGTTGCTTTACTTTTACCTACTTTCAGTTTCCTTGCACAAGTCTCTTGTAGACTTGCTGACATATGCCCCTTGCTCTTTTGGGTGTCACATGTTAGACCCTGAGCCAGAGACCGTAGCTGAGGACGAGGTGTTTGCTGACGCTGATCCAGAGCCTACTTTTGACGAGGAGTTGGTGGACACCGGTGGTCAGTCTTAGAGACTGTTTGAGTTGCTTTTGTTTTAGGTTGCTGTTAGTTGTCGGTGCTTGCACCATTACTTTGCTTTTGTACTTTGTACTTTTGTTGGCCATGTTGGGGCCTCTTTTAGACTCTTTTATTTTAGCCCGGTGGCTTTTCTGCGATGTTGGAATTTATTATTATGGATATTATGAGATTTATCCTTTGTCTCATTTCCCTTATTATTATCTTTGTTTCGTTTCGCGTTGCAAGGACCTGCAGTTTAATGTTGATTGACGCTTATCGGACTTGCAGCTTCGTAGCTTCAAGTCTGAGCGGACCTTCTCACGTCTCGCCTCCACATTTTTGGGAAGCGGGGCGTGACAAAGTCACTTAGGTCAGCAATCATAACTATAGATAAATATACATATTATTTCACATTCATAGTGATGCACTCACTGCCTCACATAGATAGGCATATATACCACATACAATACACACAAGAGCGTACAAACATAATACGTTCCCCGCCATATGCTATATATATAACTAACCTTGCACATCCTACTCATATACTACCGTATTAGTCAAATAATTATAAACATCCATCTACACTCCACACACGCGTATACACACAAATATACAAGAAAATACACACATTCCAATACCCACATATCAAACAGTTTCATTCACTTGCATTCATCAAACAGATATATATATATATATATATATATATATATATATATATATATATATATATATATATATATATATATATATATATATATATATATATATATATATATATATATATATATATATATATATATATATATATATATATACTAGTCATAAACCGTGCCCGAGGGCACGGTTCATTTAAGATTTTCCCCCGCGAAAGTTTTGTTCTCCAAAAAATATTTCCACAGCCAAAATTGCACGGAACAACAAATTATCCCAAAAATATTTAGCAGCATAGACGCCTTCGACGCGAAACAACAAATTCGACGCATGCGCATTTGACACTGAACAACAAATTTGACGGGGGAGAAATTCGACGCGGAACAAAAAATTAGCGAAAAAAATTTAGCGGGCGTAGCAGGCGCCTTCGGTGCCCGCGCCGAATGAATAGTATATATATGTTCACACTCACACAAAACAACAAACATTAAGTTCCTAACTGCTAATTAAAAATTAAACATTCTTAAAGCCAATATATAGATTTGCATCTTCACTAAAACATTGCAAGCCACCACCCACCCTACTCTGATGTTTAGTTACTCTTTCTCTGGCTGATTGTGAGCCTTTTTATTATATAATATCGTCGTCATTTTGTAATTGACATGGTCCATCTTGGGAATGGTCATTTTTTTTGAGTAAATTTCACTCAAATGACCAATATATGACTAATAAATATTAATCTACAACAATAGCACCATAACCATTTGAATTTAGATTTTCATACACAGGTCCTAGCTATCAATATAAGCAATGACTGAGATTTGCAATTCAATCTGAATTTTCATATACATGTTTTCATGTACTCAATGCTTACAAATTTACATACACCTCAGTAAAGTTGGTTACAAATCTCAGTTTACATGCAGAAGAATGGTGGTTGAGGTTACAAACCTCAAAGCCTTTTACAGGTTGGCTTTGTAAGCATTGTATCATTGAACTAATGCATGTAATAAACCTGGAACAATGAATTAAAAATGTTGTCATTGTATCATTGAACTAATGCTTGTAAGCATTGTATTATTGAACTAATGCCTTTAAAAATGTTTCCTCGACCATTTCTTATTAGATCATCAGCATACACATCATAACTACTAATTACATCCCAAAAAACCTAGAGAGAAAAGCAATACAAAATTTGTTGTGTATCTTTCAAAGAAAAAATCTTGAAGAGCCAACCCCAGCATAACTTTGCAAGTTGAATGCCAAAACATTAAACCTTTGTTCTAACACCAAAATTCATTGAAGCACTTTTCTCAATACATCCTAGCTATCCAAAGAACTCGCTAGACATTTCTGCAACAAACAAACATGGAGTATCTGGTTATCTGGTTTTCCTCTCTCTACATGCTCGAAGAACATTGCTAAGCATCTAGCGACTCTTTAAATTTTGTTATAAACGATGGGGAATTGAAAATCTCGGCTGTAATAAATGGTCAATGTCATTCTATATTTTTGGCAATGTTATGAAAATGTTAACAATATGAACCATGTGCATTGAAGGAAGAATAAAAGAAATTTGTAAACTCATTGGGATGACGGTAGGAGAACATGAAATACAAAAGGCACATATATAGAAGAAAGCACAAAAGAAATCAATATCTGCCTTCATGATCTCCTCAATAATGACACTTGCATGCATGTATTTTTTAAAACAGCTCGATTTTTCAATATAACCATATTTGTACTCCATAAGCATACATTTTTACCACGAATCAGTACTCGGAGCAATCGAGAGCTCCGATCAGCTCTAGTTACATCATCGGGAAAACCAAACAAAATAATACCACAATTATAAGTTTAAGCCTAAAAGAAGGATGTTTATGTTGTAAATGAGTAAACATGTTCATTGCTCAAGGTTAATCACATCAACTCATGTATTATAGTTCATATAGGTATTGATAGATGCAAGGTTGTAGGATTACAAAATAAGCATAATTATACCAGGTCCAACATAAGGACATCAAGATAAAAATCCATGTTTGTATAGAATATCACTTACCGTTTGCACTTTCTCCTTTTGAACTCACGAATGGACTCTCTTTCCTTTTGATTAGCTTCTTTTTCAACCCTTTCATAACATAACGATAGTACTATTAGCATACATTATATTACTCCAAGTGGGAACAAACTAATATAATAGTAACCGGTTTAGAATATGAAATAAATTAAAATTAAGTTTTAAAAAAATAAATACTAATGAACGTACCTCCTCTGCTTCTAACACCAAACAAAAAAATACATACTAACAAACTCCAAGTGTCATTCTTCTGCTTCATTTTCTACTAATGAATGTATCTCCTCAAGAATGATTCTGGCATGTATGTATTTGTAAAACAGTTTGATCTTTCCACATAAACATACTAATAATAAATTTGTACTGTATTAGCATACATTTTTACCTCGAATTCAGTACTCAGAGCAATCGAGCGCTCAGATCAGCTCCAGTTATACGATCAGGAACACCGAACAAAATAATACCACAATTATAAGTTTAAGCCTTAAAGCAGGATGATCAGGTTGTAAATGCATAAACATGTTCACTACTAAGGATTAATCACATTGACTCAAGGATACAGTTCAGGTAGGTCCTGATAAATGCAAGTTTGTAGGTTTACCTCCAACTTTCTTACCTACCAAATCACAAAAAATTCTTAAGGGCATATAACAACTTCTCCCACCCACACTTCTTTAAAAATCATTTTCAAGTTTCAACCAACCAAATGGTCACTAAATTAAAACATGGGAGCTAATCATGATACATAAACAGCCAAAAAATAGATGAACAAAAGATGAGAAAATATTCTATTCTGTTTAATGCAAAAAAAACAGAACATAATCCTTCTCTCCTAAGCTCAAAGCCCCAAACAATATCATAAAATTCCTTTTTAATGGTTAAAAGCTCCTTTTTCATGTACAAAGAGTGCATGCAATCAAATAAACAAAGGGTCATACTTCATTAAGTTTTTGGAATTTCATTGCACAAAGCATTCATCTACATCTTCTTCTCAGACAACAAAACATAATCCCTTTCCCCTAAGCTAAGATGGAACATTTCTCCATTAAATTAGCAATTTTCTAGCATATGATACAATGATGAGAAATAGTCAGACAAAGTTTTACCATTCTAGCTCACTCTCCTTTCTCTCCAGTGGCTTCTTCTTTAAGCTGTCGATGCACACAAAAAGCATTCAAAACAAAAGCATCATATCCAAATCACTGGATCAAAAAGATTAGTGACACATCGTCAAAAAAACCAAATCCTAAATTAATACCACCATTTGAGTAGTCCCTAGTTACGTTCACAGTCTGATGGAATCATAACAGCTGAATCAAGTAAATCAAGTAACCAACTACACAAAACGATCAATACATAAAAGTAACACATCAGTAACATTCTAATGTCTAAATGCCCTATAAACTACAATGTTATATATAATGTAGGTATTCTAATGTCTAAATAATCTAAACAAAATTGGATTTGAGAGTTGGTTCATAAGCAAAGAAAAGCTGCTACTTCTGAATAGTGTAAACAATTTTATAGAAAAAGTAGGTATTCTAATGTCTAAATAGTCTAAAGACGTACCGTCGTTTTGGTGGTGGATTCCAACTACAAATAATGCAGCAGAGCAACGCCCCAACTTCAGAACTCCATTTTTCCCATTCAGCATCAGTAAATCGATGGTGCCTTCATCTTCTCCCTTCAGCCCAAAAAATGATTACAAATATCCATAAACACTTCAAAGCTTACTTTCATCTTAGAGATAGATAGATTGACCAATAGCTGAGGACAAAAAACATAATGTCAGATAATCAAATCAACATCAAATCTCTACTTTATAAAAAGAAATCACAATTCAAGACACAGTGTCAGCAAAAAGCTAGCTTCATCAAACTGTATAATTCAATTGAACAAAATGCCCTACATTAGGGATTAAAACATATCATGGAATCCTGGATAAAATTCTAGATAAAGACGAAACCACACTGGAATGAAGATTAATCTTTTTATTGATAAATAAAATTATATAACAATGGTCTAATCTCAATAACTAACTGTAATAGATGACTGAAGGAAACAATTTTGTTACCCCATTCTTGGCCTCAACCAGATGCTATAAACACGACAGCTTTAAAACTTTATAACCCTACATGGCAATAGGAAGGGAATCATTTCATTTCATGTCAAAAATGGCATCTATAACTGATGATGTGAACAAATAAACTTTATGTCACCATTTAAATGCCAAAACAATCACATGACCATTCTGGCCACTTCATGCATGGGGGAAATGGATATCAATTTTTCAGTTGACACACCTTTAACCAAGCGAATGTTTACCAAGCGAAAGTGGAGCTCTTGGGCATAGCATAATCGCTAACCTTGTATACTGAGGATGAGTTCAGATCATGCACTTCTTACAGGTCCAGTCATCTTTGACATTTCCTATCTGAAACAAAATTTCAAGATGTAAGATGCTCCGCATAAATTGATGTCCAATGAAAGATGATGAGTCGCAGTATTTCTGAAATGATGCCACATGCATGAAGGAGCCCCTGTGATTTGTTAGCAATACATGACGTGCACTATTAAAAAACATGTTGCCATGTCTGGAAAGTGTTGCATCATGTACACATTTACGTAGAATGATGTTGTTTTAGAGGACCAAACCAGAACATCATTTGCTAACTTCAGCTTGAAAGCAATATCTGCACTCATTGAGGTTGATGGTTAAGCATGTTGGAACATTGTACTATTTTAGGATGTCCCTGGATGAGCGCAGCCCATGATCACCTTCCGGTGCCGCTATTGCACACGGAGGGTGTTAGTAGCCATTAGGGTGCCGGTTTTGGTTGTGTCTGCATGGTGTTAATTTAGATATTGGAGTGAACAGGATTCTCAACTTTATGGATTCCAAATACACAAAAATATTCAACATTCTTCATTAAGAAAAGAAGACAAATTATGTCCTTGCATCTAAGAATCAAATGAAGTAGTCTTATCCATTCAATTTCAAAGTTACGCCTTTTGTGGGTCAGGGAAATGATCAAAAAAGAAAGTCCAAATAATCATATCAATTCCAAATATCACATGTTGGTAGTCCATTAACAATTTACAACCCAATACAATGCATCAGTTTCCCCTTCTTAAAGGTCATATAGTTAACCCAAAACCATCGAAGTCCATGTGCAGTAGCAATTTCAACACAATTCCAAAAAAGGCAATGAATAGTTTTTAAATTAGGGACTATAAATGAACAATATTTACATTTTCTAACTTTCTTCTGTTCTACAAATGTATAGTTAATGTAAGATTCTAAACATTGGATATATATGTTCTCAATCATTGTTGGATTATCTGTAGATGCATAGAGGTGGTCCTAGCGTTTGCCATTTAAGCCCAAGGTAATAAAGTAAGATTTGTTGAAGTGCAATAAATTTATATTTCTCTATATTTGCTCAATTCGATAATATGTATTATATAGCTTGTTTGTTGCTTCATATCCTTCAGAAACTGTATGAGCCACATCCTTTATCTTCTTAAAATATGTCAGTGTGCTAATATCTGATATTCACTGAGCATGAAGCGTGCACATGCTTGCTCTGGTTCCTTGGGTTGAAAATTTAATCCCATAAAATCTATCTGAACAGTTGTATAACGTATGTTGCTTTGACAGGTATACTGTTTTGTTTACAGCTTAATCAAGGAATCATGGTCTTGAATTTCAGATGCTGTTCTTTTCATTCTACGTATGTGATCCTGAAAAGGACATCACTAGATATAAATTCTGTATACCTTACTTGCAGCTCAATTATACCATGTGGATGCAGGAAGCACATGCATTTGCTAAGGAAAATGGTCTTTTCTTCATGGAAACCTCTGCTAAAACCGCCATCAATGTGAATGATGTATTCTATGAGATAGGTGCGGGTTTTATTATTCTGTTATTGCTTTTAAGAGATAAAACTATGCATATTTGTTTGTTTCGTAATGATTAGTGAACATGTGAACACTACCCTATTGCTATTGTCATGATACATGTGGTGATCTTTATCATTTAAGCATAACTTCCATTGTTTGTGTTTGCTCTTGTCCCCTGCGTGTACCACCGCCAATGGAGAATCCGCATAGGCACACAATTACACGTTGAAAAATTAAAGTCATATGCAACTTTCATTAAGCTATTTTATGTCTAATGGAGCTGCAGTCTACACTGAACTTGTAAAAAGAAAATTAAAAATCCTCAAGGCCAATTTGTTTTCTTTGTTTTCTATTGGGAACAGAGAGCTATGCAAGCCTAATAAATATAACCCTTAATTGTGAAAAATACAAAATTGAGCAAAATTAAGGAGAACCCATGAATAGTTTTTAAATTACCTCTCCCTAAAAAAGGCAAAAGGGGCAAGGATGAAGAGTGCTATGAGGTCCCTGAAGACGCAGAAGACAATTTGGTTCATGCCCACGTTGAGGGCTACCTTTATGATCACATGGAAGTCTCATTACCAAAAGCAACAATCTGCAACTTCACCCCAGATTGACACCAATCCAGCTCTCGCTGGACCCATAATCTCATTACCAAAAGCCAAGGAATCACGTTGTACCAATCAAGCCTTTTCAAGTCCTTGCATTTCCTCTCAGTCTCTGATGCCAGCTTTGGGATACAGACTTCCTCATCTTTATTGAAGTGACCCTGCTGCTGCTCAGATTGCCTCGTCGGAGAAGATGAGGCCCAGGATGAGGTGTCATATGTGGGCTGCTTGTAGTCTCCGCCGGAGATGACTTTGTGTGCGCGGCATGTGAAGGATCTTCACTCAACCAGCTTCTTTTCCGCTACCCCGTACACTCCACCACCTGGCTGCCCCTCCCCCTCTTCCTAGCCGCGTCACCTCCCGCATGGCTGGTTGCGCCCTGTCGCTCCACCCAGATCCGCCCAGATCCACGCCGCTGCCCAGCTGCCTCGCTCTGCCCGCCTGGCCGTCCTGCACCCCCGCGTCCCGCCTGAGAACCCCACGCCACCCAGATCCTCCACCGACGCTGCTATGCCCCGCGCCCCATGAACCCCAGCTGCTCTGCATATTAAAAAAGGATTTTGAATTACAAATGATTTAAAAATTGCTAAGGGCTGAGCTGTTAAATGGTTTGGGGCTGAGCTGTTAAACGTTTCAAAACTTTCCCCCCAAATGATTTCAGGTTACATAGTTTTCAAAATTGCACTGATTTCATTTTCAAGTTTTCAAAATACCAATTCATTTTCCCTCACAAAGTTTCCCTCCAAATGAAGTCATCATCACTTAACCAAATTCTCTTCTCCCAATTTCTCTTATTCAATTTCTCTTGTCTTAACCAAATTCTCTTATCCAAATTGTATTAACCAACAATTATTTTACTCAATTTCTCATCTCTTATCCAAATTCTCTTATCAAAAACTCTTATCCAAAAACCCATGATAACATCCATGTTTTATAATATAGATATATATATATATATATAAAAGAGGGATGTTATCATGGGTTTTTGGATAAGAGATATTGTATAAGAGATATTGGATAAGAGTTTGAATTGTATTTGGGGTATATAAATGAGTGATGTTATCATGAGTTTTTGGATAAGAGAAATTGGATAAGGGTTGGAATTGTATTTGGGGGTATAAAAATGAGAGATGTTATCATGAGTTTTTGGATAAGAGATATTAGATAAGAGAAATTGGATAAGTTTTGGAGGGAAACTTGGGGGGAAACCTTTGATTTGGCTTGAAAATTATTAAGTTTGAAATTTGTATTTGAAAACTGAACTTAGGGGGAGAAATAGGCTGCTGACTTTGGGGGACCCCTCTCTCTCTCGACCCCCTCCTCCCCAAAACCCGCTGATCTCTCTCTCTCTCTCTCTCTCTCTCTCTCTCTCTCTCTCTCTCTCTCTCTCTCTCTCTCTCTCGCGACCCCCTCCTCCCCAAAATCCGATGATCTCTCTCTCTCTCTGCCCCCTCCTCCCCAAAATCCGATGATCTCTCTCTCTCTCTCTCTCTCTCTCTCTCTCTCTCTCTCTCTCTCTCTCTCTCTCTCTCTCAGCCCCCTCCTCCTACGGATCTGAAGGGAACGAGGAAAATACGCACGGATCTGAATGGCACGAGGAAAATAGGCGCTGATCTGGAGGGAAAGAGGCGCCATCGATCTGAAAGCTTCGGCAACGGACACTCTCCATTGATTCGGACCTGAAGAAGTTGAAGTCCACAGTTGATCTGAAGAGGTGCCATTGATCGGAAGAACACCAAAAAGGTTCGATTTTTAATTTAGATCTCATTGAGGAAAGTGAATTACTTGATCTCCTTTCCAATTGAATCTCCAGGTTTTGATCTCACCGTTGGTTGTTTTTGATTGGTGATCAATTGTGATATGGGTATAATTTTTGGATTGGGATTTTGCATATTGTGGATGAGTGCGGATTTTGTAGAGTGCGGATGGGTCCACTACAGTTCTTATAAACTGTTCTGCAGGGCCAAGCTGGGAAGGTTCGCTATATAATCGAAGCTTCAGTTCTTCTTCAGTTGTTGGTGCCATTCTAATCAATTTGTGAAGTAACTCTGCTGGAAGCTCATTTCCTGGTAACAAAAAATAGGATAATACAGTTGTACTAAAATAGTGATGAAGGTTAATATTGGGAAGTAATGTTGAGATATTTCCATAGGTTTTGCTTGAAAATTAGTTAGACAAATAATACCAGGATGGATAAATGGGAAAATTGAGAATTTGATGAATGAGACAGTTTCAATTGATAATGACATTATGCTTTGTGATGTAGGCTATGTTTCTTAATGATGTCGATTGCTCTGTAAATCATCTGTAGAGAGCTAGAACTTTTTAAGGAGCATGGATGGAGGTAAATTGAGCATTGTTTGTTATTCAATTGAACTTGCTGACATCAAAATCTTGACTGCATTTCATATATAAGATCACTGCAGACCGATATACATTGAGGATGAAACACTAAGGGTGATTCAACTGGTTCCATATCAGATTGCAAATGGAACATTGCATATATTACTGATCATTTAAAATAAAAGGCAGTGTTTGCATGTTAGACTCGGTTGATGTGGGAGTTTAGCTGGAGTTTTGACAGATCTACATAACTTCCCAACCCAAAATTAGTGCTAGGCTATATAAAACATGTGAGGATTGCTATTTCTCACGAATTTCAGAGAACATCATCCCCTTCCTAATGTAAGAACTAGGGGCGCTTTGCCAGTCGAATTCTTAGAGGTGGTCTTTGAGCTTTACAATGTTTGCAATGTTTTCACTTCTTTGTTTTGAGTTGGTCGTGATTGCACTTCTTGGTTATGAATTTCATTTGGTCATGATTAGTGAGAAATTTAGTTTGTTTTAGTGGGGAACTTCCACTTTTGGAGTTATTGATGATTCTTTGATGAAGAACTCATAATTAGTCTTTAAAGAAATCACCAAAAGTAATGATGTTAATGAGATCTTTTAATTTCACAGCCTTGATATTTTTTTTCTTTGCTTTTAATGAAGTCGAAATATTCCAGGGCATGAAGAGGCCCGATGAGTTTGCAGACGAAATAGCGCAAGAAGCAGAACACTACAATGGGTTCAATTAAAGCAGTAAATTTAATTAAGGCTGTGAATCTTGCTTCTCCCCTGCAGAAAATCTCATTCTCCTATTGCATCTTTGAGGAAAGGCATGAACTCGCTGAGGAGAGCTAATGGGGACCTCCTTCCCTTTTGCTCTGCCCACTCTCCGATCGGGCATTCCTATGGTTGATAAGCTCCGACTCCTTCTTCTCCTTTCCCCACATCTGATTCGGGGGATTCGGGATAAACAGGTGCTGTAGCCCACGATAGCCACCTATGCCACTGACGTGGTGTCTCTGAGGCGAAGCATCGCAAGTATGTCTCTATGCTGCGGTTGACCACCTCTGTCTGGCCGTCGGTCTGGGGGTGGTAGGCCGTACTCCGCTTCAGGACCGTACCCTGTACCCTGAATATCTCCCGCCAGAAGCCACTCATAAAAACCTGGTCCCGGTCGGACACAATGGACCCGGGCACCCCATGTAACCGCATCACCTCATCGCTGATCTACATCTTGGAGCTAGGGTTTGGTGCCTTCTTCTTCCTCAAAATCATCTTTGCCCTAATTCGTAAGTATACTCAAGGCATAGGTATTTTGTGGTAAGATTTTCTATTTCATTTACTTTCGATATTGTAAGTGTTTCACTCTCGGTTGTGAGAGTGTGTTTGTGATCCCGGGTTGTGGGAGTCACAATTTCCTTTGTGTATGATTTGACTTGGTGAAGGTTCTTCACAAGTATCGAAAGTAAATGAAATAGAAAATCTTACCACAAAATACCTATGCCTTGAGTATACTTACGAATTAGGGCAAAGATGATTTTGAGGAAGAAGAAGGCACCAAACCCTAGCTCCAAGATGTAGATCAGCGATGGAGAGCTATGAGGTAGTTGGTGACCAAGAATCAAGCACTTGGCTTGGAAGGCTCACAATCAATGAATCTCCCTTTTGAAATAAGAGTGAGAAGAGATTCAAGATTGGAAATGAATGAGTGACGGATTAAGATCGCATGATGCTTTTTTTTCTTTTATCATGTTCATCCATTCCAACATCACACGTCATTTTGATTGTAAGTTGCATATTTCCTTTCATTTGACTTTCATTTTCATTTTGCTTAAATTTTTGTTGTTGATTGTGTGTGTGTGTGTGTAGGTGATCTCTGCACCTATGGGCAAGATCCTCGATCGGTTGCATGCATTCAGTGAATTCGAGGAATCTCCCACTTTCCTTGATGGATGTGCATAATAGTTGCATTTCATTGCATAACACGTCGGAAAAAAGATTGGTCTCTTTAATCTAAGAGAGCAAAACTTTTCTTCGTCCTTGAAACTTTCTAATCATGCTCTTCTATAGTTGCTTTTAAGATTGTTAATAATATGTTATTTTTCCTTATAACAGATTTACATGCACAACTAAAGTTAGTTCATCTTAATAACTAATGAATGATTGTCAGAACTTTGTAATGAATATGTCAGATGCGGGTCTAATCCTAGAGCAGTGTATAGATTTGTCTGGATATAACTGAAAGACATACATGGTGTTTAATGGTTATCTGCCAATTGAAGTCCTTCGAGTATTATTTCTAGATTGAAGTGTAGAAGTTATAACTTAGCAAGGTGAGAAATTTTTTAATTAGAAGGATGCTGCCTCTTGATTTTACAAACTTAGTTCATCCAATCAATTTTGATTTTAACCAGCTTACTTTATTATATACTTTGTTTTGGGAATAGTGCCATTGAATCTGGAAGTTGCCAATTTAACTCAGCAAGAATGACATCATGTTACCTTCTCTTGGAAGTCTCAAGTATCGGTAAGGAATCTTCCTTTTCTTTTTCATATGTTGGCATTATAAGATTATGCCAAATGATGTTGACTTGCAATCTTGATGGCAGCTCATGAAGTTGGGTACATACCATATCTGAATAATCAAAACATTTATGCACATAAATACATACATGTGTATCTATACATCTCTCTTTTATTTTTGCAAGTGTCTGCATATTCCCTTTCTCTGTTAGAAGACACAATTTCTCAATAAGTTTCTATTGTAATATTTCCATGTGTTTAGCATTTTCTTTAATGGTTATATTGACACTTGGTTGTCTTTCGTTGTTATATTGTTCGGTGATAGGGTATTCTTGAGGGATCTGTAGAAAAGTATTTTTTTGTTCACAATTGGAAGGAATTTTATTAACCGTGGTTCTTCAGATTTCTATTTGAAAGCAATATTCTTTCCATCCTAGCAATTCTAGAAAAACTTGAATATTAGTGTATTAAACTGGTAGTATGTTCATGTCAATTGTACATCTACTTATTGGATTATATCGCAAATAAGGAATACTCTACATCACTTGCAATTGCAATTATGAAGAGGTACCATGGTCAGGCATTTATAGGTTGTGACAACCATCCTCTCTAGATCTATTTTCTCATGTGGTTTTGGAAATTATGTGTATATCCAAGGTTCTTGTTGTCTATAAATTATCATTACCAGTGGTGGATGAAACTTCATGTTGTGACCAAAAATATTAGGAATGAATTTCTTTAGTCACAAATTCTAATATCAGTACTTTCTTTTAAATATGCAGGCAAGAATTAATGGACTGTGTAAAACGAAGTAGAAAAATTAGTAAGGAATGCCAATGTTTTATAGGTATGATTCCCTACCATGTTCCTCAATTATTTGATAGAGTTTCTTTAAAACAGCGTCTATCTGCAGGAACTGATTATTTTTTGGGCCAGAGGATGAACAACTCAAAGATAAGGGCTGAAGTCGGTAGGGAGCTAAAATACGCTGGCATTGCGCAGTTGAAATTTATATTGAACATTGTTCTGACTGGAAAGAGAACATACAAGAAAAATTGGTATGAATGTCATATGAACAACCCGAATTTATTCTCATGACAATATCCATCAGTAGTTGTTTTTTATTTTAATTATAGTTTCAATTTGATTTCAAGACTTCTAAAGAATCAGAGACAATCTTATATGAACTGTGGTTTTGATGATCCTTGAAAAAATGAAGATATGAAATTCCATTGCGTGTTTTTTTTGGAAAGTAAGTCAGTATCTATATATATAGTGAAAAAGGAGTATAATACAACGTGTCAGTTCAAGAGGTGCCGATGTTAATAGGGAGAGGAGAGGACACAGGCATCGTCACTCTCCACTATTCACTCCAGCAACTCTGAGCCAACACCAAATCATAAACGTCACAAAAACAGCGTACATAACTTGCGTGTAAGACAAGCGTACAGGCTGCAATCTCATGCTATCCATTATCAATGATCTCCCAGTTCTCCATTGCCTCCCTCGCAGCTTCATCCACTTCGTCCTCATTCCGATGCACAATACGAACGGAATCAAGAATGTCTTCAAACAGAGTTGTTTTAGGCTTCGATATGTTTTCAAATTGTCTTTTGTTGCGCTCCCGCCACAGATGCCAGACTACAGAAGCTAGCACAGTTCTAGCAATCCGGCCCACCGTATCTTTCTTGCAAAAATGCGCCAGAAAGAAGTTCGCAATTTCCGTGAGTGAAGGAGCATCACCCATAAGCCCGGAAGTTCCCAGCTTGAGCAAAGATCGAGTGAGGATGTAATTGCTGTAGGTGCAGCCGAAATAAATATGGGATATTGTCTCCGGGATGCCTTCATTGCATAGAACACATTGTGTAGAAATTTGGGATCCCCACCTCTCAAGCCGATCTTTTGTAAGTAGCTTGCCCTTTAGAGCTCGCAATAGCGTAAGGGCCATCTTTGGAACATGCTCTTTGTACCAGATTAGTGTTGAGAATGGGAAAGGACTTGACTTTCTTCGAACACTGTCCCATATATCCCTAAACTTCGGCTCCTGCCCACTCTTCCATTCCCAGGAGTCATCACATGAAAGTAATTTTGCTTGGCCAAGGAGCGGCTTGATATCATGTAATTCCGCATCATCCACCCAATCCGACCCACTCCAATAATCCCGAACTCTTCTATTACTCGCCCCATTGGGAATGTCAAAGAGGTTTTTCAGTGGCCCGCAAGGGAGCCAATTGTCATGCCAAAAGAGGGTGTCAGTGCCATCTTTAACTTTCCGCGTAATCATCTTTTGGGAATCATTCCTGCACCGCAGTAGAAATTTCCAAGTCCCCGACTGAGTCACATTACCCTTCGCTCCATAGAAAGCCTTAGCATCTTTGTAGTTGCTACGCATATACTTAGCCCACATGCTCTTGGACTTCAGCATCCTCCATGTCAGCCTAACCCCCGAAGCCACATTCAGGTCTGAAAGAAGCCTCAGTCCCACACCCCCTTCTTTTTTAGGCTTGCAAGAATCTGTCCAAGCCCAAGTAGTGGTGTTTCCCCATATAAATCTCCTACACATAGATGTTAGTGTACGGAGTACTGTCACTGGAATTCTATAAACTTGAGACCAAAATGCAATCATACCATATATTACTGTTCTCACCAGCTCTATGCGTCCAGAAATGGATAACATAGTAGAGGTCCAACCACTGAGCCTCTTTCTGCACTTATCTATTAGGCGACTATACATTTGAGCTTTAGGATATTTTGATGTCAGTGGTAACCCCAAATAAGTGGTAATGGTGTTTGTTAGCTTTGCTCCCAAAAGACCTGCTAGTGCTTCCAGATTTTTTGTTCCTTTACTGAACATGGCATTGCTTTTGTCCCAGTTTATTTCAAGGCCTGTGAAATTTTTAAACTTTGCCAAAAGTGTAATGAGACCCTGAAGGGATTTACTATTTGCCCGGCAGAAAACCAACAAATCATCTGCAAATAGAAGGTGAGAGATTGTACCCGCCCGCCGCATAGGTTGGATGCTACCCTCATCTAGAGAATTTCCCAAAAAGAGAGTGAAAGCTTCCATGACAATGACAAATAAATAGGGTGATAGTGGATCACCTTGCCTTAGCCCTCTGTTACCCTCAAAGTGTCCCATGGGGGATCCATTGACCATCACGGAGTAGGACACTGTAGAAATGCACTCCTTGATCCAACCGATGAAAGTACTTCGAAATCCCATCTGGTGCATGATGAAGTAAACAAACTCCCTGTTGACGCTGTCGAACGCCTTCCTTATATCAAGTTTCAAGCACGCCCTAGCCCCCATTGGATTACTGAAATCCCTGATCTGTTCATGGGCTAGAAGGGTGCAGTCAGAAATCAGTCTTCCTTGGAGGAAAGCCGCCTGATTAGGAGAGACCAATTCATGAACCACCCTTTTAAGCCTGTTGCAAATGGTTTTACTGATAATCTTATAGAGCACATTGCAGCATGCAATAGGTCTGTACTCTCCCAGATTTGAAGCATTTGAATTTTTTGGGACTAGAGTTAAGAAAGTGTGATTCACCTGACGAAGAAGCACGCCAGAATTGAAAAAGGATTGGACTGCACCAACAACTTCAGTTTCAACAATATTCCAATTATAATGATAGAAGAACCCATTAAATCCATCTGGCCCAGGAGCTTTAGTTGCATTAATTTGAAAAACCGCTTCCTTAATTTCTTCTGCTGAGACGCGTCTTTCAAGCCACTTTGAGGTTTCCAATTTTACCTTCTTTTTGGGAATAAGATTCGGGAAAACACTCCAGTAATGGCTTTGGTTATATAACTCTGTGTAGAAATTGACAGCCTCAGATTTAAGCTCCTCATAAGACTTACTTTGTGACCCATTTTCATCTACCATGTGAATCAAGCTATTGTGACATTGCCTTGCTCGCATAGCGTTGTAGAAAAATTTAGTGTTTTTGTCTCCCTGATGCAACCAGTCTTGCCTGCTTTTCTGCCTGAACATCTCCTCTTCCAGTCCCAACAGATTGGCCAACTCCTTGGATAACATATGTTCCCTTTTTTGCAGATTAATGTCTTCATGGATAGCTCTTTGTG
Organism: Scilla litardierei; assembly: GCA_030789695.1. NCBI lineage: Eukaryota > Viridiplantae > Streptophyta > Magnoliopsida > Asparagales > Asparagaceae > Scilla > Scilla litardierei. Next base: position 123,838,965 of record CM061138.1, read on the forward strand.
TCCGCACATCCTCAAGCAAAGTGCGGCAGTTTTGGATAGGGCTAACCGCTTGATGCGTTTGGAACCAGGAGCGGAGTTCACCTTTCAAAAGCCGCAGCTTATTGACCAACTGATACATTCTAGTCCCATAAATATATTGACTCCAGGATGATTCAATAATTTCTTTGTACCCAGACAAGTTAACCCAGTGATTGAAAAATTTAAAAGGCTTCAGATCAGAATGTACCTGGGAGTGGAGTTTAATAAGCATTGGGGAGTGATCGCTAGAATAAGATTCCAAATAAGATACAAAAGAATCCGACAGCAAGTCCACCCAGGCACTATTGAAAAGAACCCGATCTAGCTGTGCTACAATACGACCATTGCCAACTCTATTGTTGCACAAGCTCAGTCTAGAGCCAACACTCTTTAGACCCTGAAGCCGGCAGTGTGTGACACACTTGTTGAAGTCACTCAACATGTTAGAATCCAATCTCCTCCCTCCAATCTTGTCTTTTGCATACAAGACACAGTTGAAATCACCTCCTAACAACCAAGCTTCACACTTGAGTTTTATAGCATCTCTTTCAATATGTTCCCATAGTTCCAATCTCTCAGCAGCCAAGTTACATCCATAAACCCCGGTAATGTAACATTTCAGACCCCCAGCATTAGTACATTGAACCGTGATGTGCTGTTTAGAAATGGACACAACACTCACATGCCAAACAGTAGGATCAAACCCCATTAGAATACGACCCCCTTTGTGTTCACTGAAGTTGTCGACAGTAGTCCATCCCCTTTGAAATCCAGCCTTATTCTTAATAGTCTCTGACCTGAGTTTGGTTTCAAGTAAAATGATTGCAGATGGCTTTACCTTTCTAATTATGTCTCTGAGATCCCGACGCCTCACTACGTTATTGAGACCTCTCGCATTCCAAATAAGAACAGTCATGGATGAAGTGTTGGTGTTTGCCGCAAGAGAGCCCCCTCCTTAATTCTATTACTCTTGTGGGTCGATATGCCTGAAAGAACAGCATGCTGCTTCTTCTGGTTATTGGGTGCAGTAGACGACCGGAGGGCCTGACGTTGTAGTTCCCATTCAGGATTCTCAAAAGTTGGTACCTGAGGCAAGTCTTCAACTACAGCTTCCTCGTCAAGTTCACAGTCCTTCTCAGCTTCCTCATCAAGTTCACATTCCTCTTCAAGTTCACAGTCCTTTTCAAATGTTGGTTCCTGAGCCTGGCGTTGTAATTCACAGTCCTTCACAACATTGAGTTCAATGTTCTCAAACAAAGCATTCTGAAGACCTCCGGTAGACTGAAATTCACAGTCCTTCACACCATCGGAATGAGGTTCACAATTCTTTAACGGCTCAAAAACACTACCAACCTTGGGTTCACTAGCAGGAGGTGCAAGGGAGGTAGGCTGGATAGGGTCGGTCACAGGCTGATCATTGTTCGGGTGAATATATTGCGGAATTGAAGGAGTTTTTGGCCTAAAAACATTAACAATTCTCAGATAGGCTACCACCTTCTTGAACTTTGCAAAACTCAGATTTGATACCCCCAAGCCGTTGCTATTTACAGCGACTAAAGGAACCTCAGGGGTGCCAACTGTAGCAGAGCTCTGACCCTGCTCCATAATTTCTCCAGGCAAAGTAGATTCCTCCTGCAGCTTCTCTTTCCCTTTAGCCTGAATAGACGGATGCTTGGTTTGTAGTGGACATTGAATATCTGAGTGTCCAAAGCACTCACAATGACAGCAACGTGGCGGCTCTCCTTCATATTTAGCATCAATTTTCAGTAGTGATCCATCTTCTAACTCAGCCTCTACAAATTTTGGCAATGGGAACTTTGCATCCACCTCCACCAAGCACCTAGCATAGGTAATTCGTTCAAGCTTTACTGTAGCTCGATCCAAACACAGAGGAGTCCCTATTACAGAAGTCAGAATATTGAGTACAGGCAAATTCCACATATTAAGAGGTACCCCATGCAGCTGAACCCATACTGGAATGGAAGTGAGAATATCTCTATCATGCCTGAGAGTTGGACTCCAGAGCTTAAGCACTACCAACCTCCCCTCAAACAACCATGGCCCCCCATGGAGAATCCGCTCACAATCCTCCTTTGCTTCAAATCTGAAGTAGAAGAAGCCGTTTTCTTTACTGTAAATTTGAACCCTTTTCCTTGGCTTCCATAGTCGCTCCATCCATGCTTGGATCTGTCCAAAGTATGGAATATCCCCCAAAACATAGCCAACTAGAGTGAATTGCCACTGTTCCCCTCCCTTCTCCAGAAGCAAATTCAGCACACATGCGACACTCGAGCCATCAGCACGAATTTTAGGCTTTACCCATGTCATACTCATGGAATCACTATAAGAGCGCCTATTCGAGCAGATGTCGGACCACGTTAGTTTAGCCGCAGATGGATTTATAACTATCGGAACGCGTGGTCTCATAGGCATTTTGTCGACCACTTGGGATGCACCTTCTGATCGATGAAGTTTTGGATCTGGTCCTTTCTTAAGATTATCAGCCTTACCCCAATTTGTAGATCGAGGCTGGCCAAGACGACGCCCAACCCCGATCTGCCTTGGATGATGGCCTGATTTCCGATCTATGCCCTTACGCTTAACGAGTTGCCATCGTCCCTCTCCATCATCAGGCACTTCTCGAGATCTACCAACTGAGGCTGTGCCTGCCACCCACGGAGGCTGAACCGGAAGGCCGCCGCCGCTAAGTGCTCCTCGCACAGCCTCATCAACCAGCCGCCGATCGCCATGAATCGCAGGACCGTGAAATTCCATTGCGTGTTGTGTTATGATGCATTCATATATTCAATGATTAGAAAAGTTCCTTCCACAAAATGAAGGCTATTCATTAATCCAATTATCAAGAAATTGATGATGACATTTCATGATCTAAGTACACCAGCTTTCATATCAAATAGTCTAGCTAGATTTCTGAAAACTGGTTACTAAATTAAAGTCTCCTAAATTTTCTCCCTAAATTAAGTCTGCCTATTAAAGAGAGAATATTATTTGATTTTGAAGCCTCTTCAAGAAACTTGGATATGGAATAATACTTCCATAGGCTCAATGTGGCTACAGGCATTTGATACTTCCATATGCTTTCTCTTGAATAAACAAGCCATTGATATGCATGTTAGTTAGTCCAAATCTGATAATGTAATTGGCATTCAGGTTGACAAAGCATTTTGTCAGGTGCCAATCCATTGAACTTTGCCATTGATTTTAAATATTAAAGACTTCCAAGTTTTTTTAGCTCTGATGCAGATCTGATGTAAATACGTTTTGTGTATATGTACTTCTCCCCCATTTTCTTTTTGTTCTATTAAAATAAGTATGTTGTGCATGTGGGTATGTTCAGTAAAATCATGATGGTTGATCTTTCTCAATATAAATATCATGATGGTCACATAAGTTAAGTTTAATGTCAGTTTTACAAAAAATGTTTCTTTTAAATGTTTTCTGTTGCTTGACGTTACATAAACCAATTTTAATGTCAGTTTTACATCCAGAAATTGGACCTTAAGGCCATTTACAGAAATTTGACCTTGAGGTTAGATATTTTGGCATACTAGCATCTCATGCACATCAACTAAACAGAAAACTTTTTCATTTCATGTCAAAATCTTTGTCCTCTTAATTGGAAATGAGACAAAAAATCTGCTTGCGGGAGGTTTTTTTTTCAAAATAAGACGACGAAAACAAAAATAATCATATTTTGCCGATGTTTGACCAAATATCTAAACTAAACGGATGAATCATGATGTTGAAACTTAAACTAATCAAGGGTGAGCTAAACTAATTAAGGCACATGTGAGCATGGAAAGAGATAATCTGGAATGACCAGAAAATAACAGCACTCATGTATGAGTGCATCCATCATATTACGTTGCATTAGGAGTATAATCATATTATGCCTCGCATGTGTAAGAGGCAAGCCAGAGAGGTGTCAGTGTGTTTGAGGGATTGGACATTGTAATGGCTTCTGAATTGGAAAATTTATGCTTCAAATTAAGAAGTTATATTTAATAATTAAAGAAGATTGTAGTGGCAAAGAACCAAATGAATAGATGCCATCTGAGATATTTTGAGATACATGAATGTAATTTCTGTTTAGTACTATAAAAGGAGGTGGTATTCATGAAGGTCTAAGAAAAGCATATCAATTTCTCTTTTTGGTATTCTTCGCATTATTTCTATTCTGAAGTTGACATACCTTCACCTGGTGGATTTTACTTTGAGATTAATGATGAAGGCCTAAGATGCCATTCTTCGCATATCAATTTCTGTTTAGTACGATAAAAGGAGGTGGTATTATGAACCTCCACCTGGTGGATTTTACTTTGAGATTAATGATGAAGGCCCAGTTATACAGGTAATTCACTAAATCTGTTTTGCACAGCGGTTTCCAATAGCTATGGGTATCTGAAGGTGGATTTTGACAATGTAATTTGCTGAGTGAAGGATGACCCTCTTTTGGTTGATTATAATGTCGAAGAGCGTGTGAATGATTTTGTTGCCGCAACTTTATCACATGTATGTCGATTATAATTCGATCAAGTGACCTCACTTGATGTTTTCCTTTCATATTTGATAACATTCTATTTGTTCTCAAATGTTTCAAAATCGTGTGGCCATTTGTGTATCACAAATAATTTCCGTAAAGGAAAGTAATTTCTTTTTTAGTGTACCAGGACTTTAAGGGACATCATAATTTAGTTTCTTATTATAAAACATAAACAACATTCAATTTACCCTTCTGCTATACCATTCACTGGTGATTGTTAAGTGCTAAGTTTGCTTTGTATACAATGTTAGTTCACAATCCATAAGTTTAAGCTTTCAGGTGAAATGGTTATCAGATAGATCCACAAATTTCAAGAACATGTTTCAGAATGTCCTGAGTTCAAACTTCATCAGTGAACAATTTGAACGAAAATTTGTTTAATTTAACCCAGTTTTTCTTCCTTTCCAATGAATCATATCAGTATTGGGGCATGTCCATGTGGGTTGAGGTTACATAAACCAATTCTGAAGTTGACATACCCAAAGTTGACATACCCGTATCCTTTGCATGTATCTGTTTATATGTTATCGTATGATACAACTAGCAACATCCCAATATAATTAATGTAGATTCTGCATGAATTGGTGCAATAATCCAATAACAAAAGTGATGCATGAACGAAAAACCATTAGGTAAATCAACTTTCCATTAAGTTGATACTGACAATGATCAGTAAAAGACCCCAAATTTTAAATTTAACATTCGTTGGAGATCGACATGTTTTACATCATATAAATCAGTAAGGTACTTCATATCTTCAACTGACATAATGATAAGCCCGTGACAAAGCAGACATCCATACTTCATATCTTCAACTGACATAATGATAAGCCCGTGACAAAGCAGACATCCGTAATCCAAATATGGACCCAAGATCATTCAAATGAAAATGAATGCTCATAAATCTATGTTGCTTTTGTCTCACTTTGGTTCAATTGTGATTAGTCTTGGTTGTTGTAATGTAATTCTTATTCATTGCTTAAGTTAAGGTGTGATGACATTGTTCATATATATACGTTAATGGGGTATATTTTTTATCATTGATCTTACTAATGCTATCATTTTTTGGTTACACAGTAGGGGATCGATTCCTGGTGGCTACAACTAAGGGGAAGGGGATACCATCTGGCCTAAGGGCCGATGGTTATTAATGTTATCATTTTAAGTTGTTATTCTGATTATTTGCAGTTTTTTGTAGTGAACTCGAAATAGTTGTTGTATATTAACACTCCTTATGATGATTGAAGATAGTATTGTTGCTTGGTGATCTATGTAATGAGAACTTGGAGAACTTTAAATCTATTGCGCTTGATAGCTGATATTTTGCTTACTTATTGCAATAATGTTGGTTGTGGATGCACTCTTAAGATTCATCCAAAATTTCTATTTGGCATTCTATTACCTAACCTACTGACAATGTTCTTGATAATGTTCCTGTTTGTTGTGGATGCACTTGAAATCCTAATGTTTCTTGAAAGTTGTTTGTATGGGACTGTTGAAAAAACTTCTTTTTTCCATTTGCGTTTATTACTGTACTTTTTGTTCGTGAAGACTTCTTTGATGTTACCTGCAGTGCATGGAAAGGTTACTCCCGTGGACACTTTTGTGGCTTTTTGATTATGCATGTAACGATGTTGAAAGAATCTTACTTTTTTGGTACCATACTAACAAATTTTGGTTCTTTGCTAATTGAATTTTAGCATACTTAATAACACAATATTGCCACTTAACGAGCATATATGTGAGATGATGCATCAATTTTGTCCTTTAAGCAATCATTTTTTGGAATTTTTTTATGTTAGCACCTTGGGGTATTTTTGGAGCATGATATGGATAAGGATTAATTAACAAAACATTAATCATAGAGGATTAACTGAATATTATTTTGTGAGAATATTTGATATGCATTTTGTTACTTCGGCACATACATATTTTTTGCACATCATCTTTTTGTTTTGAACATATTACTAATGTTATTTATATAGGTGATGTTACTTGCTAAGCTACCCTAAAGCTGTTGGGGAACTGAAATTTTATGAGTTAAAAATTTGGATGTACATTTCTCTTCCAATATTTTGGGTTGAACTAAATCTTGATGGATTTATAGGTAGAACTAAAATTTTTAGGGGAATCAAATTCTATGGGAAGAAATTATTTTTGGGGAAACTAAATTTTTGAGAACTAAATAACTTTAGGGGAAACTACAATTTTTAGGAGAAACAAAATTCTCGGGGAAGAAAATTTTTGGGTGAAACTAAAATTTTTTGAGAACTAAATATCAACGGCGGGAACTAAATTTTATGTGCTAACTAAATTTTGGGGAGACCGCCGGTCCTTAAGCCAGATGGTATCCCCCCCACTTATGTAGTAGCGACCCGGGATCTAATCTCGGTCGCCTCTGTGTTACCAAAAAACTAAATTTTGGGGAGAACTAAATAACTTTTCGAGTGAACTTTAATTATTGCCAACCGTTTAAATTTTGGGAGAACCTAAGATTTTTGGGGGAACAAAATTCCTTGGGATGAGCTAAATTTTCGGGGGAACTAAGATTTTGAAGGGGGGATTTCTAAAATGAATCATGTGCACATTTTCAGGGGAACTAAGATTTTGAGGGGGGAATATCTAAAATGAATCGTGCCCACATTTTCGGGGGAACTAATATTTTGAGGGGGAAATATCTAAATTGAACAGTGCCCTATGGGCACATGTATATACTAGTATATATATATACACCTATATCTCATATCTGTCACATTTACATCCACATTGCATAGGTATATACATACACACATGCTTTGGTACAGTCCTATATATACATGCATACTAACAGGAATACACTTCTCCAAAATACACCTAGATAGGCAACCATGTCGGGAAGATTCACAGATAATCAAACAAGGATATATATATAAGTATATATTTATTCAACCAATATACACACAACCATATATGCCTCTAATGCACACTACACATGCATGAACACATCCCCACACTCCATTGTGACACTTATAAAAGAAATCCATACAACCATAATATGTATTCACACAAGCACATCAACCAATACACCACACGGATACTCTATATAACCCAATTATATGCATATACTCATTATGTACATGCAGGGGTATACATATCAATTCCACATATAGATATCTAAGCCTACACACAGCCAAATACACATTTGCTCTATACACCAAATTATTATCCTAATAGTAAGTATGCACACCGACATGCATATATATCTATTAGGGTCCATGCAATCATGCACATACATTCCCATATATGGGCACACACACACATACACACATACTATACATATCCTGCTATTACACACCTATACAGTCAAGCTACTCAACTATTAGCAGGTAGTCGATAGCTACCCATGCCACTATATACATAACATCCAATATATCCACACTTTTACTAGCATACTAGCACATACACAAATAAGTGTATTTCAATTTTCATACACATTCGATAGATAGCCGCATCCACTATAAGTACACATCCAGATACTGATACATGTATATCAGAATAGGGATCATTCACATACATGTACATATAATCACTCATAAGACATACACCAATACACATTCAATAATAACAACACATGCACACAATCACACCACACTTGTTACAACACACTTACATATATACAAGTATCTCATATACCAATACACAATTCCCCTCATGCCACTATATACGGAAGGGTACATGCACTATATATACATCCAAATGGTCCTATAGACACTATTCTACGAGTAAGCGTATACACACATGTATACATATACTGTAACTCCACTTAACCGTGCAAACCCTTTAACCATCCCACTTATACACGCCCTGCATAAACTCAAATCCTTATATCCATCACATCTTACATGCGTTACACGTGACACTTATATCCTTATCCCATACTAGGCACGATATAGAACTAAGGGCTCAACTTAGGTGGACAGGTCTAAAGCATCCCTACCCTCCTTAGGATACATCTACTCCAAACACCCTGGAGCATTACGCATACTATCCATATGTTCCTTACTTATCTATATCGCTACATACACACTATATATGGCCTTAGCACACCACTTATCTTCACGTAATAATATAACCCATAACCATAAACCAATTTAAGACAATATACAGGTTCATATAAACACATAGACAGTGCATACACATGCTCACAGTTATCTAAATTTTAACACATTAGGAATTCATACACTAGCAATGCAACACTACCGATATATATACACCAATATCCCAACCCATATCTACACCACCGACCCATACAAGCACACAAGCACATATATATTCACACACATGCACTTTCCCCCATATGTCCAAAGACAATGTGGACATCCCACTACTTTATCCGTACAAGGGTAGGTGTACGCATATTGGTGTACTCCCCACATGAAACTCAACTGTAAACCGCATATATGCACTCATATCACATACGTGCATATCATCACTCACACGCCTATAAGGCATATGTCCCCACTAGCTTATAGGTACCCACCAATATACATCCACGATCAAACATGTATATATCACCTGTGTCTCGGAGTCACTCAAGCATACCATATACCAGCCTCACATATCCGTATCATGTATTTTTATAGAGACGTAGTATACATACACTCAAGTATTCACCCACCTAGTATATACTCCCACATCTATCCATACATGCAACTTTCATGATATTCAAATACAAATATGTATATATACTGAATACAAGTATACATGCGACACATATAATTCAAATATCCAAGTACAACAACTGCATTTATATACACGTATTCTCATTATTATATCTGTATACACTGATACTAACTAATATACATCTATAGTAGACTACACTATAGGAAGTTCATCCTCTGACTTCCTAAGTTAGGGGTTTAAGGGTGGATCACTTAAGACTCTAAGGTCACTACCCACCTTAGGGCCAATGTATCTCACTCACCTACTGAAGCATTACAGGTACCATCCTTACACACATCGCAGTGCGGTGACCTGCATGGGCCACCAAAAACTGTCACACCCCGTTCCCCAGGATACCCGGTATTAATTAATTTTTTTTCCAAGTATCCTGAAGAGTGAGGGTGATGAGAGAGGAAAAGAAAGAGAAATGAGAAACTGAACAAGCAAGCCACTGCGCATATGCTGGGATAGTACAAGTGAAGCTCCATAATAATATTAAATAACCTCATGAATATATAGAACAACAACATAACATATATATAACAACTTCCATTTATATACATAACCAGGTACACCACTATATATACACCGTCATTCTCCACCTACCAAGACAACTATATCGCACCACAAGACAGCTCACACCAAGTGCTACCCAGAACCCAACTCCAAGTCACCTCCAACCAAGCTGACTCTGCTACCTGAAAATGGGGAGGAGCACGTAAATGCATGCCCCAGTAGGAACCAACTTGGATTTGGAACACCGTTTTAAGGTTATCAAATCACAAGACAAGCAAGTGAAATAGAGCATGTAACAAGTGATATAATGAAAATTAAATACCTAAAAACAAGGGAATCATACCCGCGGTCCAATATCGAGTCACTGCAAGAAAAGGGTTGGCATGATTAGTAATACAAATATTTATACAACCACATAAAAAAATACACATACCAGGCACAAACATATAAATTTACATACAATGCATAACACCCAACACACATTCATTGCATATATGTAACACATCACACACAATGGATATAATGATGCATAATGATGCACATGATGTAACATGAGATGCAATGCAAAGTAATGCGATGCAATGGGATCCCATGAATATGCCGGCGTGCAAGTGTATCGTGATCTACTCCGTTCTCAACTGTGGCAACTACCGACGGAGTCAAGATGTGCCTACACGGTCACGGCCCACAGCGAAACCCCCCCCCCCCCCCCCCCCCCCCCCCCGCCTCCTACTGTGGCTCTCGCTCCATGTAGTGCCATCCGTGTCCTAAAACATTGCACATTCACATCATTTCTCATATTACAAATATATACATGCCCATTCCGCATGTTTCTCAACTTTTGTTTCATTGAGGCATTTCAGCGAACACTTGACGGGCGCAATTCATATCAAAGAAACACGATATCATTTACATGTGCCATTTGCAAAATTAAACTATCTTTCAAGTAACAACAATAATCATGGATCATATAGGGAAGTTTACCAACAATACACAATTAATATCACCACTCAAATACTTCAGCTTGCAGGAAAATTGCAAACAGTCCAAACAATTGACGGATGTCACCCAATTATAAATAGAATTTAACAAAACTTTCCAAATGAAATTTGTAGATAGTTAGTCCTGGATTCACAGATAAAATTTCATGTAAAAATATTAATTAGGTGATTTATGGTGAATTATTTGGTGAAGTGTATCAGATCTGTTTTTCAGACAGATTTCAGGGTCTTTATTAGAAGCCAATTTTGGGCATGTTGGAGCAAGAAATTCGACATATAAGAACTCTGGTGAATGTTTAGGAAAACTTGTTAAATTTCTAACAAGACCAAGAGCACAAAATTTCATTGAGTGTGCAGGTGTCTAGGCCAATTTTACTAAACTGTGTTAACACTGAAAATCAAACAGACATGTTGTAAAGATGGATTTATTTCTCCTAATTTCTGAATTGAAACTATATCAAAATTTATATGATTTTGGGGTATAACTTTAAGATCTACAAGCTCCAAGCTCATATATTTTTTCGAACCCTAATTCGAGCTACAGTAACCACAATCAAGGCAAAATCAGACATCAAGATTTCTGAATTTTAAAGGAGATGGGTTTGCTACTTTCAAGGGGAAAATTGTGAAATTAAACATGATACATAGATTTTTTATTATCCCTATCACATATTAAGTGAATCATGCTATAAAATATGAGAGAAAAAAAAAATTTAATGGAATTCCAAATCCAAGAGGATTCCTACCTCAAAAGCTCGGTTTTCCTCTTCTCCTTCTCTTTCTTTCTTCTCCATCTTCTTCCCACTTTAACCCATATGAGATTCTTGATTTTTGGAGTGATAAATTAGGGTTTTGAAGTGAAGAAAATAGGGGAAAAGGGAAGGGTGTGGTCGGCCTAAGCTAGGGGATGGAGAGGGGAAAGAGAGAGAGAGAAGATGAAGGAAGGTTTTAGAAAGAAAAAGAGAGCAATCTAAAGAAATTTCTACACCCGCCTTAGCTTCTCCCATAAACTATGGTTAACTTAAAATGACTAAAATACCCTTCCAAAATTGCCCCTCAACTTCTAGGTATTTACAAGTTTGCCATTACTTTATGCACCGACCACTTAAGTATGTACGCATAGCAAATTTAGTCCAAGTGACCGTTTTGCCCCTCGCCCTTCTCAAAATTTCAGAGGTTGACAGTGACCACTAACCCCTTTCACACTTGCATGTCTTCCCTACACATACCCATGTATGCCTACACATGCATACATGACCCACGCACACACGTCCAACACATTCCTGTTGTTTACACCCACGACGTCATTTGCGCTTCTCTCGCATTCGCATGTCACATTCTCTTCTCTTAGCCACGTATTACGGCCTAAACTCCCTGGAACTATGCTACATACATCAATATCTACACTTATTTCATGCCGACGTATGCATCGTAAGTTGAAAATACCACGTGTGTTCAGTATAATACACGTATAGTGCAAAATAGGGCATGCCAAGGTTCCTCACTGTTGCCGTTTCAGAGTTCACCTGCTTACTAGGTTGGGTGCGTAGCACCGTTTACTTTTTCTGTCTAGGTTGGGTGCTTGCACCTGTAGTTTGTTTTCAGCTGTTGTAGCCGTGCTGGGTTTGTTTTAGACTTTCGTACTCTTCTGGATATCTGTTTGGAATAAAATGAATGTTTGTCTCTTTAGTACTTTTTGTTGTTCCGTACTTTTCTGCAGGGACATGTTCCTTCGTCTTGGAGAACCACACAGACGCTTATTGGGTCCGAGCCTCACAGCTCCGGCCTAAGCGGGCCTTAGTCATGCTTCGCCTCCATAGTTTTGGGAAGCGGGGCGTGACATGTGTTAGTGGTGGCCCATGCAGGTCCTACCCTTTCTGCAAGTTCGAAACGATAAAAGTATTAACATTCATTTTTATTATCCAGTAATATGTGCGAGTCTAAATTGTGTCTTTCTTATCAATATGATGGCAGGACGACGCATCACCCGATCCGGGAGCTCAGGTGATGGAGTTCCGGAAGACCAGGACGGTGAATTCCGCCAGTTTCTGGGCGTGATGAGAGAGATGCTAGACGAGCAGCATCAGTTGGTTCAGCAGTCCCACCGTGCTGCCCAGGCTCCTCCAGCTGCACCACCACCGCCTCCGCCTGCCCCTCGAGCTGCTCTGAAAGTGAAGCAGTTCAATGAGCTTCAGCCGAAGACATTTTCTGGGAAGTAAGGACCCTTAGGTGCTGATGAGTTGATCCAGAGCATGGAAGAGAAGCTGGTAGCTGTGAAGATTCGTGAGGATACCAGAGTTGAGATAGCGAATATGCAACTGAATGAGAATGCTAGTGACTGGTGGCGCATTGAGGAGAGGCGTCTGCAGAAGCCAGTGGAGTGGAAGACTTTCAAGTCCATGTTTCGAGAGAAGTATTTCCCTAAGGCTGCTAAGAGGGAGCTTCTGAGCCGATTTGTGAATCTGAAGCAGGGAGACATGACGGTTGATGAGTAAGAGGTAGAGTTTGAGATGCTCAGTCGATTTGCCTCTCATATGGTGAAGAAGGAGGAGAACCGAGCTGATCGGTTTTGTCAGGGGCTGCGTCTGAAGATTCAGGCTTCCATGTCCTCGGCAAACTTTTTGACCATGGGAGTTGTGCTGAATGCCGCTAGGAATCATGAGAGCATATCGCTTCTACCTGACCCTCCAGCTGGGGAGGAAAGCGTCCCATGGAGCAATACCGGCCACCTGCTAGCCCGACGATGAAATCAGTTCAGACAGTGCCTTTCAAGAGGCTGGAGCACCTGTGCAGGGTCAGAGCAAGGGCCCGTGTCACTTCTGCGGCAAGCCAGGGCATGTTCAGGCCAATTGCAGGAGGAAGATGGGATTGTGCTTGGTGTGTGGAGATGCCTCGCATGCTGCTAAGAATTGTCGGAGAGGGCGTCAGGCTGTAGTCGGAGCACCAGTCCTGCTGCAGAGTAGAGCGCCTTTGTGACGGCATGTATCCGTCAAGATATATTTCCTAAGTATTTTCCATGTTTTCAGGTATTTTTATGATTTATATATATTATTGGAGTGGGTTGTATTATTATATAATAAAATAATATTAAAATAATATTATTTATAGCTGATAAATACTGATATATGTGAATGTCGTCCAGACAACTTCAAACTCTGTCTCCATGACTTTTGGGTCATAATAGACTATCGGTTCAAGTTTCGCGCGATTCCGAAGTCGGATCGAAACCCAGAGACCCGACACCGATGATCGTAACGACCTTTTTATTTTTCATAGATTGTCTATAGGTCAACCTGAGATACGGACCACGTATTCGTGATCTCCGTGTTGTCAGAGACGTACCCGTATTTTTAAATAATTTTTCTGGTATATTTCGAAAAATACTATTTTTTTTAATATTATAATAATTAAAATATTAAATAATATTAAATAATAATGAAAAAACTGAAAAACGTGTGAGACAACAAAATTAAAAACCTAACCTAATCTTATCTATCTAATTCCCCTTTTTGACTAAGTTTTAATGAGGATATTTAAAAAATTATTTGCTTAAACCTATTTAAACCCTCCCCTTAACCCCTTCTTCTCACAGCAAACGTCCCCCACTCTTGTGAAACCCTGACACTCCGGTGAGCTCCTTCCCCCTCCATTCTTCTTCATCTCCATCAATCCCCAATTTCTATCTTTAAATCTCTCCATCTCTCTAGAAATTCCCAGGTTAACAAGCAAGCAACCCCCTTTACAACTCTCAGACCTCTCTCCCTCCTCAACCCATCTTCTCTCACCTCCCTCCCCTCTTCCTCCGCCTCCGGTAGCCCGCTGGCCGCGCCGCCCCACCTCGCCTCTCTCCATGCCCCCTTTTCTTGTGCGCGCAGCCGCCGACGCCACAGATCGTCGGCCGCCGCCCCAAGCTCGTGCCGCCGCTCCACTGCCGAGATCCCCCTCCCCAATGCCGAGCTCCTCAGGCCGTGCCCCCTTGATCCCCTTCCCTGGCTCCCCTCTCCCGCAAAAAGACCTTGAAAAAAATGAGGAAAGAAAGAAAGCAGGGAGAGTTAAGAATGGAATATTTTTTGTGCTCTTCACATGGCACATTCTGCTGAACATATTCATTTACAAGTTGCCATGCATAGAAAACGACAATCTGTTTTGGGAAAGGATTTTGGATTATTTTGTGAAGGGAATTTAGAAAAGGGGTTTTAAGGAGATTTTTTTAGATTTAGGAATTATTTTATTTTGATATTTTATTTTTGTACGTGTATACGTATACGTGCGTACGTGCACGTAGTACAGACTTTGTAATTTTGATTCTTATATTAATAAAATATGGGTGCGTGTGTGTGGTGTTGTAGGTAGACGTCTCGGGAAGACACCGACCCCCGGACGCGGTACGAGACCCGCCCAAGGAACCAGATTACAACCGGTCACGACTACGGGCAAGTAAATACAGTATTTATGTGTTTTGCAAGTAACTACTGTGCTTGTGCAAGTAATTACCGGGTGTATGCAAGTATTTACCATGCAAATGTGTTTGTTGTACCCAATGTTGTATGAATTGTTGTACATATTGGATGTACAAAATGATGTGCCTATAAGGCCATACTGATATGGATACGGTTAATGTGATACGACACGGGTTTTGGGGTAGTCTTGAGCTACGAAGTGCGCGGGAGTGACCGGGTCCACCATTATTAGTTAAGCTGTACCATCACCCTACAGGGGATGGTAGGTAGATATTCCACGAGTTGCTCCGTGGGATGGGTGCACTTCTGGTTGCATATCGTACACTCGAGCTAAGACTATTGCACTAGCTTGATTGATACCAGGGCCCATGAGGCCACATTGATACAAATACCAGTATGAACATTGGATTCTGATACGACACGGGTTATGGGGTAGTCTTGAGCTATGAAGTGTGCGGGCGTGACCGGGTCCACCCTTATTAGTTAAGCTGTACCATCTCCCTGCAGGAATGGTAGGTAGATATTCCACGAGTTGCTCCGTGGGATGGGTGCACTTCTGGTTGCATATCGTACACTCGAGCCAATGCTGATGCACTAGTTTGATTAATGTTGCACTAATTGATAATTCATTGATACCATTGCTTTTATCACGACTACTCTATTGACTAAGTCGAGACTACTCGAACGTGATAGAACGGTATAATAATGACCGGTCTTAAATTACGACCGAATTAGTGTCTAGAAAGGAATGGGAAGGGGGTTGGTCAACCAAGGGACTTGTTCCTGCGGTCTTTGAAGTGACATGTGCCTTCAAGCCCTGATTGACTGGCTGATTTGGGAGGTAAGTTAGACTTCCTATTATTAGGCATGCCTACACTATTAGATAGCCAAGCGACATTTGTTATCTCTTGTTCGTTCATTACATTGTTGCCTTTACTTTCTGTTGGTTTTTACTTGTCGCTTAGCGCTGACATGTATTTCATTGTTTTCTCTGAAATGCATGTCAGACTACGAGCCGACGGAGTATGCGGAGTATTACACTGAAGACGATCCCGTGGACCAGAGATCAAAGGACGTTACTGAGCCCGTACCTACAGAGGAGTAGGAGTTTTCGATTCGACCACAGCATCCACTTGATTTCATCGTCAGTGTGCTTTCCTTACCACCGTCAGTGTGCTTTTCTTATTGCCAGTGTGCTATTTACTTCCGAGTAATGTACTTTACTTTTCTGTCGAGTCGATGTAGGCCGTACTATAAGGCCCAGTCATGTACTACTTATCATCTATTGGGATAATAAAGATGTTGTGTGTTGTTTCTCTGAGATTGCATGACAAGAACCTGTCCTTCAATGGAATTACTACAGACGCTTATTGTGCATCAAACAAGGAAGAAAAAAATTCATCCTTATTTTATGTACAAGCGGACCTTCGTCGCGTCCTCGCTCCAGGGTATTTTGGGAAGCGTGACGTGACAGGTTTCTGTGGTGGCCCATGCAGGTCATGCAAATACTCAGAACAATATACGCATCTTTACGATCCTAAGCTTACTAAGTACATATTGACTCAGGTTTATTGTTTTGCAGCATGGCAGGAAGATCAAACACACGCAACGGAAATGGCGCCAATGGAAACGGTGCCAATGCAAATGGTGCCACCGAGATATCTGCAGTCATTGGAGTGATAAGAGAAATGTTGGAAATACAACACCAGATGCTCCAGCGAGGACCACCGGCACCACCACCACCCGCTGAACCTGGGGTTAAGCAATTCCAGGAGCTTCGTCCGAAGACTTTCTCTGGAAAGGAAGGGCCACTGGAAGCTGAAGAATGGGCCATAGCCACTGAAGACAAGTTGAGCACTGCTCGCATCTCTTAAGCAGGATGGGTTGAAGTTGCAAAACTGCAACTGACTGACAATGCTCGAAGCTGGTGGGATCGTGAAGAACGACGTCTGGTTAAGCCTATCTCTTGGGGCATGTTTCGAGAAAGGTTCAATGCCCAATATTTTTCTCCCTCGGCCAGGAGAGAACTCCAAAGTCGTTTTACTAATCTGAAACAAGGCAATAGGACTGTGGATGAGTATGTGGCAGAGTTCTCAATGCTCAGTCGTTTCGCTCCGCACATGGTTGAAAATCTAGAAGACTGTGCCTATCAGTTTTGTCAAGGACTAAACCCTCGTGTTCAAGCCTCGATGAGTTCAGTGAAGCTGACTACCCTTGAGGATGTTCTGGAAGCTGCACAAACTCATGAAACCGTTGCACGACTTGAAAGGGGAATTCAAGTTAATACAGGCAAACGCCCGATGTAACCTGCCAGGAACAACTTCCGTCCGACTCAGACCACCAATTTCAAGAAGCCAGCAGCTCCGGCCAATACAAAATCCACTATGGTGTGCCACTACTGCAACCGTGTTGGACACGTCAAGAAGGACTGCCGTGTGTTCTTAAACCTGTGCATAGTGTGTGGCGCTTCTGACCATCTTGCCAAGGACTGCCCTCGTCGCACTATCAAACCAGCCAACCCTATGATGGCCTCAGGATCAGCTCAGCAAAAGCAACCCATGCCTCCTCAGCAACAAGCTTTTCAGAATGCCAAGCCAAATCCACCAATGCGTCAGGCATTTACTATGACTGCTGCTGAAGCTGATACCACTGATCAAGTGATCTCAGGTAATCTCTAGACCTCAATTTCTTACAGCAATCTATATCATATGATTTGGTTAGTATCTCTTGCTAAGGCGTATTCTACCTTAACCTAGGTATTATCTTAGTATCTGCATCCCCGGCTCTAGTCTTGTTTGATTCGGGAGCTTCTCATAGCTTCTTGTCGCAAAAGTTTGCGACAGATCATTCTATTACTATCTGTGATCTTTCGAGATGTTGGAATGTCAACACTGGAAATGGCATAGTAAAGGTCTCTACCGGATGCAAGTCATGCCCACTAGTGATCTGTGGACGTGAACTATTCGCTGATTTCATGATTATCAGCATAGCCAACTTTGATGCGATACTCGGTATGGATTGGTTAGGAACTTTCTACGCTAACATCGACTGTCATCAGAAGAGTGTAGTGTTTAAAATTCCTGAACATCCTGTGTTCGAGTTCATGAATGGATGTCGTTCGCTTGGTCCTATCAAGTTTCAGGCCAAGTCGAATGAAGCAATAGTCACATCAATGCAAGTTGAGCCTGAGAAACCCTTAGTAGTTCGAGACTTCGAAGAAGTATTCCCTGAAGATATTTCGGGATTACCACCAGACCGAGATCTCGAATTCACTATTGACCTTATGCCAAACACTCAACCTATCTCCAAGGCTCCTTACCGCATGGCTCCTGCTGAATTGGAAGAACTTCGGAGTCAATTCGACGACATGTTGCAGAAAGGATTGATACATCCCAGTGTGTCTCCTTGGGGTGCGCCTGTCTTATTGGTCAAAAAGAAGGATGGATTGAGAAGAATGTGTGTGGACTATCGAGAACTAAACAAGGTGACTGTAAAGAATAAATATCCTTTGCCTCGCATCGACGATATTTTTGATCAACTCGGTGGATCACGAGTCTTCTCCAAGCTGGATCTCAGAAGTGGTTATCATCAAGTGAAGGTCAGGAATGAAGATATTCCTAAGACAGCTTTTCGAACCAAGTATGGACACTACGAATTCGTAGTCATGCCTTTCGGTGTGACTAACGCCCCAGCGGTATTCATGAATCTCATGAATCTTATATTCTATGAGTTCTTGGATAAATTCGTAGTCATTTTCATCGATGACATCCTGGTCTACTCGAAGAGCGAAGAAGATCATGCCAAGCATCTGCAGATAGTTTTGGAGACTATGCGTCGTCATCAGCTCTATGCCAAGTATAGCAAGTGTGAATTCTGGCTGGATCGAGTCGCCTTTCTTGGACATATAGTTTCGGGAGATGGTATTTCAGTCGATCCTGAGAAAGTCGCATCTGTTAGAAACTGGCCGACCCCCCGATCAGTTTCTGACATTCGAAGTTTTCTCGGATTAGCTGGTTATTATCGCCGATTCATCAAGAACTTTTCAAATATTGCTGAGCCGATGACTCGATTGACCAGGAAGGATGTTAAGTTTGTTTGGTCTGAAGCTTGTGAGCAAGCATTCAGAGGATTGAAGATAAGGTTGACAACCGTACCAGTTCTAACTATTCCGGATAGAACTGGAGGGTTCGAAGTTTACTGTGATGCATCTGGAAAAGGTCTTGGAAGTGTGCTGCATCAACATGGTCACGTAGTTGCTTATGCTTCTCGGCAACTAAAGAATCATGAGAAGAATTATCCAACACACGACTTAGACTTGGCAGCCGTCATCTTTGCTCTGAAGATTTGGAGACATTTCCTGTTGGGAGAGCAAGTAAAGATATTCACTGACTACAAGAGCTTGAAGTATATTTTCACACAGAAGGAGCTCAACATGAGACAACGAAGATGGTTGGAACTCATGGCTGATTATGACATCGACCTTCAGTATCATCCTGGGAAGGTGAATGTCGTGCCTGATGCATTGAGTCGACTACCAACAATCATGAATCTGACGACTCAATGGAGACTTCAACAAGACTTGAAAGAAATGGGAATCGAAGTCACCTTGCCAGGAGCTACATTATCATTGATGAACATGCAGATTCAATCTACCATCATCAATCGGATCAAAGCTACTCAATCTGGAGATGCGAAGCTGTAGAAGATCAAGCAACAAGTTGAAGCTGGTCTACGAACAGAATTTCGTATTCATGAAGATGGATCTTTGATGTATGGAAGTCGCATCTGTGTACCTTCAGGAGAGATCAGGGAAGAGCTGCTGAATGAAGCACACAGCTCTCCTTGCTCCATACATCCAGGTGGTACCAAGATGTACAAAGATCTGCGACTGAACTTCTGGTGGATTGGAATGAAGAGAAGCGTGGCCCGAAGCATCGCCAAATGCCTTGTATGTCAGCAAGTGAAGGCTGAACATCATCGAGCCGCTGGATTGCTTCAACCTTTGCCTATTCCAGAGTGGAAATGGCAACACATCACTATGGACTTCGTGAATGGACTACCCCGGAGCTCAAAGCAGAATGATGTCATTTGGGTGATCGTTGATCGATTAACCAAGTCGGCAAATTTCATACCATTCCGAGTATGACAATCCACGGAAATACTTCTCAAAGAAGTATATGGAGGTAACAATATATCTCATACCTTTAAACTCCTTGCAGTATACATAGTGATATCTGATTATCATGCAGGAAATTGTGAGGTTACATGGAGTTCCAGTGAGCATCGTCTCCGACCGAGACACGATGTTCACTTCACATTTCTGGAAGAGCCTGCAATCGAATCTGGGTACTCATCTCAAATTTAGCACTGTGTATCACCTGCAGACTGATGGTCAATCAGAGTGTACCATCCAGATTCTTGAAGATATGCTGAGAGCATGCATGCTGGATTTCAAAGGATCATGGGAAGATCATCTGCACTTGGTAGAGTTTGCTTACAACAACAGCTACCAAGCCAGCATCGGCATGGCCCCTTTTGCGGCTCTCTATGGAAGAAAATGTCGATCTCCATTAAGTTGGGATGACATTGGCGATCGAGAACTTTTAGGTCCAGAGATGTTCGTGGAAGCTGTTGATGTGGTGCATACTATCAGAGACAAGCTGAGAATCGCACAAGATTGCTACAAGCACTGGGCTGACGCCAAGCGTTGACATTTGGAATTTCAACCTGGAGACCATGTTTTTCTAAAGATATCACCAAACAGAGGAGTGATACTCTTTGGAAAATGAGGAAAGCTCAGTCCAAGATTCATCGGACCGTTTGATGTGCTAGAGCGAGTCAGAGAAGTAGCATATCGTCTGGCTCTGCCACCATCATTGGAGGGAGTTCATGATGTATTTCATATCTCCCAGCTGCATCCTTACATTAGCGACCCCAAGCATGTAGTCGACCACTCGGAGATTACTGTTCGTCCGGATCTCACCTATGAGCAGCAACCGGTGCAGGTCATAGATCGTCGACAGAAGACTCTCAGGAACAAAGTGATTGAGCTAGTGAGAGTTATTTGGCATCACGATTCACCTGGTGAATCCACCTGGGAACGTGAAGAGGAAATGCGCGAGCGTTATCCTCATCTGTTTCCTTAAATTCCGAGGACGGAATTTTTATAAGGTGGGTAGGATGTGACAGCATGTATCCGTCAAGATATATTTCCTAAGTATTTTCCATGTTTTCAGGTATTTTTATGATTTATATATGCCACACCCCGCTTCTCAAAAACATGGAGGCGAAGCGTGAGAAGGTCCGCACGGACTTGAAGCTGCAAGCCGCAAGTCCGATAAGCGTCAAATAAAACGAAGTAGCAGGTCCCTGTAATGTGACTCAGAACGACAATAATATTAATAGCAAAAGAGACGAATAATATAGCATTTATTCAACTCATAGTCCAACAAAAGTCCACAACCAGAAATGCCACCAGGCAACAAAAGAGTCAAAAGTACAAGGCCTAGCATGGCCAACAGAGTCTAACAAAACGGTGCTACTCACCGACAACCACAGCTAACAAAGAAAGTACGGAAGATCTCTATGATTGATCACCGGTGTCCTCGTACTCCACGTCAACAACATGTTTGGGCACGAACTCCACGAACTCGTCACCCTCCGCAACTGTCTCTGGCTCAGCAACTAACATGTGTCACCCAAAGAGAAGGGGCACATGTCAGCAACTCTAAAAAGACTTGTGCAAGGAAACTATAAAAGGAAAAAAAACCTAGCAGTTCTAAAGTAAAGTATGACAACTATGAAAGTAAAGCAACCTAGCAGTTCTAAAGTAAAGTATGGCATGATATAGCATGGCAAATGACATGGCATAGCAAGTAAACAAGTAAAGACAAGTACTGGAATTGTAATCACGTCGTGCACAGAGATTCCACCCTTTGGCTAGAGTGGCTGTACGGGCCAACTCTTATGCTCAAGTGATCGTTTATCCCTACCCCTCCATGTGTGTCGAGCCAGGGCATTACCCCCGAACACGGAATGCTCGCTTCTGGATCACAAGCCAGGAAGTATTTTTAACACGGATGGCATAGGGTTATGCCCGCATAACGGGTGCCTAGCCGGTAACACGGAATCATGGATTTGGTACAAGTAGTGTAGCGTGTGCTATGATGCAAGTTTAACAAGGATGACATGTAAGATGCAATGCATGGCAGTTAACAATTCAAATGCGTACAGTTAAGGAATTTAAACATGACAGATATCAATGCATAAATGATATGGCAAGGTGTCGGATCAAGCTTCGTTGTCAAGCTAGATCACAAAGTTGCGCCTAGATCGCTATCATTTCACGATCTAGTCTCTTTCACGCTAGTACAAGGAATTGGCCTAAAACATGGCCTAAAGAAAGGTTGGCAAGTTTCACTTGCCTGTTACCGAATTGTTGATCGACATGAGTAACGAGAACGATGTCCTACGGTAGATGAATTCGTTGTTTATGGCAAAATAAAGATTAGACGGAAGCTCTAAATCGTTTTGCATTGGAATCCTATGTCTAGTAATCCATTTTTAATTTAGGGTTTCTAGTTTACGGTGTGGGTTAATAGAGATTACGAGATTAGGATTACTAACCGTAGAGTAGCAGATGGAAGACACCAAAATGGATCTTGCTTTGGCGACGAAGAACAATCCAGGGAAGCTACGGCCGAAAAACGAGATCCGGGCGACCTAGATCGGTAACCGGCGCAAGATTCGGCGAGAAAGAACCTCCGAGGATGAAGGAAATGATTTGGGGAAGGTTGGGGATGATTTGAGAATGATCTTGGCTCAGGAAGAATGAATGAAGAATGATAGAATCGACTGATTAAATAGAAATAAAATGACAGCTGAAAAATAGATCTAGGGTTTCGGGGTCAACTAGTCGGTCAAAGAAGAGTGGCTGACCGACTAGTTTAGGAACTAGTCGGTCGGTCGTCTAACTTAGACCGACTAAATGGCAAACTGAGATTAGGTTTTAGTACAGGTCGACTAAATTAGTCGGTCAAAGCACAACTGGTGACCGACTAGTTTAAGAACTAGTTGGTCGGTCGACCAACGTTGACCGACTAAAAGGCAACCAAAAGCTAAAGATGAGAATTAGAACTAGTCGGTTGAAGAGCAACTCTTAACCGACTAAAAAGAAAGATTATACAAGAATTAGTCGGTTGAAGAACAATAGCTGACCGACTAGTTTGCAACCTAGTCGGTCGAAAATCGTTCTTAGACCGACTAACGACAAACAGTAACCTTACTGTACAGTGAAACTCAGAATTAGTCGGTCTGAGTACAATGCTTGACCGACTAGTTTGAGAACTAGTCGGTCGAAGGTTGAACTTAGACCGACTAACGACAAACAGTAACTCAGCTATTTTTAATACGTTGAACTAGTTGGTCCATGAAGGATTGCCGACCGACTAGATCTCATTCTAGTCGGTTGGTTCTCCTTCGTGAACCAACTAAGATGCACCAGGAGTACCGAAACGAAGCGCGAAGCTTCGGGAAAGATTCTATGGCTTCTAGGATCATTCTAACTCTAGAATTTACGGCGTTACTAAGCTAAAATGTGAGGATTCAACCAAGGAAAACATACAAGGAAGGGAAATTCAATATTATTCATATAAAATATTTATTACAAACACCGGTCGTTACATCCTCCCCACCTTAAGAAAAATTCCGCCCTCGGAATTTCCTAACACTCACGTGTCAGGGAACAAAAGTGGGTAGCGCTCACGCATCTCATCTTCCCTCTCCCAAGTAGACTCTCCAGGCGAGCCGTGTCGCCACATCACCCTCACAAGATTTACGGTCTTGTTCCGAAGTGACTTCTGACGCCTGTCCAAAATCTGAACTGGCAGCTGGTCATACGTCAGATCAGGGCAAACGGTGATCTCTGAGAAATCCACAGCGTGAGACGGATCGCTAACATAACGACGAAGCTGCGACACATGGAAGACGTCGTGAACTCCAACCAAAGACGGTGGCAAGGCTAAGCGGTAGGCTACCTCGCCAACCCTCTCCAGAACGTCAAACGGTCCAATGTATCTCAGGCTCAGCTTCCCGTGCTTCCCAAAGCGAATCACTCCTCGATTCGGGGAAATCTTCAGAAACACGTGGTCACCAGGCTGAAACTCCAACGGACGCCGTTTAGCATCAGCCCAATGCTTAAAATGGTCCTGAGCAATCCTCAGCCGCTCCCGTATGTTTCTGACAACATCCACAGCCTCCATGATCATCTCAGGTCCCAACAGATCCCGATCTCCAACGTCATCCCAACTCAGTGGCGATCGACATTTCCTTCCGTATAGCGCAGCGAATGGTGCCATGCCAATACTCGCCTGGAAGCTGTTATTATAAGAGAACTCCACCAGGTGTAGATGGTCCTCCCACGAACCCTTAAAATCCAACATACATGCCCTCAGCATGTCCTCCGAGATCTGAATCGTCCTCTCGGACTGGCCATCCGTCTACGGATGGTACGCCGTGCTGAAACTCAGACTCGTACCCAAACTCTTCTGCAGACTCTGCCAGAACTGAGACGTGAATCTCGTGTCTCTGTCTGACACGATACTCACAGGGACTCCGTGTAGTCGAACGATCTCCTACACGAAACACGTTACATCACTAACTATTCGAGGAAAGGAAGTAAAAATGGAAAGTAAAAGAGTTTACCTCCATATATCTCCTCGCCAGCGCCTCAGTGGACTGTCCTACTCAGAACGGAATAAAGTGCATGGATTTGGTCAATCAGTCTACGATCACCCAAATCGCGTCATTCTGCTTCGGACTCCGAGGTAGTCCAGTCACGAAGTCCATAGTGATGTGTTGCCACTTCCACTCCGGAATCGGAAGCAGTTGTAGCAACCCCACCGTACGCTGATGCTCCGCTTTAAACTACTAGCAAACCAAGCACTTGGCCACACTCCGAGCCACGCTCCACTTCATCCCATGTCACCAGAAATTCAAACGAAGATCCTTGTACATCTTGGTCCTAACAGGATGCACAGAATACGGCGAACTGTGTGCCTCTACCAACAGATCCTCTCTGATACCTCCCGCAGGCACACACAACCTGGCTCCAAACCTCAGCGAGCCATCCTTGTGAATTATAAAATCAGTCCGCAGACCCGCTTCCACCATCTCTCGAATCTTTACCAACTTCGGGTCACCACTCTGCACAGCCTTGATCCGATCCACGATCGTCGACTGTATCTGCATACACATCAACGAAGAAGTCTCTCCAGGCAGAACCAACTCAACTCCAGACTCGCAAAAATCCTGCTGCAATCTCTACTGCGAAGTCAACAACATCACCACCGGAAGCCTACTCAACGCATCAGGAACCTCATTCACTTTACCCGGGTGATACTGCAACTTGATCTCATAGTCTGCCATGAGCTCCAACCACCGACGCTGTCGCATGTTGAGCTCCTTCTGAGTAAAAATATACTTCAAGCTTTTGTGATCGGTGAAGATCTTCACCTTCTCACTCAGCAGGAAGTGCCTCCAAATCTTCAGCGCAAACACGACATCAGCCAACTCCAAATCGTGTGTCGTGTAATTCTTCTCATGAGCCTTAAGCTGACGAGAAGCATACGCGACCACGTGCCCATGATGATGCAACACACATCCAAGACCTTTGTCAGAAGCATCGCAAAAGATCTCGAATCCTCCACTCCGGTCGGGCACCGCAAGGACAGGGGCAGACGTCAGCCGCTCCTTCAGAACACCAAAATCTTCCTCACATCCAACGGACCAATCAAAAGATACATCCTTCCGCATCAACCTGGTCATCGGCTCGGTAATACTGGAGAAATCCTTGATGAATCGCCGGTAATAACCTGCAAGTCCAAGGAAACTCCGGATCTCAGACGCCGACTGCGGAACAGGCCATTCTCTGATAACCCGAATCTTCTCAGGATCCACCAAAATCCCATCACCAGTCACCACATGCCCCAGAATAGCCACTCTATCCAGCCAGAACTCGCACTTCGAATACTTGGCATACAACCGATGCCTCCTCAGAATCTCCAATACCGTCCTCAAGTGCGACGCATGCTCCTCCTCTGACTTAGAATAGATCAGAATGTCGTCAATGAAGATAACGACAAACTTATCTAGATAGTCATAGAAGGTCAAGTTCATCAGGTTCATAAATACGGCGGGCGCGTTGGTCACACCAAAAGGCATAACCACGAACTCGTAGTGACCATACTTCGTCCTGAAAGCCGTCTTCGGAATATCCTCTTTCCTCACCTTCAGTTGGTGATATCCACTCCTCAGGTCCAATTTGGAGAATACCCTCGATCCTCCCAGCTGGTCAAAAATATCATCAATCCGCGGCAATGGGTACTTATTCTTCACAGTCACCGCATTCAGCCCTCGATAATCCATGCACATGCGACGCGAACCATCCTTCTTCTTCACCAGCAAGACCGGTGCTCCCCACGGAGACATACTGGGATTAATGTAACCCTTCCGCAAAAGCTCGTCCAGCTACTTCCGCAACTCCTCCAATTCCGCCTGAGCCATACAGTAAGGTGCCTTTGAAATGGGCTGCGCTCCCGGAATCAGGTCAATAGAAAATTCCAGAGCTCGATCGGTCGGCAGACCAGACATCTCCTCGGGGAAGACGTCATCAAAATCATGCACCACAGCAGGCCTACCCTGCTCCATCAGCATAGCCACAGCCTCCACCGGCTTGGCCCGAAACCTGATCGGACCAAGCGAACTGCTACCACGGTTGAACTCAAACACTGGATGTCCGGGAATCTCGAACACCACCTTCTTCCTCCGACAGTCGATCGTAGCATAGAAGCTCGCAAGCCAATCCATCCCAAGCACTGCATCGTAATTGATGATGTCGTGGACAATGAAGTCAGCATACAGCTCGTGTCCACAGACCACCAACGGGCAAGAATTGCACCCACGATGCACCGAAATCACACCATTCCCTGTGACGATGTTCCAACTCTGGGGAAGAGAGGAAGTCGACAAGGAATGCCTCTCCACGAAGCTCTGAGAAATGATGCACATGGATGCACCAGAGTCAAAGAGAACTCGTGCAGGAAAAGCGCAGACCCAAATCACACCTAACAGACAGTCTAACAATCAAATCCTATTCCAGCAAACAAACATATGCAAATAACTAATCATATCTAGCAACCAAACTAACTAAGAAAGGAACAGCTAGATAGGAAGTTACCTGCGATAACCTCATCCAGCGTCTCGGTCTCAGCAGCAGTCATCAGAAACACCTGTCGTTTCCGCTGGACAGCCTGCTGAAACGCCTGCCTCTGTGGAACAAGAGGCGCTCCACAACCAGTAGGAACAGGTGCCCTCTGCTGCAACGGATGAGCTGCAACAGGTGCCCTCCACGGCTGCTTTGACTTCGGACAGTCCTTCATGGTGTGCGCAGGATCTCCATAAACCAGACACTGCCCCAGCATCTTTTGGCACTGCTCCTTGACATGCCCAGTCTTGCCACAGAAATTGCAAGTCTTCAAAGTAGGAGGTCCTCCAGGCCTCTTGAACTGCACAGGCTGGTTGGGCCCGTGCCCCGGTCTCACCACTGCTTTGGCCTGCTCCATAGGCCTCTTCCCAGTGCCAGAAAACTGTCCCCTCTTCTGATTCACAATCCTCTCCTACCTCTTGGCCGCAAACAGAACCTTCTGGTAAGTCTCCGCATCAGAAGAAGTGACATAACTCTGCAGATCCAACGAAAGCCCCTACAGAAACCTCTGGGCTCTCTCCTCAGCATCATGCACCATCTTCGATGCAAAACAACTCAGCCTCGTGAATTCCTTGTGGTACTGATCCACCGTCAAATTCCCCTGCTTCAAGTCAATGAAGCGCTGAGCCATCTCCCTCCTGGTGGCCTTAGGAAAATACTCCTCGTCAAATCTGGACTTGAAGGTAGCCCGAGTAATAGGCTCCTCCAACAACTCCTCCTCGGCATCCCACCAGTTCTGCGCGTTATCCTTCAGCTGTCGCTTCGCTAGATCAACCCATCCAGTCGGGTCGACCTTCAACATCTTCAGATTATCTTCCATGTTCCTGGTCCACTCATATGCAGCCAGGGGTCCTTCGGTCCCATCGAAGTAAGCGGGACCCAGCTCCCGAAATTGCTTCGCTCCGGGCTCGAAGCGAGGGGCAGCCTGAACAACCGACGCTGCACGAGCAGGCGGAACATTCCGGACAGTCTGCAGAATTCCTTGCTGCACCTGCATCATCTGATGCATCATCCTCATCATCTCCCCGGTGGTGGGCTCTCGGTCCGGCTCCTGGTCGCGAGGGGGCACACCACCACCAACACGGGTATTCCGTCTCCCAGCCATCTATTGACACAGGAAAACGAAACAAATCAGACTCTTTGCTTATGACACGGTGTTGAATTTTGTTTATTGGACTTGCTATAATTCTTATTGTCATTCCAATTAAGTCACAGTTACAGAAAAATGGACCTACATGGGCCACCAAAGAAACCTGTCACGCCCCGCTTCCCAAAAACATGGAGGCGAAGCGTGAGAAGGTCCGCACGGACTTGAAGCTGCAAGCCGCAAGTCCGATAAGCGTCAAATAAAACGAAGTAGCAGGTCCCTGTAATGTGACTCAGAACGACAATAATATTAATAGCAAAAGAGACGAATAATATAGCATTTATTCAACGCATAGTCCAACAAAAGTCCACAACCAGAAATGCCACCAGGCAACAAAAGAGTCAAAAGTACAAGGCCTAGCATGGCCAACAGAGTCTAACAAAACGGTGCTACTCACCGACAACCACAGCTAACAAAGAAAGTACGGAAGATCTCTATGATTGATCACAGGTGTCCTCGTACTCCACGTCACCAACAGGTTCGGGCACAAACTCCACGAACTCGTCACCCTCCGCAACTGTCTCTGGCTCAGCAACTAACATGCATCACCCAAAGAGAAGGGGCACATGTCAGCAAGTCTAAAAAGACTTGTGCAAGGAAACTATAAAAGGAAAAAAAAACCTAGCAGTTCTAAAGTAAAGTATGACAACTATGAAAGTAAAGCAACCTAGCAGTTCTAAAGTAAAGTATGGCATGATATAGCATGGCAAATGACATGGCATGGCAAGTAAACAAGTAAAGACAAGTACTGGAATTGTAATCACGTCGTGCACAGAGATTCCGCCCTTTGGCTAGAGTGGCTGTACGGGCCAACTCTTACGCTCAAGTGATCGTTTATCCCTACCCCTCCACGTGTGTCGAGCCATGGCATTACCCCCGAACACGGAATGCTCGCTTCTGGATCACGAGCCAGGAAGTGTTTTTAACACGGATGGCGTAGGGTTATGCCCGCATAACGGGTGCCTAGCCGGTAACACGGAATCATGGATTTGGTGCAAGTAGTGTAGCATGTGCTACGATGCAAGTTTAACTAGGATGACATGTAAGATTCAATGCATGGCAGTTAACAATTCAAATGCATACAGTTAAGGAATTTAAACATGACAGATATCAATGCATAAATGATATGGCAAGGTGTCGGATTTAGCTTCGTTGTCAAGCTAGATCACAAAGTTGCGCCTAGATCGCTATCATTTAACGATCTAGTCTCTTTCACGCTAGTACAAGGAATTGGCCTAAAACATGGCCTAAAGAAAGGTTGGCAAGTTTCACTTGCCTGTTACCGAATTGTTGATCGACGTGAGTAACGAGAACGATGTCCTACAGTAGATGAATTCGCTGTTTATGGCAAAATAAAGATTAGACGGAAGCTCTAAATCGTTTTGCATTGGAATCCTATGTCTAGGAATCCATTTTTAATTTAGGGTTTCTAGTTTACGGTGTGGGTTAATAGAGATTACGAGATTAGGATTACTAACCGTAGAGTAGCAGATGGAAGACACCAAAACGGATCTTGCTTTGGCGACGAAGAACAATCCAGGGAAGCTACGGCCGAAAAACGAGATCCGGGTGACCTAGATCGGTAACCGACGCAAGATTCGGCGAGAAAGAACCTCCGAGGATGAAGGAAATGATTTGGGGAAGGTTGGGGATGATTTGAGAATGATCTTGGCTCAGGAAGAATGAATGAAGAATGATAGAATCGACGGATTAAATAGAAATAAAATGACGGTTGAAAAATAGATCTAGGGTTTCGGGGTCAACTAGTCGGTCAAAGAAGAGTTGCTGACCGACTAGTTTAGGAACTAGTCGGTCGGTCGTCTAACTTAGACCGACTAAATGGCAAACTGAGATTAGGTTTTGGTACAGGTCGACTAAATTAGTCGTTCAAAGCACAACTGGTGACCGACTAGTTTAAGAACTAGTCGGTCGGTCGACCAATGTTGACCGACTAAAAGGCAACCAAAAGCTAAAGATGAGAATTAGAACTAGTCGGTTGAAGAGCAACTCTTAACCGACTAAAAAGAAAGATTATACAAGAATTAGTCGGTTGAAGAACAATAGCTGACCGAGTAGTTTGCAACCTAGTCGGTCGGAAATCGTTCTTAGACCGACTAACGACAAACAGTAACCTTACTGTACAGTGAAACTCAGAATTAGTCGGTCTGAGTACAATGCTTGACCGACTAGTTTGAGAACTAGCCGGTCGAAGGTTGAACTTAGACCGACTAACGACAAACAGTAACTCAGCTATTTTTAATACGTTGAACTAGTCGGTCCATGAAGGATTGCCGACCGACTAGATCTCATTCTAGTCGGTTGGTTCTCCTTCGTGAACCAACTAAGATGTACCAGGAGTGCCGAAACGAAGCGCGAAGCTTCGGGAAAGATTCTATGGCTTCTAGGATCATTCTAACTCTAGAATTTACGACGTTACTAAGCTAAAATGTGAGGATTCAACCAAGGAAAACATACAAGGTAGGGAAATTCAATATTATTCATATAAAATATTTATTACAAACACCGGTCATTACAATATATATTATTGGAGTGGGTTGTATTATTATATAATAAAATAATATTAAAATAATATTATTTATAGCTGATAAATACTGATATATGTGAATGTCGTCCAGACAACTTCAAACTCCGTCTCCATGACTTTGGGTCATAATAGACTATCGGTTCAAGTTTCGCGCGATTCCGAAGTCGGATCGAAACCAAGAGACCCGACACCGATGATCATAACAACCTTTTTATTTTTCATGGATTGTCTATAGGTCAACCTGAGATACAGACCACGTATTCGTGATCTCCGCGTCGTCAGAGACGTACCTGTATTTTTAAATAATTTTTCTGGTATATTTCAAAAAATACTATTTTTTTAATATTATAATAATTATAATATTAAATAATATTAAATAATAATCACAGAACTGAAAAACATGGGAGACAACATAATTAAAAACCTAACCTAATCTTATCTATATAATTCCCCTTTTTGACTAAGTTTTAATGAGGATATTTAAAAAATTATTTTCTTAAACCTATTTAAACCCTCCCCTTAACCCCTTCTTCTCACAGCAAACGTCCCCCACTCTGGTGAAACCCTGCCACTCCGATGAGCTCCTTCCCCCTCCATTCTTCTTCATCTCCATCAATCCCCAATTTCTATATCTAAATCTCTCCATCTCCTAGAAATTCCCAGGTTAACAAGCAAGCAACCCCCTTTACAACTCTCAGACCTCTCTCCCTCCTCAACCCATCTTCTCTCACCTCCCTCCCCTCTTCCTCCGCCTCCGGCAGCCTGCTGGCCATGCCGCCCCGCCTTGCCTCTCGCCATGCCCCCTTTTCTTGTGCTCGCATCCGCCGACGCCACAGATCGCCGGCCGCCGCCCCAAGCTCGCGCCACCGCTCCCCTGCCGAGATCCCCCCCTCCCCAATGCCAAGCTCCTCAGGCCGTGCCCCCTTGATCCCCTTCCCTGGCTCCCCTCTCCCGCAAAAAGACCTTGAAAAAAATGAGGAAAGAAAGAAAGCAGGGAGAGTTAAGAATGGAATATTTTTTGTGCTCTTCACATGGCACATTCTGCTGAACATATTCATTTACAAGTTGCCATGCATAGAAAACGACAATCTGTTTTGGGAAAGGATTTTGGATTATTTTGTGAAGGGAATTTAGAAAAGGGTTTTTTTAAGTAGATTTTTTTAGATTTAGGAATTATTTTCTTTTGATATTTTATTTTCGTACGTGTATACGTAGACGTGCGTACGTGCACGTAGTACGGACTTTGTAATTTTGATTCTTATATTAATAAAATATGGGTGCGTGTGTGTGGTGTTGTAGGTAGACGTCTCGGGAAGACACCGACCCCCGGACGCGGTACGAGACACGCCCAAGGAACCGGATTACAACCGGTCACGACTACGGGCAAGTAAATACCGTATTTATGTGTGTTGCAAGTAACTATTGTGCTTGTGCAAGTAATTACCGGGTTTATGCAAGTATTTACCGTGCAAATGTGTTTGTTGTACCCAATGTTGTATGAATTGTTGTACATGTTGGATGTACAAAATGATGTGCCTATAAGGCCATACGGATACGGATACGGTTAATGTGATACGACACTGGTTTTGGGGTAGTCTTTAACTACGAAGTGCGCGGGAGTGACCGGGTCCACCCTTATTAGTTAAGTTGTACCATCACCCTACAGGGGATGGTAGGTAGATATTCCACGAGTTGCTCAGTGGGATGGGTGCACT
The DNA here is from genome assembly GCA_030789695.1 of Scilla litardierei. Taxonomy (NCBI): domain Eukaryota; kingdom Viridiplantae; phylum Streptophyta; class Magnoliopsida; order Asparagales; family Asparagaceae; genus Scilla; species Scilla litardierei. Next base: position 123,871,894 of record CM061138.1, read on the forward strand.
TCTGGTTGCATATCGTACACTCAAGCTAAGACTGTTGCACTAGCTTGATTGATACCAGGGCCCATGAGGCCACATTGATACAAATACTAGTATGAACATTGGATTCGATACGACACGGGTTATGGGGTAGTCTTGAGCTATGAAGTGTGCGGGCGTGACCGGGTCCACCCTTATTAGTTAAGCTGTACCATCTCCCTGCAGGAATGGTAGGTAGATATTCCACGAGTTGCTCCGTGGGATGGGTGCACTTCTGGTTGCATATCGTACACTCGAGCCAAGGCTGATGCACTAGTTTGATTGATGTTGCACTAATTGATAATTCATTGATACCATTGCTTTTGTCACGACTACTCTATTGACTAAGTCGAGACTACTCGAACGTGATAGAACGGTATAATAATGAGCGGTCTTAAATTACGACCAAATCAGTGTCTAGAAAGGAATGGGAAGGGGGTTGGTCAACCAAGGGACTTGTTCCTGTGGTCTTTGAAGTGACTTGTGACTTCAAGCCCTGATTGACTGGCTGATTTGGGAGTTAAGTTAGACTTCTTATTATTAGGCATGCCTACACTATTAGATAGTCAAGCGACGTTTGTTACCTCTTGTTCGTTCATTACATTGCTGCCTTTACTTTTTGTTGGTTTTTACTTGTCGCTTAGCGCTGACATGTATTTCATTGTTTTCTCTGAAATGCATGTCAGACTACGAGCCGACGGAGTACGTGGAGTATTACACTGAAGACGATCCCATGGACCAGGGATCAAAGGACGTTACTGAGCCCGCACCTACAGAGGAGTAGGAGTTTTCGATTCGACCACAGCATCCACTTGATTTCATCGTCAGTGTGCTTTCCTTACCACCGTCAGTGTGCTTTTCTTATTGCCAGTGTGCTATTTACTTCTGAGTGATGTACTTTACTTTTCTGTTGAGTCGATGTAGGCCGTACTATAAGGCCCAGTCATGTACTACTTATCATCTATTGGGATAATAAAGATGTTATGTGTTGTTTCTCTGAGATTGCATGACAAGAACCTGTCCTTCAATGGAATTACTACAGACGCTTATTGTGCATCAAACAAGGAAGAAAAAAATTCATCCTTGTTTTATGTACAAGCGGACCTTCGTCGCGTCCTCGCTCCCGGGTATTTTGGGAAGCGGGGCGTGACAGCCTGCCCCAGTTCAGAGAGGAGCTGCTGTCCGTAGACCACCCTTGGCACCACAGAAGCAGATGTTTCAAGGGGCAGTGCAAGCGCAGAGGCCGGCTTACACCATGACAGCCATTGAGGCTGAAGACTTGGATGGAGTTATTGCAGGTATTTCTTCAGATCTAGTCTTTCATTTCATAGTTTAGCCCTTATTGTTTAGCATTGTTTGTTTGCCTTGTTAGTTGGAGTAGTTTTTTTTACCTTAGTTCCCTTATATCTTAGGCACCATTCTAGTGTCTTCTCACCCGGCCTTGGCTTTGTTTGACTCCGGTGCATCTATGTGCATCATATCCCGGCGATTTGTAACAAGGCACTCTATTCCCACCCATACACTTCCCAAGTGTTGGTAATCACCACAGGGAACAGAGTGGTGACAGTGAACCTGGGTTATCGATCAATCACATTAGTGGTCAGTGGACACGAACTTTTTGCAGATTTCATTGTCCATGATCTGCCACACTTCGACGTTGTTCTTGGCATCGATTAGCTGGGAGACTTCCACGCCTCGATCGAGTGCCACAACAAGAAGGTGGTATTCAGGATTCCAGGCCATCCTGAGTTTGAGTTCCGTAGCAGAGATGAGTCGCTTAGGCCCATCAGATTTCGGGCCAAGCCAGAGATACTGATTATTGCAGCTATGCAGATGGAGATCAGCCGACCAGCCGTTGTCAGAGATTTCGACGACGTCTTCCCGGAGGATATTTCAGGTTTGCCACCCGACCGAGCTTTAGAGTTCGGTATAGATCTTATGCCGGGGGCGCAACCTATATCGAAGGCACCGTATCGGATGGCTCCCACTGAGCTTGAGGAGCTGCAGAAGCAATTGGGTGAGTTGCTGCAGAAGGGTTTCATCCACCCTAGTGTGTCACCGTGGGAAGCACCAGTCTTGCTCGTGAAGAAGAAGGATGGGTGTCGCCAGATATGTGTGGACTATCGAGGGCTGAATGCTGTGACCGTGAAGAATAAGTATCCGCTGCCGCGTATCGACGATATTTTCGACCAGCTTGGAGGTTCGAGAGTCTTCTCTAAATTGGATTTGAGGAGAGAATACCATCAACTGAAGGTGAAGAAGGAGGATATTCTGAAGATAGCTTTTCGGACGAAGTATGGACATTATGAGTTCGTGGTTATGCCATTCGGTGTGACCAACGCTCCAACAGTGTTTATGAATTTGATGAACTTAATTTTCTACGACTTCCTGGGTAAGTTTGTCGTTATCTTTATAGACGACATCCTTATTTACTCGAAGTCTGAGGAGGAGCACAACTGTCATCTGAGGACAGTGCTGGAGATGCTGAGACGTCATAAGCTATATGCCAAGTATAGCAAGTGCGAGTTATGGTTGGACAGAGTCGCATTCCTGGGACACGTAGTGTCTGGAGATGGCATATCTGTAGATCTAGAGAAGGTCAGAGCAGTCAGAGATTGGCCGACTCCGCAGTCAGCATCGGATATCAGGAGTTTTCTTGGTTTAGCTGGCTATTATCGGTGGTTCATCAAAGATTTCTCTAGGATTGCAGAGTCGATGATGAAGCTGACGAGGAAGGACGTGGAGTTCCATTGGTCAGAAGCTTGCGAAGAGGCCTTCAGTATCTTGAAGGCGAGGTTGACTTCAAGATATATTTTGAAGTATTGGCGGTACCGGACCGGAGCGGAGGCTTCGAGGTATATTTTGACGCATCAGGGAAGGGCCTTGGATGTGTTTTGCATCAGCATGGCCACGTGGTCGCGTACGCTTCTCGTCAGTTGAGGACTCACGAGAAGAATTACCCGACGCACGATCTGGAGTTGGCAGCGGTGTTATTTGCGCTAAAGATCTGGAGACACTTCTTGCTGAGTGAGAGCGTGAAGATCTTCATCGATCACAAAAGCTTGAAGTACATCTTTACACAGAAGGAGCTCAACATGCGTCAGAGACGATGGTTGGAGCTTATGGCTGACTACGAGATAGATCTGTAGTATCACCCAGGAAAAGTGAATGTAGTGCCAGATGCTTTGAGTAGACTTCCTACCGCGATGATGCATACTGCCGACTGGAGGATACAGCAGGAGCTGAGAGAGATGGATTTAGAGGTCGTTCTACCTGGTGTGGTTCTTTTATTCATGAATTTGTAGATTCAATCCACGATCGTGGATCGTATCAAGGCAGCACAGGCAGGAGATCCAAAGCTACAGAGGATCAGGAGGCAGGTTGAACCTGGACTTCGGACGGAGTTTGTAATTCATGATGATGGTTCGCTAAGGTACGGTAGTAGGCTCTGCGTACCTGCAGGTAATGTTCGTGAGGAGCTGTTGAGCGAGGCTCATAGCTCGCCATATCTATACATCCTGGGGGCACCAAGATGTATAAGGACCTCTGTCTGAATTATTGGTGGATTGGCATGAAGAGGAGTGTGGCACGGAGCATTGCCAAGTGTCTGGTATGCCAGCAGGTGAAGGCCGAGCACCATCATACAGCTGGATTGCTACAACCGCTTCCTATCCCGAAGTGGAAGTGGCAACATATCACGATGGATTTCGTGACTGGTTTACCTCAGAGCCCGAAATAGAACGATGCATTCTGGGTGATCGTTGACCGATTGACCAAGTCTGCGTACTTCATCCCATTCCGAGTGGGACAGTCTACGGAAGTCTTGGCGATGAAATATCTAGAGGTAAATTTTCACTTTACTTCTCTTTATAGTTCCTCTTTGAGTTAGATTGTGACCTAGACCGTGTACGTGCAGGAGGTTGTGCGCTTACATGGAGTCCCCTTGAGCATCGTGTCTGACAGAGACTCGAGGTTCACATCTCAGTTCTGGAGAAGTCTGCATGAGAATTTTGGGTACGAGTCTGAGCTTCACCACGGCGTACCATCCGCAGACCGACGGCCAGTCCGAGAGGACTATTCAGATTCTGGAGGATATGCTGCGAGCATGTACGCTTGATATGAAGGGTTTATGGGAGGACCATCTTCACTTGGTGGAGTTTTCATATAACAACAGCTACCAAGCGAGCATTGGTATGGCGTCGTTTGCTGTCTTATATGAGAGAAAATGTCGAACGCCACTGAGCTGGGATAACATCGGAGATCGGGAGCTGTTGGGTCCTGAGATGATAGTGGAAGTTGTGGATGTCGTGAGAGACATCAGGGAGAAGCTCAGGATTACACAGGACCACTTCAAACATTGGACAGATGCCAAGAGGAGACCTTTGAAGTTTCAGCCTGGAGATCACGTCTTCCTAAAGATTTCTCCGAACCACGGAGTCATTCGTTTCGGGAAGAAGGGAAAGCTGAGTCAGAGGTATATTGGACCATTCGATGTGCTGGAGCATGTGGGAGCAGTGGCCTACCGCCTTGCTCTGCCACCATCTTTAGTGGGAGTTCACGATGTATTCCACGTATCTCAGCTACGTCGGTACGTCAGTGATCCATCGCACACTATTGATTTCTCAGAGATCATGGTCCGTCCGGACCTGACATATGACCAGTAGCATGTGCAAATTTTGGACCATCGACAGAAGCACTTGAGGAATAAGGTAGTCGACCTGGTGAGAGTGATGTGGCGTCACGGATCACCTGGAGAGTCCACTTGGGAGCACGAGGAGGAGATGAGAGAGCGCTTTTCATTTTTGTTTTCTGATTAGTGATGTTGTTAATTACGAGGACGGGATCTTTCTTTTAATGGGGTAGAATGTAACGGTCGCTTTCCGACCTTATGTTTTCTGCGTGTACGTATGTTTTTCGTACTCGTATTTATTTTGACTCCTTGTATTCGGTATATACGCTGTGATATGCCGTTGTGACTGTATGGAAGTTTAGAATTTTATAGTAATTTTTGGGAACGTCATTTCACGGCTCGTTCTTTCGCAGAACAGCTTTGAATGAAGGGCGTTTTGGTCTTTTGGCTTCAACGCTCAGTTCTTGATTTTATAAAAATTTCCGATAGGATTAGCACGCGGCCAGACCCTGTAGCCCCGTACTTCTCGCCTCTGTGATCGTCCCGGTATTTTCAAATTATTTTTCCGATGCCCGTAGCGAGACTTATCCCCTAATCCTTTTTCTTTCCTTAATTAACCCTTAATCAACTTGAAATTTAAATCTAATTAGAATCCTAATTAATCCCTAAATATAGTCATACATATCAAGTGGATATGATTTCAGCCTCTATTGTCACCCTCCTTTTTCTCAAACTCCACTCTCCCTATCTCTATCTCTCTCCCGCATTTAACCCAAACCTCTATAGCTATTTAGCAATTAGTTTCCTTTTAAAACTCACCCCATGCGTAACCTAGGGCTAGGTTATTTTTTTTTCTCCCAGCCGCCACAAACAAGACCCCCCCCCCCGAGAAACTCTCTCCATCTCGCTCTCGACTCACCCTCTCCCTTCAAACCCACGTCGGCCTTTCCCCGTCGCCGGTCACCGACCCCCGCACCACCGGTCGGCAACCACTCTCCTCGGCCACCCTCAACCGCCAGCAGCCCCGCTCAGCCGTCCTCCCCTAATACAAGCCGCCGCCGCCGCCTGCTGCTCTCCCCGACCGCCGCACACCGTTTCCCGACTGCCGCACAGCCTGCCGGTTGTCCACGGAGACCCCTGTTGCTGCCCTTCCAGCGAGCAGCCGTCGGCATCGACTGCAGCAGCAGCGACTGTCGCTGCTCTTCCTCTGAAGCATCGACTGCTGCTTGAAAAGCCCGTCGGCTATCCCTCTCTCCCCGCCAGCGACGCTCGACGCAGTGGCACCCCGTGCGACATCCCCCATCGTCGTTTACCCTCTTGGTTCACTGTTTTGGCCCCCTAGGCCATTGTTACTCTTGCTCGCTTATCCGCAACCCCTCGACACTGCTAACATTTCCTACGGACTGCTACCATGCTCCACTCGCTGTCCAGCGCCTTGCTCATTGCCCTCACATTCTGTTCGCTGCCAGAACGTATCTTGCTACGTCAACCATAGCCGAGACGTCGTAGACGACGAGGAGCTTCCACTGTTCAGACTCTACTTCCATTCTATGTCAAACGTCGGATAGGTTGGTCCCCCTAACATGTAGTAAAACCCACACCGTAGCTCATCAAAACCTAAATAAAATCAGCAACTTAATTTTACTAAAGTTATTTTCTACATCTTTAAAACGTTGTCCACCGTAGGAAAAATCGACAAACGAACTGAATTTCTGTGCACATAGGGTAAACGTCGATCTAGACTGAATAAAATCATCAAAAGACGTGACTTTTTTACTGTTAGGGTAGTCCCGCCTAATTTAGAAACAAACCGTAATAGGAGTGGTGAAAAAGCGCGACATCGCCCTTATCCTATTTCAGACGGACCATCGCCAACGCGACGCTTCGACGGGACGCTCTGGACAGACGACACACTCGCCACCGCAGGCAAGTGTATACACTTGTACTTTCGGCCATGTTTAGGCCATAGACTTTTAGAACTGTTAAAACATAAACAAAGAGAACCAGACGTGAAATGATAGCATCCGAAAACCCCCCTTGACAGCTTAGACTTGACGACGAAGTCTAAGCGCAACAACAACATCATTTAACACATTAAGGTTTTCCTGTGTGTGCGTGCGTATGGACCCCCTAGAAAGAACTATCCCTTTTACTTGTCATGTCGTGTCACGTTACAATAAGCCTGCGGGCAATAGGGCATTCTCCAAGTCAGAGAGAGTGATCCCTTGTACGGATACACAGCCTGTGTGCAATAGGGCACTCTCCAAGCTAGAGAGTGATCCCTTGTACGGATACACAGCCTGTGGGCAATAGGGCACTCTCCAAGCTAGAGAGTGATCCCTTGTACGGATACACAGCCTGCGGGCAATAGGGCACTCACCAAGCTAGAGTGAGTGATCCCTTGTACGGACTTGTCTTGTGCACTTGGGTGGGGTAGGGTTGAGCGTGCACACAGGGAGAGGGTCTGATCTCCCTCGAACCATAAGGCATGAACCCTTCGAGTCACACGTGTCTTGTCTTGTCTTGTCTTGTCTTGTCTTGTCTTGTCCTGTTTAGGTTAGTCCCGTAGTCAGTAGCACACGCTGCGGCTACTGTTTGTCGTGTTTACTTTTCCTGCACCGTTTTACTTTCTTTAACTGCCATGTTATAACCCCAGCATGTTAATCAACCAGCAAAATTGTTGCTTTAAATTACAGTACACTTGCAGTAGAGTCTAACCCTCCTTTGTAGACTTTACCTGACGTACATTTCCTTTTCTCTTGGGTGATGTACGTCAGGTGTCGAGTCGGAGTTCGTGGACGAGGCAGACTTACCGGAGTACGGGGAGCCCGAGAACATCGACCCAGAGTACGTGCCTGAGGAGGACCAGAGCTAGAGGTTCATCACTGTTGTTGTTTCAGAGTTCACCTACTTACTAGGTTAGGTGCATAACACCGTTTACTTTTTATGTCTTGGTTGGGTGCTTGCACCAATAGTTTGTTTTTAGCTGTTGTAGCCGTGATGGGCTTGTTTTAGACTTTTGTACTCTTCTGGATATCTGTTTGGAATAAAATGAATGTTTGTCTCTTTAGTACTTTTTGTTGTTCTGTGCTTTTCTGCAGGGACATGTTCCTTCGTCTTGGAGAACCGCACAGATGCTTATTGGGTCCGAGCCTCACAGCTCCGACCTAAGCGGACCTTAGTCACGCTTCGCCTCCGTAGTTTTGGGAAGCGGGGCGTGAAAACATGTTAGGAAATCATTACGAGACAATGACTAAAGAGTATGTCAGTAAAAGTTTCAAAATCAAAGAATGGATTTAAAGTCAGCTAAAGAGTACGAGATCTATGTATATACTAAAGGTTTTCAAAGAATTTAAACTGGGCGAGGAATTCAATGAAAGGAATATTGAAGGTTCTTTTTTTAGAATCAGGATTGTAATGCTATCATTGTTGTTCTTAAATCATTTTGCACAAACACGACTAGTATGAATCAAATAAGTATTAGGATATGCAATGGGGAGGATTCAAAAGGATAATGATGGCTGTCATGAGGGGATCACGTGAATCGAGAGTAAGGAATAGAATAGGATGATCAAAATGTAAATATGACTAGGATATGAGTTTGTGAATATGCTACGATGGATTTCTATGGTCATCGATATGCAAATGTAGGTTGAGGAAGTTATAAAGATCAAGGGTAGATTATTGGGCCGACTAAGGATTAGAAACTCTAAGGGTAGGATTTTCTAATGAACAAGGCTGTGATAGAGATTCAAAGGAAGGGTGTTCTTGAGGATCAAGATTGTAATTTTATCCATGTTGTTTTAGAGTATTTTGCATGAGCATGACCAGCATGGGCCACCACTAAAATCTGTCACGCCCCGCTTCTCATCATGCTTGAGAGCGAGGACGCGAGCGGGTCCGCATGTGCAAGCAAGGAGGAGGTACCTTTTCTTTTCTTTCCTCCTTGACTTAATACAAAAGCGTCTGTGTGAAACCTTGCAGGTTCTTACATGCATACTCAAAAACAACATAGATAATTACATTATTATTACAATCTCAATCGTCACAGAAATAAAATACAACAATAAGGAAAGGAAGAGAGGCCTTATGGCTCTTACAACACAGAATACTTAAAGCTGATACAATGGATCTACGAGTAAAAGCAGCCTAAGAGCATCTTCCTGGAAAGGTTCTGCAACTAGTGAATCATGCTAGCTGGAACTAGGATCTGCAAAAATGCCCCCGAAACCTGACGGACATTGCATTAAAACACAAATACAATGCCCGTCAGTGAGGGTTACTCATATAGATTCCCAAGCATCAGTCTCATTTAAACAATTAAAGAATAAAGCAGGCAATGGCATTGTCTACTAATAGAATAAAAACATGTGAGCATAGTAAAGCGTGGTGAGCATGGCAATTATACATAAGCATGGTAAGAGAGAAGCTATCAGATTACACGATATATAATAGCAATCAGCAGTACAATTATGAACATGGCAGTTCTAGTAAAAGTGAAAACATGGTAATTCTATTTAACAGTTGAAACATGGCAGACTATTTAAAAGAAACAACAGCAGTTCTATAAGTTAACATGTTCGGTATCTGTTCAATAGAGTGTTTAAGTGCGTGTCTAAGGTTCACGTTGTTAGGCGGCAAGCAAGTGAATCTACCTTCAAGTGCCCCCCGAAGGTAAACCGTTTACTTCTGACTAGTGCCCGCGAACCCAACCCCACCCCGTGTACTTTCTGGGCCACGAGCCAGAATCAGCTAAACAACCATAATACTGAGCACGAGCCAGGCTAGTCAACATCCGACCCGCACGATCTAGTAACCAACGGCATGTAACATCTGCTAGCCAACGACATGTAACATCTGTTGGAACTTGGTATTTTTCATCCTCTCTTCCATAAGGTTTTGATGTAACAAATCAATATATTTCATGTTACTAACTCTATCTATGCAGATGTGCAGCTTCAACGCTAATTCATTCACATCACGCATATGATCAAAGTACAAGGACTCTCTGCAAAAACAATCTTGCTACTCAAATTACGTTTGAAAAACGTATCTACGGAATGTTGTAATTTTTACTTTTTAGATAGTGTCAGGGCCTTGGTCATATCATATCATATATCCCTAAGCTCAAAACTACATCATCTCCTAACCCATTTAATCCTAAGTCAAAATTCCTATTTTTCAGAATTAGCCTACTATGATTTTTCCTAGCTTTCTAAACAACTATATTTTCGTTGACTTTTGACTTGATACTTTCAGACAAGGTCTATCCGTTGTCTAGTCCACGTCACCAAATTTTTGTGACCGTTTGTGACCGTTTTAAAATTAGCAGGCTACGAATTTTCCTAGCCTGCCAAACCGTTTTTTGACTGAAACTTTCCAGAACAGTTTCTGACCATTTTCCAACGTTCCTTACAGTTTCTGAACGTTGTGCAACGTCTCTTTTAGAGCCGTTCATAACCGTTTCAAAAAACTATAAAAGGAGGGGTACCCCCTCTCATTTTCCATACACTTTCCTCTTCTTTATTCTGATTTTGTTGAAAGCAAGCCATTAATTTTCTTAAGCAATTCAGCCATTAGTTGTTCTTTTCTTATTTGTAAGAAGAAATCATTAGATTTCTTTCTTCGTTTAAGAACGGAAGAACTTGGATTTTCAACATCATTTTGGAAAGTTGTTTGTGTTCATAATTGTAAGAAGAAATCGATTGATCTCTCTCTTATTTTATGAACCAGCGAACTTCAAGTACTGTTCTTCATTACATATCTTATACATCTTGAAGTTCATCTTTTAAACACCATCCTTGAATTCATTCTCTGAAATTTATACCAAGGCTATAGGTGTTTTTTCTATTTCATTATTTAACAGGTTTGAATCTCTGTTTAGAGATTGTACAAAGTTTGGGACACGGGGAGTGTCACCATTTTTGTAAGTTTGTACTTGCGGGGCAAGTGATTATAGTGGATTGAAAATCTTTACGGGGAGTAGATGACTGGAGTAGGATCAATAGGATCTGAACCAGGATAAATCTCTGTATTTGCGATTGGTTCAATTTTCTATACTTTTCTTTTATTTCTGTGCCATCTTTGCAAATATTAGTAACTTTTATTTGCAACATTTTTATTATATACACTATTCACCCCCCCCCCCCCCTCTAGTGTATTGATCCTTACAGGCTAGAATTACATTTGGTAACAGAGCAAGGCTAAGATGGCAGCAAGTTCCTCAGCATCAAACATGAACGCAGTTCCACACAACTATAATCAACATCCTGAAGGGCACTCTCAAGTACGTCCTCCTCTATTTGATGGTTCTAATTACTCATATTGGAAAATACGAATGGAGATTCATCTCCAAAGTATGCATTATGAGATTTGGGACATCGTAAAGACAGGATACACTAAGCCAACAACTCATGTTGCTGATTGGACCACCAACGACAAATCTGCAAAGACCAACAACTCAAAGGCAATAAATGCTTTATTATGTGCCATGGATAAACATGAGTTTAATCGAGTATCTCAGGCCAAAAGTGCAAAGGATATTTGGCACATACTCGAGGTAACTCATGAATGAACCAATAAAGTAAAGGAAACTAAGATTGCCTCTTTAGTTCATAAGTATGAGTTGTTCAAGATGCAAGACAAAGAGACGATTGGAGAAATGAACACCAGGTTCACTAACATTATTAATTCTCTTAATGCTCTTGGAAAAGTTTACTCTTCTCTTGATCAGGTACGCAAGATTCTTAAGGTACTCTCCCCAGAATGGCGTCCAAAGATCACTGCTATTGAGGAAGCCAATGATCTTTCCAATTTATCCATGGAAGATCTAATTGGTAACTTAATGGCACATGAAGTTACATTACAAGATGCGAAAGAAGAATCGGATCAGAAAAAGAAAGTACTCGCCTTCAACGATATATCAGATAATGAAGATTCAGATGATGATATGGCATTCTTTGCCAAGAACTTCAGAAAGTTCTTTCAAAATGGTAAGTACAATAATAAATCTAAAAATACTGATTCTTCTCTTTGCTTCAATTGTAATAGGCCAGGACATATGAAGAAAGATTGTCAACTTCTCAAAGCAAAGTTCAAAACTTCCAACAACAACGATCAATCCAGAAGAGAAAGGAAATTTGACAAGATGAAGAAAGCATTTGCAGCAACTTGGGATGAATCTTCAGATGATGAAGATAACCATGATGAAAGTGCTAATATGTGCTTTATGGCACAAGATAATGAAGATGAGGTAAGTTCTTTTAATAATGAAGAATTATTAGAAGCATTGAAAGATCTCTATTCTCGTTTCAAAAAGTTGAATGGTCAACATAAATCTTTGAAACAGAATAATGACGATCTCCTTATTAAATATCAAGAATTATCTTCTTCTAAAAACACTACACCAAATTCCATACATATTGAGAATACATCTTCTCAAAATTTGGATCTTAGTAAAGAGAATGATATTCTCAAAACTAAGAATCTAGAACTACATACACAAATATCCGAAATAGATAAAAGTATTTCATCACTAAAGATGAAATACGACGAAATGTCATCCAATGTTAATAAATTTAACAAAGGAAAGACTAATCTCGATGATTTGCTAAGAATTCAATATCCAGCAAATCATATACAAGGACTAGGATATTCTCATAAGGATATGCCCAAGTCTTGTAACACTTCTTCCTCTTGTGGAAAAACAACTTTTGTTAAACCACAAAAGAAGAATCACACATTCATTTATACGAAGAAAGTAAACACTTCTACTTCTTCCTCACAAAGAAATGTTACTAACATTTCAAAAACATTTTCTAGGAAACCTACTACGATTAGTATATGGGTTCCTAAGGATTCTTGTTTAAAAGATAGAAATAATTATATTTCTACTTATATTCATTCTATTGTTTATTCTGATAATTTCATTAAAAAGCCAAATTCCACTTGGGTTTGGCTTCCTAAAATCTAATCCCAAGGACCCTCAAATAAAGGGTACCAATGCTTAATGGTTTATCTTTCAGGTACCTAAAAAGGAAAAATGGATTTTGGACAGTGGATGTTCAAAACATATGACAGGAAACGTCAACTTGCTTTCAACCATTAAATATAAAGATGGAGGCACAGTTACCTTTGGTGACAACAAGAAAGGCAAAATCATAGGCACTGGAACAGTTTGTAATACAAATCAGCCTATCATTGAGAATGTTCACCTGGTTGACGGTTTGAAACATAATCTGCTTTCCATTAGTCAGTTATGTGATAAAAATTACAAAATGGTTTTTGAACAAAATGATTGCATCATTTATGATTCTGATATGTCATCAATTTTATTCCGTGGTAAGCGTAAGAATAACATTTATATCTTATGCATGTCTGTTACCACTAATAATCATTGTTTAATGATTACATTAGATGATACACTTTTATGGCATAAACGTTTTGGACACACTAATTTCAAAACCCTAGCACATATTTCAAAACACAAGTTAGTAAATGGAATGCCAAATATTTCTTTCAAACACAAACATTTTTGTGATGCTTGTCAACAAGGAAAAATGCACAAATCTTCTTTTAAATCAAAGGACATTATCTCAACAAAGAGACCATTAGAACTCCTACACTTAGATTTGTTTGGTTCTTCAAGAGTAGCTTCTTTGAATAGAAGTAGATATGCATTTGACATTGTTGATGATTATTCTAGATACACTTGGGTTATATTTTTGCAAAACAAGAATGATGCTTTTGAAGAATTTTCAGTATTTTGTAAAAAGATACAAAAGATCAAATCCTCTAACATTGTCACTATTCGTAGTGATCATGGGGGAGAATTTGAAAATGAATCTTTTACCAAGTTTTGTAATGAAAATGGCATTACACATAATTTTTCTTTTCCTCGTACTCCTCCTTAGAATGGAGTAGTAGAAAGGAAAAATAGAACTTTACAAGAATGTGCAAGAACAATGCTTTGTGATAGTAAATTACCAAAATATTTTTGGGCAGAAGATGTTGCAACTGCTTGTTACATTATGAATAAAGTTCTTATAAGGCCATTGCTTAATAAAACTTGTTTTGAATTATTCTTTAATCGCATTCCTCGTGTATCATATTTTAAAGTGTTTGGATGTAAATGTTTCATTCTTAATACTAAAGATGCACTTGACAAATTTGATTCTAAATCTGATGAAGGTATTTTTGTTGGATACTCAACACGTAGCAAAGCCTACAGAGTATATAACAAAAGAACTTCAACAGTTGAAGAATCACTTCATGTCACATTTGATGAGAATCCCTCATCTAATTCTCCCATCGTTGATGATGAAGAGAATATATTACCTCTTTCTAATTCCTTAGATAAAATGATACTTGATGAAATTGATGCTACTAAACATTCTGTTGAGTCTATTTCAGATAATGCAGATCTTCCTAAGCCATTTGCAGAAGTTCCAAATCATCCATCAGAATTAATCATTAGAGATATTACAGATGGAGTTAGAACTCGTCGCCAAATAGATCAAATGGCACATTGTACATTTCTTTCTACCATTGAACCAAAGAACATCAAAGATGCATGTGAAGATAGTTCATGGATTATGGCTATGCAGGAAGAACTCAACCAATTTCAACGAAATGATGTTTGGGAATTAGTTCCCAGACCATCAGATCATTCAAGTATTGGTACCAAGTGGGTATTCAAAAATAAATTGGATGAATCTGGTCAAGTAATTAGAAACAATGCACGATTGGTTGCACAAGGTTATAATCAAGAAAAAGGTATTGATTATGATGATACCTATGCACTAGTTGCACGTCTTGAATCTATTAGGATGCTATTATCATTTGCATGTTATAAAGATTTTAAACTCTTTCAAATGGATGTGAAAAGTGCTTTTCTAAATGGTTTTCTTAAAGAAGAAGTTTATGTAGAACAACCTCCGGGTTTTATTCATGAAAATTTTGAAAATCATGTTTTCAAATTGAAAAAGGCTTTATATGGTCTCAAACAAGCACCTCGTGCTTGGTATGAAAGACTTAAAAGATATCTTTTAAATTCAGGGTATTCAATTGGTAAAATAGGTTCTACTTTGTTTATTAAAAACATAAATTCTGACATTATCATTATTCAAATATACGTTGATGATATTATTTTTGGTTCTACTAACGAATCTCTTTGTCAAGATTTTTCTAAAATTATGCAGAAAGAATTTGAGATGAGTCACATGGGTGAACTCAATTACTTCCTCGGTCTTCAAATCAAATAAATGAAGGAAGGTATATTCATCCACCAAAGCAAGTATTCTAAAGAACTCATCAAGCGCTTTGGATTAGAAAGTTCTGCAAAAAAAACATACTCCAATGAGTACATCTACTTCCCTAGACAAAGATTTAAATGGTAATCCCTAGACAAAGATTTAAATGGTAAGAGTGTTGATCAACGTCTTTATAGAGGTATGATTAGATCCTTACTTTATTTAACTGCAAGTAGACCAGACATTATGTTTTCAGTATATTTATGTGCGCGTTTTCAGGCAGATCCTAAAGTTTCACATTTAACTGCCGTAAAACAGATTATTAGATATGTTAAGTATACTTTTGATTTTAGTTTATTTTATCCTAAAACAAACACATTTGATTTATTATCATATAGTGATACAGATTTTGCTGGTTGCAAATCAGATCGTAAAAGTACTAGTGGTACATGTCACTTTTTAGGACATGCTTTAGTTTCCTGGTTTAGCAAAAAGCAAAAATCTGTTTCATTATCTACAACTGAGGCAGAATATATTGCTGTCTATTTAGCATGTGCTCAAATTTTATGGATGAAACAAACTATTTCAGACTATGGTACTAATTGTTCCACATGCCCTATTATGTGTGATAATACCAGTACTATTAATTTATCTAAAAATCCTGTGCATCATTCACGTACAAAACATATTGATGTACGTCATCATTTTTTAGATGATCATGTTCAGAAAGGAGATATTATTTTGAAATTTATTTCAACTGAACATCAAGTTGTCGATATTTTGACTAAGCCTTTGAAAGAGGAATCTTTCATTAATCTTAAAGAAATCTAGGCATCATTAGTGAATCAGAATTTGATTTATAAATATGTTCATTTTTTTTATTTTGTGAATTTTTCTGTAATTTTCTGATTTCTATTTATTTTTCGCATGCTACAAAATTTCGTAGCATGCTAATTTTAAAAATTTCTTCTGTTTTCTCCGTTTTATGATTAAATTGGCCCCTGGTTTTACAGATTTTTTTCTTCTGTAACTTTTCATATACGGTTTTGGTATTTTCTTTTACGAGAAAATAATTTTTGTAAACAATACAAAAACAATCATAAACTACTTACCCATTCTCTGTTTTGTTCCTCCCTTGATTAACTGTCTCGAAATTGGGTCACTGTTTATTCCTTCTTCTCCTTGGAATTTGATTAAGATATTCTTTGATTGCTCTTTATCTACTATCTTCTTTTCATCCCAAGTGGCACGGTTCCATTCGCCTTCGTCTTCTCTATCTACCGTACTTCCTGTTTGTACTTAAAGGCAACCAGATATTATCTCATATTTTTATTCTAGATAACTAGAAGGACACATGGCTTTCTCTTATGTGTTGTCTTCCCTCTACCCGTCCTTTGTCTTTTTGAAGTCAACACCGAAATTTAAATTAATTATAGATGGACTCCTACTTCTTATCTCTTGGAATAAAGTTCTGACAACTATCCATTAAATTTTATTTTTTATTTATTTTTCTAAGACACCACCTACACCATTCATTTTGGCCTGACATCTTCTCCTTGTCTTGGAAATTACCACACTCCTTCATGACAATTTAAGAGATCCCTTCATTCTCTCTCATATGGTTCTCTTTCATTGGTTCAAACCCACCAACCGACCTACCCCTTTCATTCGGCCTCTACATTGCAACTTACATTTTTAAATTAATTTGTATGTTGACCACTCAACCACCCCTCTCTCTTTAATTCGGCCTTATCTCTCTCCTCAAATTTCTATATGCCTAGGGACTCCACATTTTTTAAGACTTCTATCTACCATCCTTAACTATTAGTTCTTATTTTTTTGTATGCATTTTAAAACCCAACGGGTATTTTTCGAAACCGCTGATTGCGTCTCTTCTTCTTCCCGTCTGTTCGGTTTCTGTCTTTTGAATTTTTCAGTTGTTTTAACTTCTTCAGTTTTTCCAACCGCTTCCACTTCTGGCATGGCATCTGATCAGTTTTCCTTTCCTTCTATTTATTTCTTTCCACTTCTCTTTCATTTTTTCATTCTCTGTTTCAACCTCTTCCTCCTCTCGTTTTTATCATTTCTCTCATCTCCGCCATGGCCGAACCCACTCCTCCTTCCGCCACCGACCGTTTTCGCTCCCAGGCTGCCAAGGATCGGTATTTATCTTTCGAGGCTATGCGTTTTCATCCCGAGAGGTATCTCGACTACGGCAAACCGACGATGATGCACGTGAAGGCTATCCTCAGGGTGGTTGGCCTTCATCAACTTTGGTCCCTCGCAAACAAAGTCCCTTACTACCCTACTCTTGTCTGTGAATTCTACGCAAATCTCGAATCAAAAGTTCATCGCGGCCAGAAAGTTTTCACCATAATGGTTCGCGGGGTTTCTTTCACCGTCACGGCCAAAAACATCGCCACCATCATAAATCAACCTTCCGACTTCCGTGGCATTCTGTCCTTTGACATGACCGACCCAGACGTCCTCGCCAAATTAGCCAAAAAAATACACCCCTCACATGTCTGCCGCAAAGCTTCATCCGGAGGCTCGCATTCTCCACAAAATCATCATCAGCAATCTTCTTCCCAAGGTCGGATCCGCCAATTATCTCAGCAACACTCCTGAGCATTGTTTATACACAATGTTGGCCATGTTTCCGATTGACTGGGCTCATCTTCTTCTTTATACTCTCACCAAAAGAGTTTCTACCCACTTCTACCTCCCAAGCCTCATCATCTTGATCCTTCGCGCCATTGCCGTTCCCACCAACAAGGAATATCTGCTACAGAATGATATGAACATTGATGAAAACACTATCCATAGTATGGGCATTCCCGACCCCGATTTTACATCTTCCAACGATGACGAAGATGACGGCAATTCGGATGATGATTCGGCTGAGACTCCTGCTCCACCGCCTCGCGCACCGGCGTCTTTTCCAGGCTCCTCTCATTCTAAATGCGGCCGAAAAGTTCTTGCTTCCAAAGACAGCGTCTCTCTATCCCGAGAGACTAATGTCGTACTTCTTCACCGTCTCTCTGAACATGTCGCTGCGGGCTTCGCCGGTATCCAGATACAAATGAGTACTACGACCAAACTCTCAAGCATCACTCTGAAGTACTCGAACAAATCCAGGTCAAACAGTCCGCCCTCTGTTCATCCCTTGAATCCGAAAATATCCTACCTACTCGCCGCACTCGATCTCGTCGTTCTTCCCCTGGGTCGTCCTCATATCATCCTTGACTTCACTTACGTGCTCCATTTGGTCTTTGGTTCTCTGTTTCATTAGATTCCTTCTATCCTTGCCTGCCTACCTGTCATATGGTCCTCTTGCGTGATGCTTTTGCCCCACCGTCCTTTGGATATCTTCGGTTGACTTCATATTTCGGTTACCCTGACTTGCTTCACTTGATTGTGGTTCGACTCATGTCCTGTTTTGATGGTGTTAGGTTGTTTTGTCTGGCTGGTTGTTTTTTAGTACTTTGACTTTGTTTCTTGTCTGTGTGAAAATGTTAGTTAGTGAGCTTATGAGTTGTATTAGTTGTTCCTGCGTAATGTATTTTGGCAGTATCGTACTATCCCTCATGTAGCTCGGTTTGTTTATGTTAATGTACTTGGGTATTTTGTATGTCATAGAATGTTTAATGAATATTAGTTCTTTTCGTAATTTCCCTTTGCTTATAAGTACTTCTGTTGTTTCTGTGCTTTTTACTCTCCTGCTCAGTCTCTGTTCCTTTTCCATGCTTATTATTCACCACTGCTTACCTTTTTACCTGCCCAAATTTTTCACTTTCACATTTGGCCAGCTACCAAATAACGTAGCCTGCCAATTTTATTTTTACACTTTTTGTGGCTTACAAAGGGGGGGAATTACTGCATATATTCAGGGGGAGGCTATATTCATATAATCAGGGGGAGTAATACTCTCATTTATATTAACTTACTTTTAATACACTCATTAAACCATGTTAACTCACATTTTATATTTAATTGTTTGTCATCATCAAAAGGGGGGAGAATTTTGGAACTTGGTATTTTTCATCCTCTCTTCCATAAGGTTTTGATGTAACAAATCAATATATTTCATGTTACTAACTCTATCTATGCAGATGTGCAGCTTCAACGCTAATTCATTCACATCACGCATATGATCAAAGTACAGGAACTCTCTGTAAAAACAATCTTGCTACTCAAATTACGTTTGAAAAACGTATCTACGGAATGTTGTAATTTTTACTTTTTAGATAGTTTCAGGGCCTTGGTCATATCATATCATATATCCCTAAGCTCAAAACTACATCATCTCCTAACCCATTTAATCCTAAGTCAAAATTCCTATTTATCAGAATTAGCCTACTAGGATTTTTCCTAGCCTTCTAAACAACTATATTTTCGTTGACTTTTGACTTGATACTTTCAGACAAGGATCTATCTGTTGTCTAGTCCACGTCACCAAATTTTTGTGACCATTTGTGACCGTTTCAAAATTAGCAGGCTACGAATTTTCCTAGCCTGCCAAACCGTTTTTTTACTGAAACTTTCCAGAACAGTTTCTGACCGTTCTCCAACGTTCCTTACATTTTCTGAACGTTGTGCAACGTCTCTTTTAGAGCCGTTCATAATCGTTTCTAAAAACTATAAAAGGAGGGGTACCCCCTCTCATTTTCCACACACTTTCCTCTTCTTTATTCTGATTTTGTTGAAAGCAAGACATTAATTTTCTTAAGCAATTCAGCCATTAATTGTTCTTTTCTTATTTATAAGAAGAAATCATTAGATTTCTTTCTTCGTTTAAGAACGGAAGAACTTGGATTTTCAACATAATTTTGGAAAGTTGTTTGTGTTCATAATTGTAAGAAGAAATCGATTGATCTCTCTCTTCTTTTATGAACCAGAGAACTTCAAGTATTGTTCTTCATTACATATCTTATACATCTTGAAGTTCATCTTTTAAACACCATCCTTGAATTCATTCTCTGAAATTTATACCAAGCATATAGGTGTTTTTTCTATTGCATTATTTAACAGGTTTGAATCTTTGTTTAGAGATTGTACAAAGTTTGGTATACGGGGAGTGTCGCCATTTTTGTAAGTTTGTACTTGCGGGGCAAGTGATTATAGTGGATTGAAAATCTCTGCGTGGAGTAGAGGACTGGAGTAGGATCAACAGGATCCGAACCAGCATAAATCTCTGTGTTTGCGATTGGTTCAATTTTCTATACTTGTCTTTTATTTCTGTGACATCTTTGCAAATATTAGTAACGTTTTATTTGCAACATTTTTATTATATACACTATTCACCCACCTCTAGTGTATTGATCCTTACAGGCTAGAATTACAACATCTAGTAGCCAACTGCAAGTAAAATTCTATGATTATCATGTTCATTCATGTATTTAGCATGCATTTCTAACAATTAATTTGCAGCATGGTACTAAGCAGTTTAAATAAAGTAACATTATCAACAGGTAGGAAAATGCACGCTTGCATATCAGAATATATTAGTTTAAACAATTAAATGCAACGGTTATAAAACATATTAAAATGTACACTTGTATTAACACATACTAAAGTATTTAGATGAAAAAGATGTGGGGAACCTACTGTACGATACGTACATCTAAAGAGGAGGCGGGCGTTGGGTGTCCAAGTGATCGTAGCGTAAGGTACGATTTATCTGCGTCATTTAGATAAAAGTCATTAACTCGTTTAAAATTATAATTAGCTCTAACTTATTAATACCGTTTGTAAATTATGATTTATCTAACCTTATGCCATTTTAATATAAACTTTCATTATACTAACATATTTTTTTTTTGCAGGGTAAGAGTGAAATTGTATTAATAAACATATGGTACAAAGTGGCCTAAATATAGGTTGTGAGGCTAAGTGACTAGGGGAGAGGACACAAGCGTCGTCACCCTAGATCATTTAACCACCAACCAAGTATAGAGCCACAGAAAAGTACAAAAACTCAGCTGAATACAGACACATAACAGAAGTTGGTGGACAATCAACCATTGTCAATAATATCCCAATTTGCAAAAGCCAGTTCAGCCCCTTCTTCCAACTCCTCAGGTTTGCGGAGTGCAATGCATACATCCCACGAGATATCTTCAAATAGAACAATCTTTGATTTCTTAACTTTATCAAACACGCGTCTGTTGCGTTCACGCCATAGATGCCACACTACCGCAGACAATATGGTTTTACACAGCAGACCAAACATACCTTTCTTGCAAAAGTTGGCAAGATAGTAAGTTCCAATCTCAGAGAGGGAGAGAGTTGCCAGACCTGATACTCCAAGCTTCAGAAAAGATCTCTGCATAACGTAATTAGAGTAAGGGCATAAGAAAAATAAGTGCTCAATTGATTCAGGGGAGCCATCCATGCAAAGCTCGCATGCTGTGGACGCAAGAGCACACCACCGGTTGATGCGGAGTTTGGTAGGGAGTTTGTTCTGAAGCGCGCGCAGCAAGGTTATAGAGTACTTTGGAATTGATTTCCTATACCAAACAAGCTCAGAAAAGGGGAAGATGCTCGACTTCTCACGCACGGCATTCCACGCATCCTTGAACTTGAAAGTCAAGCCATTGTTCCACTCCCAGGAGTCATCTCCAACAACAAGATTGTGTTGCTGCAACACCGGCCTTATCATAAGAATATCTGGATCATCCTTCCACGAGGCTCCATTCCAATAGTCTGAAACACGAAGTGTACTAGAACCATCTGGGATGTTGTAGAGTGATTTTAGGGGGCCACAGGGAAGCCAGTTATCATGCCAGAAGAGGGTATCCTTTCCATTTCCCACCTTCCTCTTTATAATACACTGAGATAAACTTCTACAGTGGAGTAAAAACTTCCATGTACCAGATTGCGTCACCACACCCCTAGCACCATAAAATATGGCCGAGTCGCTATATTTGTCATGCATAAATCTTGCCCAGAGTCCCTCTCTCCTGAGTAGCCTCCAGGTAAGTTTCACTCCTGCCGCAAGGTTCAGGTCAGTCAATAGTCTTAGACCAACTCCTCCCTCCTTCTTAGGCTTGCAAGATCTACTCCAAGACCAAGCTTTAGAAGTGCCCCAGATAAATTTCCTGCATAGCGCCGTTAAAGTACGCAAAACGCTAGTGGGAAGTTTGTATACCTGAATCCAGTAGTGTATCATACCATAAATCACACTTCTAACCAGCTCAATACGTCCAGCTAAGGATAGAGACAAAGAGGTCAACCCACTTAGCCGATTTCTGCATTTATCTACAAGTCTGCTATACATCTGAGCTTTAGGGTATTTGGATGACAGAGGGAGGCCCAAGTAGGTAGTAATCGTGTTTGCTTGTTTAGCTCCCAATAAGCCAGCCAGATCACCACGATTTTTAACCCCTTTGCTAAACATGGAAGTGCTCTTGCTCCAGTTAATATCAAGGCCAGTGAAGTTTTTGAAATCTTCAAGCAATTTTTTAAGACCCTTAAAAGATTTCTGATTAGCCCTACAGAATACCAATAAATCATCTGCAAAGAGAAGGTGGGAAATAGCTCCAACACGTCTCATTGGTTGAATGCTTCCAGTGATGATTGCCTTGTCTAGCAGAAGAGTGAAACATTCCATAACAATCACAAAGAGATAGGGGGAGATAGGATCACCTTGCCTAAGTCCTCTGTTTCCTCTGAAGAACCCCACAGGGGAACCATTCACCATAACAGAGTAGGAAGCTGTGGAAATACATTCTTTAATCCAGCTGACGAACTTGCATCCAAAACCCATCTGATGAAGAATATAGTACACGAATTCTCTGTTCACACTATCAAAGGCCTTTCTGAGATCTAGCTTCAGGCATGCTCTGGACCCCATACAATTGCTAAAATCTCTGATTTGCTCATGGGCTAGCAGGGTACAATCTGAAATTAATCTTCCTTGAAGAAAAGCAGACTGATTTGGAGAGACCAAATCCTGAATAAATGTCTGAAGTCTGTTGCAGATAATCTTGCTAACAATTTTGTAAGTCACATTACAACAAGCAATTGGCCTGTAATCTCCCAAAGAAGATGCATTAGAGCCTTTAGGAACCAAGGTAAGGAAGGTGTGATTTACCTATCGAAGCAATGATCCATATTTGAAGAAAGATTGAACAGCTTCCACAACATCATTACCTATCAGATTCCAGTTGTGTTGAAAGAAAAATCCATTAAAACCATCTGGCCCAGGCGCTTTAGATGCACCAATCTGAAATACAGCCCCTTTAATTTCATCAGCAGACACACTTCTTTCAAGCCACTTGGCAGTTTCCAGTTTTATCTTCTTCTTAGGCACCAGCTTAGGGAAGACATTCCAGTAGCTTTTTTGATTATATAGGCATTCATAGAAGTTGGAAGCCTCAACTTTAATTTCCCCATAGTTTTTGCATTGAGCACCATGCACATCCACCAAATGGCGCAAGTTATTGCGGGATTGTCTAGCCTTCATAGCACTATAAAAGAAACTAGTATTTCTGTCACCCAGGTCAAGCCAATCCTCCCTACTCTTTTGACGGTACATTTCTTCTTCCATATCCAATAGGTGAGCAAGCTCACAAGACAAATTGCGCTCTTTTTCCTGAAGATCCAAAGAGGAGTGAATAGCATATTGGCCTCTAACAGCTTCAAGCTGTAATCGGCATTGTTGGATAGGGTTGCTAGCATTATGCTCTCTAGCCCAAATTCTGAGATCAGTTTTCAATCTTCGCAATTTACTTACCAATCTGAACATACTGGTCCCTCTGATGGCATGACCCCATGATGAATCCAATAGATCATAATAACCAGGCAAATTTATCCAATGATTGAAGAACTTAAAAGGTTTAGGGTCAGATTGTACCTGCCGATGAAGATGAACCATCATGGGTGAATGATCACTAGTATGCGGATCCAAATAGCTGAAAAAAGAGTCTGGTAGGGAGTTAAGCCAAACATCATTACATAGGACCCGATCCAATTGAGCAGCAATTCGTCTCACACCCAAGCGTTTGTTACACCAACTAAATCGATGTCCGGTACTTTTCAGATTCTGGAGGTGACATTTAGTAAGGCAGTAGTTGAAGTCATGAAGCATGCTGGGCTCTACTCTGCGGCCACCAATTTTTTCTTTAGCAGAAAGAATAGAATTGAAATCGCCTCCAACTATCCAAGCAACATTTCTCAAATTTATAGCATCCACCGCCAAAAAATCCCATAGAAGTTTCCTTTCATGTGAGTTATTGCTCCCATATACTGCAGAGAACGCAAATTTGAAGCCCCCCACATTTGCACACTGAACCGTGATGTGTTGCATAGAGATAGAGATAACTGACAAATCCCAAACTAATGGATCAAAACCCAGAAGGATGCGGCCTCCTCCATGCTGCATGAAGTTATGAATTGTAGTCCATTTCTTTGGAATACAAGATTTATTGGTGATAGTATCACAATTTAATTTAGTCTCCAATAAGACTAAAAAAGTAGGGTCAAGCTTTTTAATCCTATCGCGCAGATCTCTGCGCCTTACAGCATTGTTTAAACCCCTGGTGTTCCAAATCAACATAGTCATGAGAAGATAAAAGTTGGGTAATGGATATACCTGCCTCACTTTAGTCGGCTGCTACGCCTGGTAGCATGGACAGAAGGTGCTATATCTAGCTTCTTTTGCTTTTGAGTGTCCACTGTTAGCAGCAATTCGTGTAACTCCTCCTCCCAATCTGGATTTGCATAAACAGGTTCATGGGGAAGGCACACAGGAGATGCATGTTGAGTAGCAGGAACTTCATTGGGAATGTCCGCACAGTGCTGAACGGATTCATGCTGGCAGTGAACTTCAATGGGAATGTCATGCACACAGTGCTGGACGGATTCCACAAGCAAGGAATCATGCTGGCTGGATAAAGCATCATCAGTACGATCCTCAGAAGGGGAGGTCACGGTGGTTTGCTGAAGCTGGCTACGTCGTTTAAGTGTCTGGGTGAATTTTGAAATAGAACACAAACTTAATAGCCAATGCACACGGCCCTTGTTTGCCTGGAGACTAGAGGAACCCTCCATAGGATCAGAATTCGGAATGGACTTCAGCGGAATGGATAAATCTGAAGATGTGGGGGGGATTGTAACCGCAGGAAGGGGATTGCTCTTAGCGGGGGGTACAATATAGGAGGATTGTCCAGCATCTTGGAAATGGACATGTACATCAATTCCCTTTCCCTTGTTAACAAAGTGGCTCATTTCAGAGGGCTTCTTCTTGTTGAAAGGGCATTGCAATATAGAGTGCCCAAAACAGACGCATTTGCTACAGCGAGGGGGTTCTGATTCGTACTTAGTATCAATCAGCAAGACAGTTTCATCATCTAGTTCAACCTCCACATGTTTTGGCAACTCCTTTTTTGCATCTACATCGATCAGGCATCTGGCATAGGTTATTCTCTCCAATTTGGCAGTGGCACGATCCAAACATAATGGATTACCAATAACAGATGCAAGAATATTCAGTCCTTCCATATTCCATATGTTAACGGGAACACCATGCATTTGTACCCAAATGGGTACGGAGCTCAGAATGTCACGGTCATGGCGTAGGGATGGGCTCCACAGTTTCAACACTACCAAGCGACCATCAAAAAGCCACGGACCACCATGGAGGATCCTCTCACATTCCTCAAAAGATTCAAACCTGAAGTAGAAGAATCCGTTATCATTGCTGAATAATTGCACCTTCTTCCTGGGCTTCCACAGCCTCTCAATCCAGGCCTGCATCTGCCCATACAGTGGGGCATCACCAAGAACATACCCAACCAATGTCGATTTCCAGTGTGTAGAACCCTTTTCCAATAGAGCATTTGAAACACGGGCTACACAAGACCCATCCTGCCTGATCTTAGGGGGAACATAGGACATACCAATAGATTCGCCATAAGATCTCTTTGAGGAGCAAATCTCTGACCAGCTTCGCTTAGGTGCAGAAGGGTTGATGGAAATGGGTTGGGGCAAAGCATCAAACACCCTGCCTGCACTAGATACAACGTTGGTAGCAGAGGGCATCGATCCCATCCTAGGGGGAAGGGCCAACCCTCCGTTGCCCCCACGAGGAGGAGGGCGGTAGGTAGTAGAGGATCGCATCGCCGATGGCCGAGATGATCGACCACCGCCCAGAAAAGGCCCTACGCGACGGTGATGTGGCGCAGAAGACGGCAGAGGCTTGGATCGGTGCCTTCTTCTATTGACGATCTCCCAGGGAAGCTCATCCTTAGATCCTGCCGTTGTTGTTTGATTGCCGTCGATGCCATCCTGCGCTTTGCCGGCGACACCAAGATCGCAGCTCCGCAAATCCCGCATTGCAGCTTATATTATATTATATATCATTATTATACTAACATATATATATATATATATATATATATATATACACACACACACACACTCAATATATATATATATATATATATATATATAATGGAGTCCAGTTCCTTCGGAGAGGCGATTCCCTAGTGATTGAAACCCTAGCTGACG
Organism: Scilla litardierei; assembly: GCA_030789695.1. Taxonomy (NCBI): domain Eukaryota; kingdom Viridiplantae; phylum Streptophyta; class Magnoliopsida; order Asparagales; family Asparagaceae; genus Scilla; species Scilla litardierei. The sequence goes on from CM061138.1 coordinate 123,898,300, forward strand.
GCAGCACGGTTGTCGGGATTGATGGCGCTCCAGGCGGAGATCAAGATGGCATTCCCAGAGGCTTATTTGAAGGAGGTGGCAATACAATTCCAGAAGCAGGTGGTGATCCTATTGGCGCTACGGGCAGCGGTCCAACACTCCGATCCCAACCTAGTTCCTCTACTGTTGATGGCGGCAAGGGAATCCCTTCTGTCGTTCCTCTTACAGATTCTTTCAAGGGTAAGGTCTCAGGCGTTGATCATCTGAGCCATGAAGATGGGTGGAAAACGGTTAGTTTTGTGAAGAGGAGAGCGGCCAAGACCGGCAGGGATCATCGTGGAGATGGCCGGCAACCTGATGGTGGCCAAAGACACTTCAGAGACCCAAGTACTCAGAATCAATATAGAAGCCATTCCATTGGGTGCCAGGTCAATCGTAATAGAACTACTGCACCCTAATCATCTGTGAAAATGCCTGTTAGACCAGCTGTACCAATTCGTATCAACCCGGAGGGGGGTAAAAAAAGCTGGCTTGATGTTTGCTCATTGAGGCGTAAATACTCTGACCCATTAGTGATGTCCCATGTCCCCCCAGTAGGTATTGAAGATAAAATAGCCAAGGTTTTGGTCAGTAACGCTGATGTTGAAGTGGGTGCAGCTAGATGGCGTAACTCACTCGTGGGGTATGTGCTGGGGGACATCCCTTACTATGGTCAAATCAAAGCCTAGACTGACCGCCTATGGAAGCTAAAGGGGGGTTTGCAGATTTTCAGTAAAGAGAATGGATTTTTCTATTTTCGCTTTGAGAAAGAAGAGGATTGTGACTCTATTCTTCAGGGGGGACCCTGGTTGTTTGATGGTCGCCTGGTCGTTCTGCAACAATGGAGCCCTTTGGTTAGGCATGATCGAGATTTCCTGACTTCAATCCCCGTATGGATTCAACTGCATAGTTTGCCCCTACATATGTGGTCTATGAATATCCTGAATAAGGTGGCAAGTGGTGTTGGTAATCCTATTTGTCTTGATAGGGCTACGGCTAATTTGAGTAGAGTCATGTATGCGAGATGCATGGTCGAGGTTGAGGCTTCCAAACCATTGCCTAGGTCTGTGCTTATCGAATTAGAGGATGGCTCAACTCTACTTGTAGGGGTGAAGTATGAGGGTGAGCCACCCAGGTGCACCTCTTGTTCCAGCTTTGGTCACTTGGCGACCCACTGCTCATTAAAGAATAACGCACTAGAGCCCGCTTCAATCCAAATCAATACTACTAGCTCCAATCCTACTGTGGCCCCTTCATCAGATCAGGTTACTTCTAAAGACTTGTTGGAGGAGTGCAATGGCACAGAGGATGAATCTTCCCCAGTTAGCTGTGAAAGAATTGGATGCAAAAATAATGAGGTAACTACAGTTGAGTTTCCAACTGATCAGGATGGCAAAGAATCTCCCTATACAAAGGAAATTGCAGATGGAAATGCAGCCACCACCCTAGGTGACCTCGCTATCAACCCTGTCATGCAAATTGCTACGGTTTCTTCTCTTCCAACGCCCTGTGCGCGTCCTCCCAATGCCTCGACTACTTCAAAACCGCCTGAATGGACTACACCTGCCGCGCCGAATGTGCAAGATGTAAGTCTTGTTGCCAATATTGCTGCGACTTCTCCTATTCCTCCGCCCTGTGCGCAGGCTCCCTCTGCCAAGGCGACTTCTATTACGCCTGAAGGGCCTACTGCCACGGCTGCTTCAGATGCGCATATAGCGACTTTACCTGCAACGGCTGCTGTTAATGCACCGGATGAGCAAGCTATTTATCCTGTCACAAATGCTGCTGCGACTGCTTCTGCTCCGTTGCCCTGTGCGCAGGCTCCCTCTGCCACTTCGACTACAAATGCGCCAGTTTGCGCTCTTGACTCTAAGCCTACTGTATGGACTATACCTGTACCTGAGTGGACGACTGAACACATTGCCCTTCAAGCTTCGGTTTCCAAGAATAAAGACAAATCAGTTCACATCTCCCCTAAATCGGCTAGGCGAAGTTCTTGGATAGCAGGTATCTCCGGTTCTTCAATCCCCTCCCAATCTGTCTAATGTGCAAGCTATTTTGGAATACTAGTGGTATCAATAATCCGTCGCGCAGAGCGGATCTTAAACTGAAGTTGAATAAAATACGGCCTTCTATTGTATGCTTATTGGAAACTAAGGTAAATGACCATAATTCTTCCAGAATTACCAATTGCTTTGGGAAGTCTTGGCTTAGTATGGATAACAGGAATTTATGTAAAGGAGGGAGAATAGTCATTTTTTACATCCCCACCATTTGGAGCTGTGCTCTTGTGTCGGCCTCCCCTCAGCACATTTCATGCAACTTCAGCAATACAGGAGGGCTTAGAATGGCTTTGACAGCGGTTTATGGTTATAATCTCGCCAGTTCTAGATTGACACTTTGGGATAATCTGCTTGCTGATGCTCAAATGTTTCATTCGCTGCCTTGGATAGTAGGTGGGGATTTCAACTGTGTACGTAGATCCAATGAGAAGCTTGGGGGTCGTTTGGTTGATCTCAATTCCATGGATGTTTTTAATGGCACGATGGCCAAATGCAGCCTTCTTGAGCTTAAAAGTGTGGGGCCTTGGCTGAGCTGGAACAACAGTCGTATTGGATCTGCTCGTATCGCTGCCCGTCTTGATCGTATTCTTTGCAATCCATGTTGGCAGAGTCTTCTCCCTCATTCTTTATGTGAATATTCTGATGTAGGTACTAGTGATCATTGCCTACTGATCCTACATCTCCATACTAAGGTGCCCCCTCTCCTAAGCCTTTCAGGTTCTACAACTCTTGGTCTACTTATGCGGGCTACAGTGAATTAGTTGGGAGTATCTGGAATACCTACGTTGAAGGATCCCCTATGAAAAGGCTGGTGGACAAACTTAAATTACTTAAGCTAGAGCTGAAGTTTTGGGCTACTGAGCAAAGACAAAATCCGAACGTCAACTCTTGTAGAAGAAGTCTTGAGGCTCTACAGTGTGATCCTGACCTGAATTCCAACCTGAAATTACAACAATTAGAAAAACAGGCATCCCTAGATCTTGCTCATGCTTTGAACGTAGAAGAGGTTGATCTTCGCCAGAAAAGCCGCCAGAATTGGCTATCTTTGGGTGATATGAATTCTAAATTTTTCTATGCGGCTATGAAATCACGGCAATGCAATAATAATCTTAGCCATCTTGTTTCCCCTGATGGAGCACGGAATTCAAGTTATGATGACCTGAGGGCGGAGGCCCCTATGTTCTATAAAGCCCTGTTTAACCAAAACCATTATATGTCCACTTTCCCTAAGCTTACCCCCAGGCGTATGCTCACCCTTGAGGCCACAAATTGGATGGATGGAAATATTACTGCTGATGAGATCAAAGATGCAATGTTTCAGATAGGGAAGGATAAAGCTCCTGGACCAGACGGGTTCAATGCCTTCTTTTTCCAGCATTCTTAGGGAATTTTAGGGGAGGACATCATTGCCGCTGTCTCCTCTTTCTTCAGGTCAAGTAGTATGCTTCGTCAGATAAACCATACTTTTTTAACTCTGGTCCCTAAAACTGCTAAGGCAACAGTTATTCGAGATTACAGACCTATCTCTTGTTGCAATGTCATCTATAAAGTTATCAGCAAGGTTTTATGTAATATGTTAAAGATGGCCATCAGCGAGTTAATCTCACCGAATCAGTCTGCATTCTTAAAAGATAGGTTGCTTGCTGACTGTACACTAATTGCTCACGAGCAAATCCGTGATTTCAGCAATCCTATGGGAGCAAGGGCTTGCATTAAACTGGACATCCGCAAAGCTTTTGATAGTGTTAACAGACAATTTGTGTTATACTTGCTTCACCAAATGGGGTTTAAGAGCAGATTCATTAATTGGATTTGGGAGTGTATATCGACCCCATCCTTTTCAGTGCTTATTGATGGTGCTCCAACAGGTTAGTTTTTGTCTAATCGGGGTTTGCGCCGGGGAGATCCTCTCTCACCTTATCTTTTTGTCCTGGTTATGGAAGGCTTCTCCTTGATTATGGCACGAGCTGAATCTCTGAGATCGATCCAGCCTATGCGACGATCTGGGGCTATTTCTCATCTCCTATTTGTCGACGACCTACTGGTGTTTTGCCGTGCTAATTCTTCTTCCTTCGAGGGTCTTAAAAATCTTCTTTTCACATTTCAGCTCTACTTTGGCCTTCAGGTCAACCGAGACAAGCGTTCATGCATCTTTAGCAAAGGTACGCGCAACCCTAGTGCGTTGGCTAGTTCCCTTGGAATCAAATTGGTATCTTCCCTCACTACTTATTTAGGCTTGCCTCTCTCTTCTAAATATCCTAAGGCGGCTATGTTTAACCGTTTGATTGATAAGTGTAAAAAGAGGCTCATTGGTTGGTCTTCCTCCTTACTGTCTATACCTGGAAGGATTGAACTAGTTCGCTCTGTGATCTACGGCATGGTTGGATTCTGGATGCAAGCTTACTGTTTGCCACCATCTGTTATCCGTACTATTAATTCGGCTTGTAAGAGGTTTATTTAGGGGAAGCTTCACACTTGGAGTTGGAAAGATCTTTGTGTTCCTAAGAAGGAAGGGGGCATTGGGCTTAGACAGCTAAAGGACTTAAATGCTGCATCTGGTGTACGTCTTACTTGGAGATTTCTCTCTGGTAAAGGTTTATGGGCGAGATTCATGAGAAATTCCAAGGGGGCGGGTAATACGGGTTTCTACTCTGCTAAAGTGAGCCCTACAATCTGGTACACTGAAATTTCTTCTAAGGCATCGTCCCTTCTCTCAATAATTAATCAAACGTACAGTCAAGGATGGTACCTCAACTTCGTTCCGGTATGACAACTGGCACTCCTCTGGCCACTTACATCATCTTGTTTCCCCCTAGGGTCAGAAGCTGCTCTCGTTAGTGATTATTGGGTGAATGGACAATGGGTGGTTACCCCTGAGATGGCCGGCATTGCCCATTTGCTACAGGCAGTCACGTTGTGTGATGGCGCCGATGACTGGGCTTGGCTCCCTGGGCCGAGATGCTCTCTACGGGAGGCTTGGGAAGGAGTAAGGTCTCCAAGGGTCCCATTCCACTATTACAAAATTGTTTGGCACTTACATCAGGTGCCGAAAATGTCAGTTTGCCTCCTTCGTGCATTTCGGAATAAACTTCCAACTAAAGATATCATTTCAAAATGGAATACGATGTCGGATTTGTGCTGCGTCCTATGTAAGTCTCCAGCTCTTAAGTCTTCTCGGCATCTATTTTTCGAATGTGACTATACGCGATATATCCTAGCTAGAGGTTTCCTAAAACTTGGGTACCCGGGTGCATTGCCAATGTCTCTGGAGGGTGTGGGTGACTTATTACTAAGCCTCTACAATAAGAGTGATTGCGTAGGGGTTCTTGCAAAAACGGCATTGGTGGCCATAGTGTGGCATATAAGGAAGCAACGGAATTCAAGAATATTTGAGGGCAAGGAAATTGATAAAGTGGTCATGTTTGACATTATAGCGGCAGATGTCCGAATCATTCTTCGTGATATTGAAAGAGACCCCCGACAGCCAATAATCCATTCTCTAATTGGGGTTTCTTGGACAATGGTTAATTTGTAATGAATCTTTTTTTTATTTTGCTGGCGCTTTTTAGTTGGGATGTAGGTCGTAGGGGGTGACGGTGCTTGTGCCCTCTCCCCCCTCCTCCGACCATCCCCACTAGAGTAGCCCAGTGTGTAAATTTATATATATCTTTTTCTTATATCAATAAAGACTACCACTTATCTGTCAAAAAAAATATATACACTCAATAATCACAATGTCATAATACTTTTTTCCTTGGCTTCTCTCGGGTCCTGTGCTTGGAATCACCGTTCTGCAGGTGCCCCCCCCCCCCCCCCCCTCCTGCTAGGGCTCCGGCGGTCGTCTGAGGCCTCCCCTCCCCCCTTGTCGCTTTTCCACCCTCACATCCCTCCCCCATGGCCTCTTCCAGCTCGGGGGTTGATCGTGCCCGGGCGTACACCCTAAAGAGCGACCGTGTAGTTTTACCGCAAGCGCACGGTGTAGCGGCGAGCGGGTATAGAACACAGGGAGGACGTATGACAGTGCCTTCTCCGAACAACCTGGTTATAGGGACAGAAAAGTAGGAAATTGCCTTTCGGCGATGCTGTCACAATCGTCAAACAAAGTAAAGAGATATAAAATCAAATAAAGACGCCTAGGGAATAGGGAATCCCCGCTACTCACCGTATCTCGTCATTGTGATTCATCGGTTTCACAATTGCTAGGGTAGAATGTCGGGTGAACTAGTTGCAACTGAATGTAAAACCTAGCTCACGCTCTTGCACTATTGCCGGTCTATAGCAAACCTAGGCTCGGGTCCAATCTCTTGCAAACCCTAGCCTAGGCAAGCTAGCATTAGGATCAACGTCATCATTCAACCGCATCCCGAGCCCACTCTCGTGCAAACTCGGGCTATGACCTAGGTTGGGGTAGTTCCTACCTGTCCAATCTCTTGCAAACGGGTATCGGTATAGAATTGCAACCGTGGATCCTAGTATCGGTCCAATCTCTTGCAAACCGATACTACGGAAACTCAATTTCAACCCAATTCGGATTTCTAGGATTTCCTATCGAATTGGGATCCAATCTCTTGCAAATCCCAATCGATATGAACACCTAGTTATCCGTATTATATCGATCCCAAACTAACCCTAATCAATTCTAGCAATAGTTCTACCAAATCGTCACAAATCGGAAATTGGGCTCGTAGGGTTCATCCCCACGCCCTAAGACGTTAAGACTACTCACAAATCATATTGCTAATGGAAAAATAATCAATAGAAACAACAATGGAATTCATAGCAATATTCAAAATAGCAATAAAAATAGGATTTTTAATAGAGAGGGAGACAAACCAATGTAGCTTTCCAAGAATCCAACAAAATGACACTTTTCTCTCCTCTCCAATCACAAGAATCAAACTCTAAAAAGTCTAATCTAAAAAGGCTGCCAAAAGCAATGAAAAAACTCTCTAAACTAGGTTAGAATCTGGGGTTAAATACCCCCCAAAACTGCCCAAAAATTCGTGACCAAACTGCCCCTGCGTAGCTCCAAAATCGTGATTTCCGCTACAGGTAGCGCTGCTCATTCGGTCGTGTGACAAAAGTCGCTCGACCGAGTGATAGACCCTGATGATTTCCAGTAAGTCTGGGGTCTTGGGGGTCTTCACTTCAGGGGTCACTCGGCCGAGTGAGTTGTCGTCACTCGGCCGATGGGCTTTGTTCACTCGGGTGGACGGAAATTGCCACTCGGCCGAATGGGGCTTCTGATCTCAGACTGACGAAAGACAGTAACTTGGGAGTTTTTGATGTCATCGTCTGGGTGCCACTCGGGCGGACGGGGTACGTCACTCGGCCGAGTCGACATCTGATGCTCGGCCGAGTGCACGCTGATACATTGCTTGGAGCGTGTCCGATCTGGCCGGCCGAGCGGTGTCTCAATGCTCGGCCGAGTGACTCCTTCACTCGGCCGAGTGAGATGCGAAAAATGCCCAATCTGAATGTTCTTGCCTCCTCGTCGCTCATACGACGTTCTTTCTTCTTCCGCTCCTCTCCAATCTCAAAATATCCCTCAGGGAAGTCGTCGGTGACACTCCGGAGTAGGTGTATCTCGGAATCACTCCAAATCGCTCCAAATCTCCTGAAATATGACAAAAACAACAAATCGTGAAAAGTATCGCAATATTTTCGATAAATCATGAAAAACATGATTTGAGCGATTTAAATGGCATGCAAACATGCGGGAAAAAGGTGTAAAATATGGAGTGATCAAAATCCCCCAAGCTTACCTCTTACTCGTCCTCGAGGAAGATAAGTAAAAGGCGAACCCGGTGAATTTAGAAAATGAAATCGATGGAAAAATGGAAAACGAAAAACGAAGAAGAAAGAAGAAAGCGAAGAGGGAAGCTGCTAGATCATTTTTATCAGGACGTGGGGTTTGCTTACTCATATAGCATGCATCGAACGTAAGACACATGTCAAAGATTTTTATTTCGATATCATAGTATAATAATGTAAATAGAAATATAAAACCGAAGAATATTGATATAGCATGAAAAATGGAATAATTCTCAGATTAACATTGTCTGAATCATCTAAAGCGGTATACAATATCGCAGATCACACAATTTTCAATTGAATGCTTTCTATGAGGAGTATAAGAATATCACGCAATAGAATAGAAAGAATGGAAAAGCGTGGATTTCATGAAATGAATGCTAGGCGTAGATTTCTGGATTTCGTGAAGCTAAAACAACCTTACCGAGTATAGAATATTACTTAGCCTAGGTTGTCATGCACCGTCAAGTAGTCACTCTCTGACACATCATTGGATTCTCTCCCCCAAGCTTATCTATAAGCGTGGTGGCATATACAAAACTGTCTTTACATACCCATTTTTATGAAGCTCCAAAAGTCAAAAATAAAACAAAAGAGGGAAGAAAGAGAGAAGGGGTATGAGATGGGATCGTTTTGAGTTTCCATTCTCTTTTCTTTTATTTTTCTCAAATCTTTATCTTTTCTTTTCTTTCTTTTCTCTCTTTTTTTAGCATATATACACAAATGATCCCAAATCAAAAGAGAGAGAAGGATATACAAGAATTTTTTTTTTCTTTTTGGTTTTGGGAAATTTGGAGCCAGGAATTTAATAACGGGGGGAAATGCCAAATATTAGAATCGCTAAGGGGAGATTCACTGATGATTTTAAAATAGAGAATTAATGTTCAAGATATGTGGAGAAAGAAATAAATGTATCTCTCAGTTCACTCTATAGGACGCGCATGACAACTTCAGCAGGGTAATCTAATCTACTCAGTTTCGATCACAAAAAAGCAAACTAATCCAGATTTATCATAGCTAACATCATTCAATCATCCTGAAGTGAAGTGTACAAGTCATGCAAATAGAAGTGATATAGGAAAAGAAAACGGTACTCCAGATATAAGCATTCAATGCGTGAATCTTGGTGTGTTTTCTACGATAGCATACATATGAATATTCAGACTCAGCTAATAATAGAATTTCATCCATTTTCATACGGAAAAAAGTGTGGGTTATCATCTCTAAATGCAAGGCAGATCATAGCATATGATATCAGAAATAAAAGCTAAGACATGACAAATATAGCATGCATATAGAGAAAGCTAACTCCACGTCATCATCATCACAGAAAAGTCATCTCTAGCATGAGATGAAAGAAATAAAGATAAAAAGGGAAAATAAAACTATTTACAATGCGGCACACGAAGAAAATGAGAAAAACGTGATGCATGGTAAAAAAAAAGAAAAAGTGATGAAAATGAGTGCACGTGCGGAAAACGGCGTGAAAAAACTAAAAATAAAGGTGGTAAATCGAAAAAGCGTGAGAACTCACTCCCCCAAGCTAAAGTGCACAGTGTCCTCAATGTGCAAAGTGTTGCATACCGAGAGACGTGTAATGGTAGGGGTAGGTGAGGATGCATGCATGATGAAAAAGAAATAAAAATAACAAAATGAAAATATGATGCGGACATGATGCATGCAGATATAAGAGTGAATCAGATATAAGAGTTGCACACCAAAAAGACTCTCCCTCTCTCCCAAAAATGATATAGAAAGCTATAATCAAAATGTGGACCCAAAACAGTGAGGGGAGGGGGGTGGGCAAAAATCATCAGGACCAAGCAGAGACGGGCAGTATGACGGCAAAAAAGATCAATGGCATCAAGGGTGCCTAAGAGGGTGGTGTTGCGCCGTCTCCGTCCTGCGACGGAGGTGGATGTGGTGGTGGTGGTGGCTGGGGAACAGTCTACTGGGTGGGTGTGGGTATGGGTGTGGAGGCAGGCTGGGTGTGTGTAGGAGTGGGTGTGGGTACCTGCTGGGTAGGTGTGGGTGAGGTCGGTACGCGAGGAAGCCGCTCGAGAATCTGAGTGAGGCAATAGTGAATGCCCGAAAGTAGGTCGAAGCGGCTGGTCATAGCAGTGACGGTGGCAGACATGGTCCTGAGGTCACCTCTGAGGCCACTCACCGCCCCCTCAAGAGCACGAATGCTCTGAAGTACAGTGTCGAGGGGAGGTGGTGCAGACGGACGCACGTGTCTGTGCTGTGCAGGACGGGGCTGGCGGACTCGGGTGGTGTAGTGGATGGGATCGGCAGGCATGTGGAGGAAGGGTGATGTGCTCACAAGTGGGGGCCTAGCCTCAGTGCGAGGCTGAGGCGCAGGCTGGTGTGAGGTGGAAGCAGCAGCAGCGGAAGTGGAATATAAGAGTGGCGACGAGGTGGTAAGAGAGGTCAGTGACACAGACGTGGGAACAGACGTCACGACACTCTCAGGTAGTACGGCCGCAGTGGAGACAGAAGTGACAACCGCTGGGGAGGCAGTGTGGGGTCCAAAAGGTGAAATCCCAGCGGAGATCATACTGGCCATGGTCTCCACGACGGCAGTGAAAGAAGGCTCTCCGCTCTCAACAAAAGTAGGTGGGTGCTCGGGTAGTGCGGAGCAAAAGGGCTCAACGGACAGAGGGCCAGCTGTGGTGGGAGTGGTGGTAGTGGAGGTGGTCTCAGCAAGAGTACTCCCGACACTGGCAGAAGTATGGACAGTGGTGTCGGGGGCAGCAAAAGTATCAGGCACAGGCTGAGGGGCCACGGGGTCAACGGGTGCAGCGTGTGCAGCGTGGGCCTGTTCAGCCTGCTCAGCCTCCTCGGCCTCAAGCACGTAGGCGGCGGGGATCAGGAGATCCATCGCCGGAAGCCAGTGTACCTGTGCTGGTCTTATCTGTGTCCGAGCTGGGCCCGGAAGGATCATGTAGTCAGCACCGTACTGACCGTGCAACCAAACCCAGTGCCGCTGGCCGTGCGGATGAAGCATCTTCTTCCGGGCCATGACGTCTATAGATAGTGAAGTGGGGCCCAGAGAACGACGCAAATCAGCTGGTAGGTCCTCGCCGGTCATCAGGGCGAGCAGGGTGATCAGACCGCCACAACATATCGGTGAGCGAGCGCCCACCGATACGATGATGCGGTCCAAAAACCAGCTCGCGATATCAATCACGACGGCGGGGACCAACTCGTCACTCCCCCTAGCTAGAACTCTGGGGCGCGTCATCGCATAGAGCATATAAAGCTCCGGCGTGGACATCGTCCCAGGCTCATACCTCGCCAAAAAAGTAGTCGACATAAGGCGCTGAGCTATGCGGAGGCAGGGGTGGACGATGGCCGAGGCCTTGGCCCTACTAGGGTCAAAGGCAGCTGGTAAACCCGTGATCCAAGCCCAGAAAGCGTGGGAATCAAAGGAAGGTGGGGGGAAGTGAGTGGGGGCATAACCACGGTCGGTCCCGAGGATATCGGGCCACGAAAAGAACGCTCTCATCATACCGAGAGTGACCTGGCACTCTCGGTCCATAAACCTAAACGAGCATCCCTCGTCGGTCCGGGCTATAGAACTCAGCACCTCAAGTGTCGGACGGACGAAGGTGTCTGCTGACACTTGGAAAAAATCTCGCCAACCCACGTTGTCATACAACGTGAGCATCCCCTCAAGTACCCCCAGGCGTCCTAGGTCTGCAAGGTGTGCGAACCTGGAGGGTACAATCGAGCGCTGGGAAATGCGCTCGAAAACGACGCGGTGTGCGTCGTCTCGAAACGTAATCCCCAGTGGCCCGACAAGTGGAGCCGGTGGTGGCAGTGGGTCGGCAGGGAGTGGCTGTGCGGGGTGAACGGGGACTGCATGCTGTGGATGTGTGGGGTGAACGGGGTCTGCAGGCTGTGGATGTGCGGGGTGAGGTGGTGTAGGCGGAGGAGAGTCCTCCATCTCGTGGGAGGGGCCGGGCTCATCCGATCGCTTTCGCTTGGCGGAAGCTCTCCTGGTGCGTGGCCGTGTCCGGGGCGGCATGTGGGCCCCGGGTGCTCACCAAAAATAGAAAAAACACGGCGTGCGAAAGTAAGTGGAACGAGTATACCGTAACACGCTGCGAGAGCAAAATAGTGGATGCGTGCGAAGACGCCGCCTCCACGAAGCCAAAAACGCTCCCCGGAAGCTCCCCTAGGCTCCCCTAAGCTCCCCAATATAGCATGCACATCAAACGAAGATATCAGCGAGTAATATTCAAAATGTATGGGGGGTTAGGGGTATAATGGATAGATAATGAAGTTAATTTGGGCTAGGGGCTTGATTAGCACATGGATCGTCAAAAAATAGGATAAATATGAGAAAATAGGGCGAAAAGGGGCTACCGGAGCTCGGCCGGCGGTGGGATCGCCGGCGGCAACTCGGGCGGAGGGGCGTCGGCGTCGGCCGGCGGTGGTCGGCCGAGCGCGGTGGCGGTGAGGGTGGATCGGGCGAGTCGCGGGGCGAAGAGGCCGAGGGATACGAACAGTCGGGTGATTTTGGGATTTTTCTCGTTTCGAAAAACGCGCCGACCCGCTCCCCTTTATATAGGAAAAGTTACGACTCGGCCGAGTGACCAAGTTGCTCGGCCGAGTGAACATAACGGAAATATTTTTTTGAAAATTCCTCCCCGATTACGACTCGGCCGAGTGGCTTTGCCACCCTCGACTGAGTGGAAAAAGTCCATTTGGCCGAGTGGCACAAGCTACTCGGCAGTTCTCGCCCTAGGAGCGTATCAGTTTCACTCGGCCGAGTGGCAATTATACTGAAATCAAGAAAAGAAACAGAGAGTTGGGTACAGCAGACTTCCCTCGTTTGTGCGCCGCTCGGGCGAACGAACTTATGTACTCGGCCGAGTGGATATTCTACTCGGCTGAGTGACTCCTGTTTTCTGCTGTTTTGGCTCCGTTTGGGCTCTAATCTCTGTTTTTCTTCCTCCAGTCGATTTCATCCTTCTCCTAGGCATCAAGCGCATTCCTGGAGCGCTCCTCGTCGCCTTGTTCATCCTCCTAATGATAGATATCCCTTTCTCCTCTCCTATCAAAGAAATATAGGACCTGTTATCACGAATTTTTCAGGCAAATGACTCAAAACACTAAAAATTTCTAAAACAAAATTAAAGAACAAAGTAAAAATAAAGCGATAACCGTCGGGTTGCCTCCCGACCAGCGCTCGTTTAAGGTCTTGAGCTCGACCCCTTGGATATTCAATTTAATGCGGGATATTGGGTGCATATGAGATGCACCTGTCGAATTTATCGGGAAGAACGCTCGGATTTGGATGTTGTGGCGGCGTGTTCTTCCTCAGTGCTCCTTCGTCTCGGGTAGTGTCGGTGGGTGGCTCCCCCAAGCTAGTGCTTGCTCCGGGCCTCGGCTTCACCGGTGACACCGATTTCCGTATCGGCGGAGCTTTCTTCGGAGACTTAATCTTTGAGAGCTTGCAGAGCTCTCGTATTCTTGCGACATCAGCGTCGCCTTCATCAATTTCTACGGAGAGGTCGAGGGAGAGCTCCATCTTTTCTTCTTGGCCCAAGTCCGGCCCTTCCTCAAAAACATCCTTGAATAGTGCACCGATGGAATGGGGGATCGCCTCCTCAATGACCTCGTCAAGGAGGTCCATATAGTCCAGCTCCTCATGATAAGGCATGTGTTTCATGCCTTGGGTATATGAAGCTCCACCTCGATATTGCCGACGTTCAATGTTAGAGTCCCTTCACGTACATCGACAATGACACCGGCGGTGGCGAGGAACGGGCGTCCAAGTATTAACGACGTATCACCCTCCTCCTTGACATCCATGATCACAAAGTCGCATGGCAAACATATGCCTCTTGGGACTTGTAGCGGGATGTCCTCTGCGATCCCTACCGGCCTTGTAATCCGACCATCTGCTAGTTGTATCCGCATGTCGGTGGTCTTCAATTCTGTGCTGGTGTTTAGTCTTCGGAACATAGAGAGAGGCATGAGGCTAACACTAGCCCCTAAGTCTACTAACGCCTTTTGTAGAGGGACGCCGTCTAAGGTGCAAGGAATTCGGAAACTCCCCGGGTCTTTGAATTTGGCGGGCTCCTTCTCTCTCTTGGTGACCCAAGTCCCCTCCTCAGCGAGCATTATTTTCTCCTTCCTCTTTCTTCCCGTAATCAAATCCTTTAAGAACTTGGCGTATGTCGGGATCTCCACGATAGCGTCGAGGAAAGGAATATTGAGGCTTACCCCTCTCAAATATTCGAGAAACTTGGCTAGCCGTTTCTCCATCTTTGCTCTAGCAAGCCTCTGAGGGAATGGGATTGGTGGCATAAAATGCCTCTCTTCAATCAGCTGCTCCGCTCTGGACTTTACTTCCCCTTGTGGCTCTTTCTCTCTCTCAACTTCAATGGCCGGCTCACTTGGCTCTACTCTCTCCACCATGGGCTCCTTGGTTGGAATCATGACGGGGGTGGTATCCTTCCCGCCTCTCGTAGTAACTGCAACCATGGCGTTGATATGTCCGGTGGTGCCCCGTGGATTTTGCTCGGGTTGAGCCGGCAACTATTGACTATTTCGATTGAGCAACGCAAGTTGCTCCGAGATTTGGCCTACAACGGTTGCAAGGGAATCTTGGCTCGCCTTCAAGGAAGCATTAGTCTTCTTCTGCTCGACCATAAACTCCTCCACTCTAGCTTCAAAATCGAAACGTTGTTGAGCTTGTGGAGGGTTTGAATTTCTCCACCCTTGATTGTATCCGAGCGGCCTATAGGGTCCCACTTGTTGCTTTGGTGGGTACTTTTGTTGCGGAGGCCCCCTCGGTGGATAATGTTGTTGTTGCGGTGGTGGTGGTCGAGCTTGGTGAGGTGGTTATTGCGGGGGGTTCAATGCTCCATCATTGTTTGCATAGGAGAAACCGGGATGGTTTCTTGCGGCCGGATTGGCCCAATATCCTTGGTTCCCCGCGACGTATTGAACTTGCTCCAAAGATCCCTCTCCTTGTTCTCCTTCCAAATACATAGCTTGGGATTGGTCTTGCCAATCACACATTTGATTTGTTGGTGTGGATGTGGAAGGGGTTCCTTGGGGCTCCGTAATATACTTCTCCAGTCTCTCCACCACCTTGTGGAGAGAATCGAACTTGTTGGTCAGCTCCGCCACGGCCTTGGCCTCATAGATGCTAGATGGCTTCAAGGAGGACGAAGAGTGTCCTCGCTCGTCGCCCCATTGTTGATTGTTCGAGGCCATCTCCTCAATTAAGGCCGTAGCTTCGTCGGGAGTCTTCGATAGGATGGCCCCATTTGCCGCGGCATCAATAATCTGCTTGGTCCCCGGTTGGAGACCATTGTAGAAGCTATGGACTAGCTCCCAATCTTCAATGCTATGGTGGGGGCACTGATGCTGCATGTCTTTGAAGCGCTCCAATGCCTCGTAGAGTGTCTCTTGAGGTCCTTGCTTGAAGGACATGAGAGCGCTCCTAATCTTTACCGTCTTGGAGGGCGGATAGAACTTGTCAATAAACGCGCTCGCCAACTCATCCCATGTGGTGAAGACTCCTTCAGCTTGCGTCCTCAACCAATAAAGAGCTTTATCCTTTAGTGTGAAGGGGAAGAGGCGCAGTCCGATGGCATCTAGGGTGACGTCCGGCATCTGGAAGGTGGCGCACTTTGATAGGAAGAGCTGGATGTGGTAGTGGGGATTTTCATGGGCGTTCCCAGGAAATGGATCCTGCTGCATTAGAACCACAAGTCCGGTCTTCAACTCAAAATTCTTGTCGGCCGCCAACTCCGGCATGGCTATGGACGAGGTCGTGGAGGAAGTCTTAGGTCGGAGCCTATCTCGAATGGAAATAATCCTCGCCATTCTTGCCGCTAACTCTTCAGGCGTCTCCTGAACGTTCACAAACCTCCCTTCCGTATCGGGTCTCCTCTCCGCTCTGATTCTCCTCAATGTACGCTCGATCTCAGGATCAAACAATATATCTACGGGGTCCGCAGTGGATCTCGTGTACATGCACGGGAAAACAAAGTTTCAAAGGAGTGATTAGCAAAATGGAAGGGTTAGATAAAAATAAAGAAATAAAACAAAAAGAAAGAAATAGCTAGGGTGGTAGGATCAAACACAATTGCCTCCCCGGCAACGGTGCCAAAAACTTGATCGCGCCCGGGCGTACACCCTAAAGAGCGACCGTGTAGTTTTACCGCAAGCGCACGGTATAGCGGCGAGTGGGTATCGAACACAGGGAGGACGTATGACAGTGCCTTCTCCGAACAACCTGGCTATAGGGACAGAAAAGTAGGAAATTGCCTTTCGGCGATGTTGTCACAATCGTCAAACAAAGTAAAGAGATATAAAATCAAATAAAGACGCCTAGGGAATAGGGAATCCCCGCTACTCACCGTATCTCGTCATTGTGATTCATTGGTTTCACAATTGCTAGGGTAGAATGTCGGGTGAACTAGTTGCAACTGAATGTAAAACCTAGCTCACGCTCTCGCGCTATTGCCGGTCTATAGCAAACCTAGGCTCTGGTCCAATCTCTTGCAAACCCTAGCCTAGGCAAGCTAGCATTAGGATCAACGTCATCGTTCAACCGCATCCTGAGCCCACTCTCGTGCAAACTAAGGCTACGACCTAGGTTGGGGTAGTTCCTACCCGTCCAATCTCTTGCAAACGGGTATCGGTATAGAATTGCAACCGCAGATCCTAGTATCGGTCCAATCTCTTGCAAACCGATACTACGGAAACTCAATTTCAACCCAATTCGGATTTCTAGGGTTTCCTATCGAATTGGGATCCAATCTCTTGCAAATCCCAATCGATATGAACACCTAGTTATCCGTATTATATCGATCCCAAACTAACCCTAATCAATTCTAGCAATAGTTCTACCAAATCGTCAAAAATCAGAAATTGGGCTCGTAGGGTTCATCCCCACGCCCTAAGACGTTAAGACTACTCACAAATCATATTGCTAATGGAAAAATAATCAATAGAAACAACAATGGAATTCATAGCAATATTCAAAATAGCAATAAAAATAGGATTTTTAATAGAGAGTGAGACAAACCAATGTAGCTTTCCAAGAATCCAACAAAATAACACTTTTCTCTCCTCTCCAATCACAAGAATCAAACTCTAAAAAGTCTAATCTAAAAAGGCTGCCAAAAGCAATGAAAAAACTCTCTAAACTAGGTTAGAATCTGGGGTTAAATACCCCCCAAAAATGCCCAAAAATTCGTGACCAAACTGCCCCTGCGTAGCTCCAAAATCGTGATTTCCGCTACAGGCAGCGCTGCTCACTCGGCCGAGTGACAAAAGTTGCTCGACCGAGTGATAGACCCTGAAGATTTCCAGTAAGTCTGGGGTTTTGGGGGTCTTCACTTCGGGGGTCACTCGGTCGAGTGAGTTGTCGTCACTCGGCCGATGGGCTTTGTTCACTCGGGCGGACGGTAATAGCCACTCGGCCGAGTGGGGCTTCTGATCTCAGACTGACGAAAGACAGTAACTTGGGAGTTTTTGATGTCGTCGTCTGGGTGCCACTCGGGCGGACGGGGTACGTCACTCGGCCGAGTCGGCATCTGATGCTCGGCCGAGTGCACGCTGATACATTGCTTGGAGCGTGTCCGATCTGGCCGGCCGAGCGGTGTCTCGATGCTCGGCCGAGTGACTCCTTCACTCGGCCGAGTGAGATGCTAAAAATGCCCAATCTGAATGTTCTTGCCTCCTCATCGCTCCTACGACGTTCTTTCTTCTTCCGCTCCTTTTCAATCTCAAAATACCCCTCAGGGAAGTCGTCGGTGACACTCCAGAGTAGGTGTATCTCGGAATCACTCCAAATCGCTCCAAATCTCCTGAAATACGACAAAAACAACAAATCGTGAAAAGTATCGCAATATTGTCGATAAATCGTGAAAAACATGATTTGAGCGATTTAAATGGCATGCAAACATGCGGGAAAAAGGTGTAAAATACGGAGTGATCAGGGGTCCCCCCTGCATCCCGTTCTCAGGTCGATGACGTTGCTCAGCGTACGGGTATCAGCGGGACTGGCTCGTCCCTTCCTCCTGTCGGCGGTGATGTGAACCAACAGTGGACTCAGGTAATGGGTCGCCGGCAACCTCAAAGCTCCATCCTGGGCCATGCTAGCTCACGAGAAACTAGGGGCAGATGCTCTGGCCACGGCGGTGGCCGAGCTCCTGGACGCGGAGGTGGCGGTGAATTTGCCCCACCATTGTTGCCCTCTTCGGGGTCAGTATACCGGCGCCCGTCTGATACCACTTCTGCAGCAAGGGGTCCTACCCACCGAGTGCTCGACAGAATGACACCCTCGGTGCCTGCAGCTATTCCTCGATCCTCTTATGTCTCCTCTACCATGTTTAGTGCGATCTGTACCCCGAGGGCTCCAGCGACCCCGAGCTGCGGCCTTGAATTCTCTCCTCCTTCTATGGTGGGTGATGGAATTTTTGTTGACATTCTGCCGGCTGACATTACCCTAGCTACTGGGCGATGGGCTCACACCCTTGTCGGCTACTTTGTTGGTCCCAGGCCCTACTATGGCCACCTTAAAACTTGGGTGACGAGGACGTGGAAGACCAAAGCAGAGGTCTAGCTCCACTCTAAAGAGAATGGATTTTTCTTCTTCAAATTCGGCTCTGAGTCCGAGTGCGGTGAAGTACTCCACGACGGCCCTTGGTTACTCGGTGGTTGTCTTCTGGTACTCAGGCGTTGGGTGCCCCCACATCAGCCTTGACCGTGACCTCCTCTCTTCGGTTCTCCTTTTGGTCCGCTTCCCCCAGCTACCGCTACAATTCTGGTCCTCTACGATCCTCGGTAAACTAGCGAGCGCGGTTGGTCGACCCCTCTTCACTGATGCTGCTACTGCCAATGCCTCCCGCCTCTCGTTCGCCCGCTGCTTCGTTGAAGTCGATGCCCTCTCCTCGTTCCCTTGTTCTATCTCTGTGAGGCTTGCCGGTGGCTCAATCATCCCCGTGGCCATGGAATACGAACGCATCCCTCCTCTCTGCTCTCATTGCCAATGTTTCGGCCATGACATCAGCCAGTGCGCTGCTCCGTCGCTCCCTTCTATTCCGCCATTGAGCAACGAGCAGGACCTCCAAAAGCCCTCGTTGCCGCCTTGTTCAGGTGTGATCCCTGTCCCTATACCAGCCCAGGTTGCTCCCCAACCTCTTCATCCGGAGGTAGTAATGCGTCCTATGCCACCCATGGATGATGGCTTGCCTGATGTTATGGACCAGCACTCCCGGTTGATTGTTGCGGCTGATAGCTCCAGTCCTTGCACTTCCGTTCCAGTTGCCCCCTGCCCGTCCTGGCATCCTCAGGTAATCCTCATCCCCCTCCCATTTTTCTCGCCCCCAAGGGGGTCCGCTGCCCTGCAGTGTTGGCTGGCAATGGCCCCCTTCCCTCGGTGGTTTGTTCCGGTCCAAAACCTGCAGCTGGAGGTCCGGGATTGGTGACAGATAAGACGATTCTGGGTGATGTTGTGGGGTGTACTGTTGAGCTGAGTCAGGGGTCTGCTGCCGTTTTGAACCAGGTCACAGCCTCTGTGTTACTTCCGGCTACTTGCGCAGAGAACTATGAGGGCGCTGCTTTGTTGACTCAGGGTAGGGGAATTCCGAGGACTACGGGGGGGGATGCCCCCCATCTGTGATGCTGATTCTGTTGATTTGGGGTGTTCCTCTTCTAAGGTTGCTGTTGCTGACTTAGTCCAACCTTTGCACACCACTACCGGGTCGCCTTTTTCGGTTAGTTCGCCTGTGGCAAGTATGGAGGTAGATGTCCCTAGTGCTGGCGGGAGCAATGTTGGGGGTTGGCAGTCTACCTGCACCGCACGCCCGTCTCCCCACTCTGCGCCTCCTTCTGTGTGCCCCCTCCCTACCACCATACCTAACCCCAAATATACCATCCCCGCCAATAACTCTAAAAAGGGCAAGAAACCTAACTCTGGAGGACCATCGCCCTCCTGAGTGTCGACTCGGAGCCAAACCCCCCATATTGATTAATGTCTGTTCTAGTCTGGAATGTGCGGGGTCTTAACTCCAAAATGTGGCGTGGGGATGTTAAGCACCATATCAATAAATACAAGGTATCTCTTGTTGGTCTCCTCGAGACCAAGGTTTTGGACCCGAACAGAGATGTCGTGACCTCCTGTTGCCCTAAGGAGTGGGTGACATTCAACAATTATTCTCATGCTGCGAAGGGTAGAGTCTGGGTCTTAGCTGACCCGCGGGTCTGGGACTGCTCCGTTCTTTCTTCTTCAGCCCAGCATATCACTCTCTCCTACAAGAATAGGGGGGCTTGGCGGTATTCATTTCCTTTGTCTATGCTTATAATCTTGCTTCGGAGCGGGGCCGGCTTTGGGACTCCCTACTTGGGGACTATTCCTTGATTGGGAGTGTGGCTTGGGCGGTGATGGGGGATTTCAATGTCACTCGCTTTATTGATGAAAAGGTTGGTGGGCGTGCCCTCCTGCCCAATCTTCTGGAGGACTTCAATAGGTGTATTGATGGGTGTAGACTGGATGACATTCGGTGTGTTGGTGACCACCTCAGTTGGAGCAATAACTCGGATGTTGGTACCCGTATCTCTTGTAGGCTGGATAGTGCATTGGTTAACTCTTCCTGGACGGCCACCTTGCCTGATTCCTTTGCCTCCTACCTCCTCCCCGGCACAAGTGACCACTCCCCGATGCTGACTCAGATCATACTTCCTCCTGACTCGGGCCCTAAGCCGTTCCGTTTCTTCAGTCATCTCCTCCAGACTCCGGGCTTCCTCTCTCTTGTGCTTACTATTTGGAGGAGACGGGTCACTGGATCTCCTATGTTCCGGCTGGTTTCTAAACTAAAGGCCCTCAAGACGGCTATCAGGGATTGGTCTGCTGATCGCCACATTCCCCCTTCGGAGGTTATTAGGCAGGATATTTCGGCCCTGAGGGCTAGGCCTGATTTCCTCGTCAGCTCTGATCTCATCTGCCAGGACCGTGTTCTCTCTCTTGCCCTCTCTTCTAGCCGTGCCTGCGAGGAGAGCCAGGCCAGGCAAAAGAGCCGCCAGTCTTGGCTCTCCCTGGGGGACAGAAACACCAACTTCTTCTTCGCTACTTCCAGAGACTGTATTGCTAGTAACAGCCTCCTGCACCTGATAGGCCCCGGGGGGGACCCC
Organism: Scilla litardierei; assembly: GCA_030789695.1. Lineage (NCBI taxonomy): Eukaryota > Viridiplantae > Streptophyta > Magnoliopsida > Asparagales > Asparagaceae > Scilla > Scilla litardierei. Next base: position 123,919,362 of record CM061138.1, read on the forward strand.
GCCACCAAGATTGATTTGCTTTGCGCTGAGGCGGTGAGCTTCTTCTCCACTCTCTTCCATCAGGATTCCTATTGTTCCTCGTTCCCGGTTGTTATCCCCAAGCGCATCCTCTCCCCCAGTGCTTGCGATTGGATTGGTAGGGATGTCATGGATCTGGAGATCAAGGAGGCCTTGTTTTTGTTAGATAGAGACAAATCCCCTGGCCCTGATGGCTACCCTCCAGTGTTTTTCCAGGACCTTTGGGGATGGTGGGGGGATGTGCTACAGGCAGTTCATTCTTTCTTCTCCTCTGGCAGTATTCTCAGGCAGATCAACCACACCTGCCTCACGTTAGTCCCCAAGACCCCCATGGCTGCCTCTCTGGGGGACTACCGTCCTATCTCCTGCTGTAATATTATTTACAAGATCATCTCTAAAGTCCTCATTCGGCGTCTGGCAGCGGTTATTTCTGGCCTGATCTCCTGGAATCAGTCGGCTTTTATTAAAGATAGACTCATCACTGACTCCTCCCTCCTCGCCCATGAGATTATTCGTGACTTCTCTGCCTCCTTGGGAGCCCATGCTTGTATCCAGTTGGATCTTCGTAAGGCCTTCGACAGCATCAACTATGAGTTTATCTACTACTTCCTCTCCTGCCTTGGTTTCCCCTCCTCCTTCATCCGCTGGGTCAAGGAGTGCGTTGACTCTCCCTCCTTCTCGGTGCTGGTTAACAGCTCTCCTGCTGGTCATTTTGGGAGCAATCGGGGGTCCGTCAGGGGGACCCCATCTCCCTCTTCCTCTTCGTTATTGTTATGGAAGCTTTCACCCTTATGATGGACCATGCTTCCCTCTCTGGTGCCATTCGTCCTCCCAAGAGGGGGGCCCTGCATATCCCCTCTCACCTCCTTTTTGCGGATGACATGTTGGTCTTCTGCAAGGCGGAGGCCGGTTCGTTCGGGGAGCTCAGCCAGATTCTCTCGTCGTTCCATCTCCAGACTGGCCTAGAAGTGAACATGGCCAAGAGCAAGTTGATCCTCAGCAAGGGATGTAGTATCGGTTCTGAGCTCTCCCTCCTCCTTGGCATCCATGTCGTCGTCCCACCGGTCAAGTATCTTGGACTACCCCTCTCTTCTACTTATCCTGCTGCGAAGCTCTTCTCTAGCCTTGTGGACAAGTGTAGATCCAAAATTACCTCCTGGTCGTCCCGCCTCCTCTCTACTTCCGGGCGTATTGAGCTGGTCCGCTCGGTTATTCACGGTATTGTCTCCTACTGGATACATTCTTTTCGTATTCCTACTACCATCCTTGCAGAGATCGATCGGTTATGTCGGGACTTCATTTGGGGCTCCAAGCTCCACCTCTGGCGTTGGGAGGATATCTGCATGCCCAAGCGGGAGGGGGGATTGGTCTGTGTTCTCTTCAAGAGGTGGGGGTGGCAGCGGGGGCCAAGCTTCTATGGCGGTTGCTTCACTCGCCGTCCCCCTGGGCTTCTTACATGCGGGAGACCTACTTGAGACATACCCCCCTCTTCCTCTGCGAGGCATCTGTGCTGGATTCGGGTTCTTGGAAGCACATCCTTCACTGCAGGGATTCTGCTGCTACCTGTTTTTGTAGAGTGGTGGGGGGACGGACGCTCCTCGTCCTTCTGGTTCGACCCTTGGCTTCCGTGTGGCCCCCTGGCCAAGCTCTTCACTCCCCCTCACTCCCTGAGATTCAGATGTGTTGCTGACTTCTGGGATGGCGAGGCATGGTGCCTTCTTGACTGCATTACTCATCTCCGGCACCACTTTGATGATGCCTCCCTTCTGGGCAGCCCTGATTCTTGGGAGTGGACTTCTCCTGGAGGCTGCTCTCTTCATTCTGCCTGGTCTTCCACTCGTCGCTCGACCCCTCCCACTCGCCTTGCGACTGTATGTTGGTTCCCTGGGCATGTTCATAAGTTCTCGCTTACTCTTCTTCGTGCACTCTCTGATCACCTCCCCACCTCCTTCCAGCTGGCCAGACGGGGCATCTTGGGGCAGGCCCCCTACGTCCTATGTGGCTCTCACCCGGAGACGGCTCGCCACTTGTTTTTCCGCTGTGACTACAGCGCTTCTGTTTGGGCGGTGTGCAAGCTCTGCCTGGGTCTTCCCTCTTGCTCCAAATCCATTACCATCGATGCCCACATGCTGAGGCGGAGATTTGGAGCGCATGGGAAGTGTTGTGTATTGATTCCCCGGGTTTGGTTTTGGATTATGAGCAAACATAAATAATGTATACTAATTGTGAGCGCAGTTATGGAGATTGTCGCAAAAAGAATACGAACATCAAAAGCGACGTCTCAAGACTTCTCAATACGCGTGATCGTGTGCCTGAAGCTTCATTGAAGCTCAAGGAGTTTTATTGAAGTCGAGAATGAAGATTGAAGCTTTGAAGACGGCTCGTAAGGTTTATTTTATAGTCTTCTAGCTTCATAGATTAGAATGTTAAGCCTTGAGTAGGACTTACTTTATAATCTTCATTTCGCTCATATCTTAGAGCCAGGATAATCATAGAAGTCATTAGAAACTTTCCTGAAGCCTATCGTTTCTTCCCTCGGCTTCGAGTGCATGTTAGTTGGTTCATGAAGAGTCACCAACCGACTAGATGACGATCTAGTCGGTCGGTAACTCTACTTGAACCGACTAGTTTGCCTCTCTTTATTCAGCTCTTTCTATGACTACAGTTAGTCGGTCAAAGAAGAGTCACCGACCGACTAGATGACAATCTAGTCGGTCATTAATCCTTCTTAGACCGACTAGTTGTGTATAGTCATTTTCAGCCTGAGCTACTGTTTCGAGTTAGTCGGTCAAAGAACGTTTACCGACCGACTAGTTGAGAAACTAGTCGGTCAGCATTTTTTCTTAAACCGACTAAGTCAACTTGAAGTCTGCCTATTCTATTTCGACGTTAGTCGGTCAAAGATCATTAACCGACCGACTAGTTGTGAAACTAGTCGGTCGGCAAGTCTTCTTAGACCGACTAGTTGTCTTTGCCTGGAACTTCGACTTTTGGCTGTTCTTCCATTAGTCGGTCTACGTTGATTGACCGACCGACTAGTTGATGAACTAGTCGGTCGGTGGTTGTTCTTTGACCGACTAGTTGGGTTCAGAATAGAGCCGTTGGAGCTTTTCTTAAAACGTTTTTCTCTCCCTCTCTCCTCTATCCTATATATAGTTGGAGGGGCTCTTTCATAAGTTTCAAGGCTGCCATTTTAGAGATTTGGAGAAATCTAAGAGAAGCTATTCTACTCCATTCTAAAGCTTTCTCTTCCTCACAAGAATCTCTCCCTCAACTCTTTGAGCCATTTCCTCAAGAGAGATTCTCTCCATTGTGAGCCTTCCAAGCCAATAGCTTGATCCAAAGTCACCATCCTCCATCCTAGCCTTAGATCGCTGATCTTATTGGTGGAGATTCGGTTTGGTGACATTCTCTCCTCAAAATCCATCATTGCCCTAATTTGGTAAGATTTACTCAAGGCATAGGATTTTGTACGGTAAGAGTTTATTTCATTTACTTTCATTTTGTAAGTGTTTATCTCTCGGTTGTGAGAGTTGTGTTTGTGATCCCGGGTTGTGGGAGTCACAAATTACTTTGTGTATGATTTGACTTGGTGAAGGTTCTTCACAAGTATTTCATAGTGGAAATCTTGAGCTAGGGTTTCTAACTCAAGTATCCGGAGGGGATCCGGGTGGTTGGGACGTAGGATCACCGGAAACAAGTCAGGGAGACTTGGGTGGATCCGAACCCAGTAATATTGTTTGTTTGCGTATGTTTTAATTCTTGTTGATAGTTGTTTAATTCTGCATTGTCGTTTGTTTCTTGCACAATAATTAGGAATAACTATCTTGATTATTTTAAGTACTATTCACCCCCCTCTAGTACGTGTGCAGTAGCTACCACAGGGCACTACAGAAAGTCCTCCACTCGGGGCCGGCTCTCCTTACTTGTTTTCTCTGCGGTTGTTTGGCATATCTGGCATGAGCGCAACAGCAGGATCTTTCGCTCCTCGGCTTCCCCAAAAGATGTCCTCCTTGCTAGGATCTCCTCTGATGTCTTAGATTCTATGGTCACGTGTAGTCTTGAGGATGTGGAGTCTGTAGATCGTCCTTTTTTGGGAACTGGGGGCTTTTGTAGGCCGGTTTTTGTGTGCCTCCCCAGGATAGGTTTTCTTTTCTTGATGCCTGCCTGGTAGTTCTATGTAAGGTGACTACTTCCCAGCCTCTCCCTTATATGTCCTACTTGTTGGTCTGCATCCTGATGTAGCCCCTTGTTTATATCTTTATACACACTCACTTACTTTTCATATATATATATATATATATATATATATATATATATATATATATATATATATATATATATATATATATATAATTCTCCAAAAATATATGATGTTCAAGAGGAGATGTTCAAGCAAAAAAGCAGACAAGATTGGCTCACTCTTGGCGACAGAAACACTAAGTTCTTCTACAACTTTATGAAGGCTAGAACTTCCCGCAACAACCTAAATCATCTAGTAGATATTAATGGATGCCGCAACACTGTGTATGGGGAGCTTAGGGTGGATGCGCCTGCTTTCTACAAAGACCTTTATAATCAGTCCAATTATTCGAGATCCTTTTCTAAGCTTGTCCCCAAGCGTATTCTGACTGGAGAGTCCGCTTCTTTGGCTTGTTAGAAGTGTCTCTAGTGAGGAGATTAAGACTGCTGTCTTCCAAATTGGGCCGGATAAGTCTCCTGGGCCTGACGGATTTAATGGATTCTTCTTCCAACGAAATTGGGAGCTGATTGGTGAGGATGTGACTACTGCAATTAAATCCTTTTTTACTTCAGGTTCTCTCCTCAAGCAGATAAATCATACCTTTCTAACTCTTGTTCCAAAGAATTCCAATGCATCTTGCATGGGCGAATATAGGCCGATTGCCTGTTGCAATGTTCTTTATAAGTTCATTAGCAAAATCCTTTGTAACAGGCTGAAGGTTGTGGTGCATGATCTGATATCGCCGAATCAAGAAGCTTTTCTCAAGGGGAGGCTACTTTCTGATTGTACTCTTATTGCACACGAACAGATCAGAGATTTCAATAACCCTATGGGGGGTAGAGCTTGCTTAAAGTTGGATTTGAGGAAGGCGTTTGACAGTGTGAATAGGGATTTTATTCTTTATTTTTTACGCCAGCTTGGTTTCCCTGGAGGTTTCATTTCGTGGATTAGAGAATGCATTACTTCTCCGACGTTCTCAGTGATGGTAAATGGGTCCCCCTGTGGTTATTTTGGGAGTAACAGGGGTATCCGTCAAGGAGACCCGTTATCCCCTACCTTTTCGTTATTGTCATGGAAGCATACTCTATTCTGATTGATAAAGAAATCACCAGCCGAAAAATCATCCCTATGAGGCGTTCAGGTTCAATTTCTCACCTCATATTTGCCGACGATCTATTGGTGTTTTGTCGTGCAAATAAAACTTCTTTCACTGGCATCAAAAACATGTTGGATGAATTCTCCAAATATACTGGCCTTCACGTCAACTGGGTTAAGAGCGCTGGTTTATTTAGCAAAGGGGCTAAACAAAAAGATATCCTCTCTGATATGTTGGGAATCAAGACTGTTTCCTCTATTACAACTTATCTGGGCCTACCATTGTCGCTGAAGTATCCTACTACCCCAAATTATAAGAAGCTAGTGGATAAATGCAGGAAGAAGATGAATGGCTGGACTTCTTCGGCCCTTTCCATATCTGGGCGAATTGAGCTCGTCAGATCAGTTATCCACGGTATGGTTGCATTTTGGATGCAAGTTTTTTCACCTACCTACAAATGTTCTCAGGGCTATCTCGATGGCCTGTAGAAAATTCATCCTTGGAAATTCTAAGGCTTGGGCTTGGGATGATTTATGTAAGCCTAAATCTGAAGGTGGCGTTGGAATTCGTATGCTGGAGGAGCTGAACGCTGCCGCGGGTGTTAGACAGACCTGGAGATTCTTAACAGCTGATTGCTTATGGGCGAAGCTGATGAGGACTAGATACGGCCAGTCGGGGGGGTTTTTTCGGCCAAAACATCACTTTATTCTTCGAGTTCTTGGAAGAGGCTACTCAAATGCCGGCATGTGTCTCAACTGCTGATAAAGAGGGCGGTTCGCGACGGTAGATCGACAAAATTCTGGCTCGATGCATGGTTAGATGACATGCCCCTGCGAGAAACATATATTGTGCCGCCTGGGGCTGATCATGCCTATGTTGCAGATTATTGGGGACAGCAAGGATGGAGTCTGGATCCGGCTATTGACCATGTTAGGCATCTGTTGAGAGGTATCTCTTTATAGCCTGGTGTAGATGGTTAGGCATGGCTACCGGGAGAGTCTTTTTGTTTCAAACAGGCTTGGGATGGCCTCCGCAGAAAGCGCCATGCTTTCCCAGAGTACAAGCTGGTCTGGTATCCTAATTATATTCCTAAGATGTCTTTGACCCTCCTTAGAGCTATGAGGGGGAAATTGCTAACCAGAGACAAGATCGCCAGATGGGGAACTAATATCACTGCATCTTCTGACTGTGTTTTATGTGCTGATAATGAGGTAGAAACGGTGGAGCACTTATTTTTTAAATGCAACTATTCTAGTTACATTTTGCGCAGGGCCCTGCTAAAATTAAAGGCACCAACTCACAGTCCTCCGTCTCTACTAGAAGTTGGCAAGTTATTCATGGCAAGATTTACTAGTAAGGGTTGTTGGAGTATTCTGGCTAGAACTTGCCTCGCGGCAATGGTGTGGCATATCTGGCGGGAGAGGAACAGAAGGATTTTTGAAGATGTTAAGAAAGATAAAGTGACCCTGTTTGAAGAAATGGCTGCTGATGTTCGGGTTGCTTTATACAACCAGGACCCTTCCACGGCTGATGAGATAGAAGTGTTCGATAGCTGGGGTTTCAAGGATAATGGTTAGGGGGATGTGATAGGACTATATTTTTTGTTGGGAATTGTCTTGTTTGTTGCGCTTGTAATTGGTGATTGTTGTTTGGGGTTCTTGCTGGTGGTAGAACTAGTAGTAGGGAGTGACGGCGCGTGTGCCCTATCCTCTCTCTAGTAGGAATACTGTCCATATAAGACCCATGTGTACCTTTTACTGATATAAATAAAACTATACACTTACCTTTCACTCACACACACACACACACACACACACACACACACACACACACACACACACACATATATACTGAACATTATAAACTAATGATTACTAACTTATATAATTGAAAGTAAGTTATAACAATTTAATGTAAAACTAACTAAATAAAAACTTAATGTAACTTAAAAATGTATAATTTAAAACATATAACTTGAAATGTAATTTAGATAACTTAATATAACTTTAAAACTTAAAGTAACTAATTTATAATAACTTAGTAGGAAAACTCATTATATGAATTCAACTAGTTTAAGAATAAAACTTACACAACTTTATAATCTTAATAATCCAATCTTAATTCAAATAACTTATCAACATTAATAACTCAATTAACTAATAACTTACTAACCCATACCCAATAAGTCAATATCCAATAACTTAATTAAACCAATAACCCAATTAACTTAGCCAATTAAAACCCAACACCCGATAACTACTTAAACCCAATAGGTCAATGGTTCAAATAAACCCAATATCCCAAAAACTATAGTTCCAGCACCCAATAAAACCCAATAAGCAACACCAATAACTAATAAAAACCCAATAAGTATAACTTTATACCCAACCAAATAATATTAACAAATTAATATTATAACTAATTCCACTAACCTAATAATACTAACATTAACTATTTACTAATATAAAACTCTCACCTCTCTTCTTCTCACTTCTGTCTTCAGTTCTTTCTTCTTCCGTTTCTTTTTCATTTTTTTTTCTTTTTTTCACAGGGAGCTCACGGGCAAGGGCTGGGTAGCAAGAGGTGCAGGCGGCTTGCGCACGGCGACAAGGGGTCGGCACAGTGGGGCGGCCGGCGGCCTGGGCTCCGACGGCGCGCGCAGGCGGCGTTCAGGGGTGCGGCAGCGCGCACGTGGCGATTCGAGGTGCGACAGCTCCGGTAGGGAGGAGGGAGTGGGAAGAGGGAGAGGTGGAGTTGATTGTTTTTGGGTTTGTATTGATCCGAAATTGATTTCTGATTTTTGAATTTCAATTGATTCCACCCTCCTCTCAATCTTAATTCCAAATTTATGTTGTGATTTGGATTTCAGAATTTTGGGTTGAATGTGGAAAAGAATGATGGAATTAGGTTGATTTGGGGCTGAATTTGATGAATAGATTTGGTTGAAATCGATTTGGGTTTCTGAACTAGTTTGTGGTTTAATTGAAATTTGGGTTGGCTGATTTGATTTAGTGATTGGAGGAAGGAGAATGAGATTGATGGGTTTGATTGTTGTTTGTGGGAGAAAATTGGGTGATGAAATTTGGTTGGAGGAGGCTGAATATGGTTGATCAGGGAGAGGGAAGGAAGAGAATGTTGCAGGAAGGTGAGAAGCTTGCAGATAGAAGAAACAGTCGGTTGTTGTTTCCTCTCATATTTTTTTGCTGTTGTTTGTTTTAAGAACATGGAAATGGGTTGCCCGTTGATGAAGGAAGCTGATGGTGGGGGTTTGCAATTGATGAGAGGAGTTGGATGTGGGGGTTTTAGTTAAGGAGGGTGTTGGATCTCACCTGCCAAAGGAGGTGATTAAAGGGGGTGGTTGTCTGCTAACTGATGAAAGGGGAATCCCTGTAATTAAGTTGGAGGGAATGAGTGGAAACGAACTCATGCTTTTCTTAGGCTGCCGACAATAGATAAGTTAATTAATTAATTAATTAACTGAGATAATTTGAAAAAGGTAATAAGTAATTAGTTAAAAGTAAGTATATAAACATAATTAGTAAATAGTAAAGTAATGAGTAAATGGTAGAAGGTAATTACTAAAAGTAACTAGTAATTAGTAACACTGATTAGCAAAAGTAATTAGTAGGCACAAATCGTAATAGTAAAAGTAATCTAGTAAAATTCATATATTAATAAGTTGTAAGAAGTAATTAGTAAGCAGTAAAACTAATTAGTAAATGTAATTAATAAAAAAATTTACCAGATGGTAGAAAGGTAAACGTGATTAATAAGAGTGATTAATGAATATAAAAAGCTATTTAATAATAGTATCAAAAAACTTAATTAGTTTAAAGATCTTATTATTTAAAACTGTTCTCGAAAGTATTTATACTAAAATATGGGTAGTAATGGATACGGGCTGTCACAATTAGAGACAATGGAAATCACAATAGCAATGCCCTACATTAACAACAACACATACAAAGAAAGTTCTAATCCATTATAACAAGAAAGGAAATGTTTTTTTAGCTCAAAATCATCATCCAACTCAATGTTACAGTGCAATAAAACAAAAATACACAAGAGAAGGAAAAAGAGATGTGATTTTTTTGGAAGAAGAAGAAATCCCCAAATCCCCCTATTGAGCTCCTCCAAACCATAGCTCCAATGTGTTCCCCTACATTTAGCTCCTCTAAAGATAAAGAAAATTAAGCCCTATGAACTCTATTTTACTGATATATACCATATCTAATCTCGACCGTTGATCGCAAGATCCGACGATTCAAAGTGCTTTGGGTTTGGCTGAAATCGCATGCAAAATCGCCAGGAAAAATAGCTTCAGACGTCTGGAGTGGGGTCTCTAGACGGCCGATGCCATTGCCATTGCGTCTTTAAGTTGAGCAGGCCATCTAGGCATCTGGTGAAGGCCATCTAGGTGTCTGGTTGCTTGGCGCTTTAGCTGGAGAACGGGTTGTCAGTTGTCAGCCGTCTGATGTGGAGCACCCGATGTTTGGCGTATCTGGATGTCAGCTGCTTGAATGCCCAGACGGCTGGCCGCTCTTCTTTAGACGGATGGATGGCAAGGGTCATAATTTCTTCCGAACTCTCTGTTTTTTTTGCCATCTTGGAGTCGACTGAAGAGCCGTCTAATGGGAAGCATCAGACGGTTGAAGCTCTAGTATCAGACACCTGGTTTGAGTCCATCAGATGTTTGATTTCCTATTGAGATGTCTTCTTCCAGAAGTTGTAGTATATGCATCCGAACTCCGAAAAATATGCAAAAATAGTCATTGGAATTGTAATAATGCCATCTTCACTATAAAAAATAAGAAGACAAAAATAAGCTATAAAAATTATGTTTTGGGCATAAATGAGTGATATGCTCCGATATTTCAAGATATTCTAAAAATGCATGTATTGGAGTTGAAATGAACATAAAATATGTACAAAATGCCCATGAATTAGTGGGGGTAAATATGCAATATTTCACCAGAATCACCAGGCTTGCCACCTAATAGCATGTGGCTGTCAGTGGTGGTGGGTAATTGTCGGTGTGGCTCGTAGGCTGGCCGACAAGGCCGAGTCGCAATGTAAAGTTTGGTTCAATGGGTAGGTGGTTTGGGTCTAGTGTTTTGAGTCAAGGTCTAAGTGTTGGAACACGACTCAAGCATAACTCATCCATGACTCATGATGATACTTAGGCCATAAATTAAACACGAGTCAAACACGTCTCATCCATGATTCATATAAGTCACACTTGATTGATTATTTGAAATTTGTGTGTTTTGTCACATATTGATTGTGATAGAGAAGTCAAGAGGTGCTAGAATTATAAATACGCTTATATTTCTCTTCTGAATTCATCCACCAATTTTAACAGAATTATACAGTCTGAAAGCTTTGACTCTACGTTAAAGTTCAATTCTCTCAAAAAAAATTTGTCTTGTTCTATTTCTCTTAAACACTAGCAACACTAGGCATTGAGTTTGTGTTCTGTAGTTGACCTTATGAATTGTGGTGAGTTTCATCATCAATGTGAAATTCTTATCGTGTTGGTTGGTGAGGTGACCTCTTGTATTCATCATAAAAATAGAAGTGCATGTATCGCTTAAGTATATCCGCGTAAAAGTATAGCTTCTAGAATTGATCAATATTCATATAAAGATCGTGGGATAGGTATGCTCTGAAAATTTTTAATTCCATTGCCTCCGCAATTTTAATTTGATTAGGATTCCTTGCATAACTATCCCAAGGGGTTGCAGGTTCAAAGAGCTAACTCAAATCTGATACGACCATTTAAGAGAGGCCCAAAAGCAAGCGGCCCAAGCCCACACGGGAAGAAGAAGGTTCCCAAAAAGAGTTTTGGGCCAACCGTCGAAGGCCCACGTTAAAGCCCCGCATCAGATCACCCATGATCAGACGTGCGCCCAGTCAGCCCACGACTGCAGGAGTTAACCGCTCCCTAAAAACACTCCCCCTTGATGACCATTAAGGGGCCCCATTAATCCACCTTCATGGTGCATAAAGACGCCTGGAGAAAGGCGGATCATGGGGGCGAAATGGGGGGGCACGAAGATAGAACGATCGTGGGAGACTCCCTATATAGGGACTCGAGGGGGGACGAAGAAAGGGGCATGCCCCCTAGATACAACGACACGGAGGTATTCTACTAACAAGACCTTGTTTTCCCCATTGCTTTCCCTTCCACAGCTCGATTCAAGGATACGCGTACCGGCCTCCTTGCGAGCCATACAGATCCCGCCGAGTATCTCTCAGATCCGTTCTGACTTAGGCATCAGAGGGGACTTGGCCAGAACCAAGGTTCGCCCCCCCTGATGAGCTTCTTCATCTGTCCAGGTCGAGCTGATCCCAAGGCACCGAGGCTACCCCTCAGCGTGGAACTCATCGAAGAAGCATTGAGCCCGCTCGCCCCCGACGAGCACCGTCATCAACTGAGACCAAGAGACAATCAAGGCGCCGAGGCTACCCCTCCACACTTGATTGACCGAGGCCGAACGCTCACCTAGGTGCTGAGGCTACCCCTCCGCACCATGCTGTCCGAGGCCAAACACCCCGGACAAAGAGCCTACTCGTCCTCGATCTCCCAAGCAAGCCGTATCCCAAGCTGGCGTGAGGTCTCACGCAACCCTCGTCGAGTACATGCATGCTTGGAGGGACCAAGGGATTTCAAACGATCCCTTGACCACATTGACTGTCAATTCCCCGGTCAATGATCCAGTGGTGAGAAAACACCCGTAAACATATGGCGCCGTCTGTGGGAACGAATTAACACCCACGTAAAGCAACCACACCAGCGATGACGCAGCCTCGCCCCTCCCGACGAAGGAGAGCCCCAGACCCGACACTAGTACCTGGGTTGTTTCACTATCGACAGGTAAAGACCTTGACTCCTCGGCGCGCTCCCAGGCCGGGGGGCCAGACAAACCTCGGTCTGGGCTCGCAGGGGGTAGTGATGGGAAATCCAGAAACCCTTCCCCCCTCCTCCATCTCGACGGGGAGGACGTGGAGAGGGAGAAGCCGCGACCCGACGAAGCACTCGTAGTCTCCGTGTCATCGAGGATACCGTCGTGAGACGGTTACTCATTGATACCGGTAGCTCATGCGATATCCTCTTCATGTCGATCCTTGAGAGGATGGGGCTACGGGACGAAGACCTGGAGCCGTGCTCTGGGCCCATGATAGGTTTCACGGGTCACTCCACACCCATCATGGGGGCGATCCGCCTCCCTGTCATGCTCGAAAAGCTACCCAACTTAGTTACCATAGCGATAGAGCTCGTGGTGCTGAGGATTGGATCAGTGTATAATGGGATCATTGGTCGCCCGCTCCTCAACGATGTTGGAGCGGTGGTCTCGACCCTCCATCGGACGGTCCGGTTCCAGACCCCGAGAGGGATCGGACAGGTTGAAGGCGATCCATAGAAGCCAAAGATCTGCTATCAGCTGGCCAACGTGGAACACGCCGATCGGCATGATGATCTGATGGACTTACTCGACCAGAGGTATGATCCGAGACCCACCCATGGGGAAGAGCCATAGCTAATCCCTGTCACGGATGTCGACGGAAGATTCGTCTACATCGGGTCTGGGATGGACCCGAGCTTGATGGTGTAACGCCCCGCTTCCCAAAAGACACCGGAAGCGAGAGCGTTACACGGCCCACTTGAACTGAAGCGGTGAAGCTCAAGTCCAATAAGCGTCTGTGATAAAAACACAGAAGAGGTCCTTGCATTTGCGTATCAGAACAATCAGAACATTCAAAGATAAATGCCACATCCAGATATATAATGCGTACACGAAATTACAAGACAAGCCACAGCAGGGCCAAAAAGAACAACAACAACACACTAATCCTACTACAAGGAACTAAACTAAAACTCAAAGCAGTGACGAAGGCCCCTAGTCTTCCACAGAAAGTGGCTCAGCGTCTACGACCAACTCTGGCTCTCCGAGCCAGGCGTCACGTACGAATCCTCCGGGTACCCAAGCGCTGAATCTGACATACATACACAAACAATGAATGTATGTCAGCAAGGTCTGCAAGGAAAGATTAGCATCCCAAGGCAAGATGTACAAATAATATGAATTTAGAAGGCATTGAATATTTAAAAGAGATGACTGCAGTAAAATTAACGAGATAATTGTAATGAAACGAAAGTAAACATCCCTAGCATGTAGTTCTAAGCAGTTGCAAGAATTAAAGTAAGTTTTCTCTGAGTTCATTAGCATGACAATTTTCAAGGGACCAAAGTTGGCGTTCAAATTTCCATGTCAAGAATTCACATCTACTCTAGGGTTCTCGCCTTTAGGTCGTGATGAGAAGGTCGTTCCTCTCACGGGGGCTTACCGTGACTGACGCTAACCCACCGCATGCGGGTGGTGCTCTTGAGGAGAGTACCTTTCATACGCCCAGTGGCCGCTCAACCCTAACCCCACCCAAAAGTTTGCCGGAACACGAGCCGACCTAGTCGACTCACACGACATCACGATTTCACGATACCGCCTTCGAGGCGCATGATTTCACGACGTCACTCTCTTTAATGACCAAGCAAGATGTACGTAACTTAAAAGTTGCCAATATTCTTGTTTTACAAAAGTCACAAAAAGTACAAGGAATGTCGAGCAGGTTGGTTTAATGAACACTTTCCAGCGAACGTTTTACTTCGCCAATGTTAAAACTTAACACTAGTCGAGTTATATGTCAAGGTCACATTTGGGTCTAGAACGTAAAGAAGACAACATTTTCATGCGTCATTATACGTGCAGTTTTCAAGATATACACATTAAAGTAAAACTGTCGCAAATATTCATCAATTTCAAAAGTTCATATTTAGTTGCACACTTGCCTGTAGTGACACGATTTGTGGATGTCCAGGTGATCAAAATGAGGGATGCGGCTTATCTGCATTATTCATTTAATAATATCAAGCTAAGGTCTTAGATTTAGTAAAAGAATCTTATCATAACTTATACATCTGTATATAACCTAACACGTATATACATTTGTACCATAAATACATACAAATCACCTATTACTAAAAATATGAGGATATCACTTACTGTTAATGTACTAGCATCGATATACCATGATACTGGGTGAAATTAACACACTAACTCATCTAACTGACTCAGCAATAATAAACAACTCATATAATTATATATTACTTTATAATACCTTACTCCTCTCACTCCCATCTGTCTTCTTCTTCTCCCCTTCTCTACTTATTCTCCCTTCTCTACTTCTTCTCCCCTTCTCTTCTGATGCAGAGCGGAATCAAGGGCACGACGGCTTCGGCAGCGGTGGAGGGTGGCTAGATTTGGCACGCGGCGGTCTGGATCTGGGGTCGATGGCGGACGCGAGGACATGGCCGGCGGTGTCGATCTGAGGGAGGTAGAAGGATCTGTCAGCGGAAGGTTGAAGCGAGGCTGGCGGCGTGAGGTCGGGGGGTGTCGATGGTGGTGACGGCGAGAGGGGGGGTTGGCACGGCCTTGGGTTGATTTGGCAAGGGAGGTAAGGGGCGGGATCGTCGGAGTTGGGCGCTCGGGGACAGGGCAGGCCGGAGGCTGTTGAGAGGGGCATATGCGTGGGTGGCGGAGCGGCTAAGTGGTCTGTGGCGAGTCACCGGCGGGAGGTGGGAGCGAGAGTGGCGGGAGATGTGGAGGTTGGGCTCCTCTGTTTTGAAGCGGCAAACAGAGGAGGGGTGGATCCTGGGCGGAGGAGGCCGGAGAGATGGGAGGCTGGGAGTTGTTTGGGAGGCTGGGGCGGTTTCGTGGGCCGCCGGCGTCGAGAACTATTGCAGGGCGTGTGGTCGACGCATGGGGAAGATGGTAGGGGCGATTGCGGTGCTTTGTGCGGGGGGTGAGGCCGTGACCTGGGCTGTGTGCGGTTTGAGAGGAAAAGAAAAGAGGAGGAGCAGATTGCGTGTGTTGCGTGAATGGGGAAGTTGGTGGCTGTAGTCGGATGGGGAGAGAAGGCAGCAGCCGTCGGTGTGTGCAGTCAGGCTGTGGGGGCTTGTTGTGGCTTTGGGATCTCGGGGAGAAGGCGTAGCATCGCGGAGAGGACGAGGGCGCCGTGGGTTCGTTTGCGTGGAGAAAACAATGGCGGCGGCTGCGTGATGTTGGCCCTAGCGTGGAGATGTGAACATAGGGGTGGCTGAGTGTGAGGAACAAAACTAGGTTAATATTTTAAAGGAAGGGCTGGCAAGAAGTGATAGCCTTGTAAGGTTGAGAAAGAAATAATGTAGGGTTTAGAAATCTTAGACTTAGGTCCAATAGGCTAGCGATTAGTTTTGGGGAAATAATTTGAAAGTAATTAAGGGTCTGAGATGTTAATGGAATCCTAATTAATTGGTTATAATAGGGAAAAATAATTCATCAAGAGGTTTAAATGGGTCCAGACAAGGCATTTCTCATTTGACTTCTAAAAATGTTTAATAAGATTTAATTGTTTTTAATCAAGAGGATTTAAGAGCAATTCAATGGACTTAAATGGGTCTAATAAGGAAACTCTCATGACTAGATTTGAAAACTCAAATTTGAATTTTAAAATCTGAAATTAATCTAATAAGGGATGTTATTTTAGAGATAATCATTACAAAGGATTTAACCAAGTAGTTCGAAAATATTGATAATAACAATTAATAAGAAAGAGGGGAAAATATATTTAAGGTTGAAATGAGTACGGGGCAGAATACGCCAAGCTACCGATACAGGGAAAAATACGAGAGAGAAGTACAGATAATGGCAACGATAAAACTGATCGTTACAGATAGGCAAATTGATCAAGTGCTTGGAGGCCAATCTAGACGTCTTCGCATGGTCGCCCGAAGAGATGCCCGGCGTGGACCCCCGAGTGATCATGCACCAGCTGAACGCCGATCCCAATTTTAAACTGGTCATGTAGAAGAAGAGGAACCTGGGTGGTGAAAAGAGGAAGGCCGCCTCCGAGGAAGTGGAACGCCTGCTTGACGTCGGCTTTATCCGGGAAGTCTGGTACCCGAAGTGGCTGTCCAACGTCGTAATGGTGAAAAAGTCCAGCGGCAAGTGGCAAATGTGAGTGGACTTTAGCGACCTCAATAAAGCTTGCCCCAAGGACAGCAACCCACTACCCCGCATCAATCATCTCGTAGATAGCGCCTCTGGCTATGAGATGCTCAGCTTCATGGACGCCTACTCCGGGTAAAACCAGGTCCAGATGGAACCTCGGGACGAAGAGAAGACATCCTTCACCACAGACCGAGGGACCTTCTGCTGCAAAAAGATGACCTTCGGCCTGAAGAACGCGGGGATGACCTACCAGAGGCTGGTCAACAAGGTTTTCGACTCTCAGATCGGAAGAAACCTGGAAGTCTACGTTGACGATATGTTGGTTAAGTCAAGAGGTCCAACTGACCATATCACACACCTCCGGGAGACTTTCGAGTGACTGCGGAAGCACAACATCAGGCTCAATCCCACGAAGTGCACATTCGGGGTAAGATCCAGCAAGTTTCTGGGTTTCATGATCACTAATCGAGGCATCAAATCTAACCCCGACAAGATCGAGGCTTTGGTCAACATGCAGGAACCGACGACGATCAAAGAGCTGCAGAGACTAAATGGACGCATCGCAGCTCTGGGGCGTTTCTTGTCCAAGTCGACAGAAAGGTCCCTTCCTTTCTTCAGGACCCTGAGGAGAGCACTCGTCGAGCCTGCCGATAAGAGGAAGATTGTGCAATGGGACGAGGACTGCGCCCGAGCATTCGCCGAGATCAAAGAGTACCTCCGTAGTCCACCGCTCCTTTCCAAACCCAGAGAAGGGGAACTACTGAGCCTCTACTTAGCCTGTATCGGGGAGGCGGTGAGCTCGGTGTTGATCAAGGAAGACGATGGAGTGCAGAGGCCATTGTATTATACCAGCCGAGTTTTGAAGGACGCAGAAGGATGGTACACTCCCATGGAGAAGCTTGCCTATACCCTCGTGCTCTCGGTCCGGAGACTACGACCCTACTTCCAAGCTTACACGATATTGGTCCTAACCGATTCCCAACTCGAGCAGAACCTTAAGAGGTTCGACCGGATGGGGAGGATGCTAAATTGGGGGGTGGAGCTAAGCGAGTTCGACCTCCGATTTAAGCCACGGACGGCCATCAAGAGGCAAGCCCTGGAGGACTTCATCACTGAATGTACTATGGAGGGAAGAGGTTCCACGGAGGAGGCACTCCCGACAATGGTAACTCCATAACCCTTGTCTTTCCTTTCGACTGACATCATTCTTACCGGTCAACCAGGGAACCGGGATACATGGGTAGTCCATGTAGACGGATCAGCCACCCGGACGGGGAACGGGGCCGGCATCGTCATCCGATTGCCGGACGAAAATATCGTTGAGTACACGCTCTGGTTCGGGTTCCCGGTGACCAACAACGTGGCCGAATAAGAAGCCGCCATAAACGGTTTGAGGCTAGCCAGAGAGCTCGGAGCGAAATCCATATGCCTCCTCAGCGATTCAAAGCTCGTCATCCACCAGCTGTAAGGAGGCTACGAGGCTCGCGAAGAGGCAATGGAGCACTACCTAGCCTCAGCCAGAACTGAGCTGTCCAAATTCAAACGAGCCGAGATCTTCCACCTCCCGCGGTCAGAGAACGTCCACACGGATGCCCTATCAAAACTGGCCTCCTCCTCTCCCGCAGAGTTAGGTCGCGCCATCTACGTGGAAAACCTCCAGTTCGCTAGTAAGGAGGAAAAGGAGGTCATGGTCATTGACGAGGAGCCCACTTGGATGGATCCGATCGTTCGGTATCTCTCCAGAGGAGAAGTTCCCTCGGACCTGGACGAGTGTCGATTGCTGGAGCGAAGGGCACTCCAGTACGTGATCCATGAAGGGGCGCTGTACAAAAGATGCTGGACGAAGACTGACCTCCTTCCCTACCTCAAGTGCCTCGGACCACGGGAGGCTGACTATGTCCTCCATGAGGTGCACGAGGGGATCTGTGGGAATCACCACGGGAGCAAGACGATCGACCAGAAAATCCTGAGGCAAGGGTATTACTGGCCAACCTTAGTCAACGATGCTACCGAATACGTCCAACGGTGTCAGGAATGCCAGAGGTTCGCCATGCTCACCTTATCTCCCCTGTCGAAGCTCGTTCCGATAATCAGCCCCATGCCTTTCGCTAAGTGGGGACTCGACATCCTCAGACCCTTCACTTCTGGGAGGGGGCAGAGAAAGTACCTGATTGTTACGGTTGATTGCTTCACCAAGTGGATCGACGGAACCCCTAGCCTCCATCACCTGGAAGAAGGCAAAGAGCTTTGTGTGGAACTTCATCATCTCTAGGTTGGAATTCCTCGATCCATTGTTACGGACAACGAAAAACAGTTTGATTCTGCGGGCTTCAAGGATTTGTGTGCGGAATGGAAGATCAAACTCCTGTTCGCTTCGGTGGCACACCCTCAGACCAATGGGATGGCTGAGGCCGCCAACAAATGCATCATTGAGCCCCTCCAAAAGAAAGTAACGGAGGCCGAAGGGAGGTGGCCAGATGAACTCCCGGGGATACTCTGGTCTTACCGAACGACTCACAAGCAGGCCACGGGCAAAACCCCTTTCATGCTCGCATATGGCGTCGAGGAGGTGGTGCATGTCGAAATGGGCAAGGAATCTCTCCGCATAAAGCATTTAGACGAAGAGAGAAACTCAAAAGGCTTGGAGCTCAGTCTGGAACTCGTGGGCGAGCAACGGGAGCAGGCCTTGGCCACTATCGTCCGGTAGAAACAGAAGGTGGCTCATTATTACAATTACCGGGTGAAGGGAAGAAGCTTCCACCAAGGGGATCTGGTCCTCAGAAAGGCGATCTTCAGCCCAGAGATTGCCCGCAAAGAGAAGCTAGCGGCTAAGTGGAAAGGACCCTACAAGGTCACCAAAATCCTTGGTCCAGCAACCTACTGGCTTGCCAATCTGGAAGGGAAGGTCCTGACTCACACTTGGAATGCCGAACACGTGTGCAAGTACTATCAGTGAGGATGGCCACCAATGTATCTCCCCCTTCCCTTTATCTGAACGAATGTGTTGAAAAAGGACAGAACGAATCTTCCTATCTCTATTCACTTGGCAGACCCAATCTGGGTGAGGGAAACCTCATTAGCTGAGCGTCTCGATGGCTGACTGCAAGGCTGGGGGACAACCACCCAAGCAGGGTGGCCATGTGACTGACTGTGAGGTTGGGGCAACTCCCCCAGCCAGCCAGTTAGGAGGATCGATCGTGAGGCTGGGGGCAACTCCTTCAGCTGGTCTGTCCGTCGTCCAGTCGTGAGACTGGTGGTAGCTTCCCAGCTGGAAGAACGACTTAAACCGACCATAAGGCTGGGGCAGTTCCCCCAGCGGGTCAGCCAACCAACCGACCATAAGGCTAGGGGCAACTCCCCAGTGGGTCGGTCATTGGGCCAGCTGTAAGGCTGGGGGAAACTCCCCCAGTGGGCTAGCCCAACGATCAGTTGTAAGACTAGGGGTCGCTCCCCTAGCTGGCTGACTGATCCAACCGACCATAAGGCTGGGGGCAACCCCCCCAGCATGTCGGCGTATCGGTCGACCGTGAGCCTGAGGGGGTAGCACCCCCTAGCAGGCCGACCGACCCAATCCACCGTAAGGATGGGGGCAACTCCCCCAGCAGGCTGGCCATCCGATCGCCTGTAGGACCTGAGGCGAGACCCTCCCGCAGAGCGATCGGCTCCCTCCCCTAAGTCCGAAAGCGGCGCCCCGACCAACCAAGCGGCTGAAAATCCTGGGGAAGAAACTCAGCGATCGGATCCCCGAGGGGTGCGAGAAAATTTCTCCGACCTGCCCCGCGGGGATGCCCCGTCCCGGGCTAAAAGAGGAGGATGAACAACCACAAGCAAAAATGGAACTTCATTACAAATCAAAAAGGGGGGCGTATTACACAAAAGCTGAGCACGGATTTGCAAAAAACGGTGAGGCTAAGGGGCTAAGCCCCTTCTCCCACACGAGCATCTAGATCACCTTTAGGAACACCGACGGACCGGACAGGGGGTACATCCCGTGCCTCCTCCTCGCCCTCAGAATCCAACCGGAGCTCCTCGAATCGGATCCCGAAAAGCGGGAATCTTCGCTGGATCTCAGACCGACAACAGGCAAATCCCTTCTCAAACACCTCGAACATCGCCCTGGCCACAAAGGACGAGGCGTACTCATCCATGGCGTCCCGGGCGATCCGCTCGGAATCCATTGCCCCCAGCTCTTTAATCCGACCGTCAAGGACGGCAACCTGACGCTGGTACTCTGCCAGCTCCTTTTCGGTCTCTCTGGAGCTCGCATTGAGCTTAACAGGAGAACCCTCTCTCTCCTCTACCGCCTCCAGGAGGCTTGCGAGCTCTGCGACATCAGCTGCGACAACAGGGCCGCTATCCCCTCCCGTCTCGACGGCCTTCGTCATCTTAGCTACCAGATCCTCTGCTTTCGCCTTCTTGACCAGAGCCAGGGCCTTCTCCAGTTCTGATCTATCCATGGCTGCGGAGAGCTTGGCCACCTGAGTTTCCAAGGACCTGACGCATGCCTCGACCAACTGGGTCGCCACTCTTTTGTAATGCCCTGGAAGCTACTGCACAAGTACTATGGGTGAATAGTACTTAAAAATAATCAAGAGTATAATTCCTAACTATTTTGCAATCACAAACAACTATGCGGTATAAATAAGAACAACAAGAATAATGCAACGCTAACCAGAGATATAATGGGTTCGGATCCACCCAAGTCTCCCCGACTTGTTCCCGGTGATCCTACGTCCTAGACACACGAATCCCTTCTAGCTACTTGAGTTAGAATCCACTAACTCAAGTTTTCACTAAAAAAAACTTCTTGTAGAAACTTCTACAAGACAAATCGTTACAAAAAACGAATCGTGACTCCCACAAACCGGGATCACGAACTTCTCTCACAAACCGAGAGATAAACTCAAATAACAAATATAATGAAATATAAAACACTTACCACAAAATCCTATGCCTTGAGTAATACTTACGGATTTAGGGCAAGGAAATATGATGTGAAGAGATCACGAAACCCTAGCAACAACGAGATGAGCAGTTGGAAATGGCTAGGATAAAGATCTTGATCGTGATTCAATCTTTCAGAAGTATGAACACACATTGGCTGAAAATCTCCTTGAGAAATTAGGTCACAACGGAGAGAGAGAGATTTTTCGTGAGAGAGAGAGCATTGCAATTGATAATTGATTGATATCAAAAATAGATCTGAAATCACTCTCATATTAGAGAAATTTCCATGTTTGAAACGTATCAAACACATATGGAAGAATCAAAACAGATCAAGAAAAATCGTGGAAATAAAATCTCTAACGGCTGGAAAATTAAAGCAGATTAATCGGTCTAAGAAGGATCACTGACCGATTAGTTTGAGAACTAATCGGTCGATGAACCTTCTTGGACCGACCAGATGGTTGACAGAGAAATGAGTGAAATAAAAGGAGAAAATTAGTCGATCTAAGAAGAAACACCAACCGACTAGTTTGACAACTAGTCGATCAGTGAACCTTCTTGGACCGACTAATTGGTCAACAATAAATAGGCTGAAATATACAAAGACAACTAGTCGGTTCAAGAAGAATTTCCAACCGATTAGATTGTCATCTAGTCGATTGGTTCTTCTACTTGAACCAACTAAGATGCACAGAAAGCCATGAAAAGACGCGATAAGCTAAGGAACCCTTCCTAATGGCTTCTACGGCAATCCTAGAGATAAGATAAGATAGACATGAGGATAACTTAGGCAAGTAAGACACAAGGCTTAACAATCTAAGAAACGAAGCTAGAAGACAATCTAAATAGACACGACAAACCGTCTTCAGAGCTACAACATGATGAGTCCGAATCCCTTGACTTCATTAATAACTACTTGAGCTTCAACGAAGCTTCAGGCACAATGATCACGCGCTCTAAAGAGGTCTTGGGACGTCGCTTGAGATCTACAAAGTAATTTGACGACGATCTCCATAACTGCGCTCAAAGAGAATTAGTACACAATATTTATGTTTGTTCATCATCAAAACCAAATCAGGTGAATCAATACTCAACATTCTCCCCCTTTTTGGTGATGACAAATCAACATAAATATAAATCAATAATAATGAGATAAATGAAATTTACTTACTCCCCCTGCATTGATGACTCGTTAGTTCCATATTAAATAATAAACATAAGCATCAAGCAGAAGAGAAAAGAGTAAAGCATGATCCAACTATCAAAATATAGGATCGGAATCCATAGATTTCTATATCTTCACTCCCCCTGAATCTAACATATGAAATTAGATTCACGGTAATTGTTTAAATTATCATTTAACACCAAGTCATTATTAATTCTCTCCCCTTTGGCATTATCCAAAAAGAGCGGGAGGAAGTCAACGACAACAACTAAGGCTAAACAAAAATCTAAACAAAAGAGTCGAAGAATATGACAACGGTCCAAATGACACCAAGGAAAATATCGAATAAAACAAGGTGTGTTAACTAGACCATAGTCGAAAAACGAAAAAAATCATCAAAACACCATCAAATCATATGATTGATTAGAGGAACAATCTCTCCAATATCAACATTTTAGCGAATTGAGTGCATGGAAAACAATTCATGTTTCAATACAATCAAAACTATATAACCAACATAGTCGACGAGCGACGAAGTAAACAACAGAGACAAAGTACAATGTGCATAAAAATACGAACTGCAACAGGATGTATAGACATATATAGATACAGCAAAAATGATACATAGCAGTATAAAGTGCACAACATACAACAACCCAACATACATCAAAATGTATCACAAAAAATACAAAACAACCACCCAACTAGCCTAACCCCACTCTCTCACAACTAGATGTGTCATCCAAAGTGCTCAACAGAGAGTCCTCCAAGGCAGGCTCAGGAGGCAGAGGCAGGATCTGCACCAGCATCAGGCTGTGCAGACGGAGTGGCAGACTCGGGAGTAACGGAGGTATCCACCGAAGGGATGGTGGTAGCAGGAGTGCTCTTGGGAGCACGAACATGAGAAGCAGCAGCAGAAGTACCCTCGGGGGCATGAACCGGAGAAGAAGCAGCACGCTCCTTATCCTCAGCAGCCTTCATGGCTTCCTCATCAGAAACTGTCGGAGGGACCTCAACACCCAAATGATCACAGATGCGCACGAGCATCTCCTCACATCGCAAGAGACGGGCCTCCTGACGGCTCAGGGAATCTGAAGAGGCAGCATGAGACGAAGGAGGAGAGACAGAAGGGGTGGTCCACTGAACGTGTCGCAAGGCTGCAATAGACTTCTTGACGGCGGTCGCGTTCAAGGGAGGACCCAATGGACGCTGATCGTCAGGAGGAAGGGGAACTCCAAAGTGACGAAAGACCAAAGTCAAGAGGCATGGATATAGAATATGCGCGGCCTTGGACGACTTCCTGATGCACTCAAATGAGTCCATCTTGTCCAGAATGATGCGAGCCCAATTTATCTCGCTCCCATCAAACAAGGCATAGATGAGCTTCAGGAAGGGCTGGGATGGCAGACTGGAAGAGCCGTACTTTGGAAGAAGACACGACTTCAGAATCAGATTGAGGACCCACGCATTCGGTTTGAAAGACTTGGAAGGAACGCCAATCATGGCGGGAGGAACGACGTGAAACATGTCAGCTAAAAGGGATTGATCAAGATCATGGATATTATCCACAGAGATGTCATAGGGGAGCAGACCAGACGATGAGACCCCAAGAATATGTCCTAAGATCTCTGCAGTGAGGAAAATGGGCGTCCTCAAAACAGTGGTCTTAATACAGTGCTTGTCGTCATACTTGTAGGAATATGATGCCCTCGAGGCCATTTATTTCTGTGTGAATAGCACAAACATCTTGTTCGAAATAACAGTAAGCTGTTTGGTAATAATTTATCTAAGTTATATTGTAATGTAGTTAACATTAGATATCAACTTAGGTAAAGTCCTGAGACTTTATGCAAGGTCAAACGGGTATCGAGATGAGTATCTCGATCATGGAGAAACGTTTGACCGTCTGTAGCATAAGTCTAAAATGGTTCGTGGTCGTAGATGTTCCGAGACAAGGATATCGAAACATTGGATAGACCATTGTGTCTTAGTCTTCACCGTTTAGCGGTGGCGATGATCTCATGATCGCTTGACTTAGCGAAGTCGAAGACGAGACACAGGTGCTCATTAGAATGAGTTCACTGAACGATCCACTAGAGTTATCATATGGTTATATTGACCAAACTGTCAATGATGACTCTGAGTGATGATAGGATAGTTGGTCTTTTGACTTGAGGTCATTTTGACAAACCTGTGCGTGAACGGTGCCACTTATATCAACTGACCTAGCTTCGAGGCAATGCCTGTCGAAAGGTCTTTTGATTGGGTGTCATTTGAAACGTACGAGGCGAGTAATGACCAAGAGAGGATTCGTCTCTCCCGGTCAATGGGAGTTAGTGTCGTAGAGTTAGTTCGGTCTTTAGTAAAAACTCTGCGCAGAGTATTTTGGAAGAAGTCCAACATTAGTTGACTAAAGATCGATAGAAACTAACCGGAGTCAAGTTATTGGGGTTGACAGTTTGACCGTACCCCAGACTTGATCTACACGACACAGTTTAGACGAAGACACTATAACTACGGAATTCATCACGGAAACAGTCAGGTGGTCCTGACAATACTCATGTCAATGAGTTAACCACATAATGATGATTCCTGAAGCAGGGACGGCAACCACTGCTCGTGGTCACTGCCGTATAGGGCTTCGAGCCCAACCTGTTGTAAGGGTCAGGCTGTAGGGTCTCACACAGAGTGCGACGCTTCGTCTAGTAATAGGTAGAAATTAGTTAGGGAGAATAGTTTGCATTTTTGATGCAATGGATGAAATAATTACATTTGATGCAATATGATAATTTAAGCTTAGATAGGGACTATTTTGCATTTGATGCAAAAGCGATTAAATGTGTATTAAATTATTTAATACAATATTTAATA
Source organism: Scilla litardierei (assembly GCA_030789695.1). Lineage (NCBI taxonomy): Eukaryota > Viridiplantae > Streptophyta > Magnoliopsida > Asparagales > Asparagaceae > Scilla > Scilla litardierei. The sequence goes on from CM061138.1 coordinate 123,944,750, forward strand.
ATATAAACGCAAGGAAAAGTTTACGGGTAAGACGGGAATGTCCCGGTCTACGCCCAGGTTCGAACGACGTCCAAATCGGACACCAAATGCTCAAGTTAGAGCCAAAACAGCCAAACAGATCAGACCGGGTCAGACCAGGCTGACCCAGACCAGACCAAGTCTGGCATGGGTGCCTGGCCAGACCTGGCTGAGCCAGGAACCCAGGCAGGCAGGCCTGGGCACATGCCCAGGCACTGGGCGCCAGGGCCTGTGCCCAGGCGGGCCGCCCAGGCGGGCCTGGGCGCCTGGGAGCCCAGGCGCCCTGGGCCGGGCGCCTTGGGCGCCCGGCCCAGGCGCCCGCCTGGCGCCTGGCTGGCGCCTGGGCGCCTGGGCGCCCGTGCCAGACCTGGGCGCCCGTGCCCAGGTCTGGCAGGCGCCCAGTCAGTCTGGGTTTGAGGCTGTGGGGCCCATAGATTGGGCCCCACCTTAGGGTGCTGAACCCTAGGTTTGATGGCAGATTTGACGGCTGGTTTTTGAGAAAAACTAGCCGTAGGCTGATCTTTGGACACTCAATTGGAGGGCCAAACGAACTCCGATTGACGAACGGTTTTTTCCTATGCGTTCACCGTTGAACGCTTGTCGTATTGATAGGTTGTATCAATCCTGAAGCTCAACGATGAGTGAGTTAAAATTCACGGAAGTTTGCACTTTGTGAAGTGCAAACTAACTTTATTTTAAATTAACTCATTGTTTAGTCCCACATCGGATTTTGAGAAAAGGGGAGAGTCCGCCGCCTATATAAATAGGGATCTCCCCCTTTCTCAAAACTCGTCCCAAGCTCTAGATCTGAGCGGCTCTCGTAAATGTTGGAGCACGCTCGGATCTAAGCTTAAATTAATAATTTCTCTTCTCCCTAAATTTCTGCCTTACTCCTGCGGGCTCTAGCAAAGCCACAAAGGAGTTCGGATTCTGAATCTGAAATCTTGGCGGAGGTTTCACTCGCGTGAAACTTTCTTCGGCGCGTGGTTGGCTCGGCGGCACGGGGATTGATCGCCTCGGGATGCGGAGCGGTTCGAGGAGCGGTTCGGGGAGCGGTTCAAGGAGTGGCTCTGCGTGGGACGGGAGCAGCTCGGAAGACGGCGCGGAACATCTCGCCTGCTCCAGGGCTGAGATTCCGGGTATGTGGTTAAAGTATTTTATTACCATTAGTTTAGTTTAATCGCAGTAGGCTAGATCCTTCTTGGGATGGTCAGATCCATCCCAAGTCGGCATAGATCTTGGCATAGGGTCTTGGACCTTAGGCCTAAGTTAAAAATAGTTTTTTAACTGCATGTTAATTTAGTTAACATAGTTTTTCTTCCGCTGCTATTGTTTTTCTGTTTATGTTCCATCCGACTTAGGACGGGACTAGAGTTTTGTGCCCTAAGAGACCGCCAATTCCCCAACAGTGGTATCAGAGCCTAGGTTTGCGTAGACGATCTAGGTACTGCGATTTCATTAAACTTGTTAATGCTTTTAAATGCTTTTAAATTTTTTAAAGTTATTAGATAATTTTAAAAATGTTTTTTTTAAAGTTCAAAATTCTATGTGATAAATTTTTGAACATGAAATTTTTTTAAAATGACGTTTTAAAATTTATGTGATAATTTTAAAACTAATTTTAAATATTTAAAAGTTTAAATTTATTTTGAATGCCTAAAAATTTTTTATATGAAAATTTTTTTTTAAGCATGGAAATTTTAAAATGGTGTTTTTAAATTTATGTGATAAATTTTTAAAATTGATTTTAAGGCTTTAAATTTATGCGATAAGTTTAAAATATTTTAGATGTTTAAAAATTGTATATGATAAATTTTTGAACTTGGAAATTTTTTTAAAGTAATGTTTTAAATTTATAAGATGTTTTTAAAACTGATTTTAAAAGTCTAAAAATTGTTTATGCGATAAACTTAGTTTATTTAATTGTTAAATAGATATACACTTTCATTTTATGTTGATAAAATTAGTGTAGCTTTATTTTAATGGCTTGTTAATCTTGTCCCTTATTTGATAACACAAGACAACCCTTTAGGTTAGCCATTAAAAATGATTAAAATTTATTACTTGAATTTTAATGACATGCTATGTTTTAATACATCATTAACAACAATATTAAGACCTAATTCCTGATTAGGGTAGTCCTTTAAATGAATTTTCAATTCTAATTGTTATTATTAATTTTCATTAAAGGACTTCGCTTCTAGCGTTGTTAATAAAATTTATTAAAATCCTAACAACGATTAGGGTAGCACGTGAACCTTATAGTTGATAAGGACTTAATAAAAGTTATTAAACAAATCCTAAAATTTTGAATTTAAGGATGCAACTAGTTGATATGATTAATTAGTTGTTAATAAAAGCTGTTTAGTCTATGGCATACATACAAAAATGACAAGCTTCATTCAATGGACCATGATCCAGTCAATGTGCTTGGCTAAGAGTTCTGGGTCAACCCTTGCTAGTCCAAGGGGTAGTGATCCTGGCTTAGTCAATTCCCTGGCTGTGTTCCGCTGGACCGCAATGTCGCGAATCATGATTGTATGACACCCTGGACTATATCTAAGTCAAATACGTTAATGATCTTTTTCAAGATTAGCCGTAGCCCTCCTTGTTTTAGGGGTTAGCAACTATAGGGCCCGTGTTACAGTTGTTGAGATACACTCAAGCTGTGACATGGAAACCTTGTAGAAACCAACTTCTTAAATACATAAGATGTAGTCTAAGACCTGACCCAAACCGACGTGTCGTGCATACACCGAGCTGAGGGGCAAGTCAGGCTAGACATGAAAACAAGGGTCCGACTAGACTAGACATTGTGATTTGGATGAGCACACTCATGATCACGAATGGTTAGGGGCAAAAACCGATTAAGAGAGTCATATCCGATATGATCGATGAAGAGTCATCTTCTGATCGCAGAGTCAATCAACTTGTTGAGCTACACTCAAGGTTGTTTAGACTCAAGGTGATTGGAACTCTTACCCATTAATTTTTAATTCGATTAAATCGTTCGTTATTAAGCTTTAAAACGTTCGTAAAAATAGTGGGAGGATATAGATAGATAAAAGCCAATCTACCTATTTTTAATATTGAACATATGCTAAAACTAGGGCAAGACTATGTTTACCGAAAGAATCAATTGATAATATTGGAATTAGTTAACTGGTCAATAGGTTGATTAATTGAATATCAGGTTAAATTCTAATTGATAGAATTAAAACTATATTCTCGTTGACATTAAATGACCTTCTAAAGAACAGACTTAAGAAATATGATTTCATTAAGTTCTGGGTCCAACAAATAAATTAAAGCTACATGTCACTCGTCTCTATATGAGGCAGCTTGAACATATAGGACATTCAAAGTATGTTTCTCCCTACAACTTGTCGAGCTACCCTCAAGGTTGTATGGACAAACAATTTTGATCCGCAAAGTTCGAAAATTCGATCAAACCGTTTGAGTCGAATACGAGTGCATGAGCGATACAAGACCATGTATCCCAACCGGATCTTGAGACAAGCAACTTCTTGAGCTACACTCAAGATTGCAAAGCTCAAGCGTTTGGATACATAAGTTGCTTGCATAGCTATTTATTTATGTTGATATCTAAATGTGATTTAGAAAAGGAAGAAGGCACTCCGGAAAGTCAACCGAGTTAAATAGTTTAATTTATCATTAGTAAAGGCATAAGTAGGAGGAAATGAAAATGTGACATATTTTGATGTCACGATTTCAGAATAAATTGTTATACAAAAGACGTTTAACACATTTTGACGAATGTCGTCACATTGCTTCTGAAGTAATGTTTTGTGTTAAGTAATTTGTAAATAACTATATATATATTAAATGTTAATAAATACACAAGATAGTAGCAAACTTATATGGTAATATTAGACTAGGCTGTATCAAGAGATTAAGCTTCACAAGTCACATAAAGAGGGCTCTGACCTCTCGTATTATGAAGTCTATGGACACTTGTGAGTCTTAGCCTCTTAGATACAATGGCCGAAACCCATCTGTGAGACAGTGGGAGAATGAGTTGTCGAACTCAGTCTAGTACATACTGATGTACCCGAGTCTAGATTAACCAAAATAAGTTATTCGTATATTTTATTAAGACACGTGTTCTTGATGAAACACAAGTCTGATAAAATAAAGAACGAAATGACTAAAGTATTTAAACTGATTCGATTAGATTGAATGGTCAAATACTTAGCTAAATAAAATCTTGTGTAATTAAAAGAAAATATGATTTTCTCTCAGGTCAAGTCTGTTAACACATCAGAGTGTTAAAAGTTATGAATCACACTTAGTTGGACTTGGTGCGATCCATAAATAAGTGACTCTGAGTTAACTCCTCCCTCTGGGTTAAGTCCCAGATAGTAATGCCTAGGTTTTGATAAAGTTCTATGAGAACATTATCAAATAATATATTCAATGAATCAATCGTAAGGAAGTTGTATTATTACTCGAATCTCGTGAGACGGATTGTCGAGTTAGACATCATAACTGATGATAACTTAGTCAACTTCTAGGATGAAATTCGGAGTAGTAACTCCGATTTAAAACTTAATGCAGGTCCGTGTGCGTAAATAAATTGAGAATTTAGTTTACGTACCCAAAGAAAATGTTTCCTCACTTTCTGCAAGTAAATCTTTAAAAGATTGATGCAGAAAAGAAAATAGTGAAGTACAATAATGTTGGACGGGAACGGCTTTCATCCTAATTTCTTTAAAACGGATTATGATGAAACCGGTTTCGCCAACAGATGTGTACAGATCTACTCGGACCAAAGCCGATGTAAAACGCTTAAGTTGACCATGAAAATTGAAGCATTCACTTATAAGTTCGTTTTTCTAAATATGATTTAGACGGACCAACTTGTATGAATTAGCCATAGAATTTTCAAGGTCAGTGGGAGCGTGTAAATTACATGCGAGACATCAAAGAGATGGAACATATATTTTGATTAAGTAATCAAAGAGTTTGATTATTTATCAGAAATGAATATGAACCAATTGAAATGACCAATAACTAATTTGAAATTATTATCGTAAGATACGATGCACTGGACAAGATCCAGGGAAATAAAGTATTATAGATTCCGATAGACCAAGTGAATTATTTGAATGAGATTCAAATGGTTGGTCTGACATGAACATAGAAACCCCTTAAGTATATAGAGTAGACGGTTTTAGCAGATCCACTCACGAAGGCTCTATCACATGAAGTCGGGAAAACTTATGTGTGAAATCGGTATAAGATACCGAGATAAATGGGCCTGAGTGCAAGTGGGAGATGTAGGAATATGATGCCCTCGAGGCCATTTATTTCTGTGTGAATAGCACAAACATCTTGTTCGAAATAACAGTAAGCTGTTTGGTAATAATTTATCTAAGTTATATTGTAATGTAGTTAACATTAGATATCAACTTAGGTAAAGTCCTGAGACTTTATGCAAGGTCAAACGGGTATCGAGATGAGTATCTCGATCATGGAGAAACGTTTGACCGTCTGTAGCATAAGTCTAAAATGGTTCGTGGTCGTAGATGTTCCGAGACAAGGATATCGAAACATCGGATAGACCATTGTGTCTTAGTCTTCACCGTTTAGCGGTGGCGATGATCTCATGATCGCTTGACTTGGCGAAGTCGAAGACGAGACACAGGTGCTCATTAGAATGAGTTCACTGAACGATCCACTAGAGTTATCATATGGTTATATTGACCAAACTGTCAATGATGACTCTGAGTGATGATAGGATAGTTGGTCTTTTGACTTGAGGTCATTTTGACAAACCTGTGCGTGAACGGTGCCACTTATATCAACTGACCTAGCTTCGAGGCAATGCCTGTCGAAAGGTCTTTTGATTGGGTGTCATTTGAAACGTACGAGGCGAGTAATGACCAAGAGAGGATTCGTCTCTCCCGGTCAATGGGAGTTAGTGTCGTAGAGTTAGTTCGGTCTTTAGTAAAAACTCTGCGCAGAGTATTTTGGAAGAAGTCCAACATTAGTTGACTAAAGATCGATAGAAACTAACCGGAGTCAAGTTATTGGGGTTGACAGTTTGACAGTACCCCAGACTTGATCTACACGACACAGTTTAGACGAAGAGACTATAACTACGGAATTCATCACGGAAACAGTCAGGTGGTCCCGACAATACTCATGTCAATGAGTTAACCACATAATGATTATTCCTGAAGCAGGGACGGCAACCACTGCTCGTGGTCACTGCCGTATAGGGCTTCGAGCCCAACCTGTTGTAAGGGTCAGGCTGTAGGGTCTCACACAGAGTGCGACGCTTCGTCTAGTAATAGGTAGAAATTAGTTAGGGAGAATAGTTTGCATTTTTGATGCAAGGGATGAAATAATTGCATTTGATGCAATATGATAATTTAAGCTTAGATAGGGACTATTTTGCATTTGATGCAAAAGCGATTAAATGTGTATTAAATTGTTTAATACAATATTTAATAATATAAACGCAAGGAAAAGTTCACGGGTAAGACGGGAATGTCCCGGTCTACGCCCATGTTCGAACGGCGTCCAAATCGGACACCAAATGCTCAAGTTAGAGCCAAAACAGCCAAACAGATCAGACCGGGTCAGACCAGGCTGACCCAGACCAGACCAAGTCTGGCCTGGGTGCCTGGCCAGACTTGGCTGAGCCAGGAACCCAGGCAGGCAGGCCTGTGCACAGGCCCAGGCGCTGGGCGCTTGGGCCTGCGCCCAGGCGGGCCGCCCAGGCGGGCCTGGGCGCCTGGGAGCCCAGGCGCCCTGGGCCGGGCGCCTTGGGCGCCCGGCCCAGGCGCCCGCCCGGCGCCCGCCTGGCGCCTGGCGCCAGGCCGACGCCTGGGCGCCCGCGCCTGGGCACCTGGGCGCCCGTGCCAGACCTGGGTGCCCGTGCCCAGGTCTGGCAGGCGCCCAGTCAGCCTGGGTTTGAGGCTGTGGGGCCCACAGATTGGGCCCCACCTTAGGGTGCTGAACCCTAGGTTTGATGGCAGATTTGACGGCTGGTTTTTGCAAAAAACTAGCAGTAGGCTGATCTTTGGACACTCAATTGGAGGGCCAAACGAACTCCGATTGACGAACGGTTTTTTCCTATGCGTTCACCGTTGAACGCTTGTCGTATTGATAGGTTGTATCAATCCTGAAGCTCAACGATGAGTGAGTTAAAATTCACGGAAGTTTGCACTTTGTGAAGTGCAAACTAACTTTATTTTAAATTAACTCATTGTTTAGTCCCACATCGGATTTTGAGAAAAGGGGAGAGTCCGCCGCCTATATAAATAGGGATCTCCCCCTTTCTCAAAACTCGTCCCAAGCTCTAGATCTGAGCGGCTCTCGTAAATGTTGGAGCACGCTCGGATCTAAGCTTAAATTAATAATTTCTCTTCTCCCTAAATTTCTGCCTTACTCCTGCGGGCTCTAGCAAAGCCACAAAGGAGTTCGGATTCTGAATCTGAAATCTTGGCGGAGGTTTCACTCGCGTGAAACTTTCTTCGACGCGTGGTTGGCTCGGCGGCACGGGGATTGATCGCCTCGGGATGCGGAGCGGTTCGAGGAGCGGTTCGGGGAGCGGTTCAAGGAGTGGCTCGGCGTGGGACGGGAGCAGCTCGGAAGACGGCGCGGAACATCTCGCCTGCTCCAGGGCTGAGATTCCGGGTATGTGGTTAAAGTATTTTATTAGCATTAGTTTAGTTTAATCGCAGTAGGCTAGATCCTTCTTGGGATGGTCAGATCCATCCCAAGTCGGCATAGATCTTGGCATAGGGTCTTGGACCTTAGGGCTAAGTTAAAAATAGTTTTTTAACTGCTTGTTAATTTAGTTAACATAGTTTTTCTTCCGCTTCTATTGTTTTTCTGTCTATGTTCCGTCCGACTTAGGACGAGACTAGAGTTTTTGTGCCCTAAGGGACCGCCAATTCCCCAACAATACTCACCCCGAACTTGATTTGCATAGAAAAGTTTGACGAGCCGAGGGTAATGATGAGGATTCGCCTTGGGATCAGGCGAAGATAGTCAAAGAGACCGCTATATGACAAAAGATCAGCGAGCTTAGGATAATAAGCGAACTGGACATAGTGCTTGAGAATCAAGGGGCAACGCAATACGGTTATAGGCGGCTAGACACAATGGGTAATTGCGACATAGAGAGATATCAACCCCACCAGAGGGCATAGGATCCTTCCCCTTGGACTGACGAGAGGAAGTGCGAGGTGGAGGGGTAGGTTCCTTCTCGGCAGCCTCAGTCTCCGGGATATAGTCATCATCGGAGTCAGAGGGTGGCGAGGGAGCACGGTAGGGTCCAGGGGTCAAGATTTTCTTGAATTTTGGCTGGGGCTTGGGTTTAGAGGAGGGTTTAGGCTTGGAAGCGGCATCTCTCTTCTTTTTGAGTGGAGGCGAAGAAGATGATGGAGAAGTAGGCGACGAAGGGGGCAGACGAGCGGTTTTGGAGCGGCGTTTGGGAGGATTAGGGTTGGATGAAGGTTCGACGGTCATCGGGGAGGGACTGGAGGGGCGGATAGGGATACACGTTCTCGCCATGAGATCGAGACGAGAAAACGACACAAACGAATGAAAACGAACCCTAATTAATGAGAAAAGGAAGGAGGAGATACCCAATGAAGGAGGAGATCGACCCTGGAGGGAGGAAGACGTCCAGCGGCGACTGGATGCGGCCGGAGACGGCGGTGGATGGCGGAGACAAATAGGGATGCGGCGGATTAGGGTTTTAGGGAGGAGAGGGGCACCGATTAGAATGGGTTCTAATCGGTGCGAAGATGAGTTAATCGATTTAAGTAGGGCCAAAGAGCAAATTGCCCTTGTCCAATTAGTCGGTCTGAGTTCAAGAGCTGACCGATTAAAACGAATTCTAGTCGGTCGGCAAGTGAACTTGGACCGACTAAATGGTAAACATCAAGTGGGTCAAGAAATAGGGCACGAGCTAGTCGGTCTGAGTTCAATGTCTAACCGACTAGAAGTAGACTAGTCGGTCTAGAGATGAACTGGGACCGACTAAGTGAGTCCAAAAAATTTGAGAATGAGAAATTTTGAGTTCTCTCCAAGGAGCACTTGGATTAAACATCTAAACACTCGCATACGCACTTATTCTACCCCATAAAGCCAGAAAACCATAATTCCGATGCGCAAATCGAAAAACCAATCATAAATCCAGCATAAATAGAGAATATCACACCAAATCCAATAAGAGCTAATGAATATCATTATCATACAAGATTATATAAAAGAATATGAATCCTAAATCTCGGATTCACCCATAATCCCCAATTCTCGACGTAACCGCACAAAGGTATCTTCCTTAAGTGGTTTCGTGAAAATATCGACGATTTGCTTCTGGGTTTCAATGTACACTAAAATGATGTCCTTTTTAGCTACATGATCATCTAGGAAATGGTGACAGACATCTATGAGTTTGGTACGGGAGTGGTGTACCAGATTCTTGGAGAGACATATTGCACTTAGGTTGTCCACCATGATAGGGAAAGTATCACAGTTTATACCAAAGTCTTTAAGTGTGTGTCTCATCCAAAGAACCTGTGCACATGCAGCACCGGCGACGATATATTCTGCCTCGGTGGTTGAAAGTGATACGGAATTCTGCTTCTTGGAAAACCAAGAGACAAGGGAATTTCCTATAAAATGGCAAGTGTCACTAGTACTTTTCATGTCGGATTTGCATCCAGCATAATCTGCGTCACTATATGAGATTAACTCATATATGCTTGACTTTGGATAGAATAATCCGTAGTCTAGTGTGTGACTTAAATAACGGAAAATACGTTTAACCGCTATTAAGTGTGATTCCTTAGGTTGTGACTGATACCTAGCACAAACACATACGGCAAACATTATAGCTGGTCTACTAGCAGTAAGATATAATAGACTACCTATCATACCTCGATATAGACGATTGTCTACATCTTTACCGCCCGTATCTTTATCAAGGTGTGTTGTGGTGCTCATCGGAGTCTTCTTGCTAGAAGCATTCTCCATTCCAAATCGATTTAGCAGCTCCACAGTGTACTTGGTTTGGTGGATGAAGATTCCATCGTTCATTTGGTGAATTTGGAGTCCTAAGAAATATTTGAGCTCACCCATGTGGCTCATCTCAAACTGATCCTTCATGACATTAGAAAACTCTTCGCAAAGAGTGAAGTTAGTAGCACCGAAAATGATATCATCTACGTAAATTTGAACTAGAATAATATCATGATATGCATACTTAACGAAAAGCGTTGAATCAACCTCACCCATTTTGAAATCCAAATCCAAAAGAAAGTTCTTTAAGCGGTCATACCAATCTCTAGGAACTTGTCTCAAACCATAAAGTGCTTTCTTAAATTTGAAAACGTGATTTGGAAATTTTTCATTTATAAAACCCGGAGGTTGAGAAACATATACTTCCTCAACGACATCTCCGTTTAAAACGCACTTTTTACGTCCATTTGAAAAAGTTTGAAATCTTTATGGCATGCAAATGACAATAATAGCCTAATAGATTCTAATCTAGCCACATGTGCAAAAGATTCCTCGAAATCAATACCTTCCTCTTGCCTGTAGCCTTGGGCAACTAACCGAGCTTTGTTCCAAATGACATTTTGGTTCTCGTCTGTCTTGTTCTTGAAAATCCACTTCGTTCCTATAATGTTGTGGTTCTTCGAAGGCAACGGAACTAGCTCCCAGACCTCATTCCTCTCAAACTGAATGAGCTCCATTTCCATGGCTAGGATCCAAGAGCTATCTTCGCACGCCTCATTGATATTCTTTGTCTCCACGAAAGAGACAAAGGCACACTGAGCGAAGAAGTTAACTTGAGACCTTGTTCTGACACCATCTTCCATGTTGCCAATAACTTGCTCATGGGGATGGTCACGAACTGTTGGAAGCTTTCTGGGAACACCCTGGTCACTAGGAACATTCTCAAGAGATTCATTAGTAGGGTTAGTTTCAACAGAATCAATAGCATTAGATATATCAACAGAGTCACTAACTGCTTCCATAGAATCATCGTCATCGATAATTCTAGGAGGGACAAAATCTTCATTAAATGAAACATGAAGTGATTCCTCGATCGTTGAGGTTCTTTTGTTGTATATCCGGTAGGCTTTGCTACGGGAGGAATATCCAACAAATATCTCCTCATCGGATCTTGGATCAAATTTGTCCAAACTACCATATGTGTTCTTGATAAAACATTTTGCACCAAAAACTCTAAAATGTTTAACTTGAGGTAACCTACCAAACAAAAATTCATAACAAGTTTGTTTAGTATCAGGCCTCAAGAGAATCCTATTAAACACATAGCAAGCGTTATGTACCGCTTCTGCCCAAAATTGATGGCCAAGGTGGCTATCATCAAGCACAGTGCGAGCACATTCCACTAGCGTCCTATTCTTTCTCTCAACAACACCATTTTGAGGGGATGCGTGAGGGAAAGAAAAGGTGTGAGTAATACCAACCTCATCACAGAAGTTTGAGAAAGACTCATTCTCAAATTCCGCTCCATGATCACTACGAATAGTGACAATGGTGGTTCCAATGAGATTTTGTACTTTCTTAACAAATATTTTGAAGTTTTCAAAAGCATCATTTTTATTATTTAAAGTAAATACCCAAATAAATCTAGAAAAGTCATCAACGATGACAAGTCCATATCGGGCATTCCTTAATGAAGCAACTCTAGTTGGCCCAAAAAGATCTAGATGTAAAAGCTCTAGAGGCCGTTTAGAGGATATGCTTTTCTTAGGTTTGAATGACGATTTTGGAAGTTTGCCTTGTTGACATGAGTCGCAAAAACTTTTATTTTGAAAGGAAAGCTTAGGGAATCCTTTAATAGAATTTACCTTGGACAGTTTGAAAAGTGTTCCGAAATTCACATGACCAAAACGTCTATGCCATAAGTGTTGCTCACTTGTGTTGGCAATAAGACATTATTCATAGGAATTTGGAATATCTAAGATATATAAGTCCTTATGGCGTGTGCCAGAGAACAACACATTATTATTATCAATTCTTAAAATATGGCACATTCCTTTCTCAAAGCTAACTTTGTAACCCTTGTCACAAAGTTGACTTATAGAGATTAGATTGTGATTTAAACCTTTAACAAGGTAAACATCATTTATAAGAGGTTTAGAAGGGTTACCAACTTTTCCAACACCAATGATGGTTCCACTCTCGTTGCCTCCAAAGACCACTCGGTTCCATTTTCAATGGGTACCATTTCAGATAGCAACTGAGCTTTACCAGTCATGTGTTTTGAGCACTCGCTATCAAGTATCCACCCGTTCTTGGAGGTAGATTTAGATTTGATGCTCCTTTTCTTTTTCTTGAGTACCTGAAGATAAAAACATTCTATCATGGTACCCAAGGTCATTGGGTCCTAAAGGATTAGACCTTTGGAAGCCAAGTCCAATTGGACTTAGACTTCCCAATATAGTCATCATTGTGCATAACATTCATAAAATAAGAGTTAATATAAGCTTGTTTCTCATGCATGCTAGTGTACTTTGGGCCCCAAATCGTGAATGTCTTAGGAGCCCTATTCCTATTGGGAACATGCATATTTTGTTGATTTCTACGTGGTGCATGTGTTTTACGAGGAAGTGGCCTAGTGTATGCATGATGTGGATAAGCATGCGGCATATGATGAAATGGTAGTGGCAACATATGATACGGTGCATGATGGAAATCATTCATGTAATAATGATGTGGGTGAACATATGCATGTGGGGGAACACGTGGGTGAACATACGCATGCGTCTCACTTGGTGTGCACGTGCTCGTGAACGTGGAGCATAGAAATCATCATAAATGTGAACTTGTGGAGTAGGAGGTGTGTTCCTACGTGGCATAGTATTTGTGTACAAAAATGCATGATCCTTCTTTGGAGGTCCACCCAAAGTGAGTTTCTTTTCAAAAGGGGATGTGTACTTAGTGGAAGTACCATTGGTAGATGAACAACCCATGTGGTGTTTACTCCCACTAGTTTAGGTATCGGAGGATGGCCTTACAAAGGTGGTGGAAGATTTGGATGAATTTTCCTTCTTATACCCCAAGCCAATGCGATGATTGACCGGAAGTAAGTCATTCAGAATATTATCCAAATGATCCTTGCCTTTATTGAATTGTTCAATCCGGCCTAATGTGGACTCATATTTCTGATTGAGAGAAAGTATTTTAGGATCCAAAGTGGACACTTGCATTGTGAGTTCACAAACATGTGACTTGAGATTCTCATTCTCAATACTCAAAGTTGAGTTTCGAGAAATCAAATCTGTTATCTCATGTTCCTTCGAATCCTCAATGTTAACATGTTCAACTTGAGATTTGAGATTTACAATCTCAGTTCTCAAGGCTTCAACAACGGTGTCGTTGTTGGTGATGACAGGTTTAGGTGTGGTTTGAAGACTAGTTAGCTCATCTTTGATTTTAGTATATCTATTTACTAATTTAGAATACTTAGACCAAATTTGTTCATTAGCTAATCTAAGGTCACCCATAGTTAGCTCTTCACCTTCATCCTCGCTTTCATCTGAAGCGGTCTTTTGATCCTGTTGCTCTCTTGCCATGAAGCACATGTGTGCTTTCTCCACTTGTTCTTCATCTGACTCACCACTTGAAGAATCCTCTTCCGAGTCGGTGAATGTACCGACAAGCCCTTTCTTGTACTCATTGTACTTTCTTGACTTGTCGAACTTGGGTGCCTTCCACTTCTCCTTTTGTTTGTTGAGAGGACAATCGACCTTGATGTGTCCTGGCTTATTGCATTTGAAACACAAAGGAGCAGAGGCATTAGTAAAACAACTTTGGATTTGTTCTTGAAATTACATTTTCGAAAGAACCTGTAACGGTACGTTTTCGTTGTACTTCGTTCGTGCACGTGCTTTTGGCCGTGCACGTGTTTATTTTAGACTTTGTTTGATTTTGAATACTTTTGTGTGATATGCCGTTGTGAACGTCTCTGAGAGTATTAAATAGTGGCACTAATTTGGAACGACGTTTCCCGAGTCGTTTTCCCACAATTTAAACTTACTCGATGAGACGTGACGATTCTCACTCTTGACGGGAGACGTTTCTATTTTTAGTTCCGTCGTCCGACGTCGAAACTGAGATCCGTCTTCTTAGTTAGCTCACATTCGTCGCCACGATCACCACGATATTTATTTTATAATTTTTGGAGTTTATTTGACCACTTTTATAATTTTTACAAGTTTTATATTATTTTTAATAAGTAATTTATAAATTATTTTCGGCCAAATAAAATTTATTTGAGTTTTAAACGTTTTAAAGAATTTTTGACCCAATTTCCAGCTCATTTGGACCAGGTCAAACCCTTGGATGAGTTGGAGTAATTGAATTTCAAATTTTAAATCTTTTTGAACTTCTAATCCTATTAGATTTAGCCCTAGACCAAGTCAACCCATCTACACTATATAAGCAACCCCTAGCAAGACCTATTTTCCAAAGAAATTAGCCCTAGCCTCTTCCAAACTTGAAATTGGACGTTGCGACGATTCGTCGCAACGTTGCGACGTTCAGCTGCTGTACGACCGAGGAAAACACCGCCGTTCCCCCGCTCTGACCGGTCGCCCCGCCCGCACCCAAGCCGCTCCGCACCGCTGCAGCAGCCCCGCTCCGTTCCATCGACCTGACCGATCGCTTGGCCCGCATCCGCCTTGTCGCCCCGCTCCGCACCCCGCACGACCGACAGATCCCCTCGCTCCGGGCCGCTGTGACCGAGCGCCCAAGCGCTGCAACGTTGCAACGCTGCCCCGCCCCGTATCCAAGCGCACGACCGACGCCCCCTATCGGTCTGACCGAAGGAAACGCCCGCACCCGCGCTGCTGCACGCCCCAATCGTCGCACAGCGCCGCTTCCCTGTGTCTGACCGAGAAATCTCCCCGCACCGAGGCTGTACGACCGAGAGCCACTCGTCGCAACCCCGCATCCGTCGCACCACTTGCCTCCGTGGGCCCCCCAAGTTCTCCAGAGGTATTGTGGGTTCCCCAAAGGTCCCTAGGACTACTGTGGGCCCCACCTTGGTGCTTGCTCTTCGAGGATTCGTCGCGTACGACGTCGTCGCACGTCGTAGCCCGTCGTCGCACGTATTAGCTTTGGAATCTAGAATCGTCGCCCGAGTTATTTTCTCTGAAATTTCCAGCGAGGAAACTAATTGGAATTTGGACTTGGAGCGCGATCTTTTATTCCAACCCCCGGCGTCGCTACCCGACGCCGGTGTAGCTTTCGCGTCGTGTTGAGGTAACGTTTTGCACCCCTAGGACCCCCAACCCAATTGCATGCTAATCAAGACTAAAAATCAGTATTTTAAAGTATTTTTAAATGTTTTAGAATTCACTAATCAAGATTAATAAAACGGATGTAGGCCGGTGGACTTGTGCACGTAGGAATCGTGACTTTGGACTCGTTGGACGGTGTTTTCTTGACGTGATAGTTGCAGGCAAGTGAAACTTGCCAACTCTTGTGTAGGGCCATGTTTTTAGGCCACTTCCTTGCTTTTAGCGTAAAAGAGACTAATCAGTGAAATGATAGCTGGCTAGACGCCTACTTGATCTAGTTTGACAACGAAACTAGATCCGTCACCTAAATGATCTAGCTTGACAACGAAGCTAGATCCAACCATTAAACTGTCATTCATGCATGCTAAACTGTCACGTTTACTTTTCGTACTTGTACGCTTTACTACTTGCCATGCCATGTCATCCATGCATTGATTGTTGCATCGTAGCACACGCTACAATACTTGTCCTCGTACTACTTGTCCGGCTAGGTGCACCCCTACGCCATACTTGTTTAAACACTTCCTGGCTCGTGGTCCAGAAGCGGACCTCATGTGTTGGCTAGAAACCAATGCCCGATACACGTGGAGGGGTAGGGATAAACGGTTACTTGAGCTTAGGAGTTGGCCCGCGCAGCCACTCTAGCCAAAAGACGGAATCTCTGTGCACGAGGTGCTTACTTTACTTGTCATGTACTTGTCTTGTGAATGTCATGCCATGCTCATACTTTACTTTACTTTACTTTACCTTACCTGTTGCACTCATCACTTTAACTGCCATGTCATCGCATCATGCTAGAACTGCTAGGTTGCTTTACTTTTCCCACTTCCAGTTTCCTTGCGCAAGTCTTCCAGACTTGCTGACATGTGCCCCTTGCTCTTTTGGGTGTCACATGTTAGACCCTGAGCCAGAGACAGTTGCTGAGGACGAGGTGTTTGCTGACGCTGAGCCCGAGCCTACGTTCGTCGAGGAGTTCGAGGACACCGGAGACCAGTCTTAGAGACTGATTTTACTTGCTTTTGCTTTAGGTTGCTGTTAGTTGTCGGTGCTTGCACCATTTCTTTGTTTCGTACTTGTACTTTCGTTGGCCATGCTGGGCCTCTTTTAGACTCTTTTATTTTAGCCTGGTGGCTTTTCTGCGATGTTGAGATTTATTATTATGGATATTCTGAGATGTTTCTTTTGTCTCTTTTCGTTATTATTATCTTTGTTTCGTTTCGCATTGCAAGGACCTGCAGTTTAAAGTGATTGACGCTTATCGGACTTGCAGCTTTGTAGCTTCAAGTCTGAGCGGACCTTCTCACGCTTCGCCTCCACGTTTTTGGGAAGCGGGGCGTGACAGAACCAGTTGAACTTCTTTTCCATGAGGGCCAAAGATTCCATGTCCAACTCATCTTCCGATTCTTCACTATCGGTAGGTGTGGTAGGGGCGGCCTTGAAAGCAATCGCCTTTTTCTTCGGCTCTTCTTGCTTCAAGAACGCCTTCATCTTGTCCAGCATCTTGATCTTGCTGTCCTTTCGTACCTCATAAGACATCAAGCTACCCATTAGTTGAACAACAGTATATTTTGACATATCATTACCTTCCTCGATAGCTTAGGTTCACTTTTCCCAACTCGAAGGAAGTCCATCAATGATCTTTGCGACTTTCTCTTCTTGGGTATAGGTCTTCCCAAGAGCTTCCAATTCGTTGGTTAGGTCTACGAAGCTAGCGTAGTACTCCTTAATTCTTTCACCATGTTCCATGTGAAATAACTCGAATTCTTTGTTAGCAACAATGAGTTTAGAGTGTTTTACCCTGCTCGTTCCCTCGTGCAAGATGAGAAGTTGGTTCCAAATCTGATATGCACTCTTACAGGTGCATATCTTGTTGAAGTCTTCAGGCTCCAGTGCACATTGTAAGGCATTCTGTGCCTTGGCATTGCTCACCTCCGCGGCGACCTCCGCGGCAGTCCACTGTGTGAAGTCTTCTTCAATGGGTTCAACGTACTCCGTTAATGTGGCTCTCCAAAGTGACGCGCTTTGGAGGAAAGTTTCCATCTGGAATTTCCAGTACCCATAGTTGGTATCGTTGCAATGAGGAGGCCTGGTTGAGGAGTATCCTTCGACCACGGAAGAGGCTCCTTCACGATTCTTGTAGGAGCTGTAGTCGGGTGGTGGTCGAACGGCCTTGTTGTCGTTGTTTTTCATAGCTATGAACTTGGCTCTGATACCAAATGTAATGCCCTAGAAGCTACTGCACATGCTACTGCACAAGTACTAGGTGAATAGTACTTTAAAATAATCAAGAGTATAATTCCTAACTATTTTACAATCACAAACAACTATGTGGAATAAATAAGAACAACAAGAATAATGCAACGCTAACAAGAGATATACTGGTTCGGATCCACCCAAGTCTCCCCGACTTGTTCCCGGTGATCGTACGTCCCAGACACCCAGATCCCTTCCGGCTACTTAAGTTAGAATCCACTAACTCAAGTTTTCACTAAAAACTTCTTGTAGAAACTTCTACAAGACAAATCGTTACAACAAACGAATCGTGACTCCCACAAACCGGGATCACGAACTTCTCTCACAAACCGAGAGATAAACTCAAATAACAAATATAATGAAATATAAAACATTTACCACAAAATCCTATGCCTTGAGAAATACTTACGGATTTAAGGCAAGGAAATATGATGTGAAGAGATCACGAAACCCTAGCAACAACGAGATGAGCAGTTGGAAATGGCTAGGATGAAGATCTTGACCGTGATTCTATCTTTCAGAAGTATGAATGCACACTGGCTGAAAATCTCCTTGAGAAATTAGGTCACAACGGAGAGAGAGAGAGAGATTTTTTTGTAAGAGAGAGAGAGAGCCTTGCAATTGATAATTGATTGATTTCGAAAATAGATCTGAAATCACTCTCATATTAGAGAAATTTCCATGTTTGAAACGTATCAAACACATATGGAAAGAATCAAAACAGATCAAGAAAAATCATGGAAATAAAATCTCCAAGGGCTGGAAAATTAAAGGAGATTAATTGGTCTAAGAAGGATCATTGACCGATTAGTTTGAGAACTAGTCGGTCGGTGAACCTTCTTGGACCGACTAGATGGTTGACAGAGAAATGAGTGAAATAAAAGGAGAAAACTAGTCGGTCTAAGAAGACCCGACTAGTTTGACAACTAGTCGGTCGGTGAACCTTCTTGGACCGACTAATTGGTCAACAGTAAATAGGCTGAAATATACAAAGACAACTAGTCGGTTCAAGAAGAATTTCCAACCGATTAGATTGTCATCTAGTCGATTGGTTCTTCTACTTGAACCAATTAAGATGCACAGAAAGCCATGAAAAGACGCGATAAGCTAAGGAACCCTTCCTAATGTCTTCTAAGGCAATCCTAAAGATAAGATAAGATAGGCATGATGATAACATATGCACACAAGACTCAAGGCTTAACAATCTAAGAAACGAAGCTAGAAGACAATCTAAATAGACACGGCAAACCGTCTTCAGAGCTTCAATATGATGAGTCTGAATCCCTTGACTTCATTAATAACTCCTTGAGCTTCAACGAAGCTTCAGGCACTACGATCACGCACTCTAAAGAAGTCTTGGGACGTCGCTTGAGATCTACAAAGTAATTTGACGACGATCTCCATAACTGCGCTCAAAGAGAATTAGTACACAATATTTATGTTTGTTCATCATCAAAACCAAATCAGGGGAATCAATACTCAACATCTTTCACCCTCCTCGGCCTCGGGTTTCTGTGCTAAGTCAGCCTTGGCCCCCGAGAGTGCCGCGAATTGGCGTCTTATCGAAAGCCCGACCGAGGACAACTGCGTCAAGAAATAGGAATGAGTTGAAGGCCATAACGAGGGACGGGATATGCGAGGGACTTCACCTGTTAACAGGCATGTACCACGAAGGCGTCCAGACGATCACCTTTTACCTTGTCCAGCACGGATTGGTCCATGGGAAGACTGCAGTTTTCAGACAACCGGGCCGCCACTCTGCAATCGGAGAAGACGGACTCCTTCAACCCCACGGGGAAGCGGGGGCGGAGTAGACCATCGCCTGATCGGGGGAGGTTAGCCTTGGCTAGACGGAAGACGCCTAAGGACCGCTCATAAGCTTCGGGGAGCGGCCCCGACGAGGGAGACATAGGCCCGACCCAGGGCCACGAGTCCTCTGACGGGGAAGGCTGAGCACGACCCTCAGGGGAAGGGACTCCTTCCACCGTCGCAGAGATGCGGGCCTTTTTCCGCACGTCCCCCGGAGGGGATGGGACTTACCCCCTCGACCTCTTGGAGCCGGTCTTGGAGAACCCGACCCGCTGTTTCTTCCGGACTTCAACCACATTATCCCTTCGCCGCGGGTTAGGATCCGGGACAGCGCCTGGAAGAGAGGGCTGAGAAGAACCCTGAACAACCCCACCTGCACAAGAGAACAGAAGAAGGGATCAGAATCGTTTAGACGGGTACCAACGAGCCACACGGTATTCCGCAAGTTAAGGTCGGAGAAAGGACATCGATTCTTCGGTCAATGGTAGGGACCGCCAACAAGGTGTCAACCGCCTTGAGCTCAGCATCGATCGGACTCCCCAGCTCGAGAACCAGTGCGCTCGCTGCCCCCCAGCGGACCAGGAAATCCACCTCTGACGGGAAGCCGACGAAGACGTACCCCCCTTTCCAGTATTTCAGGGAACTCGGCAGCCCCGGTACCAAGCTCTTCTTTGGCCGAGTGCTGATATAGAGTCAGGCCCCCCAACTGATGATGACTCAGGCGGAAGAATTGGGCGAAGAGTCGGAGGGACGACTCTATCCCCTTCAACATGCAAAGAACGACGAACCCCACAAGGGACCCGATGGCGTTAGGGCAGAATTGGCACATGGCGAGCCCGTAAGCCTGTAGAAACACGGTGATGAAGGGGTGGAGGGGGAATCGAAGCCCGAACAGAAAGCTTTGCTCATACACCCCGACTTCGCGGGGGCCGGGGAAGTAGATCCGCTCGTCCTTCTCAGGGGCCCGGGCGGAGCATGGAGGAAGAAGATAGTTAGAGCGCAACGTTCCAATCAAAGTGGCGCAGTCAGACGACGTCCACCCCATCACTTCGGGGGGCACCCCGGAAAGCTCGCCCCCATGAAGATGGATCGTCATGACGGGTCCACGGGCTAGGCCAGGATGGGCGGCGGCCGTCGAGCGTCCAGAACCGACAGCTGAAGAGGAGGACGATATGGTGGAGCACCTGGGGGGATCCGGGACAGCAGCTGGGAGAGTGAAGGAAAGAGCGAAAGCGCAAAACCCTCCTCCGATGAGCAAAGGGTTACCTTTATGCCGCACCCTTCCCCGGGATTTTTCCACCACGTCGTGAGTCGACCGTATGTGCACACGCGTCGACATCCTGCGGGGCATGGCGCTTCAAATCCCGAGCCCGGGGAAGGGAGAAGTTCAAACGAGCCGCGTCATGATGACTTCCATTTAATGGCTCGGTTTCGACTGACGCGCCTGTCAAAAATCCACACGAGTCACATCGTCCGAACCGAACTTGCAGAATCCGAACGGACCGAGCGATGAGGGCAATTGATACGACCATTTAAGAGAGGCCCAAAAGCAAGTGGCCCAAGCCCACGCGGGAAGAAGAAGGTTCCCAAAAAGAGTTTTGGGCCAATTGTCGAAGGCCCCCGTGAAAGCCATGCATCAGATCACCCACGATCGGACGTGCGCCCAGTCAGCCCACGACTGTAAAAACGCTCCCCCTTGATGACCATTAAGGGACCCCATTAATACACCTTCATGGCGCATAAAGACGCCCGGAGGAAGGCGGATCATAGGGGCGGAATAGGGGGGCACGAAGACAGAACGATCGTGGGAGACTCCCTATATAGGGACTCGAGGGGGGACGAAGAAAGGGGCTTGCCCCCCCCCAGATACCACGACACGGAGGTATTCTACTAAAAAGACATTGTTTCCCCCATTGCTTTTCCTCCCACAGCTTGGTCTGAGGATACGCATACCGGCCTCATTGCGAGCCGTACCGATCCCGCCGAGTATCTCTCAGATCCGTTCTGACTTAGGCATCGGAGGGGACTTGGCCAGAACCAAGGCCCCCCCCGACGAGCTTCTTCATCTGTCCAGGTCGAGCTGATCCCAAGGCGCCGAGGCTACCCCTCAGCGCGGAACTCACCAAAGCAAGGCGCGCCCAGCATTGAGCCCCCTCGCCCCCGACGAGCACCGTCATCAACCGAGACCAAGAGACAATCAAGGCACCAAGGCTACCCCTCCGCATTTGATTGACCGAGGCCGAGCGCTCACCTAGGTGCCGAGGCCACCCCTCCGCACCATGCTGTCCGAGGCCAAACACCCCGGACGAAGAGCCTACTCGTCCTCGATCTCCCAAGCAAGCCGTATCCCGAGCTGGCGTGAGGTCTCACGGAACCCTCGTCGAGTACACGCACGCTTGGAGGGACCAAGGGATTCCAAACAATCCCTTGACCACGTTGACCGTCAATTCCCCGGTCAACGATCCAGTGGTGAGAAAACAGCCGTAAATAAAATCCAATAAAGGCTAGGGGTTAGGTCCCGTAAAAGGATTTGTATTATGTGCCTTTGCCTAAGATTGGGAATCTTATGGTGAGTGGGATTGCTTGTTGATTAAGCAACCTATGAACCTTTAAATAAGAGCCTAGTGCCTTTTCTCGCAATCAATCAATTGAGAATCCAATTATCACCTCTTAACACAAGAGAGCCTTCATATTGAGGGAGTTACTTCTCCAGCTGCTCGAGAGAAGTTCCGTAACCATCACTGTGAAACATTGGTGGAAATGCAAGCTGTGACTGAATCAACTAATGTGAAAAATGAGTGTGGCTTACTAATCAAGAAAGATCCATGTACTCTTTAACCAGGCATTTCACGCATTTCACCTGGCTTCTGCTTTAATCTCGATCCTATTGGATATATAATATACATATGATCTAGATCTCTTGGATGGAGAATATCCTTTATACAATTGACAACAATACCTCACAGTTAGATCCACCTAGGACAAAAGGATAGGTAGAATGGTGGCCAGAAAGTGCTCGGCAGGTGGGCCTACCACACCCCCTCAACAAAGCCACATGCACCCAAGACAATAACTACACTCACACTCCATACTTCTCTTTTTTTTTTTCATCTACACCCAATTCGGCACCCAAGAAAAACCCTCCCCCATGGGTCCCGCGTGCTTAGGATGACTGGGTTTTTTGTTGTGCCTGTGCATTTTGTGCATGGATTTTGTTTCTAGTAATATTACATTTGAAATCACAACCTTTATTTTGGCCAATGGTGCTAAAATTTGCTAGGTATTAATTTTATGTGCACGAACCTTCTAACAAGGCAAAATTTTATGCGTCATAACGTTGGACAATTACCAAGGGAATTGCTATCTGCACCTCATTCTTTGAGGTGCAGATAGGAGTTTGTGCCAAAGTTTACCTTCTTTGACAAAGGGATATGATTGGATAAACAATGTAAAATACTGGCTTTTTGGAAGGAGAAAGGACATGCACCTTATTCTTTGAGGTGCATGCAGCATTTCTCATTACTAATTGTCCAACTCTGTAACTTATCAATCACTGCGCGTCACATTAATAACTTCCACATATCAATATACTACCAGCACGTAAAATAGGGTTGTGCTATATACACCCACAAAGAAGGGACCCAAAGAAGGAAATGTATGTACTTTTTTGCCAAAAAATGAAAGATATGTTGCATCACATGTCTCTCTATCACTTCTAATTTTTTTCACTGCAAAATATAGTACTTGAAAAACAGCCCAAACAAATGAAATTATAGCGTGCATGAATTATATTTCAAGATTAATTGTCATAACATCATAAACATCAAATGTTCTCCAATTTCACATAAGTATCCCCCCTCCCCCAAAACAAAACCCCCCCACACCCACACAACCAAAACTGACAATTGAAATTCCCTTAGATTCCAAAAAATGGAAAAGAATAATAATAGAAAAAAATCCTTTATATATCTCCAACATGGTTATTATGATGTAAAAATAGTAAAAATAGATATTACAAGACCCATCAAATGGACATGATAGCTATACAGTTAGACTGATGCTTGGGTCACGACAATATCGGCTGTGACATATCAACCAGACATCATGAACCGACACACCTAGCCCACCCAAAGAAGCACCCAATTCTCTTAGGTAATCTATATAGGTCAAGGGCAGCTGGATCAATGTCGACATTAACAGAATCCGACCAGATATAAACACCTCTTTCTTGTTTGGTGCCAGGAACCGTGTTGTCAAGCATGAATGCCACAAGGAGAGCCACCACCATGTTGAGCGAAAGAAGAGAATTCAGGGCGTAATTGAGCTGCTTGCATAAAGGAATACGTTAGAGATCGATACAACAGGGGTAATAATGATTAACTGCTGTAAATTGCACCATTTTAATGTGATATATTGCCATGTGTCTACTTTTCAGTAGTCTTAAGGCTATGCACAGAAGCTAATTCAGATAAATAGTGATCAATTGCTAAACATTTGTGCTATGCATGTCATATATGGCAAGCTTTCTGATAGACATTCCTTCGAATAATACAACTGCAGAATGTATATGTTGCTTTGCTATTGTAAGTCCTCAACAACCGAATTAATCTGATCATAGATGTCTTGTTATGTGTAACACTATATGTAGCATCTGGGCAATTTTGCCTACAACCATTAGCAGGTACAATCTGGGACTATGAGTATGTGAAAAACAAATTCTACTCGTTTATCATAAGAAATAAAATTAACAAATTAGTTCATTAAAGATTTTATTACTCGAGACTGTGAAGCTTACCGATTTACTACCAACATCAACTGGTCCGGCAGATCCTGCTGAATAAGGTACCAGATAGCTGGGCAGAACAAGGGTGGAAATTGGCTGGTACTGTTGAAAATATGCTGGGATAGACAGGGAGATGAATAAAGTAAATCCAACTATAATAATGTTTCTTGAGCTTGCAGATTGAGTGTATCGCAAAGTTGACAGACCAAGGGCCACTGTTAGAGCCCAAGTAAAGCACATAACAGAAGCAGCCAACGCCAAGGGAATAGAAGCAATAATTGCACCGACTTTTCCTGTCAAAGAGGAATTATAAGATCGTGAACGATAAAAGCAGAATAAACATGTGCTACGTGTTATATCAACAAGAGTATCTACATTGGGTGAAAAACTTATGCGTGATTTTTAATAAAAAAAAAGAAAGGTAAAAAAAAAAGAAATGCACTGCAAGTTGATTCTCGGTGGCGAAGTTCTATGAATGCCTGCATATAAAGAAACCCTTCTCGGCAAGCACCCATGGAATCAATTACCTACAAATGACGAGAGGATTAACAGGGCCGCTCCAAATTCCAAAGCCTTTCTGTTTGCCATCTTCGTTGCATCAAGGGTATGTATGTTCTCAGTTAATGTCGTTGAGCCACTGCCTGTACCCCAAAGTCCAGCAAGAATGCTTGTACATCCTTCCAAGCCTATCCCTCTGCTGACAATTCCAGGTGTGGGAGGCCTCATATTGACCAGTAAAGAGGCAGCATGATATGAACCAATCTGTTAAAACAAGTAAGATGAAATTATATTCAAACCACTTTTGGATGAACGAATCTGTGACAATTGTAGTTCTCTTTGTCCAATTAAAATATGTAACTACAAGAGTCGGCAAAATTTTCCTGAGATAAAGAAGAAAGAAAAAACAGCAGTTATTGTTAGCATATTATATCATATCTTGGGTAATTGGGCTTTAACAGTAAACACATCCCCGTATGGTTATCTACATATAATAGTACAAGACCAGAGGGGATTGCCGTCCTCTCTAACACGTTTCTGATTCTTCACTAATTTCTAATAGTGTATCAATGCCATGAAAAAATTCTAGCTGTGCTGTGAGCCTGCTATAATACAACAGTTTCGACGGCATTGCTACCTTATTACAGTATTAGTTTACAAATTCAAATGTGAATTTACCTTAAGGGAGTGTTAAATAATAGTAGTCTCACATGGGATGAAATAGAAAAAGATGATGTACATAAAATAACGGTGAGCCCCCATTCTTATATTTTATTTCTAAAATGGTACTAGATCAAGGAACCAACCCTAAGCTCCAATTCCCACCTGTTAGCATAGATGCTGGTTCATCATCTTCCATAGTTGGTAAGACCTAATTCATGCAACTTCTCAAATGTCTTTAGACAATGTGACATTTTAAATTTCCTCTTAATTCATTGCCTATTATCCAACTTGGAAAAAATAAAAAGTATTCAGTAACCTTCTTTCTCCGTATTGTATTTTTTTCAAGATCTCCTGACTTGGTCAATGATTGGCTTTGGTTGTAAGAAATTCATTTACTATTTGGATTATTGTGATTCACTTTCAGGTTTTGTTATTGCCTCTTCTTCTTAACTCCATTATTGTGGCATCGTCGGCTAGGTCATCCATTCCTACAAAATTTAAAACTAGTAGTATCCATTGACTCTTTTGTTGCTTCTTTTAAGTTGTTAATCCTGTTAATTGGGACATCATCATCGTATTATGTATCTTGATAAGATCAGTAACAGGAGTCCGTCTACATTTGAGTTAGTGCATTCATATATTTGAGGTCTTTGTTGAACTACTATTATTTTTGGCTTTTGTTATTTTTTGTCTTTGTGAATGATTTTTCCAGGGTTTACATGTTGAAAGATAAGGCATAAGTTCCTGGTGTCATTGAGAACTATTAAATGAAATAAAAAAATCAATTTTCTTGGACACCAATAATGCGCTTGAATATGTACAAAATATAGTTGTTAGTTTCGCAGTAACCTTCTTTCTCCGTATTGTGTTTTTTTAAAGATCTACTGACTGGGTCAATGTCTAATGGAATTTTGCATTAAACTACACGTCCTCACAATTCACATCAAAATGATGTCGCTGAGCATAATAAACATTGTCATCTTTTAGATGTAATTAGGATGCTTGCGATTGAGATGCATGTCCCTACATACCTTTTGAGCAAATGTAGTACTTTATGCATGTCATTAATTTCATCGAATGCCTTCGACGCATTAGATGATATCATGACAATGTCTTCTTTTTCTGTTCCTCTTTGGGTTCTTGAATGTAGGTGTTTTGTTCAAAATCTACAGCCAGGTCTTGATAAGATGTCATCTATGGCTGTGAAATGTCCTTTTCCGGGATACTCTAAAACTCAAGGAACACCAATAATGCGCTTGAATATGTACAAAATATAGTTGTTAGTTTCTCAGAAACC
Source organism: Scilla litardierei (assembly GCA_030789695.1). Lineage (NCBI taxonomy): Eukaryota > Viridiplantae > Streptophyta > Magnoliopsida > Asparagales > Asparagaceae > Scilla > Scilla litardierei. The sequence goes on from CM061138.1 coordinate 123,971,397, forward strand.
TTCTTTCTCCGTATTGTATTTTTTTCAAGATCTACTGACTGGGTCAATATCTAATGGAATTTTGCATTAAACTACACGTCCTCACACTTCACATCAAAATGATGTTGCTGAGCATAATAAACATTGTCATCTTTTAGATGTAATTAAGATGCTTGCGATTGAGATGCATGTCCCTACATACTTTTTGAGCAAATGTAGTACTTTATGCATGTCATTAATTTCATCGAATGCCTTCGACGCATTAGATGATATCATGACAATGTCTTCTTTTTCTGTTCCTCTTTGGGTTCTTGACTGTAGGTGTTTTGTTCAAAATCTACAGCCAGGTCTTGATAAGATGTCCTCTATGGCTGTGAAAGGTCCTTTTCCAGGATACTCAAACTCAAGGAACATACTATGCATTTTGATCCTGTGTAACGTAAAATATTATGTTTCTACTGATGGCATGTTCACTGAATCAAATCCATACTTCATTACACATGAATCTCCACCATTTTCTACTACTACCTCATCTTATGTGTATGCCTAGTATTGGAGTTGCAGAGGCACCAAAAACATCAAAACCATCACTGAATCATATCCATACTTTTTTTGGGTAAGTAATCATATCCATACTTAATTACACATGAATCTCCACCTTTTCTACTACTACCTCATCTTATGCCTAGTCTATTGTTTTATAACCGATCGATTTAGTACCTCAGGCGGTAAATTCCAATCAAGTGTGGTCTTCTACTTATTCACATGATCATGTCTTATCTAACCGATAGGAACCAAATGAGATCTTAAATTTTATTAGATAAAAACTGAATAAAAGGAACTTGACCACAATTATAGGGGTAATCGCTCTCCCAAGATGCCGATTATAGGGGACGTCCGTACTCTCCCGTAGAACGAGGAATATTCTCCTCAATTTATCAAAATCACTCTTAAAATCAACATGCTAGGGCCGGCCGGCCTTCCCACTGTTTATAATAATTCTCCAAATTGCACAATTGCACTTAGACCCCTAAAATAATAAAAAATCACAAAATACCCAAACTGTCCCTAATGGGCCAGATCTATCATTACTCCGCCCCCCCGAAAACCACATTGAGCTCAAGGTGGTGCATGTAGTATGGCGGTCCTACTCCAAGGGAAAGTTGTCATCCACTCCAGCCTCTTCATCATCCACTACATCCTCCTCCTCGTCCTCCACTAGCAGTATCTGGAGCTTATGTACTCCGCAATGGTGTCCTGGAGTGAATCGCTCGTCGCATCTAAAGCACAGCCCCTTCTGCATCTTCTCACGCATCTCTGCCTCCGTCATTTTTCAAATCTGTGCTCCTTGTAATGTCACCCTGCTCTTCTCCTAATTGGCTGAGTCTGTCACTTTTGTTATATTCTGCTGTCCTTCATTCGTGTGCTAGATCTATCATTACTCCGCCGCCCAAAAACCACATTATCCTCAAGGTGGTGCATGAAGTCTCTGACGGTCCTACTCCAAGGAAAGGTTGGCATCCCCTCTAGCCTCTTCATCCTCCACTACATCCTCCTCCTCGTCCTTCACTAGCAGTATCTGGAGCTTATGTACTCAATGGTGCCCTGGAGTAAACCGCTCGTCGCATCTGAAGCACATCCCCTTCTGCATCCTCTCGCGCATCTCCGCATCTGTCATTTTTCAAATCTGTGCTTCTTGTAATGGCACCCCGCTCATCTCCTGATTGGATGAGTCTGTCACTGTCGTCGCCTTCTGCTGTCCTTCATTCGTGGGCTGACTGTGTGAAGATGAGCCAACCCCAATCCCTCTAGATCTCTGTCTCTATCAGGCGATACTCCACCATCTGAGCATACTCCATAGCCTCCATCAGGTACTGAGACTTCTGAATACGAACCTCCGTGCGAACCGTAGCCTTCAGCCCATTCATGAAGGTGCTCTCCATCATCTCATCGAAAACTCCTCGTACTCACCCTGAAAGTGCCTCCAACCTCTCCCTATAATCCCTCACTGTGCCATCCTGCATGAGGGAAAGTAGTTGCTTCCGCAAATTTCCCAGATGAGTGTCGCAGAATCTCTCCATCAATCCGTCCTTAATCTCCTCCTACGAGCGAAACGGCCGTCTCTCGTCCCTCCACTAGTACCACGCCAGGGCCTTCCCATCTACGCATACCACAGCCGCCGCTAGCTTCTGATCCTCCGTCTTGCGAGAGACCCAAAAAATCTATCCGCCCTGTAAATCCATGCCATTGGGTCATCCCCCTCGAACACATGCATCTTCAGCTTCTGCAACCTATCCACCACGACGGTCCCCTGGTCTCCTCACCCTCTTGCGTGTTTGAGCTGGTGATAATGCTGTCACCGTTCCTGATGCTGCTCATATCCCCTCTGCGGGCCTCCCTCACGATCTTCAAAGCCTTCCCGATCTTTGCCTGCCTGGGTAGAAGCCCCGATTCTCCTCGCTCTAATCCCCTCTTCCGCCGTCGTCTCCTGCATAGTCCTCATAAGTAGGGGTGGGCATCGTTGCCTCTGTGCTCCATAACGGGGGTCGTGTGGCTCTCGAAACTCGTCATCCTCGTCACCGGGCTCCCAAGAGTAATCTGGAGGGTCGTCGTCATCATAGCGCGTCACCAATTGGCCTCGGGGACCTCGCTGGCTTCTGAAATCAGTAGCAAAAGTAAGGAAAATCCATGGACCGACCCCTCGCCAACACTGTTTCGCAGCCCAAAAGGGCCAGGTGGTTGATGATTCAGGGCTCGGAAAGGTCGTAGACCCCCATAACCACTGTGGGGATTCAATCACATGCGACGGCCCCTGCCGGGGCTGCCGCCCCCTGCCGAGCCCTAAGGGGTTCAATCACATGCGACGGCCCCTGCCGAGCCCTAAGGGGTCTCAGTCAGGGGCACCGGCCCCTGCGGGGGCCGCCCTGCTGACGCCCCCAGGGGCTCTGCAAGGGACGGCGCCCCTTATCGATGCTCTGGGAGGCCCAGCAAGGGGGCGAAGGCCACAACAATGGGCGAAGGCAGTGGCTGGCGCCCCTTGTCGGCCCCCCTGGGTAGGGCCTGCAAGGGGTGGCAGCCCCAGGGTTGCCGCCTCATGTTTTTCCGAGCCCGCCTTGACCCCTTAGGGCTTCTGAAGACGTTATCGTTCATCGTCAACTCCTCGTCTTCCTTGAAGTAGTCGTCGGCATCAAAAAGCATTCCCTCTTTGAAAGCTCTCACCTTTTCCTTTCCTTTCTCCAAAAGTATCGCCTTTTTCGTCGGATTAGCGAGCCATATATGAGATGATTGCTTAGCTTTCTCAAAGGATGCAGGACTTGGTTCCTGCTATATGGGCTTGGATAATTTCGGGTGTCGGTGGATTTTCACTGGAACTGTAAATAGGAATTAGGCTCCGCTAGTTAGCAAGGGATTTACAGAGTCATGGTATAGAATATTTTAAGATCTTTCTAGTGACTAAACTCAAATCTATTCATGTTATTTACTCTCCTATCACATTATCCTTGTTTTTTGGTTTCTACACCTAGCTCTTTCAGGGAGGATTAATGCATCCAACCTGGAAGCAAGCCATAGATGAGAGGATTGATTTGCTTTTGTCAAAAGGATGATGGACTTGGTTCCTGCTCTTTCAGGGAGGATAATGTTATTTACTCTCCTATCACATTATCCTTGTTTTTTGGTTTCTACAACTAGCTCTTTCAGGGAGGATTAATGCATCCAACCTGGAAGCAAGCCATAGATGAGATGATTGATTTGCTTTCTCAAAGGATGCTGGACTTGGTTCCTGCTCTCTAGACTTGGATATTTTTGGACGTTGATGGCTTTTCACTCTAAAATATAATCCTGAAGGAACTGTGAAAAGGAATAAGGCTCGGCTAGTTAGCAAGGGATTTACAGAGTCATATGGTACAAACCATTTTAAGAGCTTTCCCATGGCTAAACTCAACTTTATTCATGTTATTTTACTGTCCTATGAACCGGCAATGATGGATTGTGATGGCCCATTCTCCGATCTCCCTCTCTTTTCCTTTTTCTTTTTGTCCTTTGCTAATCTTTTTAATCGGCCCACTCAGCTGGCCCAAGACCCCAATGGCTTTTATTTCCCTTCCCCCTCATTTCCCTTAGCCCCCGAGCCCGCTGGGGCTTCCTTGCTCGTGATCTCCCCTCTCTCGCTCTCACACGCTCGCGACAGCAACATGGGCCCTCTAAGGGCTTCGACGTCACCGCACGAGCCCCCTCCGTCCTTCGATTCGACGCAAGGAGCTCCCTCGTCCTCTGTGATAGCGACGTGACGCCGCAGCCCCGTCCCCTCCGTCATTCGCACACGAAGATGTCAACCCCTCGTCCTTCTGCTGGTCTCTTCGACTCTATAAGAACCCTTCTTCTCCTCCATCTTCTTCTACAGGCTCTAAGTGATTTTCCCCTAATTTTCAAAGCTTTTTCAAACTGATTCTTTGGCTTCTTTGATGCGTGGCTTCGGGTTCTTAATTTTCTGATTCTTCGGCAATTTTGGTAGACTCTATCCCATTACTTCTGTTTTTAATTTCAATTTCTTCTGTTGGGAGTCTCTAGGGTTTGACTCCCTACGGTTAGCTCGTGGGGTTGGATTTCCTTCGCCTGCTTGTGTGGGGTCCGAGGGTGCTTAATTGAGTTGTTTAGGATTCGGCTGAGCTTCTTGCTTGGGGTTTTGGGGTTCGGTGGCTCCCTTCCTTACTGTTTTGGGTTCGGTTGGGTTTGTTTGCTGTTTGGGGCTCCCCTTTGCTTGCGGCTTGGGATCCTTGCTAACTGAGGCTTGCGGCTGGGTTTTACTATTTGATGTTGGGGCTCGGCTGAATTATTTGTCGCTGGTTTGGGCTTTGCTGTGGTATTTCTTGGGATATGAGCCACATTTCCCAACTGTCTTGGTTGTTAGCCCCTAGTTCCTTACTAGAAACCATGTGGACTTTGCCATAGGCACGAGTACCCACTACGTGATGAGAAGACCCCCAACCTGATCCTTTTGGCCTAGACCTGCTAGCGCCATCATGAGTTGACTTTTGGTCCTTCTTTATTAAAGCAATTGTTATATTTTCTTGTTTCTTGGTTTGTTACAAGGATCAGTTAGTGTTGTTACTTTTTATATCAGTTCAGTTTGGAATAGCATGCCATGAGAAATATCCATGCCTTTAATTTATCACATGAGCCATTTTCATTATCATGTAGTCTCTTGAGCTTATTAATACCATGCTAGTTTAATATTGTTAAAATTGCGTAGCTTTGGGATGTTACTTGTGATGGCACGTTACTATTCTCGAAACTATCTCGATACTGGATGACTGGTGGACTATCTTGAGGTTGGCCCTTGACATGACAAGTTACTATGACATGTACAACAGTGGATCCTTCTTGACTATGTAGTTTAATTAATATTAAATAACCTCACGATACTAAACTAATAATTGGTTATTTCTGTTTGACTCACCGGGTTTGGAAAAACTTATGATCGTGGGTGTGTGCAAGCAATCAGAGCTATGCTTCAGTACAATTTCGGTGGCTGGATGCACTCATATATCTGTTTACCCGTCAGTGGGATCGCGGATCCACTTATATATCTGTATACCTGACGGAGGCATCCAGAGCCCTTTCACAGTTTACATTTCCTCTTGCACACCGTACTCCCCTTCATAAGTCACGACCTAGAATTGGTTTACTTAAAAGTTATCCCCCTTATAGTAGTCGTGGACATTTAATTATACTTTGTTACCTTTTTTTCAGTACCATTATTTTTGTTGATGTCATGTCATTTTTTGTGCACCGTTATCTTTCTTGTCTCTTGTTTAGATATTGTATATTTATTGAGCGTGGTGCAACTTCTGTTGCCCAGTAGGTACGCCGCACAGGATCATATAGATGCTTGAGCATGAGGAGTCAGGCTTCCAGTGCATGACCTTTTTGAGAATTGAGCTAGCGGCATGTGAGTGTTCCTTTTACATTTCAGTCGTAGTGTAGATGTTACTACCTTTTTCTATTTAGAAATGTGTAACATATCATGTCTTGAGTGTTCTATTTCTTTCTGCACTGCTCCACATTGACTACACGGGCACATGCAAAACCTGCACACACTTGTTTCAATTGTAGTTGTTTTTTGGTGATTCAAATCGAGCAGACAGTTTTCCCAGGCTGCTCGGTCGAGCAGCAGCCTGCTCGGTCGAGCAGCAGCCTGCTCGGTCGAGCAGTTCGTCGCCTGAAATGACAGAGACTTGGACGTTTTTGGTCTGCAGAATTTACTGTCGTACTAGGCCCGAGTCGCTTTGCCACTCGGCCGAGTGGGTTTTGACTCGGTCCGAGTAGCTTGGATACTCGACCGAGCCGGTCTGACTCGGCATCACCAGATACAGTTGGTTTTCCGTGCTCGACCGAGTAGCAGGTTGGCTCGGTCGAGCAGGCTTGGGCCCGCGCGCGACCATCGACGGCCTGGATCTTCTTTCTGCGCCGTTTCGCTTGGTTTTGTTTTGAACCCTCCGATGTTTAGGGTTATGTAAAGCCGTCATTTGTGAGCGTAAGCCTTGGTTGGTTTTGTGAGAGCCCGTCGCTACCCATTGGAGATTGGAGAGAGTTTTAGGGTTTGTGTTTTAGAGAGAAAGATGTGTTTTCTCCTCCTTCATCCTCCTCCATCGATTTCTTTCTCTTGAGTGGATTCGTGAGGGCTTGCTCCGTTAGCAAATTATTACTCACGCGTGAGGGAGCGTTTTGTAACCCTAATTGTTTGGATCTCTCTACTAGTGGAATCGTCTCGGATTGGATTGCTGGACGTAGGTTGTTTACAACCGAACCAGGGTAAATTCTTTTGTCTTCGATTGAGTATTTGTTGCTGTGATTCGTTTGCTACTTTCTATTGCAAGGTCATTTGGGAATTTTGTTGGGATTTTGAGATTAGATTTTTGCTAGCCAAGTATTCCTGATCAGTTTATTAGGGTTGGTTTTTCGCATTGATCTCAAGGCATTTCCGGATTTTTTTCCCCAACAAGTGGTATCGGAGCTTGTGGTTTTTATTGCAAAGGAAGTTAGTGGCGAAAGAAAGATGGTGTCTTTGGCAACATTGAACATTGAGAAGTTCACTAGCCGGAATGATTTCCGGATTTGGCAGACGAAGGTGAAGAATGTTCTTATGCAGACGGGGTGTTACCAGATCGTATTCGATGTCTCGAATATCGATAAGGAGGTGACTGCATCCGCTAGGGCGGAGATGGAGAGGAAGGCGTACAGCGCGATTCAGTTGTCGTTATCAGATAATGTTCTGAGTGAAGTCTTGGATGAGGCGACGGCATCTGATATGTGGAAGAAGCTTGAGGGACTCTATATGAAGAAGTCTTTTACGAGTCGCCTATATTTGCTTCAGCAGCTGTATACTCTCAAGATGAAGTCTGGTTCAGCGGTGAAGGATCACATGGATGAATTGAACTGGATTGTGCTAGAGTTGCGTGGTATGGATGTGAATATTGAAGATGAGCGACAAGCGGTTATCTTGTTGTGTTCATTGCCTGCAAAGTATAATCAGTTTGTTCGGTCGATGATTTACAACCGGACTACTCTCACCGTGGAAGAGGTGAAGGCGGCACTTCACACGGAGCAACTATGTGGCAAGGTTCAAGGTAGAGATCATGTGAGTAACCGCGAGGAGGCATTACATGTGAGGGGTCGACAGGAAAGGAGAGGAGGCTTCAGGAAGAATAATGACCGCTCCAAGTCAAGACATTCGCAGGACAGATTTGCGAACATCACATACTACAATTGCCACAAGGGTCATTATTCGAGTCATTGTCCTATCAAGAATAGGAAGGAAAGGAAACCAGGAAGGATTCCGGTTCGGCATCTTTGGGGATTGATGGTGAGCAGGTTCATGATGAAGGTAGAGATACCGAGATTTTTGCTGCGGGGATTGCAGGTGATGCCATATGGCATGACTCATGGACATCGGATGCTCATATCATATGACTCCTCATAGGAGTTGGTTCGCGACATACCGTTTCAAGCAAGATGGAAGCTCAATCCTCATGGGGAACAATGCAGTGTGTAAAACTACGGGTATTGGAACCGTTCAGATAAAGATGCATGAAGGCATAGTGCGTACACTTGCCGATGTGAGGCATGTCCCGGATTAGCAGAAAAGCCTAATCTCCATAGGCGTGTTGGATAATGCCGAATGTAAGTCGGTCTTTGAAAAAGACCAACTTCGTGTTTCTAAAGGAGCCATGGTTGTGATGAAGGGAAAGAAGGTTGGAAAACTATATGCCATTTAAGGTACCACAGTTGAAGGTGAAGCAGACGTAAGCACATCGAGCGCAGTTTCCGGAAATTCGGCCAAGTTGTGGCATTACCGTTTGGGTCATCCATGTGACAAAACGCTTGATGTACTCCGAAGAAGAAAGTTGATTGAAGCCTCGAATGAGAGTGTTGAATTCTGCGAATCCTGTGTGTACGGTAAGAAGATAAAGCTATAGTTTAACACGGGAAAGCACACTAGCAAAGGACTACTTGACTATGTACACACCGATGTGTGGGGACTGTGCCCAGAGCCGTCAAGAGGGGGAGCTAAGTATTTTGTCTTGTTTATTGATGACTACTCTCGCAAAGTTTGGATGTACCTAATGAAGTTTAAGGATCAAACTTTTGATATGTTCAGAGAGTGGAAGACCATGGTGGAAAAATAAACTGGAAGGCACATGAAGGTGCTTAGATCTGACAATGGAGGTGAGTTTACCTCGGGGGTGTTTGGAAATTTCTGCAAACTCCATGGAATCCGCACACTTTAGCACACCCTGTGATCCGCAGTCGAATGGTGTGGTGGAGCGGATGAATAGAACATTGTTGGAAAGAGTGCGGTGTTTGAGGCACTCAGCCAGTTTGGGAAGGAATTCTGGGGAGAGATACTCTCGACTGATGTGCACATTGTGAACAGAGTTCCTTCTGTAGCGATTGGCTACAAGATCCTTGAGGAGATGTGGAGTGGTGAAGCTGATGACTATTCGTACTTGCGCATTGTGGGTTGCTCGTCATATGTGCACGAGAGGGGCGACAAGTTGGATCCAAGAGCAAAGAAGTGTGTCTTCCTTGGATATGGCCACGTCGTCAAGGGATATCGTTTGTGGGATCCAGAGGGTCAGAAAGCGATAGTGAGCCGGCATGTCACTTTTGATGAGGATGCAATGCTCAGGGCGGAGCATTCTCACTCAAAAGAGGACACGTCTGCAGAGGAGATTTCACCGGAGAGGGTTAGTCTTCCGGTCCAGCCCACTCAGCGACCAGGCAAAGAGTTGATGGTCGATGCTCCATTCGAGGGAGATGATGAGGTCCATACTGAGGACCATGTGCATACATCGGGTACATCTCAGGTACGCATTGACACTTATGCAGGTGATGATGGAACGCGGAGATCGAAAAGGGTGAAGAAAGCGCCAGAAAGATTGGGCTCATGGGATTATGCCGGTTCTTTCGATGATATAACGTCTTATGCACTCAACCTAGAGCATGAGGAGCCAGCGACATATGGTGGAGCCATAGTCTCGGGAGATGCTCATTGGTAAGGAGCTATGGAAGAGGAGATGGAATCCCTTCACCGGAACGACACTTGGGATTTGGTGCCGTTACCTAGCGAGAATTGTGCTATTGGTTGTCGTTGGATATACAAGGTCAAGGAAAGTTCAGCTCAAGATGGGAACAATGTCAGGTACAAGGCACGGTTGGTTGCCAAGGGATTTGCACAACGGAAGGGTGAAGACTACATGAAATATTTTCACCAGTTGTGCGACACACGTCCATTCGTGTGTTATTGGCGCTAGTTGCTAGCATGAACATGGAGTTGGAGCAACTAGATGTGAAGACCGCTTTTCTGCATGGAAATCTCGATGAGGAAATTTATATGCAGCAGCCTGAGGGGTTCAGAGTTGAAGAGAAGCAGACCTTGGTGTGCAGGTTGAAGAAATCGTTGTACGGGTTGAAGCAGTCATACAGGCAGTGGTACAAATGATTCGATAGCTTCATGATGGGAGTATGCTTCGAGAGGAGCATCAAGGATCAATGTGTGTATGTTCGCACACTTGAGAATGGCTTGAGAATTTACTTGCTCTATGTGGACGACATGCTAATTGCTTCTAATAGCATGACGGAGGTGAAGAAGCTGAAGGAGAAGCTAGGGCAAGATTCGACATGAAGGATTTGGGACCCGTCAAGAAGATTCTCGGAATAGAGATTGTTCGAGATCGGAAGAAGCATGATCTTAGATTGTCACAGAATGGGTATATTCAGAAGGTACTAGCCCGGTTTGGGATGGATAGTGCGAAGCCCGTGATGACACCTTTGGGAGCTCATTTTCAGCTGACGGCGAGTCAGTCGCCAAGCACCGATGAGGAGAAGACTTACATGTCTCAGGTGCCATATGCGAGTGCAGTAAGAAGCTTGATGTATGCGATAGTTTGCACACGTCCAGATATTGCACAGGCTGTCGGAGTGATTAGCATGTATATGGCTAATCCTGGCAAGGAGCATTGACAGACCGTCAAGTGGATTCTGAGATATCTGCGATGCACAACGAGTGTCGGGATCCTCTATGGGAGAGGAGACGGAAAGGTGCTGACAGGTTACTGCGATAGTGACTACGCATGTGATAGAGAAGGCGACGATCTACCACGGGGTATGTGTTCAGTTTGGGCACTGTCGCGGTATCGTGGAGGTCGGTCTTACAGTCTGTGGTTGCGCTATCAACCACAGAGGCCGAGTTGATTGCATCGGTGAAAGCTGTGAAGGAGGCCAAGTATCTGAGGAGTCTGCTGAGAGATTTGGGGGTGCCGCAGAGTTCGTCACATGTGCATTGTGACAGCCAGAGTGCCATTCATCTGGCGAAGCAACATGCATACAGTTCCAGGACGAAGCATATTGAGGTGCGCGATTCCTTTCTTGAGTTGGAGAAGGAGATAGAGCTTCAGAAGATCCCGACTGATTTGAACTCCGCAGACATGTTTACCAAGCCAGTTCCCGCCGTCAAGCTCCAGGTTTGCCTGGAGCTGATTTCTCTTTTGGCTTAGGTGGCGCCAGAGGGCGTGATTTCCGAGACGATGATAATCCTAGAGAGAGGGTGATGGTGCGCAGCGTGGAGATGCTAGAGTCAGTGATGATGAGATTTGAATCAAGGTAGAGTGTTGTTTTTTTGGTGATTCAAATCGAGCAGACAGTTTTTTCCAGGCTGCTCGATCGAGCAGTTCGTCGCCTGAAATGACAGAGAGTTGGATGTTTTTGGTTTGCAGAGTTTACTGTCGTACTCGGCCCGAGTCGCTTTGCCACTCGGCCGAGTGGGTTTTGACTCGGTCCGAGTAGCTTGGATACTCGACCGAGCCGGTCTGACTCGGCATCAGCAGATACTGTTGGTTTTCCGTGCTCGACCGAGCAGCAGGTTGGCTCGCTCGAGCAGGCTTGGGCCCGCGCGCGACCATCGACGGCCTGGATCTTCTTTTTGTGCCGTTTCGCTTGGTTTTGTTTTGAACCCTCCGATGTTTAGGGTTATATAAAGCCGTCATTTGTGAGCGTAAGCCTTGGTTGGTTTTGTGAGAGCCTCTCGCTACCCATTGGAGATTGGAGAGAGTTTTAGGGTTTGTGTTTTTAGAGAGAATGGTGTGTTTTCTCCTTCATCCTCCTCCATCGATTTCTTCCTCTTGAGTGGATTCGTGAGGGCTTGCTCCGTTAGCAAGTTATTACTCACGCGTGAGGGAGCGTTTTGTAACCCTAATTGTTTGGATCTCTCTACTAGTGGAATCGTCTCAGATAGGATTGCTGGACGTAGGTTGTTTACAACCGAACCAGGGTAAATTCTTGTGTCTGCGATTGAGTATTTGTTGCTGTGATTCGTTTGCTACTTTCTATTGCAAGGTCATTTGGGAATTTTGTTGGGACTTTGAGATTAGATTTTTTGCTAGCCCAATATTCCTGATCAGTTTATTAGGGTTGGTTTTCCGCATTGATCTCAAGGCGTTTCCGGATTTTTCCCCAACAGTAGTGGCACCCGCGGGGAGCGGGGCGTTACACGTATGTTTCATGTAAAGAATGCATTCCTATATAGTGATTTAAAGAAGGATGTGTGTATGGAGCAATGTCATATTCATTGGAAGATGAGTGTATGCATGCTTAAGAAGTTTCCATGGCCTGAAGCAAAGCCCATGGGCGTGGCTTGATATGTTTAGCAAATTTGTTATGGAAGCCGGTTTCTGACGATGTTATTACAATCATTTGTTTTTATTCACCACGACAATTATGTGTGGTTCTTGTTGTATATGTAGATAATATTATTTTGACGGGTAGTGATACTGATGGAATCGAGAAGACTACAGAATAGCTTCAGGAGTATATTTGTGACCTAGGTACTTTCTTGGGATTGTAATTGCTCATTACAAATGTGAAGTAATTCTTTTCCAACAAAAGTATGTTTCGAACTTGATACATGAAACATGATCACTAGCAAACCAGCAAGTACTTTGCATACAACGATACTGGTTTGTGGGATGAAACTGGACTGGTCTTTAAGGATGTTTCTTGTTATAGGATGTTAGCTTGCAGACTCATTTATCTCATAATCACTTATCTGGATGTTGCATTTGCAGTGAGAACAGTGTGCCAATTTATGCTTAAATCAATTAAGCTCCATTGGCAATCATCAATGCACATCTTGACTTACATCAGAAGGTCGCATGGTAAAAGATTATTGTATAAAGATATATGGAGTCTGCTTCTAGTTACCTATCATGTCATTCACAGTTCATCATGTACGTTTGTAATTACCTAATAGATGTCTGTCTTGTAATCCTGTCCGTTAACAAGTTTTATTGTATCTGTCTATAATGACCTAATGACACTCTGTCTTGTAATCATATCCGTCTGTAATGACCTAACCCAGATCCAACTCAATGTAAATAATGGTCATGTACATTGTTTGAGAGGGGGTGTTGGGAATGATAGGATTTTACACCTTGAGTTTGAACGGGTGTTGGGAATAATAGTAACAAATTGGAAAACGCAAAAGAAGATGACAATAAATTAGTAATTTAGCCACCACTCATTCGCTTAACCTTTTGAGTTAGGTATGATTTTATGTACTAATTATGGCTTCACCAATATCATTAGTTTGGGCACCCTCTCAATCTTATTCTCGTTCCAACACTGTGGTGTCATGTTCAAAAGCGTATAGGCTTAGTATAGAGCACTGGTTCATACAATTCGTATTTATGATTTTTAATGTAATAAAAATGTTTTAAAAATATTAAATATGTTACAAATTATGTTTTTAAATTTTTGTAATTTTTTTATATTTTAAGAATTTTTCTAAGCTTGTTTCGACCTCAAACCTATTAACAATATAATCCAATACCAAACATAAACATGACTGACTTCTTTTAATACTAAAATCCGACCCGCTTACAATCCTCTTTATCCATAATTTAAAACCCTAAACTCATTTTCTCACTTCTCTCTCTTCGTTCCCTTAGCCTAACGCCGTCCACGCCCCAACTTCTATCCATTTTCGTGATTATCTCCCTTAATTGCAAAAACCACCACCATCACTGCCCTCTCCTCCATAACCATACTCCCTCACGTCCACCTCCACCTCTCAACTTTCCCTTTATTCCTGTAACTCCTCACTCTCTTAAACACCCTAGCCTTAATTGAACCTGATCTCATCACTCTCCCTGCTCAGCTCTCTCTCTCTCTCATAGATCTCTTACTCTCCATCCACTTCTTTTCTTCCTTTTAGTGTTTTAAATATCGACCAATGCGGCTAATTTATCGGCCGAGAAATCGATATCGGATAAAATCAGACCTGATACTGTGAAAATTGAAAGAAAGCCCATGATATTTTTATTTATCGTATGTATCGGCCGATATATCGGGCCGGTATCAACCGATAACCGATAATGTCCATTACTGTTCAAGATGGGTTTGCAAATTTTTTTACACGGGTTTGAATCGATTCGATCCAAACTCTTGTATGCAACAGAAGCTGCTGCTTTTTCTTCTACTACTATGCAGCAGCTGCCGTTCATCAACGTCTTCTACTATGCGGCTGCTGCCGTTCTACTACTATGCAGCTGTCGTCGCTTCTTCTATGCGACTGTTGTCGCTTCATCATCATTAATATTTTCGATGTTTTCGGGTTGAGACTTAAGCATTGGGATAATATTCTTGGATAATATTGTTGAGTTGAGGCTTGAGAAATATTTTTTCGATGACGATATTGATCTGAGAAAAAATTGTCGGTTTGAGAAATATTATTGATGATAACATTATTGATTGTTCTTAATGTTCTGATAATAATATTGTTGGATTGAGACTTGAGAAATATTTATTTCGATGATGACATGTTTTTGAGAAAATAATAATTATTGTTGGGTTGAAAAATATTATTTCGATGATGACATTATTCTAAGAAAACTGTGGGATGTACATAGTTGATTATAAAATGAAATTGATTCTTACTAATCTTTGTAGTCAAGTATTGGACCATGATATTGCCTTACTACAGATATAACACTTGAATTGATTGGGGTTCATGTGTTCACTTGTTTAGTTGGATAACTTGGCTTATTGGATAACAGATATTATATCAATTTTGGATTGACACTTGACATGGAGATTATGGGTTGGATATTGCCCTTTACCGACTACCACATAGGCTCGATTTTTGACTATAAAGATTGACATAATGATATTTACTTTGGGCTCCAAATAAAGGCGTCTCATGATTCCATAAATATATGATATGTACATGTAAATCCCACAATTATTTACAGTCATGACTCATTAGTCATGATATGTTTTAATTATTTATGATATATTTTAATTTTTTAAGTTTTTGTATCTTAAATTTTAATTTAATAATTTTCCAATGTTTGTGCTATTTGATAGTACATATCGAAAATGTCTTCGAACAAATTTTTGAGCATGACGATAAGTTTGGCAACTTGGCATCTAATAAAATGAGGTGCACGTTTTGTAAGCATGTCATGAGCGATAGTATTAGACATTTCAAGGCCCATCTTATAGGAAAGAGATGAAATGTCGCAACCTTGCACAAAAGTTCTTGAGGAAGTTAGGCTAAAGGCCATTGATGTATTAAAAGCCACACGGTTATTGAAAGAGATGAAGGAATCAAAGCTTCAAGCTATTAAAGATGAGGTGGTAATCAGAGATGAGGATGTTGAAGTGGAGTCCTCCCATGAAGCTAGTCATGGTTTTAAAAGTCTAAAGTTCAAAGGACCAATGGACAAGCATGTGCAGTTTCAAGAAACAAGGAAGTTTGAGCAGCTGTGGAAGGATAAAGAAAAAGAAGTGCAAACCACCGTTAACGAACACTGGAAGAAGGAAAGAGAATATATGTGCGAGTGGATTACACACGATGCATTTTTGAGACAAGATAACCATTCTATATGGTGAATCATTCATCTTCTCGACAGATGTTGCAAGCTGTTAGCAAATATGGTCCGAATTTCAATGTACATATATCTTATGAGATAGCTAAGAAGTATCTTCCTAAGAAAAATGGGTGTGCAAAAACCACCCTTAATGAACATTGAAAGAAGGAAAGAGATCTGCATGTGAATGGATTGCACACGAAGCATTTTTGAGACAAGATCACCATTCTCTATGGTGGATCATTCATCTTTTCAACAGATGTTGCAAGCTGTTGGCAAATATAGACCGAATTTGAAAGGTCGTACATCTTATATAATAACTGAGAAGTATCTTTCTAAGAAAGTAGCTTCTAAGGAGAAGTTGGAAGCTTTTCTCAAGACATGTAGACTTATGACAGATTGTTGGACTAATAGGAGGAATATGAGCATAATGAACATTGTAATTCATACTTATACAGAAATGATGTTCTACAAGACTTATGACATATTGTTGAACTAACATGAGGAATATGAGCACAATAAACATTGTAATTCATGCTTATACAGAAATGATGTTTAATGTTTCTGAGAGCACTTATAATGATGTGCATGGTGGCAAATATATCTATGATATGGTAAATGCAACAATTGAGAAGTTGAAAGAACAATCTATTATGCAAATAGTGAGCAAGAACACATCAAACAATATGGATGTAGTGAAGTTGTTAGCTTTGAGACGTCCTTCTATTTTCTGGACTTCCTGTGCTGCATACACATTGAACCCCTTATTGCATGATATTGAAAAACTCAAGCATATCTGCAATACAAATTAAGATGCAAGGGTTCTCACAATCTACATGTATGCACACACTATGTTCCTGAGATGATGGGGAGCAGATTGAAGGCAATCTTGTTAGGCTCGGTGTTAACCGGTTTGCTACATCAATTTTTTCATTGCAAAGCTTGCAAGAAAAGAAATCCAAATTAAAGTTTTTTGTCAACTCCATTGAATGAGTTGAAGTTCTCCAAGACAGCTCAAGCAAGAAGGGTAAAAATTAAATATTTTATATCTAATTTTAATTTGTTATTTGGTTTACATGTTATCGTAATTAAGAGTTAAATAACTAATTGATGCTCTTGATTAACTTTGTACTTTGTAGGCATACATCATCAATAACTATTTATTTTGGAAGAACGTGACACTGGCATTGAACATTTTTGATTCTATCATCAATGTTCTTCGAATGACAGATATTGACACCCTATCAATGGGGTGATTGTATGGAGACTTGGACATGTGCAAGAAGGAGATCACAATTAATTTAAAGCATAATCAAAAGAGTCAAACTGATCTTCATTCTAATCAATAAAAGATGGAATGACAAGCTAAAGACTCGTTTGCACATGACGAGTCATTTGTTGAACATGTCTTTGTATTATCAATGACGGGCAGCTATTGATGGAGATGGTGCCTTTACATATGGATTCACACAGTGCATGTTCGGATGTATGCTTATGATACTGAGATGCAAGACGAATTTATCTTTCAATGCCTCTGTATCAAAATTGAAGCAGATCTTTTGGTAGAGAAGTAACGCAAAGGAAAGCTAAAAATCTTGCACTTGATCCAAGTATAACTACGAAACTAATATCAATTTCCTATTTATATTATATCAGTTTTAATATTTTAAAGTTTAAAATAAAAGGAATTTGAATTTGGTTTTTTATTTTTAGTTAATTGGTGACGTTTGCTTTGTGATACAGTGCCTGATTTGAAGAAGATGGCCTAGGAATTTTGGAATTAACTACTAGCTCAAGTGGTTGTGAAAGAACTTGTAGTGTTTTTGAGATGGTAAAAATTTAAATAAATTGTTTATATCATGCACTCATCCTATACATATTTCTTATGATTGTTAATTGGTTATTGTATTTTCATTAACAGATTCACACGAAAAAACCGAATAGAATTAAGTATTGATAAATTAAAAGACTTGGTCTATGTCAAATTCAATGCTCATCTGAAAAAATATTTGAGAGCAAAAACATGGATATCATATCTGCTCGTTCTATGACGAAGGGCAAGGTAGTCGAGTCGATGACTCAAAAATCAGTTGATACTTCTATTATTTTAGAGGAGGATGAAGTCTTTCCTGTAGAAAGGTTGACAAGGAGGTAAGTTGAGGAAGTGATGGGGTTTGATCCAACGCCGTGAGCTAATAAAAGATTAAATACTTCAAAGAAAGGAAAAGCCATCACATCATCGTCATCGGGAGGGGAAAAGGGGAAGAAGCAAATGCTTGAAGAGAAAGCTTTAGGTTCTGATTCATGGATATCCTTAGAGTCATCTTCTTTAGATAGTTCTTCGTCTGATGCGTAAGCAGCGGCATATGCTGAAACATTCGACCAAGAGACATGCGTAGAATAAGTGCAAGGCCCACTGCCCAAGCCTGTTAGGCTTTAATAAACCCCCCCTTTTTCTCTTTTCTCTCATCCCCCGTTCTTTTCGTTCGTTTTCGTTGGCTCTCTCTTGCTCTCTCGACGAAAGCCCACGAGGGTTTCTTAGGCTCTTCGAGAGCCCTCTCTTGCCGATTCTTTCGGCTCGAAGCAAACCCGTTAGGGTTGCAGGGAGGAGCATCCCTCTCACGCACGGCACATCGGTGGGCCCCACGACAAGGCTTCGATGCAACCCTCTGAGCCCGGTCACATTCGACGACTGTGGCGGTGCCGTCCTTCTCTGTGTCTGGTGAGGGTCCATCGAGCCTCTGAGGCGGTTTGGCGCCCTATTTTAACCCCCTCTCCCCTCTTCCTCTCGGCTACACATCGGTAAGTGGTTTTCCATTTTTCTTCGGAATTGTTGTTATTTGCTTGAGGACTTGAGAATCTCGTGCTGAATTTGTGACTGAGTTGCTGCGGCCTCTTTCCTCTACCTTGCGCTGGTTCCTTCTTGATTTTGGTAGACCTTATCTCCGTTTCCATCTTCGTTTTGTTGATTCTCTTGCAGATTTTTCCTGAGACGATATATTAGGTTTTTCGGAATAACTGTTGGGATTTTATGATGTGAGAGGATGATTCATGGGGAGTGATGTAGGGTTCGAGTCCCTACGATAGTTTTAGTGGGTAAGTTCGCTCGCCCGCTCGTTGTGGAGTCCCGGGGTGCCCTATGGGTTGCGTTGGTTTGCGGTTTGCCCCTTTTGCTTGCTGACCCTAGAATCGGGGGCTCCTTAGTCGTCGTTGTTCTCCTTGCTCGATGTTTTTCTTGCTGCTGTTCCTTTTCCTTGTGGCCTGTGTTGGGGGCTTGCTGTTTTTCTTGCTGCCATGAAGTCTGACCGAGTTCTCTCGCTGATTTTGGGTTATTGCTGAGATTCATTTAGATAGGAGCCCCGATGTTTTGACCCATAGCCCCAGCCCCTTTTTAGGAACCACGTGGATTTTGTTGTAGGCATGTGTGCCCCCGCTATCTGATGAGAAACCCCTGTTCTGATCCCAAATGGCCTAGAACCTCTAAGGCCATGATGTGTTAGACTTTCAGGCTTTTATTATTATTTTCAGATGTTGCTTCCTTTGTTTAGTTGGGTTGGCTCATAAATACGTGTTGCTTTATTTACAGTTCAGTTTTGACATGTCATGCCATGAGAAACATCCATACTACTTATTACCTGCCAGTATCATTATTGTGTTGTCTCTTGAGCTACTAGTACTCTTAGGGTTGTTATTGCAATTCATTGTGTTGGTCTCTGGGTTGTTGCACCTGACAGTGGAATATCTTGAGCAGGATTCTTGACAGGACATGTTGTCTCATGACCGGACGACGCGGTTGTCCCATATTGCACCTTATGACATCACACGATACTAATAACTAATAAAATGGTTACTTTCTGCTTGACTCACCAGGTTTGAGGAACCTTATGATTGGGGAGTACAGGAGCGACTAGGACCTGATCTATAGCCCTTTTTAGGGGGGACATCCATCATTCTGATGGGTCCCGAGTCCTGTGGACAGACAGGGCCGGCCATCTTGATGGGTCCTGAAGCCCCATCACAGGTCACAACACTACAGTTCTTACATGTTTTGCAGCTTACAGTACAGTATTTTACACTTTTGAACTCTGCCCGGGGTCGCACCCTCGCGGTCAAGGTAGCTCCCAGATGCTTAATGTACTCCCCCTCATAAGTCACGACATATGATTGTTTCACTTTAGTTAATACCCTTTTTACAGTAGTTGTACTTATTTTAATCGTCAGGACAGCTCTCACTTCTGCACCCTTTCTGCTGCTATCACATCGTTTTTTGTGCTTCCTTACTCTTCAGTGGTGGGGGTTTATGGATTACCAGGTCAGGTTACTTCTTTGGTTAGTGCTATCATATCTGTGGCTGTCTTGCTTTCTTTTGTGCACACTTACCTTCTGTGTCTCTTATTTAGATATTGTCTACTCTATTGAGCGTGGTGCGTCATTTGTTGCCCACCAGGTACGAAGAACGGGATCATCCAGAGGCGTCTGAACACGAGGAGTTGGAGCTTCTGTACAGGTTTTGAGAGGAGTCAGACCTCCAGTTCGGGGCTGTTGAGCCTTGACGTAGCGGTAGGTACGGGTTTCCTTTATGTTTCAGCAGTAGTACAGCTTTTTACTTGTCTCTTTTCTTTTCAGTATTGCGTTACCTATTCTTCTGTCTTTTTCCTTATTTAGAACTGTGTAGCGGGTCATGTCTAGAGTGTCCCTTACTTTCTGCACTGCTTCACATTGACTTTACTGGCACCTGCGGGACCTGCAAACTCCTGTTTCAATCATAGCGGCACCTACCGGGAGGCGGGACGTTACCAAGTGGTGGCACATGCAGGTCCGCGCAATTGCCTCGTGAACAGTGTAGAGTATGTAAGAAGTACGATACTCGATTGACTCAATCTTGCGTGTGGATGCAGGTGTGCATATACGCAAGAGACGTAGTCGTCCAGGAGAGCGCTCATGGCTTCGGGATCAGGATCTAGGTCCGGTGGCGCCAAACCGAACACGGTGTATCAGCTTTCAGACCAAGCCTTGCAAGAGTTGATCCAAGCTATACGAGAAGGGCCCAAGCCGGATGGAGGAGTGCATCGGTTTCGATCTCTTCGGCCGCCGGTTTTCAATGGACGAGGTGATGCTTTGGCTGCAGAAGGGAGGATGTGCTCGATCACTGTCATGCTGGAGGCAACAGATGTACCTCCAGCGTTGTGGATTAGCATGTCGAAGCTACAGTTGACTAGAGATGTCAGAGACTGGTGGGCTACTGCAGAGAACCGATTACCTCAGCCGATCTCTTGGGCTATGTTCGAGGAGGAGTTCAAAGGTCAATACTTCTCACCGGAGGCGCAGATGGAGTTGGAGGCACAGTTCATGGACCTGGAGCAAGGCTCCATGACTGTAGAGGAGTACGACGCTGAGTTTTCTAAACTCAGTAGGTAGGTAACTTGTTGCAAGATCACTAACCATACTTTGTGTTTGTGTTTGCTAACAATTGGTGTTTCAGGTTTGCTAAGGACGCAGTGTCTAAACCTCAGGCTCGGGCCAAGAGGTTTCGGTAGGGCCTGGACATCGACATCCGCGACAAGCTGGTAGGACTCGGGCTGATGACGCACGCAGAGATCTCCACAACTCGAGAGTACGAGTACTTGCAGCGAGAGCAAGTGTGACTAGAGCAAGCAGTGGTCCCTTCCAGATGGCCACCATCACCTTAGAGATGCCAGACTTCCACCATGGAGGCAATGTAGACGGATGCTCCCGACTTTTAGCTTGTACTATCAGTTGTTGAACTTATCTTTATTTTGTTGTAGCCCGTTGTTGGACCTCTTTTGTGTTTTATATATGGTATTTTGTTATAGAATTCCGAGGAAGGAATTTTTGTAAGGTGGGGAGAATGTAAGGCCTACGGCCCAAGCCTGTAAGGCTTTAATAAAGCCCCCCCCCGTTTTTTTCTCGTTTCTCTCATCCCCGTTCTTTTCATTCGTTTTCGCTGGCTCTCTCTTGCTCTCTCGCTAATTCCTTCGGCTCGAAGCAAACCCGTTAGGGTTGCGGGGAGGAGCATCCCCCTCACGCACGGCGCAGCGGTGGGCCCCTTGACAAGGCTTCGACGCAACCCTCTGAGCCCCGGTCACATTCGACGACTTTCGGGGCGCCGTCCTTCTCTGTGGCTGGGGAGGGTCCATCGAGCCTCTGAGGCGGTGTGGCTCCCTATTTTAACCCCCTCTCCCCTCTTCTTCTCGGCTGCACATCGGTAAGTGGTTTTCCATTTTTCTTCCGAATTGTTGTTCTTTGCTTGTGGACTTGGGAATCTCGTGCTGAATCTGTGACTGAGTTGATGCGGCCTCTTTCCTCTACCTTGTGCTGGTTCCTTCTTGATTTTTGTAAACCTTATCTCCTTTTTCCATCTTCGTTTTGTTGATATCTCTTGCAGATTTTCCCTGAGATGATGTGTTGGGTTTTTCGGAATAACTGTTGGGTTTTTATAACGGGAGAGGATGATTCATGGTGAGTGATGTAGGGTTCGAGTCCCTACGATAGTTTTAGTGGGTAAGTTCCCTCGCCCGCTCGTTGTGGAGTCCCGGGGTGCCCTAGGGGTTGCGTTGGTTTGCGGTTTGCCCCTTTTGCTTGCTAACCCTAGAATCAGGGGCTCCTTAGTCGTCGTTGTTCTTCTTGCTCGCTGTTTTTCTTGCTGTCGTTCCTTTTTCTTGTGGCCTGTGTTGGTTATACCCGCGGCTTGCTGTTTTTCTTGCTGCCATGAAGTCTGACCGGGTTCTCTCACTGATTTTGGGTTTATTGTTGAGATTCATTTGGATAGGAGCCCCGATGTTTTGTCCCATAGCCCCAGCCCCTTGTTAGGAACCCCGTGGATTTTGCCGTAGGCAGGGTTGCCCGCGCTATCTGATAAGAAACCCCCGTTCTGATCCCAAATGGCCTAGAACCTCTAAGGCCATGATGTGTTAGACTTTCAGGCTTTTATTATTATTTTCATATGTTGCTTCCTTTGTTTAGTTGGGTTGGCTCATAAATACTTGCTGCTTTATTTACAGTTCAGTTTTGACATGTCATGCCATGAGAAACATTCATACTATTTATTACCTGCCAGTATCATTATTGTGTTGTCTCTTGAGCTACTAGTACTCTGAGGGTTGTTATTGCGATTCATTGTGTTGGTCTCTGGGTTGTTGCACCTGACAGTGGATTATCTTGAGCAGGATTCTTGACAGGACAGGTTGTCTCATGACCGGACGACGCGGTCGTCCCATATTGCACCTTATGACATCATACGACACTAATAACTAATAAAATGGTTACTTTCTGCTTGACTCGCCGGGTTTAGGAAACCTTATGATTGGGGAGTACGGGAGCGACTGGGACCTGATCTATAGCCCCTTTTAGGGGGGGTGTCCATCATTCTGATGGGTCCTGAGTCCTGTGGGCAGACAGGGACGGCCATCTTGATGGGTCCTGAAGCCCCATCACAGGCCACAACGCTACAGTTCTTACAGGTTTTGCAGCTTACAGTACAGTACTTTACACTTTTGAACTCTGCCCGGGGTCGCACCCTCGCGGTCAAGGTAGCTCCCAGATGCTTACTGTACTCCCCCTCATAAGTCACGGCATATGATTGGTTCACTTTAGTTAATACCCTTTTTACAGTAGTTGTACTTATTTTAACCGTCAGGACAGCTCTCACTTCTGCACCCTTTCTGCTGCTGTCACATCGTTTTTTGTGCTTCCTTACTCTTCAGTGGTGGGGGTTTATGGATTACCAGGTCAGGTTACTTCTTTGGTTAGTGCTATCATATCTGTGGCTGTCTTGCTTTCTTTTGTGCACACTTACCTTCTGTGTCTCTTATTTAGATATTGTCTACTCTATTGAGCGTGGTGCGTCATTTGTTGCCCACCAGGTACGAAGAACGGGATCATCCAGAGGCGTCTGAACACGAGGAGTTGGAGCTTCTGTACAGGTTTTGAGAGGAGTCAGACCTCCAGTTCGGGGCTGTTGAGCCTTGACGTAGCGGTAGGTACGGGTTTCCTTTATGTTTCAGCAGTAGTACAGCTTTTTACTTGTCTTTCCTTTTCAGTATTGCGTTACCTATTCTTCTGTCTTTTTCCTTATTTAGAACTGTGTAGCGGGTCATGTCTAGAGTGTCCCCTTACTTTCTGCACTGCTCCACATTGACTTCACTGGCACCTGCGGGACCTGCACACTCCTATTTCAATCGTAGCGGCACCTGCCGGGAGGCGGGGCATTACAATAAGCTTGTTATATAATGTGAGGTAAGTCACTCTTTCTGGTAATCTTTTAATTCATTTTCTATTCATGCAGTATTTTAAGTTTTAATAATTTGTTAATTTGTATAGTATTACGTGCTAGTATGTTAGTGATAGCGGTTACTTAATGCAACTATCATAACTTTATGTGATCCTATAAATGATATTTTGGTAATATGAATAAACATTGATATTTATGATATTATAATTGTATGTCACATAAAGATATGATACCGTAACTGTCCGATATGAGCAACCCAATATTGATGCATATCCCCAATTTATCCCCCAATATCCGATATGAAAATTAGCAATCCAATACGATACCGATATCGATATTTAAAACATTGTTTTTAATTCTCTGATCTTCATGTATGTTTCCTAATTTGTTTTTAGGTCTCGATAAATTTGACCGAACGTTTGGCTAGTTTGATTTAGGGTTTGGCTCATTTGGGTTGCAGTTGATGTCTAGCATGTGTTAATTTTGATGTGTGGGGACTATTTTAGTTTTTTTTTCTTCGACAAGATGTTGTGATGAACGATTGTTGTTTGCTTCTGTTGGGGTTTCAGTTTTGTCATCTATTGATTTCTTACTATTTGTTGTGTTTTCCTACTACAGTTAGTCCGGTTTTACCATTTATTGGGCTGCTTATAGGGCTATTTATTTCTACCTCCTGCTGGCATGGCATGTGTTGGCTTGATTTTACCTTTTTGTGGCAGTTTTCTTCCTATATATACTTTTAACTTAGGGTTAAAGTGGCTTTGACGAGTTTTGATCATATAGACTTTTAACTTAGGGTTGAAGTGGCTTTGACGAGTCTTGATCCTATAGAGCCTTCATCCCTTTCAATTTCGCTTGGTGTATTATATCGTATATGCTATTTTGGGATATGAAGATATGCATGGATGATTAGTTATATTGTTTTGACTTGGGACTATGCACAAGACAGATGACTTGGGTCATGCATTTATTAGTTTCTAGGCTATGTTGGATGACTGAATTGATTGGATTATGGAAACAATTATGCCCATGTTGCTCTTGCATGCTTCCTATTTACATGTTAGCCTAGTATTATTGTACATTATTTATCGACGGTCCCTTAAAGCATAAACCCAGTGATAACATACAATTAATTATAGACCATTTCAACACTTATTTGGGTTGCAACATCGAGACTGTCTCCTTTATGCTATGATATGTGAAATATGTCCATATAGTCGTGGTATTGAATCTTGACCCTAATATATATAATGCAATTTATTTCCTTTAATGAATTAATGACTTGCCATATCAAGCTTTAAGATAACACACATGAATAAACATTGTGTAATGAAAGGATAGCATTATAGCTCATAATTACTTTATGCTAGAAACAGAAACTATTGTATGCTCATTGTACTTCACTATA
The DNA here is from genome assembly GCA_030789695.1 of Scilla litardierei. Lineage (NCBI taxonomy): Eukaryota > Viridiplantae > Streptophyta > Magnoliopsida > Asparagales > Asparagaceae > Scilla > Scilla litardierei. The sequence goes on from CM061138.1 coordinate 123,996,463, forward strand.
CATGCTCATTGTATTTGCCATTATATCTGTTATATGACAATGCACTGTTCAATTTGTCACCATATCTAATAAGTAAACTATGTAGCTGTTACCATATTGGTCCACATAATATCAAATTATGAATGACATTATAGATCATTGATTTAGATATTGTACATGACATTGGGAATCACATTGTTTCAAGGAGTGCAGAATTGTTAAGAATCCATTACTGTATCCGTGCATCCATCTATCCGAATATGATAATTATTGATGACACCTTCGAGTGCACATCCTTTTGTTTAATAATGGTGGCACCTCCGTGTGTGCATCCTGATATTTAATGTTGGCATCTATGGGTCTACAACCATTATGTTTATGACCCTCATCATACGCAAATTGCATATCGTATCTCGGACATGAGCACATCCTTAGAATATGAACATTGTACTGTTACCGTTATAAGTTAATTATCCGAACTTATTAGTGTTTATCTTACTTAGTCACCACTTGTCTAATTATTATTACTTATCGTCGTTCATGTTTTAAGTAGTTGATATCATATCAATTTATGATATTGTATATGTGGTCACGTTACATTCTATACGATCGCCATGTCTTACATTATCCATGCTGCCAGTTTCCTATGCATTTCATGTTTTATGTTATTTCTTTTGTTAGGAAAACCTACACAAGCATTAGCCTGCTAACAGATATTTTTTGTATATTTTGTTATTGTTCTTCTTGGGAGTATATGTTATGTACAAAAATCTGATAGGTTGAGGAGTTGTTGCTTGTAGGACATGTCTCTACGGCAGAACGGATTCAACACTGAGTTTCTTACCCTTTTCATATTCGTCTTATATTCATGCTCTCATCTTCCTTAGATCTTGTCATAACCTTTATGTTTTTCTTCTAACATTCTTATTCCCTTCATATTTGACTTATAAAACGTATATGAAATTATTGTAGTTGTTCATTATTAGTTAGAAGCAAAAAAGCCTGCAATATAACATATAGACGCGTAGTGTGTCTAAGCCGAGCGTAGTCTCTCTCTCTTTAGCTTAAATATGTTACGGGCTTGTCGCGCTTCTATTTTTATAGGATTTTGAGAAACGAGGCATAACAATGACTCGTGAAATGATGTAATTAAAACTTTATTGTGAGTACTATGTTTCCAAGAGGTGGACCAATGCATATGTTTTGTGATAATTAAGCAATAATTTGTACTACCAGTAATCCAATATTTCAAGAGAGGGCCAAGCATATACAGGTGGATTGTCATTTTGTCAAGAATGTTGTTGATAAGAAGTTAATTTACACACACTTCATTCCTTCGTCTAAACAACTAGCTATTGAGTGTTATTTGTAGTAGGGTGTGTGTGTAAAGCAATCAAGGGATATTATATATATATGAGGGGTTAGCTCATTAGAAGCTAATCACCACTTTCCCAAAACTCTACATGGTATCAGAGCCCTAGAAAGAAAAAACAAAACCCTAACCCTAACCCGCCTCCGCCTCCACTGTCCGACGCCCCCACCTGACCCCGCGTCCTAGAACCCCCCCGGAGAGACCCCCAACAACCTCGTCTACAGGCGTCGACACCCTCGTCTCCAGGCGTCGACCTCGCAAGAAGCCCCGCACCCTCGTCTCCAGGCGCCGACCTCGCAAGAAGCCCCCGCTCGTCTCCAGGCATCGACCCCGCACCCGCGTCTGCATAGCAGGCCGCCGGCGGCAGCCTAGCCTGCGCGCGCCGCTGCTGGCGTAGCCGCCTGTGGTGCAAGCCGCCGCTGCCGCCGCCGGCGTAGGCCGCCTCCGCAGCCGCCTCCGCAGCTGCCGCAGCCACCTGCTGCAGTCGCCTCCGCCGCCATTGCTGCCCGCTGCCGCTGCTGATTCTCATTTGCTTCTGATTCTCGGCTACTAAGGAGGATCCAAAAACCCTAACCTAGATCTATGGTCGAGCCATGGAGATGACTCCATAGATTTACGGTTAGGGTATGCCCTAGAAGAAGAAGAAGAGAAGTAGATCTGCGGATCTAAGGAGGAAGAGAGGAGAGATCTGCGGATCTGAGTAGAGATGGGGGACAATCTTACCTCCGCTGACATGAAGGCCTTCATCGGAGAGATAACGAAGCTGCTTGCTTCGAAGGAGTTGGCCTCCTCGAGTGGATCGACGCCTTCCCGTCCCGTGCAGAAGCTGGAATTGATGCCCAATGATGTGAAATTGGAAGGGACAAAGAATTATCTCAGTTGGTCCAGGAGGGTGCTTCTCATCCTGAGGTCGAAGGGGTTAGAAGGCGTCGTTCTGGGTTCATGCAAGGAACCGCTGGACAAGGATGAGGATGAGTGGAAAGTCTGGAGCACCACCAACTCACTGGTGGCTGCTTGGTTGATGACATCGATGGTTCCACCCATTGCTGGGATGGTGGAGGCCATAGAGAGTGCTGCGGGGATATGGAGTATGGTGGAAAGAATGTACTCTGGAGCAGGGAATGTGATGCTCATGATGGAGGTTCAGGGCAAGGTCGACACCTTGAAGCAGGGGGAGATGACTATTCTAGCCTACTCTGCGGAGTTGAAAAGGCTGTGGTCAGAGTTGGACCACTATGACCCTATTGATCTGCCTGATCCTAGGAGCGCTGCGATACACAGGAAGTGGGTGGAGCGTAGGCGTGTCACACACTTTCTGAGGAACCTGAATGATGATTTTGAGGCCAGGAGGGCGAGTATGTGCCACTTGTCCTCCATTCCATCCCTGGAGGAAGCCATAGCTGCAATGGCACAGGAGGAGACCAGACTGAGGGTTATGAAGGATGAGGGTACTCAGGTCACTCGGGCTGCACTGGCTGTACCGGCAGCGGCAGTAGTGAGCGAGGATCGAGAGTGCTACACATGTGGGGTGAAGGGACACCTGAGCTTCAACTGCCCACAGAAGGGCAGTGGGCGAGGACGTGGCACAGGAGGCAGAGGAGGAGGTCGTTGGGGCCGTGGAGGCCGTGGACGAGGTCGCGGTGGCCCACGGGCCAACTTTGCCACAGCTGACGGACGACAGGAGACAGTGATGATCGAGGCCACGCCAGCTGAGGCTTCAGACCTAGAGCAGAGGAGACAGTCCAGGTCTACTACTGAGAGCTCGGAGAGTCATGCAGACCAGACTGGGGATATCGCCTCGCCATTCGGTAACTTTGCCCACTTCGCTCACACAGGCTCAGGTAACCGATTAGCCCTTTCATGTAGAGATCATATAGAGTGGATCATTGACTCAGGTGCATCTAGTCATGTGTCAGGAGCATATAGACAATTTTCCACATATAAACCACATACCATTCATGAAACCGTTCAGACAGCTGATGGCACATCCCAACCTATTAGAGGGATTGGTACTATTCAGTGCACTCCCTCCATACGCCTCTCTTCAGTCCTTCATGTCCCATCATTTCCAGTCAACCTCTTATCTGTTGGTTCTATTGTTGATGATCTCGACTGTAGCATTACCTTTGACTCTACTCATTGTGTGTTGCAGGAAAGGAAGACTGGGAGGAGGCTTGGGACTGGCGTCAGGCGTGATGGACTGTGGTACCTTGACAGAGCTAGTGGGGATGCTGCACTGGCTGTCGTTGGTGGCGAGAAGGAAAGGGATGTACTTTTGTTACATTGTCAGTTGGGACACTTGCCTTTTGATATTTTGAGAAAAATGTATCCCGATGTTTTGAATAGAGTAAATGAAATGAATTTGAAATGTGATGCATGTGAATTCGGGAAACACACTAGAACGTCATATCCTAGTGTAGGGATGAGGAGTGTAGAGAAATTTCATCTTATTCACTCAGATGTTTGGGGGCCCTGCCCAGTGACTTCAGTGAGTGGGTTCAGGTGGTTTATCACCTTCATAGACTGTCATTCTCGGATGACATGGCTGTATATGATGAAAAACAAAGGTGAAGCGTTGAAGTGTTTTCAGGACTTCCATAGAAGTGTCAGAAATGTGTATGAGGCCAAGATCCGTGTCTTGAGAACGGATAATGGGACAGAGTATGTAAACAGGGAGTTTGCATCTTACCTATCTGAGAGTGGGATAACTCATCAAACCACTTGTCCCAACACCCCCCAACAAAATGGAGTTGCTGAAAGGAAAAATAGACACTTGTTGGAGGTAACCAGGTCACTCATGCTCACCATGAATGTACCTAAGATATTGTGGAGCGAGGCAGTGATGACAGCCACATATCTTATCAACAGGATGCCTTCACGGATCCTTGGTATGAAGTCTCCATGTGAGACTCTGATGGGAAAGAACACTTTTGTAGTTCCACCAAAAGTGTTCGGATGCACATGCTTTGTGAGGGATCATAGACCCTCTGTGGGGAAACTGGATGCTCAGGCAATTAAATGCATATTTGTTGGGTATCCTTCAAATCAGAAAGGCTATAGGTGTTGGAGTCCCTCAGAAAGAAGGCTGTTTGTGAGCATGGATGTGACGTTCAGGGAGACTGAACCTTTCTATGGAGGACTGACAGATTGTACATCAGTATTTGATACTGGTGCCTCTCCAAGCACAGGAGGAGCTGGTCGAGAGGGGGAGACTGATGACAGGAGGGTAGTGGTTGGACTTATACCGTGTCCTGTCAGGCCTACAGGTACTGGTCCTGATAGCAGGGAGGAAGAAAGGACATTGGTGGAGGAGGAGGAAGACAGGTTGTACGGCAGGAAATATAGCAGGAGACAGAAGGATAGTCATGGCGATGGAGAACAACAAGAAGACATCTTCCCCACTGAAGAACCACTAGCTCCACTGCCCCATCTCGAGATTGATCAGTCTATCACGCCTGCTCGAGTCCCGACTTCCTTACCGCCTTCCTCTCCTACCACGGATGGTAACCTTTCTTTGCCTTCCTCTAGTTTAGATCTTCCACTTGCATCTCGTAGGGAGCCTCGTATCAATGCCGGCAGGCCTCCTGTACGGTATGGATATGAGACTGATATTGCTAATCATGTCTCATATGCCTCTCTTACACCTGCATATAGGGCTATCATTGCATCCTTACAGTCTATCCCTATACCAAGTGATTGGCGAGTGGCAAAGCAACATCCCCAGTGGAAGAAAGCAATGCTCGAAGAACTTGAGGCACTGGAGAAGAACAAGACATGGAGACTTGTCTCACTTCCAGCAGGGAAGAAGGCTGTGGGCTGCAAGTGGGTATTCACTATAAAGCAAACTTCAGAAGGGAAGGTGGACAGGTACAAGGCGAGGTTGGTTGCCAAGGGCTACAGTCAGACTTATGGGATTGATTATGATGAGACATTTGCCCCAGTGGCAAAGATGAGTACTGTGAGAGTACTGATATCCTGTGCAGCGAACTTTGGATGGAAATTACATCAGTTGGATGTAAAAAATGCCTTCTTGCATGGAGACTTACAGGAGGAGGTATACATGGAGGTTCCACCTGGCTTTGGCACACAACAGACGGTGGGAAAGGTGTGTAGACTGGACAAGTCCTTGTATGGGCTGAAACAATCTCCAAGGGCATGGTTTGACAGGTTCAGGCGTGCAGTCATCACTATGGGATACAAGCAGAGTAATGGTGATCATACTGTATTCTATAGACATTCAGGACAGCGGATAACTCTTTTGGCTGTGTATGTTGATGATATTATTATCACTGGAGATGATGAAGAGGGAATCTCTCACTTGAAGGTGAGGTTGGCGAGAGAATTTGAGGTCAAGGACCTTGGACAGTTGGGATACTTCCTTGGACTGGAGATTGCCAGGTCCAGGAAGGGTATAGTTCTCTCACAGAGGAAGTATGCACTGGATCTTCTGGCTGAGACTGGTATGTTGGGGTGTCGTCCAGCAGTTACTCCTATTGATCAGAATCATAGGTTGCATTCACAATCAGGGGAGCCAGTGGACAAAGAGAGGTACCAGAGACTTGTTGGACGCCTCATCTACTTATGCCATACTAGACCTGACATTGCCTATGCTATCAGTGTGGTAAGTAGGTACATGCATGATCCTAGGACTGGACATATGGAGGCAGTCTTCAGGATACTGAGGTATCTGAAGAATAGTCCAGGAAAAGGCATATTATTTGGTAGTCATGGTCACATGAATGTGACAGGCTACTGTGATGCAGATTGGGCCAGTTGCCTAGATGATAGGAGATCGACCTCGGGCTACTGTGTGTTTGTTGGGGGCAATTTGGTCTCTTGGCGCAGCAAGAAGCAGGATTTGGTGGCTCGTTCCACTGCAGAGGCAGAGTATCGTGCTATGGTGCTTAGTACCTGTGAGATGATCTGGTTGAGATCACTCCTACATGAGCTACACCTGCTGAGAGAGGGACCATTGCGGTTGTTGTGTGATAACAAGTCAGCAATTAATATTGCCAACAACCCAGTGCAACATGATAGAACGAAGCACATAGAGATTGACAGGTTCTTCATTAAAGAGAGACTGGATAAAAAGCAGTTGGAGATCTCCTATATTACCTCTGGACAGCAATTAGCCGATTGCCTTACGAAGGGGTTAAACTCTAAAGGAGTAGAGGATGCTTGTAACAAGATGGGCATGATAAATATCTTTTGCTCATCTTGAGGGGGAGTATTGAGTGTTATTTGTAGTAGGGTGTGTGTGTAAAGCAATCAAGGGATATTATATATATATGAGGGGTTAACTAGCAAATGTGTTTACCGAAGCTCTGTCAAGAGCATTCCTAACAGAGCTTTTGTTTTTATGTGACAAGCTAGACATGATAGATATTGTTAGAATAAGTGGAAGAAGTATAAGTTTGAAATTTTAAAAACAAAAATTTAACGAAAATTTAAAATGATTCAAAATAGAGAAAAAATGTGATTCAATAGATAGAATAGTAATTCCCGTGAAAAACAGGGTTTAAAATTTTCTTATAAATTGTGAAGAGAAAATTAACAATCAATATTTAAAAAATCGATATAAAATAGTTTTGTATAAATTTAGAAAAAAATCATAATTTCTTATATGTGCAAAGTTGTGATCTGGAGCTCCGTCGAAATCTCCATATTGCTGACGAAATTCAGCACATCAACATGAAAAATCATCGAAATCATATGTGTCAATCTACGAAGGTGACAGTCATCGATCACAAGCTCGAGAAAAACTAGCGAACAGGTTCTAGGGGAACGAAAACGATTCATGCTCTCGTGTTTCGAATCGAGGTGAAAACTTGATTTAATGAGCCGTTGGTCATGTTACACATTTTGCTAAACTTATTACATTTATTTACAAGTTTGCCATTCCCTTTGTTAAAGGAAATGACAAACTTGTAAATAAATGTAACAAGTATAGCAAAATATGTAATGTGACTAGCAAACCACATGTGAGGCACGTCAGCTCAGTCACATTACACATTTTGATAAACATATTATATTTTATTTACAATTTTGCTATTCTCTTTGCTAAATATTCATAATTTATATTCAAATAATTTACATAATTTATATTCATATAATTCGCATAATTTACAAAAATATAATTTACATTCAAGTAATTTACATAATTTACATTCAAATAATTCACATTACAAAGCATATTTTGTTTATATTTTGCCATTCCCTTTATTAACTAATTTTTAATGTAGAATTACATTTTATTTACACATTTTGCTAAACATATTACATTTTATTTACAATAATATTAACTAATTTTAATGAAATATCCTTAAGTAAATTTCCATAATAAAATTACTAATAATGTTAACTAATAATTGTTAACGTAGATTTAATACTTTTTAAATTTTATTGTTATTGGTCTAATTTTTAATTCTTAACTGTTAATATTTTATTTAACTAATATTAATGTTAATAATTCTTAATTTGGGGCAGTTAAAATATTCTCCTGAAAAAATTCAACCCATTCAAAATTATCCCCCCCAAATTTGTAGTATCTTCAAAATCACCCCAAAAAGTTTGGGGCCACCTTCAAAATATTCTCCCCACAAAATTTTGTAACCACAATCAAACTAAAATTTAATCCCCTTAAAGAATTTAGTTTCCTCCAAAGTTTAGTCCCTCCAGATTTAGTTCCCTCCAGATTTTAAAATTTTAGTTTGTTTTGGATTTAGTTCCCCACAAAATCTTAAATTAAAATTTTAGTTCCCCATCGATAGTTTTCTCAAAAATTTTAGTTCCCCTCAAAATTTAGTTACCTCTAGATTTAGTTCCCATCAATTTAAAATTTTAGCTCTATCAAAATTTAGTTCCCTCCAGATTTAGTTTTCCCCAAAATTATAGGATTTCCCCCCAAAATTTTAGGATTTTTTCCTCCAAAATTTTCACAAACAATAATCTTATCAATTGATTACTCAAGCTTTAATCTCAACCGTCGTTCAACCCATCCTTTTGTCCTAGTCAGTAACTCAATTTAAAAACATCCCTCAATTGTATAATAGATTATCTGTAACTACTACCGATAATTGATTTAAACAATGTTAGATGCCTAAATTTATTTAAATAGTTTAACTACACTAAATAATTAACACATTAGATGGTGTCTTCAAATATAAACAGTAATTAAGCTATGTCTCAGGGAACTCCTACGGAGAAACAGATGGATATTGATTGAGCTCATAGTAAAATAGTTGAAAATAAACATAGACATATAAGGTGTAATGTAAGGTGTAACCATTGTTGAAAAGAAATGCATAGAGGCATGACTCGCCTTAAGTAACATTTGATAAGAATTACCGAGACGTGATGATATAGAACGAAGCATCGAAAGGAGTGCGAGTAGATGAATGCACACATATTTACCAAGAGAAAAGAAAAGCAAACCTTAAAATTTGAGAAGAGAATAAATGAAAAGTTAATGACTATGCTTAAAAGGGCAAACTCAAATGAAGATGATGAGGAGATGTTAAGATTGATGAGAGAGATTAAAAAGCACCTAGAGCACGTATGTAAGAAGTTAAGAGTTAAGAATTGCTAATAGAAGAATGCGAGCAGGATCCTCAAACGTAGACAAATCTAGGGACATGTATAGTTTGTGTTGAACCTATCTATTCGTGCTGAACCTATACCATCAGACTGTATCTACACCTGTAGCCAAATCTATGTCTACTGAGCAGGATTCTCAAATCTGATTTAAATAGTTCTGATCCTTTTACATTAAAGAAGCAAGATAAAACCCAGACAACTATAAATGATGCACTAAAGGGTTGGAAAAATATCAAAAGCTTCTCAATAGACATGATGTCAAATTTATGCACTACAATTATATTCTACAATGTGACTAATGCTTTAGCAGAAGTAGATTGTGACGTTCCTTTACCTACTACTTGAGAGCTTTCCAACACCTATTTAGACTTAGAGGTTCAAAAGAGGCCAAAGATTATATTGAAATTTCTTATAACTATCAGGATGAGTATGATTGCACACTTATATATGATTGTTGGACAACACAGAATAGAATGAAAATTATTAATTTTCTTATGTATTCGATCTACGAAACAATATTTCTTGACTTAGTGAATGCAACCGACAGCTTTCAGAATGTTACATACATATGTGACTTGATGGCTAAATATGTAAATATAATTAGAGAGCATATAGTAGTCTAAATAGTTATTGACAATGAAGCAAACTATAAATCAGCTGTTGTTAACACAAAAAAGATATCTAATATGTCAAAAGAAGATATCAAAAATATTATCGTGCAAAGTCAAAATGATTACAAGATTTATATACAACAAAGGTTGTGCTAACTTGATGAGAAAAGAGACCGGTGAAAAAGAGTAAATCAGACCTGCAATCACAAGTTTGTATCTACTTTATTGCATTGAATTCTATATACGTGCATCGGAATAATTTAAGGAGAATGATCACCTTAAAAGTAAGATCCGAGAACTTTCCTAGACTCAACCCCAAAGATATAATAGTAGAGCATTGTTGCTACTGACGAGTATAAACCGGTTCACGATAAGACTTTTGACAAGATATCTTTAATGTTATCTATGTATTGAGCTATTTGTGAAAGTTTTGAGAATGATCGACAACGATGATAAGGCTAAGATTGGTTAACTTTACAGGTCCATAAACCGAGAAAAAAAGAAATAACAAAGAATAATGATAAAGTATTCAAGAAATGATGAGACATAATCAATAAATGATGGGATATATAGCTACATCAAGATATTTATTTTGCAGGTAAATACTATATTTTTAAATTTTTTAAGTAACTTAATACGATACAGATTATTTATTTACATGTAATTCAATTGCATGTTATTTTTTGAATCCTCATTTTCAATACTTTATCAGGAAACAAATGATAACGAGATGCTGGTTGTATTTAGATATGTGGTTGAGAGATTGGAACCAAACATTTCGAAACAAGTTGATATAGACAGAGAGATAAATGATTTTCAGATATTTTTATTTTGATATAAAATTTAATCTAATCATTCGTATTCTAAAATTATGCATGATAATTAAAAGTGGAGTTATACATGATGAAAGTTATTACATTCAACTCCCACAATATACAAATGAAAATAATGTAGGTCATTCCAAGTATCTATAAAAAAATTAATTCGTTGTATATTTTCATTAAATGATCTAAATTTTTTGACCCATAGAATTTTTATAGTTAAATGGTCATCAATCAGTAGGAGGGAGCAAGCTTTAAATCTTACACACTTAGTGTATTTTTAAAGCCAAATGGTCTCATCTTAATTGTGTATTTTTAAATCTTACACACTTGATTGTGTATTTTTAAAGCCAAACGGTCTCATCTTCAAAATGTGCATAAAAACCATATTCTGACTCATTCACACAACAATTCATAATAAAAATCTTTAAAAGCTGGTTTATATATAGTAGTAAGAGGCTGAGACAAAAATACAGCAAGAGAACTGAAAATCAACTAATTGTCTTGGATTAATTTTTCATAAGAACGATCTGTAGAAACTAAAGATCTAGATTAATCATTAAGCAAGACCATGCAAATAATAATCTAGATGTATAACATGAGGAATCTTAAATCATTGACCTACTCGGATTTAGCGGAAGCGTACCTGAGTCCATCGCTAATAATCTGAAAGATCCTGACGATAGCGCAACGGTCGATCTTCCAGAATAGCACGAATCAACCGGTTGGAGAATCCCTTTAGCTTTCTCCTGGTTTCTTTCCTAGCGACGGGACGTAGAAAAGACGGCTCAACTTTGTTCGTGTATTCCGGGGACCACGACCGCTAATATTTATAGGCTAGCCTCCATAGCCCTAGGGTTTCCAACTCGGCCCATCAACGAGTTGAAGCCCAATAGTCTCTACACACAAAGGTCCCACAACCTGTTTAACTCATTTAGCCCATTTAATTAATTAAAACCAGATCACTAATATATTGGGCTTAATATGACAGCGTAGCACTTATATAATTATTCACCGCATATTAGCCCAACGTTGGATTAAGATCCAACTTGTTGGATAAGTTCCAACAATCTCCCACTTGGGCTATATGCTTAAACTTTATAATTATATTTCATAGTGCATACAACCAAATAAGATCTTAACTTACTGTCATTTCTTTAATGAGTTAAGAACAATCCGGTCCATCAATTATATTAGCAAGGGATCAAAGAGATCTTCGCCGCAGCAATTGCAGCTCGACCCATCAGTGGTCACCGTGCTAATACAAAAGAATGACATGGATTATGAAGTGGATGTGTAGCGTGGAAATTACATGTAATGTGATCTAACATGTCTATTTCCTTAACCTTAGTGAGATCATAAACAAAACAAAATCGGAGTGAAGCCGAACTGAAACCAAAAACTTTATTTCTGATCAGAAAATAACCTCAAGCTTAAGCTGGAGACTTAATTTTGTCTATCATATGAGCACCCAAAAGAACAAACTCCCACAAAACTGAATGTTCTTAATGAAATGACATCCATATGAGTAGCTAGCTCATAAAACCTTTTGGATGACATTTCCTTACTATAACGGATCCGTAATTACATGGTTTGTTCCGATGTGCTCATTAGACAATTATACACTCCTATTAATCAATCTAGGAACTTGATCTCTGAATATCTAAACTTTGTCGAGTTCCTGTTGTTGCTGGAATATAAAACTGCAGACTTCATTGTCACTAAATAAACTGTGTGGTGTTTCAACACCATCCCTAATTTGCAGCATAGTAACAAAATATGCAGATATATTTCATGATTTGGATGTCACATAATGTGATGAAATCTAAAGCCATGTCAGAAGAGACTATATAAAGGGACCATTTAGATCTCTTCTAGTAGATGGCACCTAACATAGATTTTCATACATTCTTTGCATCCAATAAATGATCAGAGTCAGTATACCAAAATGATCTCAAACTCTTTTGACTACTGATCCTTGAACATGTAACCCTTTTGTTCTCCATAAATACCGTATGACACATTTGGCTGCTGTCAAATGGTCAACTCCTGAACTTAACAATCTGCCCAACACACCTGTAATATATGCAATAACCAAATGCATATAAAACTGAGCATACTTTAGACTCCCTATTGGTGAGATATAGGAAATCTTCTGAAGATTATTCTCAGGGCAATTATTGAGACTAAACTTGTCTCCCACAGAACTTAGCATTCATTACCACATAGATATTATATAAATTACATGCTCCCACAGAACTTAGATAACATCATTAAATATCATCTCAAAACCGAACGAGGTGATCACTTAATGAAATTTAATGTATCAGTAACGATATTGAAATGCTCTACTAATGCTATTATAAACCTTATAGAGTCTTTCATGAAAAGCCCAATAGAAAGTCTCTTTACACATTAATGCATTCTTTTCCGTATAAAGTCTTTGAGTGATACGCTTTAAATCTTTTCTTAATACCCTTTTGAATTCCCTTTTGATTGTAAAAGACTATTTACAATCAATAGGTTTCAAACCTTATGGCAATGAGAAAAATATTTTAAGTATCATTTAAAGACTTTCTTAATTAATGCAATAATCAATTTTAGATATGTAGAACTTTTATGACTTGATGTAAGTCGAACTTCCATCATCCTAATGTCAACAGTGAGCTTGTCATCTCTTTAATGGATTTCCTGAATGGCAATTAGTGCTTTGAGGGTGCTAGAGTTTGTCCTTATGAACAATTTCCCGAGTAGGAGGAATTGCAACATTATCTTGAATTTATTGTGTCTTGAACAATGTCAGGAATACCATCCCGAACAATGCCAACAACACCTGTGTGGATATAATCCTCTTCAGGAGTAATGTCACTAACTAAATTTCCCCCCTCAAACTCAGCATCCTCAAATAGGTGTGCATTTCCTAATTCGTTAATTAACTTAATAGTGGGATTATGTAAAATCATACAAAATAATATCAACTTTAAAACTATTCAACAAAATTAGAAAATCATTAGCATTATGTCCTATTACTTTATTAGGCTTATAAAGCCTTACTTTAGTTGGACATATCCAAACATGTAATTGATTTATTTGTTGAAACTTTATTAAGGATATAAGCTGCAATCAAAATATAACTGAATTCTAAACTGTTATTCTTTCATTACAACACATGTACTTAAACTGCAGGAATCTTAGAAATAAAGCAACATTTCCAAATAAATGAAGATTATAATGATCTTTTAAAGAACTAGAATAAACTAATTTTGAATTAAGCGACAACCAACTTTTCCATTCAAAATTGAACACTTATAACCAAATTTGTTCAAAATAGAAATGGAAATCCAAATTCCGTTAAAAACGGTACATAATAGTCTCATAAAATTCAAATACAATCTAGCACTTAAAAGAAATAATCTAAATTTTATGTGCCTCTACTTGAACCATCTTGCCATTGACCATATCGATGTATCTTTCACCATCATTTGGCTTTTGGCATCTTAGGCAATCCTGCATAGACACAATGATGTGAATGGTTACACCAAAATCTTTCCATCACGTGTCTATAAGTACCCAAGGTTGCATGAAAAGAAATTATGCTAGAATTAAACCAAATTTCGCAGCATACCTTTCTTATCTTTTAGTGGTAGAGATCATATGAGCACTTTCTGTCTTCCTTGCTCAAGCCTGTTCTCTTCCTGGACACAGTGCGAGATGAGCTCATCCAGAGACCAAGTCTCATCCTTCAGATTGTAGCTCATCTTAAACTGGTTGAACTGTGATGGAAGAGATATCAAAACAAAATGCACTAGCAGAGCCTCAGAGAGGTCTGGCTGAAGTGCTTTCAACCTTGAAGCAACATTAGACATCTTCAATATGTGCTCCCTAATGTTTCACGTACACTTATACCGCATTGAATTTAGAATTGTCAAGAGTATACCAATTTCACCCCTTTCATTCTTGACAAATCTATTTTCAACATCAGAAAGGAATCCTTTAGCTGTAGTAATTTTATCTGAAATAGTGCCCCTGAGATTTTCTGGAATGGCAGAAAAATTTTCAGGAATAATAGCTGAAAAGAGAACAAGTAAAAACAATTTTAACATGTTCATATGAGTATTAAACAAAGCAACACCAAATTCAAATTAATGTTATTTTCCCATCTCAAGACATCCCCCACTAGCCCAATATTTATCTTTGGATAATCTATTGACTAGTCACTGACATCTTGTTGTAGCAATCAGACAATGACAATAATAACATGCCAAAAATAAAACTTCCTTTGGGCCGAATTAAATTTGCATGCATTGAACTCACTAATCATCACCTTGTCTATTGCCACAGGTGCGCATGAAATGGTATAGAACGGTAATCTTCCTTTGGGCCGATTTAGCATTCTTACGCAAATCACGGGCACATTAGATTCTTTTTATATTCATGAAATGAAATAATGCAAATCAACAGAGCCCACTTTGGCGAGGTGATGATTGCACGAAGTCATTTCAAAAATATATACTTTTGCAAAATTTGAATCTAAGTCGCAATTTAATACATGAATATACTTTAAGTGGAGATATTCAAGTCCACTTTTATTCAAAATCAAATTTAAGGCAACCAAAATTTTCATACAAAAGTATTTATTTAACTTGTTATATTTCGAAAATGAAATTAATCTTCACAAGAAAACCCACTTTGGTGAGTTGATGATCCAATCAATCCATATTCGAAATATATATGATGAATTGTGCCAAAAATAAATGAATTCGAAACTAAACTGAATTTAACACAAAATGATTACATCAAGTGGAGATATAAATAAGAACCATTTATTCCACCTTTCTAATCATTTATTTTGAGTTAAATAAAATCCATAGATTCAACACAAATTTTCTTCTTAAAATGGGGTATATTAGGTGTACTAATGTGTATATGAACATACATATAAAGTTATATATATAAATACACACCCTATCCCATTTTATATGTAACTTTAAAATGTGTCAAATTTCCTTAAGGCCATTTGGTTGATGGTTAGTGCACAAAAAATTCTTTAAGGCCTTTTAAACTTATTCTTAAGGAGAAATATACGTTAAACCTTTTTATTTACTCCCGAAGAAAACACCTGAATTTTGTGTTTTAATTTAAATCTAAATTTAGGCAATCTGAATTTTCATACCGATGTATGAAGTCAACTTGTTATATACCGAAGTATATATATATGGTTTTAAGCCTTAAACTTAGAATTTAAATTTATTTTGCACATTTAACACAAAATTTTATCTTTGAGGAGAAGTATATACATTTAAACGTCTTATTTCCTCCTTCAATCCATATTAAATTCAATATTGGGCAACCAATCATACAAAAGTATGTATTTAACCGTTTATGTTCCGAAATAATAATAATTTAACAGTAAAGCCCACTTTGGTGGGATCCCGTAATAATTAAAATTATTTTGAAACATATAAACTAATTTGCCCAAAAATTGAATTCAAATTAAACTGAACTTTAATGTAAATATATTTGAAAAGCCTTTTATTTACTCCTTCGATCCGTTTAAAATTCATCCAGGCAACTGATCATACTAAGAATGTATTTTTAATCCGTTTACATTCCGAAATAATAACAATTTTAGTAGTGGAACCCACTTTGGTGGAATTTCACAAAAATTAGAATTATTTCGAAATGTATATATAACTGAATTTTTGCCTAAAGAATTTAAAAACGGAATAAACTTAATTTCAACGCACAAATAAACCGAATGAGGAAATATACACAAGATGGCCTTTTATTTCCTCTTGTTATTTGTGCATTAACATATCCAAAATTGGGCTTTAACAAGAAATTAATTGTATCCCCAAAACAAGGTTCAAACATATCAAGAAAAATTCAATTTTAAGCCCAAAACTGTGAAGTGCCCAAAACATGCCCAAATTAGAAGCCCATATACTGGAAAATTAAAATTATTTTGAAGAATTAACTGTTTGGGCCCAATTTGGCCCAAAAGTCTGCTAGGGTTGGAAACCCTAGCAGATTTGGCCCATCCAGAGGTCAGCCGCCTGATAGGGGCGGCAGCGGCTGCCCCTTTTCCGACCAACAGGGGCGGCGGGGGGCCGTCCCTTTTCCGACCAACAGGGGCGGCGGGGGCCGCCCCTTCTCTGCGACGCGCAGGCGCTAAGGGCGCCTGCCGTCGTCAATCAGGGGCGACAACCGCCGCCCCTTATCATCTGATCGCAGGGGAGGGGCGGCGGGGCGCCGGCCCCTCCCCGGCCGTAGGGGCCGAATGGGGGCGGCGAACCGCCGCCCCCTTCCCCGTTAAAATAACACAGCAGGCCCCCCGGAGGGGGGGCCTCTGTTTCGATCGGAAGGGGGTAGGGCACCCCCTTCCGTCGCCGGAAGACGTCCGACGGGGGCGGCGATCCGCCCCCTCTGTGAAACCAAACGGGGGCGGCGATCCGCCCCCTCTGAACCCTAACGGGGGCGGCCAGCCGCCCCCTCTGTTCGTAACCGTCGGTGGGGGGGCTGGAAGCCGCCCCCCCCCCCCCTGTTTCCCTTTTTTTTAATTATCTTACAGGGGCGGCGAAACCGCCCCTTTCTGATCTGTGACGACGCCGGCAACGCCGGCGCCGTTCTTCCGACGGGGACGACAGAGCCGCCCCTCTTTTGCTGTGTCGGGCGGCGGCCGACGGGCCGCCCCCGATCTAGGGTTTTTTTGGAAAAATAATCAAAAAACCAAATTTTGCACAGATCCGAATAGAAAACAGATTAAAAATCAGATTTTTATCAGATCTATTATGAGCAGACAAAAATTTAAGATCCACAGCACGGTGGCTCTGATACCACTTGTAGAAACTAAAGATCTAGATTAATCATTAAGCAAGACCATGCAAATAATAATCTAGATGTATAACATGCGGAATCTTAAATCATTGACCTACTCGGATTTAGCGGAAACGTACCTGAGTCCATCGCTAATAATCTGAAAGATCCTGACGATAGCGCAACGGTCGATCTTCCAGAATAGCACGAATCAACCGGTTGGAGAATCCCTTTAGCTTTCTCCTGGTTTCTTTCCTAGCGACGGGACGTAGAAAAGACGGCTCAACTTTGTTCGTGTATTCCGGGGACCACGACCGCTAATATTTATAGGCTAGCCTCCATAGCCCTAGGGTTTCCAACTCGGCCCATCAACGAGTTGAAGCCCAATAGTCTCAACACATAAAGGCCCCACAACCTGTTTAACTCATTTAGCCCATTTAATTAATTAAAACCAGATCACTAATATATTGGGCTTAATATGACAGCGTAGCACTTATATAATTATTCACCGCATATTAGCCCAACGTTGGATTAAGATCCAACTTGTTGGATAAGTTCCAGCACGATCCATTGGAGGAAATGGACCAGTGAGATAAAAGACATGATACTCGATATTAAAGACAATCTTTGATTAGACGAAGCACTTGCAGAAGCAGAATTGATAGGGATCGGAATTTGTAATTTTAGTTGTATTTTTATTTTATTGAGTCACTTTGTTTATATTGAATGTTTAGGAGTTTTAGTATTTTGGGTGAGTTTAGTCCCCGTCGGATGGGTTAGGATAAGTTTTGGGGTTGTAAGGCTATATAAAGGCCACTAGCCTTGTTATTTTTAATCAATGAATGAATGAATGAAATCAAAGGAAATTTTCCTTAAACCTGTGAAAGGTCCACTCTTCCTTGGTGCGAAGCCTTGGAATCCTTGGTACGAAACCAAGAACCCTAAGTTATCCACTTCTTCCCCAAAGCATCCACCAAACCCCTAAAATTCTCCACCAAATCCCTAGATCCCACCACGTCATGCATCAATTTGGTATCAGAGCCGAACGAATCCTTTATTTTTTGAAAATCTTCCCCCAATTTGTCCAAAAAAAAATCAAAACTAACCCTACTCTTCGGCTCAGCCGCCTTCCCCCACAAAAACAAAACAAAAAAGTCCATGCTGCTACAATAATTTCTGCGCAGCTACAGTAATTTCGGCGCCGCTACAGTAATTTCAGAGCTGCTATAGTACCCGACACATTTCCTGTTACAGTAGTTTTTGTGATTGCTACAGTGCCGCTACAGAAATTTCTGCGCAGTTTTTGTGTTTTTGACAGATTCTGGATCCGTTTGAAGCCCGAATTCAGTGCGGGTTGCGCCAGTAGGTAGCTGACTCAGCCGGCTACGCATAGGTAACATCCATACAAGCAAATCTTTTCTAAATTATGGGATACACTAGTAATTACTACGATGATTATTACAATAACTATACTCCCCGAACAAATTTTGAGCTTGAGAAGTGGAAACAATTACCATTCTTTTATGGCTTTAAGGATAAATTTGAGTATGATGATTGGGAGTAGAATAAATTCTTCTCCCATTTTGATGAATCTGACGAAGAAAAATATAAGTATGCATATCTCAAGCTAGGTGGAGAAGCGCTATCTTGGTACTTGAATCTTTAAGTTTCTTATCATTGATGGTCAACATTCAAATCCGCTCTTCGATGTCGATATTCTTCCAAGCATCGGCACATTTC
Organism: Scilla litardierei; assembly: GCA_030789695.1. Taxonomy (NCBI): domain Eukaryota; kingdom Viridiplantae; phylum Streptophyta; class Magnoliopsida; order Asparagales; family Asparagaceae; genus Scilla; species Scilla litardierei. Next base: position 124,015,398 of record CM061138.1, read on the forward strand.
CCAGGCATCCCCAGCTATCCTTAAGCCTGATAGTAAGAGAGGATCCTATAGAGCTGATACATGAGATACGTGGCGTTCTTCTTCAAGCATACAAACTTAAGCCAGAGCCCACGGCAAAGGTTGATTCAAGTCCTGAGGCAAAGCATGATCACGATGTAGAGATTGAGGCACAATTAGAGTCAGAGCCTGAACCTGATACTGATTCAGTACTACAGTCTGAGCCTGAAGCAGATTTTGATCAAGTGCAACCTAAGTGACAGGCCGTCTGTTTGACACGCAAACTGGGACGGGGATACTAGAATTAGAATTTATAAACCGCAAGCGCACGATGTCGAAGTGTGACTTGGGGGTCGATCACGGGGAGGCGTGTGTTGTACTTGCAAACATTCAGGAACCGGATCACCCGGTGGATAAGCCAGCCTATTCTCGATTGGTTGTCACGATTGTAAACTATTAGAACAGATGTAAAGTGTAAAAGGTCACCTAGGATTTTGGCTTTCGCCCTAATCATAGATTCTCGCTATTACGACCGAAGGATAGGAATATGACCGAATGCTAGGGTTTGGCGGTGAGACGTTGCCTCTAAAAGTGGTACCTAGCGTCCTATGGTCCCGATATTCCGGTCGATGCCCAGGATGATACGCTAGGTCTACCCGGCTTCGGATGGTGGGCATTCTCATGTCCAACACCATCCGACTCCGGGAGCACTAAGATCGCAACGATCGCTCCCAACATTTCGTACAAGCCGTTCCCACGTGCAAGGACTCAATGCCAACACTAGGGGGTGAGCTATGGCTAGAGAATCAAACTCCCGTTTTATTTCCTCTTGGCCCAACGGTCAAAAGCGGTCTTTCTCCCGCCGATGACAATGAAACGCCCCCGCGTAACCATCAAAATCCCTAGATCCAATCGGATCCCTAGACCTATGGCCGTTTTAGGAAGGACCCACGAAGGGGCTTCCACCAATGTCTAAGATTGAAGAACTACTCACTAAACATGGTAGCAAATGCAATAACAGAAGATATAGCCATAAGAATTGAAATCAAGCAATTGTTTACCGTAGAAAATAGAAGCATTAAACACAATATCAAAATATGAAAATGATCAAAGAACTTACACTAAGTGTTAATTGAAGCAGCTGAAAAATCCCTAAAACATCTTAAAAAGTGGGGACTGCGTTTTTGGGAAAACCTAGCACTATTTATACAAGTGGGCAAGATGCCAGGGAATATTCCCACAAAAAGACAAACACGGACACCCACCCGATCGGGTGAGACTTCACCCGATCGGGTGAAACGACGGAAAAATATTTCTTCAGCTCTGATAAATCTCACCTGATCACTGAACAGATCGAGTGAGTCTTGGATTTCTTGATCTTGGGAATCAGCAGCAGCTGACCCAATTGGGTGAAAATGCCGACCCGATCGGGTCACAATACATGACCCGATCGGTTGACAAGTCAACCGACTGGGTGAGCCTTGGCCTTCAAAACTGCACTCTGTCATACATCCACCCGATCAGTGAACCGATCGGGTGGTAGTCTCTTATTCAGCACTGACATAGACTGCATGACCCGATAAGGTGGCTGTTCCACTCGATCGGGTGAGAGCTGATACATAGTCATTTTTGACGAATGGCTCTCGGGATCTCGTGCGACACTTCCCGTTGCTCCGAGGGACTCATAATGTTGGCCATATATGTCCCCTGCGCTAGCAATGCCCTGCAAATGCACATAAACTCAACGAAAGTAAAAAGAAACTAAAAACACAAAGAAACAGATACGAAATAACGAAAAGCGACGGAAAACGATGGAGAAGACGTGCATGAATATATAAAATATAAACACACGTCAAAATCCACCAAGCTGAACTCTTCCTCGTCCTCGAGGAAGACGAGTGAGCATAGAAGCCTGGCGGGAGAAAATAGAAAGAGAGAAACAGAAACAGAAAAAGAAATCCTAGATTACCCGTCAGAGCCAACGGAAACAAATACAACACACTAAGCAAGCATGCGAGAAGCATAACACTAAGCCCAGGAATACGAGTTCCTACTAGTGTCGTGGGTTCACGCGGTGAAGCGCGAGTGAGTGCGGTTGTAAGCTAGCCAACGGTGTAACTATCTAAATCATGTGATGAAGCTCCATATACACATGTCCATGGAATGACCCAAATATCTTAATCAATTCGAGTTTACGGTGAATAATAGTTCAAGCATGCATGAGAATAGAGTAAGAATAGAAGCACGTCATATGTTCGGGACTCTACTGCTAGAAACTAGGAAATCACCGCACGTTGCCGAGATGATTACTAGAAAGCTCATATGCCAAGTGTGTTCGAAAACGAAAGGGGTTGAGTAGGTTTGGAGGAGAGTACTTAGTACAAATTCTTGCCTCCCCTTTATTCACGGCGGTAGGAGTGATATTTACAACAGAATTTTTTTGGTTTTTGAATTTTGGCTATACATATCCTTTCTTTTCTCTTTTTTTTGTTTTGGATTTTCCAATTTTTTTTTTTGGATTTTTGGTAGAAGTAGGAAAATGTGTATTCTCCAAAAGCGGGAGAACGATGCGCTAGTAAGTGGCAAAATTGTGTACTCTCCCAAGTGGAAGTGCAATACACGACGAGGGGATTTGCACCAAGCAAAACAAAAAAAGAATTCGAATTCTAAACACTTGGCAAAAGGCGTTTATCGTGGATCAGAGCGCAAGCAACATGAGTTATCCTAGTCCTATTGGTAGAGTCCCAACACATGCGATTTGAAGCGTACATATACCGTATGATTCATGTATACTGAAGCAGAAAGTAGAAGCAATATACCGCATATTTGAAATTGAAGCATGATAGTCTAGGATCCATGGATAGGCATATAAAACAAAATCACGACCTAGAAGCTGACCGACGCCCCGTTTAATGTTTGGGCGTGGTGTCGTTTTACCGCAAGTGCACGGTTAGTGTAGGGTGCGGGTTTATCGACCTCATGGAGGTAGATGGCTTGAATGGCTACTAGCCTCGCCTAGGTTGTGTGATAGCTACACGGATGATATGGGTGGAAGTGTAGAAATAAAAGAAATAAATAAAAAGACAATAAAAGAATCCCCGCTAACACATGCTAGAGCACTCATGACACTTGGCATTTAACTTGACCTAGGGTGAGACATTGCCCCTAAAGGTGGTACCTAGCGTTCCATAGGCCCGATATTCCGGTCGATGCCCAGTACGCTAGGTCTACCCGGTTTCGGACGGTGGGCATTCTCATGTCCATTAACACCTTTCGCAACCGGGAGCATTAAGGCCACAATGATAACTCTCAACATTTCGTCCAAGCCGTTCCCACGCACAAGGATTCAATGTCTACGCTAGGGGCGTGAGCTGTGGCTAAGGAGTCAACCGCCAAGTTTATTCCCCTTGGCCCAATGGTCAAAGGCGGTCTTTCTCCCGCCAATGACAATAAAACGTCCTCGCGTAATCCTAATGGCCAAATAGGTCGAATGTGATTTCTAGCAATACATCAAAGCGGATCTTGGCTGGACAAGACACCGGACCCCAATCTCCAACACAACTAGTGTATTGCCGTACGAATTAGACTCAGATTGCTAGAAATCCCTATTGACACATTCCATCGAACACATACCATGCAATCAAGTCAAACGTAAATCCCAAGCATCAATCCTACTCTAACCCGTATTAGGGTTCATCAAACGCTACTCAATGATGAAGAACATGATAGCAATCAATAAATCCAAACAAACATTCATCAAGCAAAATGAAAATAACACAAAACAATGAAAATGAGAGAAAAGATACTTATCTTGCAATTGAATCACCAATCCTTTACAAGATTTATTGAAGTAGAAAACCTAATCTAACCTAGCCTAAAGCTCCCAAGAAAGGGGAAGAAAACTGCTGAAAAAATGGGGGAGGAACTTCCTCAAGTCGTGCCCCATCGCCCCCTCAAAACCCTCACGGTTCGGGTCCAAAAACCCAGCAAAACTGCCAAAACAGGCCCACCCGATAGGGTGGAAGTTCACCCGATCGGGTGAAAATAAACAGAGATGCACAGCTGAAATTTGGCTCAACCGATCGGCCACCCGGACACCCAACCGATCGGTTGAAGTGAAAATCTAGACAGCACCCACTTTCAGCACACAGATGCGCTCAGAAAATTCCAGAAAAATGTAGAAAAATCAGATTTGGGCATGCGACCTATCGTTGGAAAGCTAACGACGATGTCGATGCAAGAAAAATAAGAGATCGCCCAAAATCCCACTGGAATGATAGCAGATCTTCAATGAATGCATCAGCAGTGCGTGAAAGGGGAAGAAAAGGCCACCCAATCGGTTGAAGCATCAACCGATCGGGTGAGCTGCTTGTCGCTTTGGCCATCGGGCTTCAGAAGCTTCAACCGGGCACTGAGGCGAGCGGGGTGACGTGACCGGGTCGTGAATTGTTGATCTTCAGCTTCAGATGAACCGATCGGGTGAGATATCACCCGATCGGTTGGAATTAAGCTCAAAAAGACAGAGAGCTCTGTCGATCTCACCCGATCACTGAACCGATCGGGTGAGCTGCTCTTCTCTTCAGCTCCTGTCCGGGTCGGATACGCGTGCATCAACCGATCGGGTGGCTCTGTCCACCCGATCGGTTGAGGGCTGAAATATGGATTTCTTCGTCGTTTGGCCCTCTGGATCACGCAACTCCTCCCGTTCCTCCGGGGACTCATGATATCTTCTTTATACGTCCCCAACGCTGGCAATCTTCTGCATTTACACAAAAACACAAAGAAGTGAAAGAAACTAAAAATCACAAGAGAAAGGGTACGGAACGACGGAAAACGGAAAATCACAAAGAAGACGTGCGTGAATATATAAAATATAAACGCACGTCAAAATCCCCCAAGCTGAACCCTTCCTCGTCCTCGAGGAAAACGAGTGAGTAGGAGCTCGGAGGGAAAAAATAGATAGAGAGACAGAAAGAGAAAACAAAAACCTAGATCGCCCGTCAGAGCCAACAAAATCAAACACACCACACTAAGTAAGCATGCGACAAAACACAACACTAAACAAAGGAATATGAGTACATACAAGTGTCGTGGGCCCACGCGGTGAAGCGCGAGTGAGTGTGGTCGTGTACTAGTAAACGGTGTCATTATCTACATTGTGCAATAAAGCTCCATATACACATACCCAAGGAAAGACCCAAATATCGATTCAATTCGAAATTGTGGTGAATATTAGCTCAAGCATGCATGAGAAGAGTATAAGAATAGAAGCGTATCATGCATCGGGGACTCCACAGCTAGAGACTAGGAAATCACCACACTATTGCCTAGATAATCGCTAGAAAGTTCCTATGCCAAGTGTGTTCGAAAACGATGGAGGTTGAGAAGGTGTGGAGTAGAACACTCGATGCAAATTCTCGCCTTCCCTTTATTCTCGGTAGATAGGAAAAATATTCACACGGGAATTTTTTTGGGTTTTAGGTATTTGTATTTTTTGGATTTTTGGCTATACATATATCATTTTTTTCTTCTCTTTCCTTTTCTCTTTTTTTTGGGTTTTCCTTCTCTCTTTTTTGGATTTTTGGGATTTTGGGATATATACATATGTACTCTCCCAAGTGGGAGAACGGTACACAACGAGGGGATTTGCACCAAGTAAAACAAAAAAAATCGGATTCTAAACACTTGGGCAAAGGAGATTTTTCTCGCTAATCAGAGCACATGCTAAATGGGTTATCCTAGACCTAATTGTGAAATCCCGACACATGCGAATTGAAGTATACGATATAAATATATTCCATGCATATAGAAGCAGACAGTAGAAGCAAATACCGCATATTCAAATCGAAGCATGATAATCTCGGTGTCAACCAAGGACAGGTATATAAATCAAAATCACAAAGTAGAAGCACACCACTAGCTAGTCACGACACACGACTCACATAAAAGCAAAGTGGACCCACGAAGCGGGAAATGCAAGAGGACTCGGCTTCCTAGGGTTAGTGAATGTGATCGTCGTAGCTATGCTAGGTGTGTGTGTGTAGTTCTGTGGCAGTTCATCATATGGGATCATATCTAGGAGAGAGAACAAAAGATGAGAAGAATAAAAGAAAAAACACGAAGGAAAACGACTCAAAAACGAAGAAAAAGACACAACTAACGCACGAAGTGCGACTCCCCCAAGCTGAAACTTGCATTGCCCTCAATGCAATAGTAGTAAATACGGGAGGGCAATGAAAATGGGGGGAATACGCACCTACACAAGAAAATGAAAAACTAGGAAATCACACAAATGAAACTGAAAAATAAAAAGGTGAAGAAAAAGAAACATAAAAAGGTAGAAAAGCACATATACACGACACGTATAAACAGGCACACAACGGAATCACACGACAACACACATGAAATTCGATTTCCCCCCAAGCTGGACATGACAATGCGAGCAATATAATATGATCATGGTGATGCAAAAATATGCTAAGGGGAAGATCGGAAAAGAAAAGGAAGAAGAAAGAAATCAAAATGCAGGAGAGGGACTGTCCTCGTCCTCCTCGGTAGAAGATGGGGGTGAAATGATAGAAGGGCACGACATGATGGGTTATTATGATGCAAAAGCAAACCCTAGATACGCTTCCCTCGCTGATGAGAGGAGACGAGATTATTCTAATCTAAACTAAAAAGCTGTAAATTTCTACACTACTAGATTAGGATACAACTGAGCATAGGTGGATCCAGAATCTGGAGTGGGGCAGGTAGCTGCTCTAATTGCTCCTTCTGTGGCTCCGCCAAAAGCGTTGTGCCACGTGCTAATGGACCCAAGCAATGCACCTCCAAGCATCCTTAGTAGGTGTCCACCTGTGACCTGTAAAGGACGAGGTGCATTAGTCTATGGCAAGAAATCATTTCCCAAAATAAATGTAGTCCAGAGATAGTCGCCGGTATATGATGGGAAAATGTATGAAATGTGGCGAATACTCCCTGGAAATGGTATGCTATCCTCTATGCTAGTGACGATCAAATCCCCGCTCTCCAAGTGAAGTGGCTGTCCAGATGGTGACACACCGCAGCATACCTCAAGGAAAGTTGATCTTGTGTCCTGCGAGAGATATGGTGTGTCAAAAACATATAAGTCTAAAGAAATAGGACGTGAAAAGCGAGACTTAAATGTGGAGTTAGAGTATGAAAATCTCCCTGAATAGGGGCAATATGCTCAAGTAGATGCTCAGCCGCAGGAGTAGAGAGTGACGGTAGAGGTAGATGTGACTCGGGCTCCATGAAGTGGACCATCACATTGTTAGGAACCAACCAAAGATCCAATTTTTATAGCAAAATAACAAAGAGAAAACAAGATAATTGAATACAAAAAGGTGTATTCTCCTCCCAAGACGCCTAGAGGACGTCCGCACTCGTCTAGATCTAGAACTACTCCTAATGGACGCTCAATAGAATTCTCTCCAATATTAAGCATGAGAAAAGAAGAGAAGGCTACCCCCTATTTATAATAGAAACCATGACAATCCTAAACCAAGTAGGACTAGTCCGGCTAATCCTACTCCAAGGAGGACTCGGGGTGGGAGGGGGAATCCTACTCCAAGGAAGACTCGGGGCGGGAGGGGGAATCCTACTCCAAGGAGGACTCGGGGCGGGAGGGGGAATCCTACTCCAAGGAGGACTCGGAAAGGGCAAGTACAAAAAAGAGGGTCGGGTGTAACCCGCATGGGTTTGGGCACAGGCCCATCAAGTAATTTCTCCCCTCCTTAGCCGTGCATGGATCTAACATTACTCCGCCCCTGAAAATCCACCTTGTCCTCAAGGTAGTGCATGGAGTGTGGGTGCCATCCATCACACGTATTGCATGTCTCCTCCCGGATCGAAAGGATGAGATTGGTCTCCACCACCTTCATCAACGCCTAGATAAAAGCCACGGTCACCACCAGTCAGATCTGAAGGCCCTCTATATCCAAAACTGAGATGTTAACGCTCTGAAAGACTTTGAACTGAAAACCAATGGCCTTGGGGCCCACGCCGCCCTCCCAGAAGCTCAAATGCTCGCTGTTTTGGGCCCAGAAAGTTGAAAAATCGCTGTCCGCTGCATCGGAGGATCTGTCGTCGATGCTGAAGGGGCTGCCGGGCCTTGCAGGGCCACGGCAGGAGTCTGTACGGGCTCCTTGGCTCCTGCCGGGCCCTGCAGGGGCCTGCCGGGCCTGCCGGGCCCCTGCCGGGCCCTGCAGGGGCTCCTGTGACCCCTGCAGAATTTCTGCAGGGCGGCCAGCCCCTGCAGAAATTCTGCAGAGGGCGTGTCCGCCTTCTTGAGATGACGGCTAGGGTTTGCTCGCCTTGGGGACTCGTCCTCGTCTTCCGCGGCCGCCTTTAAATCTGGATTTTCACCGCCATCGGATTCAAATCTGAAATTTGCAGATCTAAAAATTTTCTCTTCTTCCTCCGTCGCCTTCAGATCTGGATCTGAAAATTTCAAATCTGAAATTTCTAGATCTGGGCTTTTCTCCTCCAAAGGTGACGTCTTTTGCCCAAAATTAGGGTTTTTGCCGTCGTGGATGCGCGTCGTCAATAGCTCCATGATTTTTGCAAATTGCTCGTCGTTCTTTGCTTGTCTTGCCTTCATGTGCTCGATGTATTCCACCAATTCGTCAACCGATTTCTTTACCCCTTCAATTCCCGCCATGGATCGTCACGCGCTCTGATACCAAATTGTTAGGAACCAACCAAAGATCCAATTTTTATATCAAAATAACAAAGAGAAAACAAGATAATTGAATACAAAAAGGTGTATTCTCCTCCCAAGACGCCTAGAGGACGTCCGCACTCGTCTAGATCTAGAACTACTCCTAATGGACGCTCAATAGAATTCTCTCCAATATTAAGCATGAGAAAAGAAGAGAAGGCTACCCCCTATTTATAATAGAAACCATGACAATCCTAAACCAAGTAGGACTAGTCCGGCTAATCCTACTCCAAGTAGGACTCGGGGTGGGATGGGGAATCCTACTCCAAGTAGGACTCGGGGTGGGAGGGGGAATCCTACTCCAAGGAGGACTCGGGGCGGGAGGGGGAATCCTACTCCAAGGAGGACTCGGAAAGGGCAAGTACAAAAAAGAGGGTCGGGTGTAAACCCGCATGGGTTTGGGCACAGGCCCATCAAGTAATTTCTCCCCTCCTTAGCCGTGCATGGATCTACCATCACATCCAGGCCTTCATGCACATTCTCCTCGATGATATGCTCGTGCTCCACCAGCTACCTGATGTCCTGAATGACATCCTCATGGTTGACCACAGACCAAGGAAGGGCCAACGACAGAGATGACTGCGGAGGTGGAAGTGGAGGAGACCACTCGTATGCGGTCGTGGTGTCCTCGTCCTCACGCGCATCCTCCTCGTCGGTAAGCACAAGCTCTGTAGTCTCCTCGGCATCAGTGGAAGAATGAGGTGGCTGCGGAAGCTCTAATAGAGGAGTGCAGTGCGCGGGATCCTCATGAATGGCCGTGTCCCCGTCTCGATGCACTACCTCCTCGCGATAAGCTCTGGCTCCGCGTGTAAGGCCTCCTCAAAAACTATCAATGCGGGCTCTCTCTGGACTGGCGATGCCAGCTGCTCATGTGTGTCAACTTGTGGGGACGTATAAAGTGGGGGAGAATGCAAACAAGCAATCCAAAAAAGTAATCTACTCCCCAAAAATCATAACTGACACGGATGTCTCCCCCAATTGTTCCTGCATCCGAAACACGTTTCATAACAAAATCTGCAAAGCGTAGCTCAAACGCATCGCCAACCGTGACGCTGACTGAACCGGTGAACTTCACTGACTCCAAGAGGCCCACTAATAAGCTCTGAAATGTGTCCCCCTCTGGCGGTGCATATGATTCAATTTCCGCTTCCCCCACTGCCCCTTCGTCCATCCAACCTTCATATGCAATAGCTGTATTGTAGGATGCGGGATCGACGATGGCACTTGGTGGCTCTGGTGATATGACGAGCGACGATTCTTGCCCATAAGATGAAGAAGCAGAAACGATATCTTTGGAGATCATTGCGGCCTGAGGCATGAGCGCGTTTAATTCGGGGTCTCTTCACCGATTCCAATAGAAAATCACCCCTTTCAAGTCCGTCTCGCACTTCAATCTGATGTGCAAGTATCTCATCAATCGTCTGAGCATTCTGATCAAAACAGTATCCTCCCATCTGAGCATCAAAATTGGGTCTCCACATGGTAATATCAAAGATACATGGTCAACAAAAATAAGAAAACTAGAGAGGAGCGTCAATAAAACAAGCGAATAACAAAAGATAATATAATGGTGGGAGAAAAATTTCTTGGGTGTTTTTTAGCGTAGTCTGACGAGCCCAAGCTAAGCTAATATCAAACCGAACGCCTCCCGGCAACGGCGCCAAAAACTTGACCGGCCCCCGATTTACGGTTTGGGCGCGGTGTCGTTTTACCGCAAGTGCACGGTTAGTGTAGGGTGCGGGTTTATCGAACTCATGAGGTGGATGGATTGAATGGCTACTAGCCTCGCCTAGGTTGTGTGATAGCTACGCGGATGATATGGGTGGAAGTGTAGAAATAAAAGAAATAAATAAAAAGACAATAAAAGAATCCCCGCTAACACGGACTAGAGCACTCATGACACTTGGCATTTGACTTGACCCAGTGTGAGACATTGCCCCTAAAGGTGGTACCTAGCGTCCCATAGGCCCGATATTCCGGTCGATGCCCAGTACCTAGGTCTACCCGGTTTCGGACGGTGTGCATTCCCATGTCCATTAACATCTTCCGCAACCGGGAGCATTAAGGCCACAATTATAACTCCAAACATTTCGTCCAAGCCGTTCCCACGCACAAGGATTCAATGTCTACGCTAGGGACGTGAGCTGTGGTTAAAGAGTCAACCGCCAAGTTTATTCCCCCTTGGCCCGACGGTCAAAGGCGATCTTTCTCCCGCCAATGACAATAAAACGTCCTCGCGTAACCCTAATGGCCAAATAGGTCGAATGTGATTTCTAGCAATACATCGAAGCGGATCTTGGCTAGAGAAGACACCGGACCCCAATCCCCAACACAACTAGTGTGTTGTCGTACGAATTGGACTCAGATTGCTAGAAATCCTCATTGACACATTCCATCGAACACATACCATGCAATCAAGTCAAACGTAAATCCCAAGCATCAATCCTACTCTAACCCGTATTAGGGTTCATCAAACACTACTCAATGATGAAGAACATGATAGCAATCAATAAATCCAAACAAACATTCATCATCAAGCAAAATGAAAATAACACAAAACAATGAAAATGAGAGAAAAGATACTTATCTTGCAATTGAATCACCAATCCTTTACAAGATTTATTGAAGTAGAAAACCTAACCTAACCTAACCTAAAGCTCCCAAGAAAGGGGAAGAAAACTGCTGAAAAAATGGGGGAGGAACTTCCTCAAGTCGTGCCCCATCTTCTATTTATAAGCCCCCTCAAAACCCTCACGGTTCGGGTCCAAAAACCCAGCAAAACTGCCAAAACAGGCCCACCCGATCGGGTGGAAATAAACAGAGATGCGCAGCTGAAATTTGGCTCAACCGATCGGCCACCCGGACACCCAACTGATCGGTTGAAGTGAAAATCCAGACAGCACCCACTTTCAGCACACAGCTGCGCCCAGAAAATTTCAGAAAAATGTAGAAAAATCGGATTTGGGCATGCGACCTATCGTTGAAAAGCTAACGACGATGCCGACGCTAGAAAAATAAGAGATCACCCAAAATCCCTCTGGAATGATAGCAGATCTTCAATGAATGCATCAGCAGTGCGCGAAAGGGGAAGAAAAGGCCACCCGATCGGTTGAAGCATCAACCGATCGGGTGAGCTGCTTGTCGCTTTGGCCATCGGGCTTCAGAAGCTTCAACCGGGTGCTGAGGCGAGCGGGTGGCGTGTCCGGGTCGTGAATTGTTGATCTTCAGCTTCAGATGAACCGATCGAGTGAGATATCACCCGATCGGTTGGAATTAAGCTCAAAAGACAGAGAGCTCTGTCGATCTCACCCGATCACTGAACCGATCTGGTGAGCTGCTCTTCTCTTCAGCTCCTGTCCGGGTCGGATACGCGTGCATCAACCGATCGGGTGGCTCTGTCCACCCGATCGGTTGAGGGCTGAAATATGGATTTCTTTGTCGTTTGGCCCTCTGGATCGCGCGTGACTCCTTCAGTTGCTCCGGGGACTCATTATATCTTCTTTATACGTCCCCAACGCTGGCAATCTCCTGCATTTACACAAAAAACACAAAGAAGTGAAAGAAAACTAAAAATCGCAAGAGAAAGGTTACGTAATGACGGAAAACAACGGAAAATCACAAAGAAGACGTACGTGAATATATAAAATATAAACACACGTCAGAAGCACACCAACTAGCTAGTCACAACACACAACTCAACACAAAAGGCAAAGTGAACCTACGGAGCAAAAAATGCAAGAGAACTCGGCTTCCTAGGGTTAGTGAAGATAGTTATCGTTGTTTAGCTAAGTGTGTGTGGTTAAGTGATAGTTTCATCATGCGGGGTCATCTCTAGGAGAGTGAGAATAAAATGATGTGAAAAAAAGAAAAACACGACAAAATGACTCAAAAACGGCAAAAAAGACACGACTGACGCACATAGTGCGACTCCCCCAATCTGAACGTTGCATTGCCCTCAATGCAATAGGATGAAGTGCAGGAGGGCAACGAACGATGAGAGGGAAGTACGCACAGACAAAGAAACGGAAAAACATGAAAAACACAGAAAACGAGACGTGGAAAAATAAAGAAAATAAAGACAGACACGGACTAGACAAAAGACACACACAAGCACACAAGGCAAGCACACGGCAAACATACATGACACGACCACAAACACAAAATATAGACTCCCCCAAGCTGATCTCAACAATGCCTGAAAAAGATATGATCGCGATGAATCAGAAAAACTGGCTAGGGCGAAAATAAAAAAAAGAAAATCAAGATGCAGGAGCAGAAGGCTCCTCATTCTCCTCGGAGGAGGGGTGTGGTCGGGAGAATGTGTGGGAGAGATGACAGGTGTGCGAAGAACCGGAAAAGGAGATCGAGATCGTGCACGTGTGGGCTCGGTGGGGATGGGAATGATGGGTGGGGTGTCGGTGGTAACGAATGGTGGTAGGGATACGACAATTGATGAAGAGGGCGGTGGTAATGATTTCGCTCGCACAACGACTTGTTTCTTGCGACGCGAGTAGGCGGTGATGGTAGAGGTGTTAGATGGTGGAAGATCATCAGTAGGAGATGGAAGCGGTGGGTCAACGGTAGTGGTAGATAAGGAAGTAGTGGTGATGGGGGGTAAAAAAAGTGGTGGGAAGGGAAACAGTGGTGGTATCGGACACTGGACGAATAGGTGGAGGGGACGATCGTCTAGGAGGCGACGGAGGAGGTGATGGTGGTGGTGATGGTGGTGGAGTGTCGTAGATATGGTGGAGTGTCATAGATATGGGTCAGAAGACGGAGAATGGTGGCTACGTTTTGCTCGAGAGAGAGAGAAAATGGGGATGTGATAGAAAAGAGGTAGATGGATCTGAGGGGGCAGAGGAGGATGCGCCAGCATGCAAAGCAGCAATCTCAGCCTCGAGAGCGAGGCGAGCAGAAGTGGCACTGCACACAGCAGAGTGTGTGCCGACAGCAGCAAAATGGGTGCCGGCGGTAGTGGTCGTACCGACACGAGAGGCTAGGCCACACAGGGCCATAGTTAAAGCCTCGGAAGAAACAGCAGTAGTAGCCGGGATGGTGGTACTGGGTTCAGCCCCAGGGTCTCCTCTGAAATCAGGAATTTCGTGCTCGCCAAAATAGGCGGCAGGAGAAGGTGATCGCAGAGCGCCAGGAAGATCGAACTGAAGGTGCAGTCTCCCACAAAATCAGGGTCAGGTAGGAATGACCAATCTGCCGGAAGCTCAATAGTAACGTGATCAGGGTTCGACAGAATGGTATAAGGTGCGGGGGGATGGCCATAGTGAAAAGCGAATCGGCCGCCGCCGAGCGGCTTGACCATGTGAGCGTGCTGCAGGACATCAATGTCAATATGGGTAGATCATGTGGCACGGACCAAATCGGATGGGATCTCGATGTTGAAAGGTGGATGTTGGGCAATGAGTGTGATGAGGCCACCACAACAATATTTGCCCTTGTTCGCGCGGCTAATGTCAACTAGTTTTTGAATTAGCCACGAGACATCATTGATGCGAACGCGCGGTGCCTCAAAAGAAATCCCGTCAACACCGGGAATAAAAGGAAAAGTCATCGCCCAAAAAATGAAAAGATCTGGAATGGTCACCCTGCCGGACTCATCCCGTGGAAAGAAAGTGCTGGAAATAATGCGATGGGTGAGGCGGAAGACTGGGTGAATAATCAAAAGGCCTTGGCCTTGGCCCTAGGATATTGATCGTGCAAGGTAAGATGTTTCCAAAAGAAGTTGACGTCAAAGTCGGCATGAAATTCGTTGGCAAGGGAGCTGCCTTCAAGATTAGGGAACCCGAAGATATCATTGATAGTGGTCAAAGGAGCACTGAAATTTCGATTCCGAAGGCGAAAAACGATGGTCGACCCCGTCTCGATTTTGATCGTGGAAAGGAATTCTAGTGTGAGCACGGGGAGGAATGAGCATGGGCGTGGAGGAAGCTAAGCCATCCCAAGTTCGCGAACAAGGATTCGACTTCGGAGAAAACTCCGAGATCGAATAAGGTTTGGTCGTGCGCAAACTTGGTAGCGAGGCGAGGACGTTGATCGAGACGAGAGAAAAAATCTTTGTGGCATTGGCTCATATAGCGAATACCATGTGGTCCAAGTAGTGGGTCTCTCGCTGGTACGATAGGTGGGGGTGGTGGTTGGGTAGGCGGTGTTTGAGGAGCGCGTCCACATGTAGGACGTGTGGATCGTTGTCTCTTGTGAGACGGCTACTCATCCACCATAGGTCGATTTCCCTTATCTTTGTCCTTAGCCATGATATTGTGGCGACCGGATATGATATGCAAGATTATAGATGAGTGTACACAACAAATGACAAAGTGACTAAATGAAATTTTTGGGCAATATAATAACTAAGATACGGAACGAGTTTACCCAGCAATCGATGCGGCTCCTATCTCCAAAAGCTCACACAATGCGCAAGGAAGTGATCCGGACAGCCGCCGCACACCAATCCGAAGAAAATAAAGTTTTTGAAAATTGGGGGAAAGTTGGTTAGGGCTAGGGTTTGATGGAATTTGCGGCTTGAATAGGGTTAATGGAGGGGCTTTAATGGTGGGGAATTAGTGGAGGAAGTGGAGGAGGATGATTAGTAATAGTAAGGAGTGATGGAGAAGAACGTGTGGAAAGAAATCAAAACGATAGGGTGGAAATAGGTTTTGAGGTCGGGAAAAATGGCAGTCGGGTGGGGGTGGGGTCATATAGGGTTTTGGTGACCCGATCGGGTGGAAATCCACGCGATCGGTTGGGTCAATTTTCAAAAATTATCTTGGATTAGCAGTTACAGGTCACCTGATCGGGTGAGAACTCATCCGATCGGTTGACCGCTCTCTGAAAAACTCCCAAAGTCTCTATTTTAATTCATCCGTTCAGTCACCCGATGACCGACTATATCACTCCTTTGGTTGGTTCTTCGACTGAAGTATGGCCACATACTGAAACAATTCACCCGATCGGGTGGTGTATGACCCGATCAGATGAGGCAATTTCTGCAAAAAAATTCCAAATTCTCTACGTTTCCCAACAAATGATCCCCACAGCAGCATATATACACTAAAAATTAATAGACTGATTTTAATAAAAGCCAGTAGAAGTTTAGGACATGGATTGCCTCCCATGAAGCGCTCTTTTTTATAGTCGTTCGCTCGACTCCCGATACGATGTTCAAGGTGGCTTGAATGGGTGACGCTTGATGTTTGGCATCTTCTCAGCAGTTGGGACAAAGGTTCCGGTTGTTGACGGTAGCAATAAGTGGACGGTCTCAATCACTCACCCATTGGTAATATCTGGGAGCTTCTCCTTGGTGTTGGCGACACACGCCACTCTCTTCAAGTTTCGCATTTTGTCGGCGGTGAGCACCAAAGGCTCCTTGCCCTTGCTCATCATCTGAGTATTCTTTTCAAATCCAGGGGAGTTGATTGGGAGACACATTTTGGCTCAGAAATTTCCTCTTCGTCTAGCCTAGAGTGCTCCTCTATACTATCCAAGTCTTCTAGAGGGTCTCTAGAAAGAATTTCCAATGCTCCAGCTTCATAGACTTTCTCTTCTTCAATCTCCAGAAGATTGCAATTAGATTCCTCAGGCGGTAGCTTCATGGATAGCGCTAAGTCAAATTCCACTGTTTGATCACCGACGTTCAAAGACAACTTTCCCTTCTTCACGTCGATAAGCACACCGGCGGTCGCCATAAAAGGTCTTCCGAGAATAATCGGAGTGTGATTATTCTCGGGCATATCCATCACTACAAAGTCCACCGGGACACGTACGCCGCGGACATTAACTGGTAGGTTGTCGACGACTCCCACGGGATATTTGACAGACCAATCCGCTAGCTGCAAAGGCATCCCAGTAGGTTCCAATTCTCCAATATTAATTCTTCTGTGGAGTGAAAGGGGCATCAGACTCACACTTGCTCCTAAATCAACAAGTGCTCTATTGATAGACTTCCCCTATAGAGCATGGAATCAAAAAACTTCCCGGGTCCTTAAGTTTTGGCTGTTCGGCTTGTTGAATCAAGGCGCTACACTCCGCCGTAAGAACCACATTTTCTTTCCTTGTTCCCTGCGTCACTAGATCTTTGAGAAATTTTGCGTATGAAGGTGTAGTTTCAATTGCTTCAAGGAACGGGATCTGAAAACTTAGATTTTTCACCATTTCAAAGAACCTACATATTTTTCGTCGATCTTGGCCTTGGCAAGCCTTTGCGGAAATGGGACCGAAAGCTTGAAAACTCTCAAGTCTTCACCTTCATTCTTCTTCCTTTTCTCAGATTCTTCCTCCAAAGTCACGAGACTTGATGTTGAAGCTCCGTTGTCATTCATCTCCATCTTCGATTGCACAGTGACAATGTATGCTTCCTTATCTTTCTCCGCCTCCCGTGCTGGAATCACTTTTCCACTCCTCAAAACAATAGCGGAAACATTCGCTTGACTGGGTGTCAAGGCTAAGGTTTGGCTCGGTGCTCTAGGATTCACCTCCGGTTGACCCGGCAATTGTCCTTGCGCCTTTTGAAGGTTGGCTACTTGGAACT
The DNA here is from genome assembly GCA_030789695.1 of Scilla litardierei. NCBI lineage: Eukaryota > Viridiplantae > Streptophyta > Magnoliopsida > Asparagales > Asparagaceae > Scilla > Scilla litardierei. The sequence continues at coordinate 124,032,677 of CM061138.1, forward strand.
CCAATTGGGTTACTTGGTCGGCCAAGGATTTCTGCCCATGTTGTAATTGTTGAGTGATCTTCTCCTGATTTGAAATGTATTGAGCTAGAAGGTTCTCAATCAGAGAGATCACTCGTTGATTGCACTATTGTTGTTGGGGCGGAGGTTGTTGTTGAGGAGGAAGTTGTTCATACATTTGTTGAGGCGGAGGAGGTTGGTATTGTTGTTGAGGAGGTTGCTGAAATTATTGGTAGGGTGCCTTGTAGCTAAAATTCGGATGATTCCGATTGTTGGAAGAATATCCAGGGTTAGAACTTGTTCTTGGCGGATAAGGCGCATTCCCCGTAGGATTATAGAATAAGGCACTTGTTTGATCCACGGGCGCCGAAATCTCCCCAACACCGAAGTCTCCAATCACTTCAGTTTCCACAACCGCTACTTGCTGTGGGCTAGCGACACCGGCTTCAACCATAAACGCTGAAATTTGAGTGGAAAACAAATCGAATTTGCTTAATAGCTTGTCCACTTCCTCAATCCAATGCATGCCACCGGCTTTTGGTGTCGCACGCTCATCACTCCACCTCTCGTTGTTGGATGCCATGTTCTCCAGGATAGTTCTTGCATCCACTTCGTTTCTCGACATGAAAGATCCACCCGCTGCGGCATCCATAGAGGACTTCAAATCGTCCCTCAGTCCATTATAGAATAGGTTGATGATATGCCAATGGGGGAGCTTGTGGTGAGGACACTTCCTTTGCATTTCTTTGTAACTCACCCACGCTTCATGTAGCGACTCATGGCTAGCTTGGGAGAAAGAGGAGATATCACTTCTCAGCTTCATCGTCTTCCCCAGAGGAAAGAACTTGTTCAAGAATGCGTTCGAAAGTCGCTCCCAAGTAGTGAATGGTCCTTGCCCCTTAGCCATCATTGCTTCGCTTTATCCCGTAGAGAGAACGAGAATAACCTTAACTGAATAGCCTCGGTTGGTACGCCATTGATCTTAAATGTCTCACACTTCTCCAAGAAAGAGTCCAAGTATTCGATGGGATCCTCCATGGGAGCTCCAGAAAATTGGTCGTGTTGGATCCAAGCCACAAGTGATGGCTTCAACTCAAAGTTTCCGGTCGTAATGGCCGGAGGTTGAATGCTGGATGTAGACCTAATAGACGGCATCGAATATTCGAGCAAAGACTTTGGAGGAGTGACGGTTGCTGCCATGTCGGCAAATTCTTCTTCTCTTCTTTCTGCGTTCAAACACCTCACGGTAGCGTTGATCTCAAGATCCAAAGGAACTAAATCGTCGAGACTGCTTGAGTTCCTGCGCATGCAAAATTAAGATATACCGAGAAGCACGTATGATATGATACGAAATAAAAACAAATAAAAATAAAAATGTAGATTGTGAAAATGATCACGAGGTGAGGATGTGAGATAGTCTCAAGGATAACAAGGTCCTAAGTGTAACAAGCACATTGCCTCCCGGCAACGGCGCGATAAAGCTTGACCGGCCGCCCGTTTGACACGCAAACCGGGACAGGATACTAGAATTAGAATTTATAAACCGCAAGCGCACTGTGTCGAAGTGTGGCTTGGGGGTCGATCATGGGAAGGCGTGTTGTACTTGCAAACATTCAGGAACCGGATCACCCGGTGGATGAGCCAGCCTATTCTCGATTGGTTGTCACGATTGTAAACGAATAGAACAGATGTAAAAGGTAAAAGGTAACCTAGGACTTTGGCTTTCGCCCTAATCATGGATTCTCGCTATTACGGCCGAAGGATAGGAATATGACCGAATGCTAGGGTTTGGCGATGAGACGTTGCCTCTAAAAGTGGTACCTAGCGTCCCATGGGCCCGATATTTCGGTCGATACCCAGAATGATACGCTAGGTCTACCCGGCTTCGGACGGTGGGCATTCCTATGTCCAACACCATCCGACTCCGGGAGCACTAAGATCGCAACGATCGCTCCCAACATTTCGTCCAAGCCGCTCCCACGTGCAAGGACTCAATGTCAACGCTAGGGGGTGAGCTATGACTAGAGAATCAAACTCCCGTTTTATTTTCTCTTGGCCTCACGGTCAAAGGCGGTTTTTCTCATGCCGATGACAATGAAACGCCCCCGCGTAACCATCAAAATCCCTAGATCCAATCGGATCCCAAGACATATGGCCGTTCTAGGAAGGACCGTTCTAGGAAGGACCCACGAAGGGGCTTCCACCAATGTCGTAGATTGAAGAACTACTCACTAAACATGGTAGCAAATGCAAGAACAGAAGATATAGCCATAAGAATTGAAATCAAGCAATTGTTCACCTTAGCAAATAGAAGCATAAACACAATATCAAAATATGAAAATGATCAAAGAACTTACACTAAGTGTTTAATTGAAGCAGCTGAAAAATATCTAAGAACAACTTAAAAGTGGGGACTGCATTTTTGAGAAAACCTAGCACTATTTATACAAGTGGGCAAGATGCCAGGGAATATTCCCACAAAAAGACAAAAACAGACACTCACCCGATCGGGTGAAATCGGTGAGACTTCACCCGATCGGGTGAAACGACGGAAAAAAATGTCTTTAGCTCTGATAAATGTCACCCGATCACTGAACCGATCGGGTGAGTCTTGGATTTCTTGAGCTTGGGAAGCAGCAGCAGCTGACCCGATCGGGTCACAATACATTACCCGATCGGTTGACAAGTCAACCGACCGGGTGAGCCTTGGCCTTCAAAACTGCACTCTGTCATACATCCACCCGATCACTGAACCGATCGGGTGGTTCAGTCTCTTCTTCAGCACTGACATAGATTGCATGACCCGATCGGGTGGCTGTTCCACCCGATCGGGTGAGAGCTGATACATAGTCATCTTTGACGAATGGCTCTGGGGATCTCGTGCGACACTTCCCGTTACTCCGGGGACTCATGATGTTGGTCATACATGTCACATGCGCTAGCAATGTCCTGCAAATGCACATAAACTCAACGAAAGTAAAAAAGAAACTAAAAACACAAAGAAATGGATACGAAATAACGAAAAGCGACGGAAAACGACGGAGAAGACGTGCATGTATATATAAAATATAAACGCACGTCACTGAGCTAGGATAGAACTTGATCCAGTCATACAACCTGAGCCTAAGCTTCATCTGGAGCCATCTTTGGAGCGTGTACCAGAGCTGCTTATAGAAGTATCATTGGATCCGATTAAGCACATTGAGTTCATGTTCCTAGATTTCTCCTCTCCTAACCTACAGACATGTGATGAATATTTTTCTATCTTTCGTGAATTGGGAGAAATTATCGGAGGACGTGCTTCTACCAATTTACATCATTATATACTTTAGAGTTCGTAGAAGCGTCTTTTCCAACTGCCGAGGACTACTGATTTCAGTGCAAGTGTGCTACTTCTGCCTACCTTCACCAGGAGGTGAAGTTTTTAAGTGTGGGAGAATGATAGGGATCGGAATTTGTAATTTTAGTTGTATTTTTATTTTATTGAGTCTCTTAGTTTATTTTGAATGTTTAGGGGTTTTAGTATTTTGGGCGAGTTTAGTCCAACATCGGATGGGTTAGGAGAAGTGCTGGGTTGTAAGGCTACATGCCACAAGACTTGTTATTTTTAATCAATCAATGAATGGAAAAAAATCAAAGGAAATTTTCCTTAAACATACGAAAGGTCACCTCTTCCTTGGTATCCTTGGTGCATGCCACTAGCCTTGGAATCTTTGGTGCAAAGCCAAAAACCCTAAATTATCCACTTCTTCCCTAAATCATCGACCAAAACACTAAAATTCTCCACCAAATCCCTAGATCGCACCACGTTCTGCATCAAGAATGCACAAAAAACAATCAGTGATCAAATTAAAGCCTAGTGAATCTCACATATAAGCAAAAGAACGTAATTGTTCAAAGAGAAAACAATGATGATTTGTTTCCAGATGAACAGTGTCCTTAAATAGAGATTGTGGTGCTTTACAATACAATCATCATACAATCATCGTACTTTAGTGATGAACATGCTAATAATACAATTATTTACATTATTATAGAAATCATGATAGGCAATGTCGAAGTGAAGAAAAGAGTAACGATACCTACATAGACAATCTTACATCCCAGGTATCAATATTGTGATTATTATGAAGGTTATGATAATCCTGACATGCATAAATCGTATTGCATTGGATACTCTAACAATTATAACAATTATTACACATGTACACATACTCTGATGTTTATAGAAATTATGATAATCATTCATGTACGGTTCAAATATCAATACGCAATCTAGCAATCAAGATAGTCATGACATAACTTTCATCAAGTAGAGCTGGCACTTCACATATGATAATATGATGATATTATTTTTTTGGACCGAATCACATGCAATATTACTATATCGCAACCTGATGATAATGATTTAGAGCGACTTTTTTGAATTTTTTGTTTCATTTTCGTCATTTATTGTATCATGAGGTCAGGTTTATGTCCCATCATTTTATGCACTATTATTATTTTATAGTAATAAAATAATAAATGGCTAGCTGAGATCCTAGAAAAGTTGTACCTAAAAATTTTATACATCTAAATATCTAGTATAAATTACCAGTGTATTTATATGTATACAAATACTATGTAATTATATATATAATACATAACTATATGTCTATACATATTTAAAATATCTACAAATCTGAAATCGATACCCGAAACGAAACTACTAAAACTACCAATACAAAGGAAACAAAACTCCTAAAACCTCCGAAACAAGAGAAATTACATGAAACCTAAAATTTCTCAAAGACCGAAACCAAAACCAAGTTCTAACCTTGGTATAAGAGAAAGCAACAAAATTAGAAAGATGTCATCCAATAATGATTCAAAAGCTCATCAACATATAGATGGCTTCTGCTTCATTGACAAAATAAAGCTGGATAAATCATGTTGATTCTTATTTTATTTTAAGCAACTTACAACTAACTAATCCTTCAACATACAAAGTATCTTGTTAATTAAGCAGAATAAAGTTAGACAAATTTTAGGCGGTAATGTTATATTGTTTTAATCAAATAATTTGTATTATATGTTATTCTAATTCAAAAACATGTATCAAGGAGTGTCACCAATGTAAAGACGACTTATGAAGAAATAATAGATAATATTTCTATCATTGTTGGGTTGCATCAAGGCTTAAGTCTGAGTCCCTTCCTCTTTACTATAATGATTGATCAGCTTATTATGAATATTCAAGATGAGGTGCTATGGTATATGTTCGACCCACGGCCTGGGGCCGGCGCCCAAGAGCGTGACGATACATGGCGGCCGCAACGAGATCGAAGAATAAAATCAGCCCTGTTTGAAGGACCCAGTGCGTGATTTTGGTGGGGAATTTGACCCCGGGGAGGGTCATGGGTACTACGAGGATTTATATATTATTTACAGACGGTATTTTTTGATAGTTGAGACCAAAAATGATGTAAACGCAAAATTAGAATTTTGAAGACAGACATTGGACACTAGAGATTTCAGTCTTAACAGGAACAAAATCAAGCATATGATATATGAACTTAGTAGATTAAGATAAAGTTCATAGCATGCTAATGCTAGATTGAAAAAGTATATCGATAACTATGTTTGGTATCTCAAATCAGTTATTCAAGAGGATGCAGAGATCATAGAAGATGTTGATCATAGAATCAAGGTAGGTTGGTTGAAGTGGAAAGTTGCAATAGGAGTGTTGTGATCGGAATGTACTGATACAGCTAAAAGGTAAATTTTATAAAATGATGACGAGACAAGTTTGGTTATATGATACACGGTATTAGTTTAACACCAAGAAGCATGAACAGAGTACATCATGAACAGAGTATATGTCTGGCAGAGATGCGAATGTTGCGGTGAATGTGTAGAAACGATAAAAAGGATAAGGTGGGAAACACAGATATCCGAATGAATATAGGCTATAAAGAATAAGTTGTGAGACCATCGCTTGTAAAGATCTATTGATGTGTCTGTTACAATGACAATGACAGAACATATGAATATTAAGATCAAGAGAAAATAATGTAAATCGACGACGATATGGAAGGAAATGATCAGGGGTATATGAAATGTAATGACCCGAAAATTTCAATGAAATTTTGAGAATTTTCTAAAGATTTTTTTTCAAGATTAATTTCTTTTATTTCTTTCTTCTTTTCCTCTCCATAAGCCCATTTACCTATTATTCTTCTTTCTTTAATCTCTCATTCTTTCTGTCTAAAAAAATGAGAAATCCATCCCACACATCCCCAAGGCTCTCTTCTTTCTTTTGGCGGCTCAGCCCAGCCCACTCCAAATCCATTCTTCTCTCCTTGACTCTTTCTTTCTTCTGATGAAGCCCACAAAGCCCGTAGGCCTCTCCCAAATCCCCAAGGCCCTCCTTTCTTTTGGCACCCACTCCAAATCCATTCTTCTCTCCTTGACTCTTTCTTTCTTCTGATGAAGCCCACAAAGCCCGTAGGCCTCTCCCAAATCCCCAAGGCCCTCCTTTCTTTTGGCACCCACTCCAAATCCATTCTTTTCTCCTTAACTCTTTCTTTCTTTTGATGAAGCCCACAAAGCCCATATGCCTCTCCCTTTACTTAACCAAGCGGCCCACTCTCTCTAATGTGAGAAGAGAGAAACCCTTTTTGTCTTCTTTTCCTTTATTTTCTTCATTTCCTCTCCTTAAGCCCATTTGCCTTATTATTCTTCTTTCTTTTAATCTCGCATTCTTTCTTTCTTTCTAAATATGAGAAATCCAGCCCACAAATCCCCCACAAATCCTCCTTAACTCTTTCTTTCTTCAGATGAAGCCCACAAAGCCCGCCTCTCCCTTTACTTAACCAATCGGCCCACTCTCTCTAATGTGAGAAGAGAGAAACACTAAGCCGCTTTGTTTTCTCACCCGAACAAAACAAATAGATCGCCGCTCCTCTTCTCCGTTTGGAAAACAGAACCCTAGCACTATCTTCAAATCGCCGTTAATTCGAACGTGTTTTCCCATCTCGCACGACGACGCCCTCTCGCAAGGAATCCTGTTCCGAGTCGAACTCCCCTCTTATCTCCTTATGCGCTTACCTATCTTATATATATTTGCAACAGTTTAGGGTTTTAAACATACGAATATTTTTCCTCTTCTTCCCCTTCTTCAAAATTTCGTGTCATATCAACCGGTTGGTTTTCTTGGGAGCTTTCGGGTTCTTGATTCTTTGGCAACATCAGATTTATCTTCTAATCTTCAAGCTTTCGATTTATGATTTAGTTTAATTCGAAAATTGGTTTTGAGCTTGATTGATGGATTTGCTGTATAACTATTTGGTTAGGATTTTGGGTTAATTTGGAAGAGATGGTGATTCACTATTGTTCAAGTGCTTCCTCCCTATGAGAATGAGAATTTCGGCAATCACGTCCTTTTTCTTGGTTAAAGGTCAGCCGTCGAAGGGGGGAAATTATAATCATTGTTGTAACCTGCTGGCTGCGATCTGGACCACCTCTTCCTTTTCGGGGAAAATTGCTTCTTGGGCTTATGGTGGGATAATGGGCTTCTGATTTGTTTTCCCCTGGGATTTGGGGCCGCCCTGTTCATATGTGCTCTGTTGTTGGGTTTTGATTTTTGTTGGGCCTTTTCCGATGGCCCATAACCTCTCTGTAGGCATGTTCTGTCCATGCCTTGTTGACTGTTTAATAGGCCGCTGGCCTTTGCTGCTGTATATAGGTTTCTTGGGTTTGTTGTTTGGGCCGGGAGTATAATTCTGGTCGTAACTAAATCACGACCACCCCACCGTACTGGTAGACTAGACTACATCTTGTGAATATGATCCCATCATGTCACACTTTTTTCTTTACCTTTAGCAAATTATTTTAAAATCTGTTATTAATATATTTTCAGATTTATAAGTTAATGCGTATGAAATAGAGATTTACATCAGATTGTTTTTAATTGATTAGAAACTCATGATGAAAAACTTGTGATCATGAACATGTTGTGAATACTGTTCCTTGAGATATTTTGTGAAATTATTTAGCATGCATGCAACAATTGAAACTGTTAAACTGTATCTCTTAATTGTGTAGTTAAGGGGCTGCACAAACATGATACTGAGATAACCGTACTCGTGACTGGACATTGGTAATTGATACATATGACTTGTTATTACTGTTGACAACATGATTGGAACATTGACTCGATACACATGGCCCCCAATTACTTAATTTAGGATGACATGAACCTCGAAACTCTGATAACTATGATTTAATAATGCATGCTAAGTAAATCATCACATATTGATACTGAATGATTGTAGTGCCCTGTGGTAGCTACTGCACACGTACTAGAGGGGGGGTGAATAGTACTTAAAATAATTAAGAGAGTTATTCCTAACTATTGTGTAATGAACAAACGACAATGCGGAATTAAACGACGAACAACAAGAATAAAACATACGCAGACAAAGTATGTTACTGGGTTCGGATCCACCCAAGTCTCCCCGACTTGTTCCCGGTGATCCTACGTCCCAACCACCCGGATCCCCTCCGGATATTTGAGTTAGCAACCCTAACTCAAAATTTCCACTATGAAATACTTGTGAAAAACCTTCACAAGTCAAATCATACAAATGACATGTGACTCCCACAAACCGGGATCACACCCTTTCTCACAACCGAGAGACACAATTCAAATACGATTGAAATGAAATAAACTCTTACCTTACAAAATCATATGCCTTGAGTATACTTACCAAATTAAGGCAATGATGAATTTTGAGGAAGATGATGTCACCAAACCCTAGCTTCAAGAAGATGACCAGCAATGGAAGCCTAGGGTGGAGTATGATGACTTGAATCAAGCTCTTGGCTTGAGAAGCTCACAATGGAGAGAATCTCTCTTGAGGAATTAGGGCTCAAGGTGTTGAGGGAGAGATTCTTGTAAGGGAGAGAGCTTTGAAATAGCTTGGGAGAGCTCTTCTCTTAGGTCTGAAATTGCTTGGAAATGGGACCTCTAACATTGCTTCAAAAGGATCAAGTTTGTATTTATAGAGGCAAGGAAAATCGTGTTGGAAAAGTTCCCAACGGCTCTTTTCTGAACCCAACTAGTCGGTCAAAGAACAACCACCGACCGACTAGTTCATCAACTAGTCGGTCGGTCAGTCAACGTAGACCGACTAATGGAAGAACAGCCAAAAGTCGAAGTTCCAGGCAAACACAACTAGTCGGTCTAAGAAGACTTGCTGACCGACTAGTTTCACAACTAGTCGGTCGATGAATGATCTTTGACCGACTAACAGTCGAAATAGAGTATGTTGACTTCAAGATGAATTAGTCGGTTTAAGAACAAATGCTGACCGACTAGTTTCTCAACTAGTCGGTCGACAAACGTTCTTTGACCGACTAACTCGAAACAGTAACTCAGGCTGTACAGAGGCAAGCTCAACTAGTCAGTCCAAGAAGGATTCCTAACCGACTAGATCTTTTCTCCTTTTGGGTGAAAAGATGAAAGAGTATTATGCTCGATTCGTCGACATCACAAACGAGTTGGAAGCTCTTGGGAAGACCTACACCCAAAAGGAGAAAGTCTCGAAGATAATCGATGGACTTCCTTCTTGTTGGGAGAAGCGTACATTCGCCATCGAGGAAGGTAATGACATGAAAACTTATACGGTTACTCAACTAATGGGTACCTTGATGTCATACGAGGTACGCAAGGATAGCAAGCTCATGATGAAAGAAAAGATGAAGTCGTACTTGAAGCAAGACGAGCCTAAGAAAAAGACGATTGCATACAAGGCCGCTCCATCTACCGATGATAAAGAATCGGAAGAAGAATCGGACGATGAGTTGGACATGGAAGCTTTGGCCGATATGGCAAAGAAGTTCCTCCGATTCTTCCGACAAGGTAAGTTGAATCGTAAATCTAAATTTATTTCGACTAATGTTTCTACTTCCGTGTGTTACAAATGCAATAAGCCAGGACATATCAAGCCGGATTGTCCTCTCTACAAACACAAGGAAAAATGTAAGGGATCCAAGCACGACAAGTCAAGAAAGGGCTTGTCGGCACTTTCACCGACTCCGACTCCTCAAGTGGAGAGTCGGACGATGAAAGAGTGGAGAAAGCACACACGTGCTTCATGGGAAAAGAGGATCGTGATGAAGAGACTTCCTCCGATGAAAGCGAGGATGGCAGCGAGGATGAAGGCGAAGAGGTAACCAATGATGAACTTAGAATAGCCAATGAACAACTATGGAATGAGCTGAGTTTAGCAAGGCATCTAGTCGGTTCATGTAGAGTTGCTGACCGACTAGATCGTCATCTAGTCGGTTGGTGACTCTTCTTGAACCAACTAACATGCACTCGAAGCCGAGGGAAGAAGCGATAGGCTTCGGGAAAGTTTCTAATGGCTTCTATGATAATCCTAGCTCTAAGATATGAGCGAAATGCAGTTTATAATGTAAGTCCTACTCAAGGCTTAACATTCTAATCTATGAAGCTAGAAGACTATAAATTAAACCTTACGAGCCGTCTTCAAAGCTTCAAACTTCATTCTTGACTTCAATAAAACTCTTTGAGCTTCAACGAAGCTTCAGGCACACGATCACGCGTATTGAGAAGTCTTGAGGCGTCGCTTTTGATGTTCGTATTCTTTTGGCGACGATCTCCATAACTGCGCTCACAAATAAGTTAGTATACATTATTTATGTTTGCTCATCATCCAAAACCAAATCCGGGGAATCAATACACAACAATGATATCTAACCTGATACACCAACTCATGACATGATAACTATACAATAGTCACAATACTTTGGCATGGGACTTGGTACAAACTAGAAATTGGACAACCATATATCTGACACTGCAATTTAATAGCCATATAATTGGTACTTTAATGTTTTTTTACATAGTTTTTGTTACAAAATAACATAAATTGAAATGCACTTGTTACAACATTCACATATACACTATTCATTATCTACATTCGACATGATCCAAATATATGACATGATTGCAATAAATAGTATGCTATGAATCACTTGCTTATGAACCACTTGCTTAAATATCGTGTTTCTGATGTTGTATCTGTTCATTGGTTATTATACACAGAACACACTCTGAAATGTTGTACATGTTCATGATTAGAAACTAAGTGCTACATGGGACAAAGTGCCACGTACATATCGGGGCCACCTCTTGAACCATGAGAGCTACTACCTCTAGAATCCCATCCACGGATTATAATGGAAACCAACACAATACCAAAGACAAAATAGCTTGACATGACACTGAACTTGACATATATTGCAAACACAGTAGTTAGTACACTGATTTCACTGGGATTGGGATAATTCATATTAGAATGAGTACGAGAGCGATTGGAACCATACTTCTGACTGAACCTGATTTGGCCAATCTGGTTAGCATTTATATACGACCAGTACTGTTATGTCGGATGATCCTGAGTCTCATTACTATACTTTGGCCAACCTGATCGTTCATGACCAAGAACTGTTATGTCGGATGTGACTCGACCCGGGATATCGTCATGTGGTACAAGGTGACTCGGTAAGTATTTGGCCGACCTGCTTAGTATTTCTATACTGGAGCCATGCTTCTGACTAAACTTGATGAATCCCACTACTGTACTTTGACCGACCTGGTTAGTATTTCTATACGACCAATACAGTTATATCGGATAAATCTTGAGTCCCATTACTGGACTTTGGCTGACCTGATGTGTTATGTCGGATGTGACTCAGCCCGGGATAGTGCCCACTGGTACAAGATGGTCGCTGTATTGTATATCGTGCTCTCTAATATGAGTCACATCACTAGCATAAGACATCATAGTTTAGTATACGAGGATAGTACTTGTGTGATATGATGTCTCATGTTTGGTCCATTGCTACAATTTCTTGTTGACTTGCTTGGATAATCATATTAATGTTTAATGTTCTGAATACTTGTAGTGAGATGCTTCTTTACATTTGACCATGTATTGTTTGTCGATATGTCATTGATGCCTTGTTGTTAACATACATGTCTTTCAAATGCCTAAATTGTTCATGACGCTCTCATAATAGGTTGCATTTCGTTCCGTAGTTCACATTCACATGCTTGCACATTTACTTTGCTTTGAACATAAACCATTTGCTTGGATTTGGATATAATCTACTGTTTAACCCAATTGTATATCTCTCATGTGTTGAGAGTTTGAGTTCTAAAATTAGGTTCCCTTCCTTTCAGCCATGCACATAGACTTTGAGGTATGTTTTTCGGTATATTTCTATTTCGCCTGTATTGTTTTCATTGGTAACCAACAGGACTTGCAAATTCTAATAATTTGTGATGATCCTGGAAACAGTGTTGTTACATGAAAGATCTTGATCTAAGGGTAAAGTTTTAGATCATAATGCATGGAAAACAAGTAGCCAACATAACGATCTGACCTGATTTTCTTACTTGTTTTGTGTTTATTTAGATTTACTATTTATTTATTTTTATTTATTATTATTACTATTATTGTTACTATATTGTTTTATTTGTTGTTGTTGTTATTATTTATTACTATATATTATTTATTTTGTCTCTTTCTATATTAAGTCCATGAAGCCAACCCCAAATTTTTTGGGATGAAGGCTAAAATGACGACGACGACGATGAATTTGTCCTTGTGCGCATACAATTGCTGGCTCCTCATCTTTAAAATGAAATTATTGTAATATTTCAAAATCTTAGAACAAGAATATGTAAACAGGATGAGAACAAATTTCTCACCAAGTCAGTGCAATAAGGAAACAAGAATCCTTTCAACCATCATCCTCTCTACCAAAAATTACCAAAAACTGGCAGTTTATGAAACAAAGCCTATTGAACATATTGGATGAGAAGAAATTTATGACTAGTCTGTGCATTAAGGATAACTTATATCTGTTCGATCATCATACTCTCTACCAAAAATACTACCAAAGACTGGCAGGCAGTTTATGAAACATGAAGCTTATTGAACTTATCGGTAAGACTTGAAAGGTATGGTTTGAAGGGAGTAAGGCCTGCCATATATCATCATGTTGATGTTCAAATGCATATATGTAAATGATATATAGCATATGACCATAGTATAGCTGCGGGATTTCATAATGATGTTTATAAGGTCCATTTGCAAGTTTATAAAGTAACGCCAATTATCAGCACAAGGCACATGTATGTATTGAAGCATACATACAGTGCAGATTACAATGTACAATATCTTAGTTATTTTGTCAGATACATGCAAGTTAAGGCGGCCTATACTTTGAAGGTCATTAAGAAGACCTTAGAATTTGTAATTTGAATATTCTTTCTCATGGTGAAATGTTTTTAAGTGCTGGTTTTTTTTTCAAATGAAAATATGATGGTATTACATAAATGTACACTGGAACCAATGGAATGTGAACAGGATAGGTACAACCGTACAAATTCCTGTCCTGAGTAGATAGTACGTTAAAGAAAGATATATCCTTGCCATCATCGTCCTCTCAACTAAAAACTGCAGTTCACAGTACAAAACGTTACTAGTAAAAGTTGAGAAGCATGATCCAGAGATGTTGACGTATCCTCATCATAGTTATATTTAACATATAAATAGAATGAACTCATGAGGATACACCACATATATGGTGTATATCGGTCCACATACAAGTTCACAAAAAACTTAAGCTTGCATCAATTATCAGCACAACGCACATGTATGTAATTATGAAGTAAATTGTATGTATACGGCATATTAGAGTACAATATTTTAGTTAATTTGCATGTTATATAAGTCAAGGTCTAGAGAAATGGGCTAGGCATGTACTTTGAAGTTTGAACATAACTAATAAGACTCAGCAGTTCAAACTTGGAAACATATTTCCGTATTTATTACGATGTATGTGTAGTATTACAAAGCATATTCTTTTAGTTATGATCCGGAGGTATTGCCGTATCCTCATCATAGTTATATTTAACATATAAATAGAATGAACTCATGAGGATACACCACATATATGGTGTATATCGGTCCACATACAAGTTCACAAAAAACTTAAGCTTGCATCAATTATCAGCACATAGCACATGTAAATAATTATGTAGTAAATTGTATGTACACGGCACATTACAGAGTACAATATTTTAGTTAATTTGCATGTTATATAAGTCAAGGTCTAGAGAAATGGGCTAGGTATGTACTTTGAACATAACTAATAAGAGTCCGCAGTTCAAACTTGGAAACGTATTTCCGTATTTATTGCGCTGTATGTGTAGTATTACAAAGCATGTTCTTTTAGTTATGTTCTGTGCTGTAAGCAAGTTAATGTACAAAAATAGGGTAGATGTGTTGTTTACAAAACCTTAACAAGCGTTGGACCTTGAAAATGCTCACTCAGCTGAAGTGTTTTTGTCTCTTCAAGTTAAGGGTTCGTCACTTCTTTCAGCACATATTTCTATCAACTTTTTACACAAGAAGCAGCTACAAGAGATGAGTGCAAGATTGTCTCCCAAAGTGAGTGAATCAAGGAAATACTAAAATCTTGATTTTGTGAGTATGAAAACACCCAAATCAACTTGCTATTATAATGTCAATTGAAAGTATAGGATCATTGAACAAGGTTGCATCAACAAATAAGGACATTTTCACATATGAATTTTAAAGTTTCAAGCAACCAAATGATCGTGCTAATATTGATGTATCTCATAACATTTACCTAGCAACAATAATAACCCCCCCCCCCCCCCCCCAACCCAAAAAAAAACCACCACAAATATCTCCTTTTGTGTGTCTTATGACGTGGGGGAAGCATAGCGACCTCATCTATGTCAATGTACAAGTTATTGCCCTAGTGCTTGGGAACTATTAAGACTAAGTACACACGAATGTGTATAAATGTGAATAGAATGCAAAGTGCAAAGAGATGTTAAAGGAACTCACTGAATCAACTGATGCAACTAATGATGCAATAATCATTATGATGGAAGTCTTGAAATGGAATGTCGGAAATCCCCATTGGAATGGATAAGGAACCCTAACCCAAGCAGCAGTATTCCATGCATTAGACACGTCAGTACGGCAATACTTCATTGTTAATGAATGTCTTCTGCACCCATCTACTAAGATATTTGAGCTGGGAATGTTTGTAGTGCATCCCTTATAGTTGTACGCCCCGCCTGCTGTCAAAAAGAATGCATATGCCCATACAATTGCAACACTTAGAGGAACCTGTTGCAAATAGCACCAATAAGAGATGATCATCGACATAATTTTCAAATAGCGATATCATAGCACAGTGTGAAGAGGCATTTCATGAATATCAGGGCAAGCAACGCATATGGTCCGTCCAATCCAGCTAACCAACAAGGTAAAATTTGCACACGAAGTGGTCGATCTATAGTAATTTTGTTGAGTCAGCCAATGGCATCTACAATTATAAATGTCATACCAAATTGAGAATCTAATTAATTAAAGCTAATAAGAATAAATTTCTTGTTGGAAATCATTGGTAAATAATGATTATAAGGTTCGTAGTTCAGACAGTATCTAAATGTTATCATTATGGTTGTCACTGACAAAAAGGGGGAAAAGAACAAGACAAAGACTTTACCGCGTATACTAGGAATATGCGATGTCCAAAGAGGGAAATTCTTCGAAGATACTGCAAAAAGGGTCAGGTAGCAATCTCAATGGCACATTCTCGATAAGTTATAAAATGCACTTTCGGACAAACTAAAATAAGACTTTCACTGGTAGTAAAAACATAATCAGTATAGCCCTATATGCATCCAATGATAAATGTCATTTGCAAATGCTTTCGAGTCACTTACCAGAGTGAAGACTAAGACAAACATAATCAAAGGAATGCTGATTCCTGCACAGGTTCCAGCTTGAGGGAAACCGTAGCTGAAAAATGACAACCCTACTGCAGCCACTGTAGGTGCAACTACCACCGGGTTTATCAACCTGAAATTTAGCAGATAAAATAAAGTTGAACCGAGTTCAATGTCTTGTTCATGTCTCCAACGAATCAATTTACCGGAGGGTGGAGGGCAGTGCTTAACTGTCTAAATTATTGAATTGGCTGTTTGACTATAAGGCATCTAATTGCACTTAATCCAGATATATGTACTATTTACTAAGATCTCTAAGTAAATTCTGCAACTGTTTTGCATACTTCACCAAAAAAAAAGAGAAAAGTACAAGTTCGTGATCACAAAAGTAATAGAAAGCATATTGGACTTGCTTCTCAATCAGCAATGCATAACTGTCATAGTATGATTAAAACTGGAATGTGGATTGCTTTTATATATTCAAGAGAATTTACTGAATTATCTTAAATTATGGCAACCAAGAAGCCAATGGCAAATCATTATCTACATTTTGTTAGGGAGATGAGAGATGACAATCACCTCAATCGATAACCTCACGGAAATTCCAGGATCGTTGCCACAACGAACAAAGCAAACGTGATTTGCTACAAAACCCACAACACAAGCAACAATATGACAGCAACGCAAAACAAAAGAAATCGTGCAACCTGACACCAAAGATTTATACCGGTTCCACCCAATACTTGTTGTACGTCTAATTGGAGAGATCACTAATATTTCGATATTTTTGGCTTATAAGGTATGTCGTTTGGTTGAAGAGAAACAACCAAACCAGTTAAGAAATCGGAGAAGAAATTAAGGAAAAAAATCTCACTACTAAACCCATTAAAGCCCTCAGTTTGCCCTCTGTTTCTCTACAAGTAGCTACAAACTTAACAAGAAAAATCCACTCAAAATTCACTCGAGAATTGTCTATAAAAAAACCTAGCCGAAACACCGTTTAATTACTAAATGGTCTGTCTGTCAAACAGATCCGAATCCGATCAGACTCCCGAAGCCGTCTGAAATATGCTTCGCTCTACAATCGTTGGATCGAGGCGAAAACCTCATGGATGCATGCCACATGGCGCCTACGCGTTCTCCGCACTACGGATCCAAACCAGCATCAGATTAATTCAGCACCGTTCGATCGAGCAGAGGAAAGCCAAATGTGTGCCATGTGTCCATCGCCACTACCGCTGATTGCTACAAGCGAGCGCTCTACATCACGTCGCGTCATCGCACATGTGCTGCACGTGCCTCCCTATGCTATGTTGGGCCTCTCTCGATGGGCCGCTGCGAGTGGGCTGATCTGCTGGGCCGCTGCGAGTGGGCTGATCTGCTGGGCCCTGCCGTTGGCTTCATACTCTGGGCTTTACTGTTTCTCATAAAATCAAATAACATGATGGGTGGGCTTGTAGAAATACGTTGTTTCGGGCCCAAAAGATTCTCCAAAACATCTCTAAACAATCATGATAAATCTGAGATTCATTCTGAGAAATTTTCGATGTTTTGTATCACATTTGTCAACACTCCACCTTGACAAACACACGCAATCTGAGAATCATTCTGAGATACAAACACACAATATAGTCCGAACCAAGCCAAAACTACATATCATCCACCTTAAAAAATAAACCACATCATCCTGAGGCCAGGACAGGCTAATGAGATTAACACTAAGCATCACCAACTGAGTGTCCAACGAACCCCTTTTCGAAGGTAAATCTCTGATATCGTTGTATCTCCTAAATCCATACATAAAGCAAAACACATAATGATCTTTCCATACAACCTCGTGGCACCCTAGCACCCTAGCACCTCTTCAAGAAAAATAAGTTTAAGCATTGCTCAAACTTCACCGCTGACCTGTTCCCCGTCGGATTCTCCTTGTAAATTTCTTTACGATGCGCTAATATGTCAACATCTCTCCTAGCACACCGCCACCCTGAGTTTAGGTACAAACTCACATAGGATCTTCATGTGCATGCAATACATAAACCAAATGCACGTAGTCCTCATAGCCAGCTGGGGTCTTCACTGTGCGTCGCACCACTCTGCTAGTAATCAAGCCAACACCGCCACCCTGAGTTTAGGTACAAACTCAATGCATCTATCGCAAACCTATCTGCCATAAGATCTTCATGCGCATGCAACACATAAACCAAATGCACGTAGTCATAATAGCGAGATGGGGTCTTCACTGTGTGTCGCACCACTCTGCTAGTAATCGAGCCATCCACGGTAGCTCTAGGATCTCTGCCTCGACTAGAACTCTCACTGCCGTCGTTGTCGGCAAGAGTATTCTCATGACTCTCCTGTGATTTGGAATAAGTACATCCACCTCGTTCGATACCTCCATGCATCCACCTATTTCGGTACTTCCTGAAGCCTTCATTTGCAACATCATCGACTCAGCAAACGTTATCGGTCGATCAACCAAGATCGTCCTTGCATCTAGACTCCAAAGTCTATAACCCTCGACATCATTCATGTATCCCAACATGACATACTTCTTTCCCTTAGCGCCAAACTTGTCACCTACCTCGTGAACGTAGACTTGACATCCAAACACCCGAAGATAATCTAAATCCATTGGCTTCACTGTCCAAACCTCATCTGGAATTTTCATGCCGATAGCTGAAGATGAAATTCTATTCACCAAATAAGTTGTGGTCGATATAACTTCGACCCAAAATCCCTTCGATAAACCCAATGTAAATCTGAGATACATCTCCTCTAGAAGTTTCATATTTATCCGCTCGACATCCATTTATCTCAACGTGACACACTTCTTTCCCGTAGCGCCGAACTTTTCACCTTACTTGTGAACGTAGACTTGACATCCAAACACCCGAAGATGATCTAAATCCAATGGCTTTCCTGTCCAAACATCCATTAAAATTTTCTTGCCGATAGCTAAAGATGGAATTCTGTTCACCAAATAAGTTGCGGTCGATATAGCTTCGGACCAAAATCCCTCGACAAATCCAATGTAAACATGAAACATATCTCCTCTAGAAGTGTTATATTCATCCACTCTACGACTCCATTCGACTACGGATCTCCTGCTATAGTGAAGTGCATCTTTACTCACTGCTCCTGACAAAATTTCTTCAACTTAGCAGAAATAAACTCGCCACCATTGTCGGATCTCAGCACTTTCATCTTCTTTCTCGTTTGACTCTCCACAATGGTCTTCCACGTCTTGAACTTTTCAAACACCCCCAACTTTTCCTTCATCACATACACCCAAACTTTCCTGAAGAAATCATCGATGAATGATGTGAAATAACAAGCTCCACTTAGAGAGTGAACTGGTGCAGGACACCAAACATCGGTGTGAATATATTCAAGAATTCCTCTTGTATCATACTTCTTGCCGAAATTAATCTTCGTCTGCTTGCCATAAACACAATCCCCGCAATATTCCAGCTCCTTGAAATTCACCCCTGGATCAGACCATGCTTCCTCTAAGCCTCCAAACTTTTCTTCGCGATATATCCAAGTCTGAGATGCCACAGCCTGGTCGAATCGGTCTCCTGCAAACTCTCAACTCCGATACTAGAATCTCCAATGATTGTCGTCCCCTTCAACAGTTATATGTCACTCACTTTTTCACCTCTCATCTTCACGATCGAACCCTTCGACATCTTCAGAGCTTCCTTCTTTATCGTAACTTTGCAACCCATGGAATCCAACGCCCACAAAAAACTAGTGACTTCTTTAACTCTAGAATATGACACATATTGGTGAGTGTGTGCACTATGCCATCGAACATCCTGATTCTCGCCGAACTAACTCCAACAGCCGTGTACTCTTCATTATTGCCTATAATAACTGATCCATCCTTCTTTCTCTGATATGTACTAAAATACTCCATATTTGGCTTTATGTGGAACGACACCCCTGAATCCATGACCTAAGCATGATTCGCAACATCTGAAGTACTCTCTGTGAGCACATCGTAGGCCTCCTCGCTCATCATCTCCTCTGTCTGCACAACTGCAACTGAAGATGATGCTGACATATCCTCATTGTCCTTGTTCCTCTGAGCATTCTCTCTTCCAATGTTATGTCTTCTTGCAAAAATAACACCTCGTGTCTCTGGTCCTCGATCTCAATCTCCTCTGGTTGTCGCCTCTCGTGTTGATTTGCCCCAAAGCAAGCAAATCCTGGATATCTGAAACTCCTTCGCCCAAACCAACTCCTGCCATCTGATCTCTCAACTCATCGCTGTAGTGCACAGACTCACTGTATCCAGGCTATAAATCATTGTGTTAACGAATGTCGTGTATCGTTCTAGCAACGACAAGAGCAGAATCATCGCCTCATGCTCCGACTCCATAGTCAATACAATGGCCCTCATCTTCATCAGTAAGCCGTTAAAGGTATCTAGGTGATCCTTCAATGAGGTTGTGTCGTGCATCTTGAAAGTAAAGAATGTCATCACCAACATAAGCATGTTGGTGAGTGACTTCTTCGGATACAGCTTCTCGAGCTTCTCACATAATCACTTAGCCGTAGTCTCCTCGGACACATAATAGATCACCTCGTCTGATAAGTTGAGTTGGATGGTTGTGATCGCCGAGTCTTCAATATCCATCTTCTCCCTTTTTAATATATGTACCGGCAATGTCTCTGTGTCGTACACCATGTGGACACGATCCTTTATCAAGATAAAGTTTCCCTTGCTATCGAACTTTTCAATTTTGTTGTGCGCGCCTCCAACCATCGCATACAAGATGAAGGCAATACAAGAACTCAAACCAATTACTTCCTGGTTGCGCATCTTTCGTAGAAGAACTCTCCACCTTCGCCATGGACTTGTTCATGAACATTGCTATGATACCACTTGTTAGGGAGATGAGAGATGACGATCACATCAATCGATAACCCCGATGAAATTCCAGGATCATTGTGATAACGAACAAAGCAAACGATGATTTGCTACAAAACCTGTAACACAAGCAATAACATGAAAGCAACGCAAAACAAAAAAATCACGCACCTAATACCAAATATTTATACGGGTTTCATCCAATACTTGATGTACGTTCAGTTGGAGAGATCACTAATGCTTCAATATCTTTGGATTACAATGTATGACGTTTGATTGAAGGGAAACAACCAAATCTGCTAAGAAATCGGAGAAGAAACTATGCAGAAAACCTCACAACCAAGCTCCTCAAAGCCCTCAGTTTGTCCTCAGTTTTTCTACGTGTAGACGCAAACTTTTTAGGAAGAATCGACTCGAACTTTGCTCGAGAATTGTTTATAAAAAACCCAGTCGAAACACTGTTTAAATACTAACGGGTCTGTCGGTCAAACGGATCCGAATCCGATTAGCAATCGGACTCTGCAGCCGATCGAAACCCGCTTCACTCTGCCGTCGTTGGATCAAGGCGAAAACCCCTGGATGCGCGCCACATGGGGCCTGCGCATTCTCTGCACCGCAAATCTGAACCAGCGTCGAATTAATTCTACGCCGTTCGATCGAGCGGAGTAAGGCAAGATGTGTGCCATGTGTTCATCGCCACTACCGCTGATCGTTGCGCGCGAGCGCTCGAGAACACGCCGTGTCATCGTATGTGCGCTGCACGAGCCTCCCCGGGATGCGTTGGGCATCTCTCGATGGGCCACTGCGAGTGGGCTGATCTATTGGGCTCACACCGTGGGCTTTCTCTAGGCTATATTGTTTCTCTTAAAATCAGAGAATATGTGGGCTGGACTTGTAGAAATACGTTGTTTCAAGCTCCAAAGATTCTTCAAAAAATCGCTTAAAACTCGTGATAAATCCGAGATTCATCACGAGATATTTTCGATGTTTTATATCACATTTTTCAACACATTCTTCATCCACTTGATGGAAATGGGTTTTTATATTAGTCCCCCAAAAAGGCATATGTTTAGTAGTCCATCAAAACTTGGTATTTTTATATTAGTCCTTCGTATCATTCATGTTGCACCATATTAATCCTTCAAATTTGCATTAGAACAATAATATTAAAAAGATTTCATTAATTCTAATACATAAGAAGCATTTTCATTGCATTGAATCATTTTCAATGTAAATTCTATCTCTCTCTATTTTAATAATTAGATATATTTTGTACAAAAATAATACCATATATCTCATCTCAACATCCATTACTTTTTATCTAATAAAGCAGAAAATATCCATTACTTTTTTCCTAATAAAGCAGAAAATAGACAAGACAACATATATAGGCATGCGCTGGGCCTTTTCGTTTAGCATGCTCCTAGCGTTGGGCTAAGATCAAGATGTTGCTTATCACTAACACATCCTTCTACCATGCCTCAATGCTACTATAGTTCCTTCTATGGTACTGCTCTGATATCATAGTGCCACTGTTATAATATTGCTAATGTATTGTTACTCTACTACAATATTGCTATGGTAATTAAGGTTTTATTACACTGGCAATACCTCCAAATCCGTAAGTAGTGGCAGAGATGTCAAATAATATCTATAGCAGAGTAACACTAATGCTACAATCTTTGAGGTACTGCTACTCTGCCTTTTCGTTTAGCATGCTCCTAGTGTTGGGCTAAGATCAAGATGCTGCTTATCACTAACACATCCTTCTACCTTGCTTCAATGCTACTATAGTTCCTTCTATGGTACTGCTACTCTGTTATAATAGTTATAATACTGCTACTGTTATAATACTGCTACTGTATTGTTGCTCTACTACAATATTGCTATAATAATTAAGGTATTGTTACTCTGGCAATACCTCAAAATCCGTAAGTAGTGGCAGAGACTTCAAATAATATATATATATATATATATATATATATATATATATATATAAGAGTAACACTAATGCTACAATCTTTGAGGTACTGCTACTCTGCCATAATATTTCGTGTTTGCTACTTCTTACATATTTTCTACTACATACAGGTTCTAGATGCTGCCTATAGATTCAGTATCTACTACCAAATACATATTCTCTGTTGTTTATAGCTTCTGTATCTATTACTGTCTACAAGTTTTGTGTCTGCTACTGCCGACAAGTTTTCTATCATCTACAAGTAGTCTCATAAAATGCTTTCATTGGTGTATGACAAGCTGGGCATAATTAACATTTATTATACAACTTAAGGGGGATTGTTAGAATTATAACATGTGTTAAATATGAACAGTGTTTAGATCCAATATGTGTACATGTCCTTGTTAGTACCTTGAATGGTGAATTTAGATTTGTAACACAGGTACTATACCATTGTACATAAGATATAAGGTTATATGGCCAATTAAGCTCTCCTCATTCTTTGCTTCATCTTTTATATTCTCTTTTCTAACACATGTGATCAATGAAAGGGATAATGGTATTAGTGATCAATGGAAGGGATAATGGTATTAGTGATCAATGAAAGGGATAATGGTATTAGCATCATTCACAATCAAAGTGGAAGATTTTAGTTATTAATAGACTAATTTGTATAACTTGAACAAATTAAGGGATTAATATGAAATTACCAAGTTTTGAGACACAATTATTAAAAAGTGCCTAGCTTGAGGGAGCAATACCCAAAACCCCATTAAAAAATTTATTTTGGGAAATGGGCTTTCATATCAGGGGTGGCAAAATGCACCAGACCCGACCCCGGTCTCCTTAGCCGGATATGGGTAGATGCCTATCCGGGCCGGGTCGATTCGGGTTTGACCCGTCAACCCGTTTGACCCGAATTCTACCCGTTTAACATAACATTTCTATATATATTTATATAACAAAATAGTAATCGCGCAAAACCTTGGCACTTTGGTTAGTTGGATGGAGTTGTTGAGTAAAGTTAGAAGGGGTGACGTCACGGGTTCAATTCCTGCCTCCCGCAATCAATTTTTGTGATTTACATTTAGTAATAGCAAGTAGAAACGATATTTAATAATTAAAATGCTTAGAGAATCACAAGGTACTCATGGGCTAGTTGGTTAGTGCCTTTGATCTAGCTGTAGTTGGTCGTGGTATCAACTATCAAGGCTGGACAAAAGCAGGTTTCCTTAGAAAAAAATTTAACTGAAAAATTAAAACAATCCGATCGGGTCGGGTGATCCGGGTAATACCCGGCTCGGGTACGGTTTCGCAACCCTGACCCAAATTTCCGGTCAGGTACGGGTTTATCCCTATCCGGGTCAGGTCAAACCCGAACCCGACCCGACCCGTTTGCCACCCCTATTTCGTATTAATAAATTTTATAAGGTTTTTGTATACAATAAATGTTCATATAAATTAAATCTTATTTGTGACAAAAGTCATCATATAATAAAAAGAAAAGCCTCAAGTTAGAAAGCCAAATAGCACAAAATATACACAGACATGGTCAGAATATGACACTAGATGAACAACCAATTCTAAACAGTACACACAATATAGCAATTGACATGGCAAAAGATAAAATTTTGATATGTCGGTCTGACACAAGTCCACTTTATCATATTAGTATCCATGTTGCATAATGTTTCAGAGTGTTTTCTCACTACAAAGCGTTGACCGTGGAGAACCCGGTCAACGTGGCCAAGGGGCCCGCTTTGGGTCCCTCGGGGGCTTCGAATCGGTGCAGAAGGGGCGAGGGGAAGCCTCGGCCCAGGTTGAGACGCTCGGCCTCGGACAGGTGTGCTCGGCCTCGGCTGGAAGGGGGACGAGGGGAAGCCTCAGTCGCCAATGGAAGGGGGACGAGGGGAAGCCTCAGTCGCCCGGGTAGACGCACGGCCGACGGGTGGCGAGGGAGAGTCTCGAACCCGATTAGGATGCTCGGCCTCGATAGGACGTGCTCGGCCACGGCAGGCTGACGGTGAGGGGAAGCCTCACTGTCCGGTTGATCGAGTAGTCGGAGAGGGGCGAGGGGTAGCCTCGGCCCGTTGATCTGTTGTCCACCTACGCAGACGAGAACGCTCGTCAGGGGGCCGGACCTTGGTTCCGGCCAAATCCCCTCCGATGCCTAAGTCAGATAGAGATCTGAGAAAGGAGGCCCGGCGGAGACGGTCCGACTCGTGAGGAGATCGTAACGGCGTCTCTCGGCGCGAGCGGGGGAGGAAGGAGATGAATTGGGGGAACGAGGTCGTTGATGGAGTACCTTAGGTTTTGTTACCTGAGATGCGGTCCCTTTCTTCGTCGTCTTCCTGACCCTTTTGTAGAGCTCCCAGCGTGATTGGCTTTGGCCCACGTCCCACGCCCGCCATCGATCGTGCCCCATCCGTCCCCCCTCGTCGCCGCCCTCTCCGCCATGCCAGCACATCCCCATTATCGCCATTTAGTGGTCGCGTGTCCGGGGGAGCGGTTTTCGCAGGAGTGGGCGAACGACCTACGGGTTATGGGGGCCGGGTCGGATCGACGTTTCGAGAGGGTCCCTTGTAGGGCCTTTGTCGAATGGGCTTTCAGGATGCAGGTGGGCTCTTGGGCTCGTGCTTTATGGGTCTCGGTCAAATAGGCGTAACAATTGCCCCCATCGGTCGGGTTGATCGGCCTCGGCCGGTTCGGCTCGGCCGATGTGACCTCTGCCGATTTTGACAGGCTCTACAGTCGATGCCGACTCATTTATTAGTCGTCATCATGAGTTAGCCCGTTCGATGTTTTTAAGGCGCGGGTTCCGAAGCGCCGTCGGCCTTCAGATGTTGCCACGTGTAGCAGCAAGCTTATCCCTGCCGCTCGCGGAGTCGTCTTAAGTGGAGAAGCCGAGGGATTCGTGAGCCGCCATCCCATCGTCTTTCTTCTTTGTGCTGATCCCCCTTCTGTCTGAGCTTTCCCCCATGTCGTCTTCCTCTGCTAAGGGCTCGGTTCGGTCGGAGCGCGATGCGGCTCCGGGTCTGGCGGGTGGCACTCCTTCGGCGATCAGTCAGCACGGGGATGATATTTCAGGGGTTCCTTCTGAGGTCTTGGCGTGGCCTTCGTCGATCTGTGCCACCGCCATCGGGAGCACGCGCTCCTCCTACCTGCTTCCGCCCTACTCGGCTCGTGCCCCTGGGGCTGACGAGCGGATCTGCTCTCCTGGTCCCAATGAGGTCGGGATATATGAGAAGTGCTTCCACTTCGGGCTCCGTTTCCCGCTTCATCCTTTCATCGTTGAGTTCCTTCAGGCCCACAATGTGTGCTTGTGTCAATTCTGTCCCAACGCCGTCGGGATCCTCGTCGGGTTCGTTGTCGTCTGCATGCTGAAGGGTGTGGTGCCCTCTCTCCGCCTCTTTGCCCAGTTCTACCGCCTGAGCCTCCACCAATCGGGGGCGTGGATTTACATCAGCGCCCGCCCGAAGATGTCCCTGGTGCTGGGGTTGCCGAGCTCTCTGAAACGCTGGAAGGGGGAATACGTGTTCGTCACATTCCCCTCGAGCGTACACTTCCCGGCTCGGTGGGTGGCGGCCGGTGCCGTTGTTCTTAATCTGGGTGAGCCGACGGTCGCTGAGCAGCAGACGGCGAGGGACATGTTGGCAATTCCTCCGAGGGAGCGCTCGACCGACTTCCTCTTTAGTGACCTCATTTTGCGTAAGACGGTGTGGCCCCTAGGTAAGCTGCTCCGAGCGTTCGCCCCTCGAGGTCGCCCAGGTTCTGCTCTGTCTCTCATTTATTCTTTGAGTGCAGGTGGGTTCCCTCTCGGTCCTTCTCCTGCCGGCGCTCTCGTGCAGGCCCCAAACCCAGATCCGCGCAGAAGGGACCATGTGTTGGCGGTCCGGAAGAAGCAGAGGGTTGTGACCGCGTCTGGAGGCTCGAAGCGAAAGAAGATGTCGTCTCCCTCTCTCCCCTTGCAGGGATCTCCCAAGAGGCTCCGTGAGGGGGTCGAGGGGGTCGACGTTCAGCCGACTGTTGACCGACCTCATCCTGCTCCCGTTGAGGTTGCTTGGCCGTGGGTCGGCCCTTCACCTCTTCCGGACGGCTCTCTCCCTGATGCTTACAGTCGGTATCTTGGGGCGTTCCGCTCTGCTCCTGGCGAGTTCCCTTCGTCAGGGGAGGGTCTTCTTTGTCCACGCTTTCCAGTGGGTGAGAAAGAGTCGGTGTTCTCGAGCCGCGGAGCCGCCGCTCGAGTGGCCGAGAACTGTTGTCTCTCTCCCGACCAGGCGGTGTTGGACGGAGTCAGAGGTGATTGCTTGGCTACCTTCGTGATCCAGGCTGGTCAACAGGTAGTGTGTCTCTGCTTGTCCCCCCGTTCTCCAGCTGTTTTTGCCATCTTACCTTCGTCGCTTTGGCACAGTTGTCCTCGGTGGGCCTCTCGATGAGGCGCCAATTCGCGGCTCTTCCCAAAGCCAAATCCGTGGCTGGGCTAGGCCCTGAGGTCCCTGGCGAGGAGGAGGAGGAAGCTGGTCAGTTGGAGGAAGCGCGGGTCCAATCCCTGAACTCCCGCATAACTGAGCTGTCCTCTGCCCTGGAGGCGGCGGATCGTGAGAGAGCTGTGGCTCTGGCCGCGAAGTCCGAGGCCGAGACGCGGCTCGCCTCTCTTTTAAAAGACGTCGACGCGTCTGGAGGGGTCAAGCAGGTCCCCGGCCCGGCTGCTGCCTCCGAAGCCTCGGAGCTCTCCGATCGTCTGGATGCGACGGAGGAGCAGGCGAGGGCCCTTGCTGCCCAACTAGGAGAGAAATCCCGGGAGATCGAGAAGGAGAGGGCGGAGCACCAACGCCAGGTAGAGACCCTAGAGGCTCGGCTGCGTGGGCTCGAGGAGTTGGATCCTGCCCGGATCGCTCAGGATGCCGTGGCGGAGTATGCCACCTCCTTTGTGGAGACCGCCTTATTGGAGGCGTACAAGAAGGGCTTCGCCCGGTGCCAGTCTGAGATCCAAGAGAAGTTCCCGCTCTCGGGGATCAACTTTGAGAAACTTCGGATGTACTCTGACGCCGAACGGAGTAAGGGGGGAGACCCTAGTGAGCCTCCAGCCTGTGGCTCCCCTGGCGCCCCCGGAGAAAAATGAGGGAGGGGAATGCCCCTCGACCTCTTCGTGTATCCTTCTGTATACCTTTTTGCTTTATCTGGAAGGGAATGAATTTAAAACAAATTTATTTCATAGGAAACGATACATCTATTGAAAGTACTTGCGTAAATATTCCGCATTCCAAGTGTGAGTGAGAACTCTCCCTTCCATGTCGGCTAGTCGGTAGGCTGCGGGTCCGAGGACCTCGACGACTTTGTAGGGTCCCTCCCATCTAGCCGCGAGCTTCCCTTTGCGAGCGGTATCGGTGGTGAAGCCCGCCTTCCGGAGGACCAGGTCCCCGAGGTGGAAGCTTCTCCCCCGCACCCGAGCGTTGTAGTATCGGGCCACCTTCTGCTTTTGGCGGACGATGGTGGCCAGTGACTGCTCCCGTCGCTCGTCGAGGAGCTCCAGGCTGAGCCCTAGGCCCTGCGAGTTCCGGTCTTCGTCAAAGTATTTGAGGCGAAGAGATTCTTCACCCAATTCGACCGGTACCACCGCCTCGGCCCCGTAGGTGAGCATGAAGGGGGTCTCGCCAGTAGCCTCCTTGTGGGTCGTCCGGTATGACCAGAGTATCCCGGGGAGCTCTTCCGGCCAGTTCCCTTCGGCGTCCTTCACTTTCTTCCGGAGGGGCTCTATGATACACTTGTTGGCCGCTTCTGCCATCCCGTTGGTTTGGGGGTGTGCTACCGAGGCAAAGAGGAGCTTGATTCCCCATTCCTCGCAAAAATCTTTAAACCCTGCTGAATCGAACTGCTTCCCGTTGTCTGTGACGATGGCCCGTGGTACTCCGAATCGGGAGATGATGGAATTCCACACGAAGCTTTTCGCTTTCTTCCACGTGATGGTTGCCAACGGCTCGGCCTCGATCCACTTGGTGAAGTAGTCCACTGCCACTATCAGGTGCTTCCGCTGCCCTCGTCCTGGCTTGAACGGTCCGAGGATGTCGAGCCCCCATTTCGCAAAGGGGAGGGGGCTCACGATGGGGATGAGCTCTGACGGAGGAGTCGAGATGTGGTGGGCGTACCTCTGGCATTCTTGGCATTTCTGCACGTAGCTTGTAACATCTTTGGCCAAGGTCGGCCAGTAGTACCCCTGCCTTAAGATCTTCTGCGCGACTATCTTGCCCCCGTGGTGATTCCCGCAGATCCCGTCGTGAACCTCCCGTAGGACGTAGTCAGCTTCTTGCGGTCCGATGCACTTCAGGTATGGGAGGACGTCCGTCTTGGTCCAGCGTCTCCGGTAGAGCGTCCCCTCATGGATCACGTATCGGAGTGCTTTTCTCTCCAGGGTTCGGCGCTCATCCCCATCGGCCGGCACCTCTCCGTGGGTGAGGTATCGGATGATCGGGTCCATCCAGGTGGGCTCTTGGTCGATCGCCATCACCTCGTGCTCCATCGTGCTGGGGGACGGCAGGTTCTCTACGTAGATGGTGCGGCCCAGCTCCTTTGGCGAGGACGAGGCCAGTTTTGACAACGCATCGGCCCGCGCATTCTCTGATCGTGGGAGGTGTAAGACCTCCACGTCCTTGAATTTGGACATCGCCGCTCTGGCGACCGGGAGATATCTTTGCATTGCCTCCTCCCGTGCCTCGTAACTCCCTAAGAGTTGGTTGACAATGAGCTTCGAGTCGCTGAGGAGGCGGACGGACTCGGCCCCGAGCTCCAGGGCCAGCCTCAGGCCGTTGATCACAGCTTCGTATTCCGCCACGTTGTTCGTGGCCGGGAACTCGAACCGCAACGCGTATTCCGCGATGTTCCCCTCCGGAGATCGGATCGCAATCCCGGCCCCTCCTCCAGACTGCGTGGCCGACCCGTCCACATGAACTATCCACGCTCCTGGATCCTCTGGTTGAGAGTGGTCAGTCGAAAGAAAGGATAAGGGTTGAGCAGTTACCGTCCCCGGGCCTTCTCCCTCTGGGGGCCATTTCCTTCCGTCGTGCATTCGGCGATGAAGTCGGCTAGGGCCTGTCCCTTGATGGCAGTGCGCGGTTTGAATCGGAGGTCGAACTCGCTCAGTTCCACTCCCCAGTTTAGCATCCTCCCCATTCGATCGAATCTCTTGAGGTTCCGCTCCAGCTGCGAGTCGGTCAGGATCAGTATGGTGTGGGCCTGGAAATAGGGTCGGAGCCTTCGCGCTGAGAGGACGAGGGCGTACGCCAGCTTCTCCATGGGCGAGTATCGCACCTCCGCCCCCTTCAAGATCCGGCTCGTGTAATATACCGGCCATTGCACCCCGCCGTCCTCCCGGATCAGCACCGAACTCACAGCTTCTTCCGCGCACGCCAGGTAAAGGCTCAGCGACTCCCCTTCCCGGGGTTTGGACAGGAGAGGGGGGCTGCGGAGGTACTCTTTGAGGTCCCCGAACGCCCGGGAGCAGTCTTCGTCCCAGAGTATTGTCTTCCTATTGTTCGGAGGTTCCGCGATTGCTTTCCTCAGGACCTTGAAGAAGGGAAGCGATCTTTCCGCTGATTTGGAAAGGAATCGCCCCAGGGCTGCGATGCGCCCGTTCAGCCTCTGTAGCTCCTTGATCGTCGTCGGCTCGCGCATGTTAACCAGCGCATCGATCTTGTCGGGATTAGCTTCGATACCACGATTAGTTATCATAAATCCCAAGAATTTGCCAGATCTTACCCCGAACGTGCATTTCGCGGGGTTGAGCCGAATGTGGTGTCGCCGCAACCGCTCGAAGGTCTCCCGCAAGTCGGCGATGTGGTCTTCCGGTCGCCTTGACTTGACAAGCATGTCGTCGACATAGACTTCTAGGTTCCTTCCGATCTGGGAGCTGAACACCTTGTTGACCATTCTCTGGTAGGTGGCCCCCGCGTTCTTCAAGCCAAAGGGCATCTTCCTGTAGCAGTAGGTTCCCCGGTCCGTCGTGAAGGCAGTCATCTCTTCGTCCCGGGGGTCCATCTGGACTTGATTGTATCCGGAGTAAGCGTCCATGAAGCTTAGCATCTCGTATCCCGAGGCGTTGTCCACCAGGTGGTCGATGCGCGGCAGTGGGTAGCTATCCTTGGGGCAGGCCTTGTTGAGGTCGCTGAAGTCCACGCACATTCGCCACTTCCCGTTGGGTTTTTTGACCATCACCACGTTCGACAGCCACTCCGGGTACCAGACTTCTCGTATGAAGCCGGCATCGAGGAGACGCTCCACTTCCTCGGAGGCTGCCTTCATCTTCTCGCCGCCCAGGTTACGCTTCTTCTGCCTAACCGGTTTGAAGTTGGGGTCGGCGTTGATCTGGTGGACGATCACCTGGGGGTCCACGCCGGGCATGTCTTCGGGCGACCAGGCGAAGATGTCCAGGTTCGCCTCCAGGCATTCGATCAGCTGATCCCTCAGGTCCGGGCTCAGCCCTCTCCCGATCGAGACGAACCGGCCCTCGATGTCCGTGACCGGGATTTGCTCCTGCTCCTCCGTAGGGGTGGGCCTGGGCCCACTCCTTAAGTCGAGCGCGGCCATCCGGTCAGCTAGACGATCTTCGGGACCTTCCTCCGCCAGTTGATAGCAGGTATTCGGTCTCCCCGCGTCGCCTTCGACTTGCCCCATCCCCCGGCGTTCGGAACTTAATGGTCCGATGGAGGGTCGAGACCACCGCGCCGACGGCGTTGAGTAGGGGTCGGCCGATGATCCCATTGTATTCCGACCCGATCCCCAATACGATGAATTCCACCGCTAGGGTCACAGAGTCTGGTGTGTTTCCGAGCGTTACCGGGAGATGGATAGTGCCGATGATAGGGGTGGAGTGACCCGTGAATCCGACCACGGGACCCGAACGAGGTCGCAAGTCTCCTTTCTGCCGGCCCATCTTCTCCAGGGTTGACATAAATAGGACGTCACAGGAGCTGCCGGTGTCGACAAGCAGCCGTCGTACTAAGGTAGTGTCTATGACCACTGATACCACCAAAGCCACGTCCGAGCTGCGTGCCGTTATGGGCGCACTCGGTCTCCCAACCGGTGGGGAAGGGGAGGGCATCCCGGCCCTTTCCTCACGACTCTCCCCGCGTCGGTCCCGTGCCCATTCTTGGCAACGATGGCGGGGCCTGTCGCCCCGCGTCGGGGCCTCGCCCTTCTTTCGCCGAGAGGAGGGAGGCCGCGTCATCGCAGATGTGGTTTGTTTCTTTGTGGGACAGTTTTCGTTCCCACAGACGGCGCCAGATGTTTCAGAGTGTTTTCTCACTACAAAGCGTTGACCGTGGAGAACCCGGTCAACGTGGTCAAGGGGCCCGCTTTGGGTCCCTCGGGGGCTTCGAATCGGTGCAGAAGGGGCGAGGGGAAGCCTCGGCCCAGGTTGAGACGCTCGGCCTCGGACAAGTGTGCTCGGCCTCGGCTGGAAGGGGGACGAGGGGAAGCCTCAGTCGCCAATGGAAGGGGGACGAGGGGAAGCCTCAGTCGCCCGGGTAGACGCACGGCCGACGGGTGGCGAGGGAGAGTCTCGAACCCGATTAGGACGCTCGGCCTCGGTAGGACGTGCTCGGCCACGGCAGGCTGACGGTGAGGGGAAGCCTCACTGTCCGGTTGATCGAGTAGTCGGAGAGGGGCGAGGGGTAGCCTCGGCCCGTTGATCTGTTGTCCACCTGCGCAGACGAGAACGCTCGTCAGGAGGCCGGACCTTGGTTCCGGCCAAATCCCCTCCGATGCCTAAGTCAGATAGAGATCTGAGAAAGGAGGCCCGGCGGAGACGGTCCGACTCATGAGGAGATCGTAACGGCATCTCTCGGCGCGAGCGGGGGAGGAAGGAGATGAATTGGGGGAACGAGGTCGTTGATGGAGTACCTTAGGTTTTGTTACCTGAGATGCGGTCCCTTTCTTCGTCGTCTTCCTGACCCTTTTGTAGAGCTCCCAGCATGATTGGCTCTGGCCCACGTCCCACGCCCGCCATCGATCGTGCCACATCCGTCCCCCCTCGCCGCCGCCCTCTCCGCCATGCCAGCACCTCCCCATTATCGCCATTTAGTGGTCGCGTGTCCGGGGGAGCGGTTTTCGCAGGAGTGGGCGAACGACCTACGGGTTATGGGGGCCGGGTCGGATCGACGTTTCGAGAGGGTCCCTTGTAGGGCCTTTGTCGAATGGGCTTTCAGGATGCAGGTGGGCTCTTGGGCTCGTGCTTTATGGGTCTCGGTCAAATAGGCGTAACACATAAGTTAGAAGAGGATGCTTCACGATGTTACATAAAATTTATCCCTAAAAGGATGCTGATAGACCCGGCGGATCTATATCCGCCTGGACATGGGCCGGGCCCCATGCATAGCCGCCGGCCCCCCTTTCCCTTTGATTTTGCGCGCACGCCCAATTAGCCTAGAAACCCTAGTTTCTTCTACTTATAGGGACTAGCCGTTATTGGTATTTTTATGCTTGATATTGGATATTTTCTATTGAACGTCTTTAGGTTAGATCTTAGATTAAACGAGTGCAGACGTCCTCGTCAGCGTCTTGGGAGGAGAGCGCACCTCTTTTGTGCTCAAATATCTTGTTTTGCTACTTTTTATCTATAAAAATTGTCTTTTTATCTTGGATCCTAACATTTTGGTATCAGAGCACGTGACGATCCATGGCGGCCACGACAAGATCGCACGACAAAATTGAAGCCTTAGAGGCAAAGTTCACGATCGAAATCGACGGGGTCAAGAACATTGGCGGCAAACTATGAATCCATGGCAAAGTTGACGGCTTCCATCAACCAATTGGCGACGGATCAAGCGAAGCACGACGAACAATTCACGCAATTGATTGAAACCCTAAATCAATTGGCGGCGAACAACAAAGGGGAGGGAAACCCTAAATCGGGGGAAAAGGCGGCACCTTTGAAGAAGGAAAAGGAGAAAATTGAGAGCTTTGATCCGGAAAGCGGCTTTTGGTGGAGGATCTAGCCGATGATGATGAAGAGGAGCTGTGGAGGGTCGACTATCGGAAAGATGTTAGGCGGAAGGCCCAAGGATGGACCGGCAACCTCGATCAACCACGCGGAAGGGCACGCGAGGAGGGCGGGGGGCAGCGGCCACCCCCCAGGGGCCCACCGGCCACCAGGATAGTCGCCGGGGGGCGACGGCCCCCGGGCTCGCCCAGGGGTGGCGGACCCCCCAGGGGGGCCGGCGAACCCCCTGGGTTCGCCCAGGGGCGGCGACTCCCCCTGGGGGTCCGGCGACCCCCCGACCCACGGGGGGGCCGCTGGGGCCCCCAGAACCATCGGGGGGTCGGCGAACCCCTTGGGTTCGGCCGGGGGCGCCGAACCTTCCTGGGGGTCTGGCGCCCCCCCCCCCCCCCCCCCCCGACCCACGAGGGGGCCGCTGGGGCCCCCAGCACCCACGGGCGAGGCCGACGACCCTGCCCCTGGCAGGCCGCGGCCCCGCCGACTTTTCCAAACCGACGCGTGACTTTCCGAGGGCTGTTGGCGGCGATTTCGGCACTTTTCAGCAGGGACAGCCGCGTCAGGAGGCTCCGGCACGTGACTTTGAGGAGGGATTGGGACCTGGGGGTTTTCAGGAGCACGGAGACTACGGCGAGGGCTATCGGGACCCTCCCGACCCTCGTTTTGACGATGGGAGGTGGCAGTCACCGCCCCACCACCAGGAGAGACGCACAGCAGGCACCGGGGGAGATACGGTGACTTCCAGGAGTGGCCAGAGGGCGGATTTGGATGCGACGAGGGGCACGGAGACCGAGGAGACTATGGGGCTCGCGGAGGAGGGCCACCTAGGCGATATGAGACTCTGGACGAGAGGAGACAGAACTACCGTCCGCATCACTGAGATGAGGGGAGGCCCGAGCAGGGGCACTTTGGAGGAGATTGCAGAGTCCGGAAGCTGAAAATGCCGATCTTTTCTAGGGAGGATCCACACGCCTGGTTGTTCACAACGGAGAGATTTCGCGACGCATCACATGACCGAGGCACAGAAGCTGGAGGCAGCAGCCATTTGCATGGAGGGGTGAGCCTTGGGGTGGTTCCAGTGGAAGGAGAGGAGACAGCAGATCCGGAGCTCGGAGGAGCTGAAAGACTTGGTGCTGGAGAAGTTTAGGGACCCCCGCTTGGGGAACCTACACGAGCAGCTATTTGCACTCAGGCAGGAGGGGTCGGTGCGGGAGTACATCGAGATATTTGAGACACTGGCAGGGCGAGTTCATAGGGTGTCAGACGAGTCGCTAGAGGGCACCTTCTTGAAGGGGCTACGACCTAGTCTTCGAGCTGCGATGAGGCCATACAAGCCTCGGGGGCTTTCAGAGGTCATCGAGATTGCGCAGATGGGGGAGGACTCCCGCACTGAGGATAGGAGAGGTGGGAGCAGCTACAGTGGACAGTTACAGCGGGGCACCACGACTGGAGCAGGTGGAGCAGTAGTCACTACTGAGGCAGTTCCGGCAGGGCTTAAGAAGACAGGTGAGCAGACCAATCCACCACCGACATGGGGCTCATTCCGAAGGATGACCGATGCAGAGATGAGGGAGAAAAGGCAAAAGGTGCTATGTTTCAGATGCGACGAGCGCTTCACTTCCGGAGACCGCTGTGTGGATCGAAAGCTGCAAGTTTTGATAGCGGAAGCCGACGAGGATGGTGACGTGGAGGACGAAGGGATCGGAGAGGAGGACGACCCCCACTCAGAGTAGCACCGCCGGTACTTACACCACCTTGAGGACAAGGTGGCTCTTTGGGGGAGTATTGATAGACCCGGCGGGTCTATATCCGCCTGGACATGGGCCAGGCCCCATGCATAGCCGCCGACCCCCTTTCCCTTTGATTTTGCGCGCGCGCCCAATTAGCCTAGAAACCCTAGTTTCTTCTATTTATAGGGGCTAGCCGTCATTGGTATTTTTATGCTTGATATTGGATATTTTCTATTGAGCGTCTTTAGGTTAGATCTTAGATTAAACGAGTGCAGACGTCCTCTTCGGCGTCTTGGGAGGAGAGCGCACCTCTTTTGTGCTCAAATATCTTGTTTTGCTACTTTTTATCTATAAAATTGTCTTTTTATCTTGGATCCTAACAGATGCTTTGTGATATTACACAAGATTTTATCTCTGAGAAATAACAATTATAAAATCATGCATTAGAA
The DNA here is from genome assembly GCA_030789695.1 of Scilla litardierei. Classification (NCBI taxonomy): domain Eukaryota; kingdom Viridiplantae; phylum Streptophyta; class Magnoliopsida; order Asparagales; family Asparagaceae; genus Scilla; species Scilla litardierei. The sequence continues at coordinate 124,068,529 of CM061138.1, forward strand.
TAAAGAAAAAGAATGGATAAGCAATCAGTATTGCTTTAAGCATGATATTCAACAATAATAACAGGGGAATGGAGGGGGACAGAGAAGATATATTTGCAAATAAAAACAACAACCAAGTTGCAAAGTTTGATTTATAAAAAGAACACACTTGGGAATGAAGTGGAAAATTCTAATTTGCTCTAGAGTAATCAAAGATGAGAACCTAGATTTTAGCTGCATGCCTCTTTAGCTATTCGACATATTCATCGTTTTCATATTCCAAAAACCATAAACTATGTGTCATTCTCAAAAAAGAAAGAAAGAAAAGAAAATATGGACCTATATACTAATGTACACGGCCAATAGAAATTCTGCGATACAGAATCCTCCGACAATGCCCAACCTTTTTTTTATCTTTGGCTTTCTCACATGCTTGAACCTGCGACTGCCATAACCCAATTTCACCATGTTTACTTATGAAACAAGCTTTGGGGGTTGGCGAAAGTAATTATTCACATGAAAAACAAAAATTGAATCATTAAAAATATCTGATAGGAAATTTGGAAATATCAAATCATGGTTTCATTTTTCTCTCTCTTTAAATGCATTAGATAAGTATCGGATGTCCCATGACAAATCAGAATTGATTTTTTTAAAGTATGTGTATGTTTAGATGTGCTATACTTTGTGAATCATCGGGTTTGAACAGGATTTTGAAAGAAATTGGGTTGTAAGGGCTGTTTAATGTGGTGGAGGGTGACTGGAATTGGTTTAATGTGCTATTTTTTTTTTTTTTTTTTTTTTGGGGGGGGGGGGGGGGCTACTAAAATAATACAGAAAGAAACTATTAGGTTTTATTAGGGTTCAGATTTTAGATCTAGACAAAAGCAATAAAATAGGAAATGGAGGTTCAGTTAGGTTCCAAATAGATCAAAATATGTGTTCTTTCCAGATTGGATAGGTTTTGCTTAAAGGAAAAACAAATAAAAGAAACGGCAGAAAAAGGGAAGAAAAGAGTAAGATTCACAACGGCTTTTTGGTAATGATTTCACAACAGATCCGGCGTCACACCTAAATCAACACCTCACTCCATAACAAATCGCTTGTCACAAAAACAATGGAGTAAAAAATTTCCCAGCATCCATTGATCAAACAGAGTTAATACAATTAAATTAATTCAGCCGGAAAACTCAAAAATAATTTACATCAGGTCAGAATAAGAAAATTATGAAAGTAACTGATGGGACGCGGGTTTACTCCCGACGGAGAACCCGCACCCAAGCCCACCCGCGCCCAAGCCGCCCAAGCCCGCTAGCTGCGCGGGCGCCTCCCTTGGCCGAGAAAACCCCTAATTTGATTATATATATTGTGGGCTAGCCGTCGCTAGGGATTTATGTTATTTTGACATTGGAGTGATTTCATATATTAGACGAGTGCGGACGCCCTCTATTGGCGTCTTGGAAGGAGAATACACCCTTTTTGTATTCAATTATCTTGCTATTGTTACTTTGTTTCTAATTTGATTATTAAATCGTTAGATTTCTCTTTTTGGATCTATCAATTTGGTATCAAAGCACGTGACAATCCATGGTGGCACCGACGAGATCGAAGGACAAGTTTGACACCTTGGAGGAGAAATTCATGGGTGAAATTAAAGGGGTGAAAAAATCAAATGAAGAGTCGACAAAGTCGTTGACGGATTCCATCAAACTTTTGGCGACAAATCAATCAAGGCACGAAGAACAATTTGTGAAGTTCATCCCCCAATGGTCGACGAGCAACCACGGCGAAGAAAACCCTAATTCAACATCAAAGGCGACACCTTTGAAGAAGGGAAAGGAGAAAAAGAAGATTTTGACCCGGATCGTCTATTGGAGGAGGCGGAATATGACGAAGATGACGAAGAGGAGCCCGGGAGGGTTGACTATCGAGAAGAAGCGCGGCGAACGACAGCGGAGTCGAGAAGGGGGGGCGGCCCAAACCCCCCTCCAGGTGGCGGCGATTGAAGCAGGGGGCCGTCGGGGGGGTTGATGGCCCCGTCGCCTCCCAGGATCACCACCGAGGAGGAGGCGGCCCTCCCCAGGGTCGCCCGGGGGCGACGAAGGGGATTAGGGGTCCGGCGACCCCCGACCAAAGGGGGCTCTGGGGACCCGGCGAGCATCAGCAGCAGCCCACGGGGCTGCCAGGAGGGGGGCCGAAGGCCTGGCGAGCAGCGGTAGCAGGCCACAGGGCTGCCAGGAGGAGGTCGCAGGCCCGGCGAGCAGCGACAGCAGGCCGCAGAGCTACCAGGAGGAGGCCACGACCCGACGGGGTCCCGTGGGTAGGGGAGGAGGCCCGGTGAGCATCGGGGGGTGGTTTTCAGCCTTTCCAGGGAAATCGGCCCCCTCTGGGGGCACGACGCGCGGTTACGAGGATGAATATGACCCCGGGGAGTTTCAGTATTACGGGAGACGAAGGAGGGGGTAGAAACTATTATGACAACGGCGGGGGAGGCTACGAGGCTGAATTTGGAGATGATGCAGGTTGGGATAACTTCGAGGGCATGTATGGAGGTCCCCGAGGGGACTGTGGGCGCCGCGGAGGGGTGCCACCTCGACAGCATGAGGCCCAGGACGAGAGATGGCAGCACTATCGCCAGCCTCGCCGCACAGATGGGAGGCCCGATCAGGATCACTTTGAAGGGGACTTCAGGGAACGGAAGCTAGAGATGCCACTATTCAGGGGGGAGGATCCGCATGCTTGGTTGTTCACGGCTGAGAGGTACTTTACAGCGTACCGCATGACAGATGCTCAGAAGTTGGAGGCAGCCGCTATTTGCATGGAGGAGAGAGCTCTGGGTTGGTACCAGCGGAAGGAAAGGAGACAGCAGATTCGTGACTGGGAGGAGCTGAATGACCTAATTCTGGAGAAGTTCAGGGATCTCCGCCTGGGAAACCTTCACGAGCAGTTATACGCCCTCAGGCAGGATGGACCAGTACGGGAATACATTGAGAGGTTCGAGACTTTAGCGAGGAGAGTACATGTCGTCTCAGACGAGTCACTAGAGGGCACCTTCTTAAAGGGGCTGAGGCTCAGTCTTCGAGTCGCAGTGAGACCTTACAAGCCCAGGAGGCTTTCAGAGGTTATCGAGATGGCGCAATTAGTAGAGGAAGCCCGGACAGAGGATAGGAGAGTCAGGAGCAGCTACAGTGGCCAGATACAGAAGGGCACCTCGTCTAGAGCAGGCAGAGTGGGGTCACCACTGGGGCAGGGCAGGCTAGCAAGAAGAAAAAGGGGGAGAGGAGTAGCGCCCCCCAGCAGGAGGATGACAGTTCAGAAGGATGTCTGATGCAGAGATGAGGAAGAAGCGTCAGAAGAGCATATGCTTTAGGTGTGACGAGCGGTTCACGCTAGGCCATAGGTGCGAGGGGCACAAGTTATAGGTGTTGCTACTGGAGGAAGACGAGGGTGAGGAGGACGTCGAGGACGAGAGCATTGAGCAGGAGGAGCCCGAGGGCCATTAGCTAGACGTGGCAGAGGTGTCCATTAACTCCATAATATGGTTCACACCGAACCACACCATGAAGTTGAGGGAGGATATCAGCAAGCAGGAGGTGACCGTGCTGATTGACAGGGGGATGACCCACAATTTCATCTCCATGAGAGTGGTGGACCAGCAGGGTTTGCAGCTGACCGACTGTGGGAGCTTTAGTGTGATGATGGGGACAGGGAAGAGGGAGAGTAGTCGAGGAGTCTGCAGGGGTGTGGTGCTGACCCTACAGGGGATACAGGTGATGGCGGACTTTTTACCTTTAGACTTAGGGAGCACAGATGTCATCATAGGGATGACAGGATGACATGGTTGCAGACGTTGGGGGAGATGACGGTGAACTGGAAACTCCTGCAGATGGAGTTCCAGGATGAGGGGAGAGCGGTCACACTCCAGGGGGATCCCAGCCTTTGCAGAGTGGTAGTGTCACTGAAGACCATGCTGAGGACCTTACAGACCGAGGGAGGAGGGTACTTGGTAAAGATGTACACCATGGCAGAGGAAGGAGGCACAGAGACCAGTGGGGATCATACCGTACCAGGAGAGGTGCAGCAGATGTTGGCGCAGTTTGAGGAGATCTTTCAGGAGCCTCGGGGTCTGCCACCGCCGATGGACCATGAGCACGCCATAGTACTGCGGGAGGGTGCTTCCCCCATCAGTGTTGGACCCTACCGATACCCCCAGCACCAAAAGGATGAGATTGAGAGGATGGTAGCCGAGATAGTGGAGGCGGGAGTGATTCAGCATAGTGTGAACCCATTCTCCAGTCATGTGATCCTGGTGAAGAAGGATGGGAGCTGGCATTTCTGTGTGGACTACCGAGCATTGAACAAGGAGACAGTACCAGATAAGTTCCCATACCGGTGATAGACGAGCTCTTGAACGAGTTACATGGGGCAGCCTGGTTCAGCAAGATTGACCTCAAGTCAGGCTACCATCAGATCAGGATGCGACAAGAGGATGTGCCCAATCCGGCGTTCAGGACACATGATGGCCATTACAAGTTCCTCGTCATGCCGTTTGGCTTGACGAACGCACCAGCCACCTTCCAGTCCCTTATGAACAAGGTATTTCGTCCGTACCTGAGGCGATTTGTACTGGTGTTCTTTGATGATATATTGGTGTACAGTCGCACCTTGGAAAAGCACTTGGACCATCTGCAAGTTGTGTTTATGGAGTTGCAGTATCATCAGCTAGTGGTGAACAGGAAGAAATACTTATTTGGGCAGCCACAGGTGGAGTACCTAGGACACGTGATGTCAGCAGATGGGGTCGCAGCAGACAGGGAAAAGATAGCGGCGATGTTAGACTGGCCGCGGCCCACCACCCTCAGGGGTTACAGGGTTTCTGGGCCTGACAGATTACTACCGCAGGTTTGTGGAGGGATATGAGACGATCGTCTGGCCGTTACCAGAGTTACTTAAGAAGGATCAGTTCCACTAGGGGGAGGAGGCTACCGTAGCATTTGATACCCTGAAGAAGGCCATGACGACCGTTCCAGTGTTGGCGTTACCGGACTTTTCCAGGCCTTTTGTGGTAGAGGCAGATGCGTCAGGGCATGGACTAGGAGCAGTGCTGATGCAGGATCAGCGGCCCATTGCATACTTCAGCCAGGTGTTGACAGCTAGAGCCCGACTGCGATCGGTATACGAGAGAGAGCTGATGGCCATAGTCATGGCTATTCAGAAATGGAGGCCATACTTGTTGGAGCGAAGTTTTCTGGTACGCACAGATCATCGGAGTCTGAAATATTTACTGGAGTAGCGGATGGTTGCCGAGGAGCATCAGAAGTGGCTGCAGAAACTGATGGGATACAGATTCGAAATCGAGTACCGACCGGGGCTGGAGAACAAGGCGGCTGATGCCTTGTCACGGCGGGAGGAGGCGGAGTTGGCCATACTAGTAGTATCCGTTCTTCAGGATTGGGAGCCGCTACAGCAGGAGGTGGAGCAGGATCAGGATCTAGTAGGCATACGAGAAGCCCTTCTGCAGGGGTCGACTGCATATCCAGGATATTCCCTTCAGGATGGACAGCTGATTTATTGGGGGAGACTGGTTATACCAAGGACACCGGCTTTTCTACCCGCCATACTACAGGAGTTTCAAAGCAGTGCCGTAGGAGGACATTCTGGGGTCCTCAAGACCTACCAGAGACTGGCGGGGGGGTCTACTGGAAGGGGATGAAAAAGGAGGTGGTAAAAATGGTGGCGAAGTGTGACGTGTGCCAGCGTCACAAGTACCAGGCGATGTCCTCAGTGGGACTACTACAGCCGCTCTCATTGCCAGATCGAGTATGGGAGGACCTCTCCATGGACTTCATAGATGGATTGCCGAAGTCGGGTGGTTATACCGTCATCCTTGTTGTGGTCGACCGCCTCAGCAAGTATGCACACTTTGTCCCACTTCGACATCCTTACAGCGATGTGTCAGTGGCAGAGATATTCTTGAGGGATGTCATCAGGCTACATGGACCCCCGAAGTCCATCGTCTCAGACAAAGACCAGGTGTTCGTGAGTAGATTCTGGCAGGAGCTGTTCAGGCTGCAGGGACAGCTTTGAGACGGAGCACAGCTTACTACCCTCAGACCGACGGGCAGACAGAGGTGGTAAACAGGAGTGTGGAGACCTACCTGCGGTGCTTCATTTCGGATAATCCCAAGGAGTGGGCTCGTTGGCTCGCGTGGACGGAATACTGGTACAACACATCATATCACACGACAGCCCAGACGACACCCTTCAAAATTTTTTATGGCAGGGACCCCCCATCTACTGCACTATGGGCATGAGTCGACACCAGTCTCAGAAGTGGAGCGGTACTTGGTAGAGAGGGATCAGGTTTTGGAGGAGCTGAAGCTCCATCTGGCGAGGGCTCAGCAGGTCATGAAGGCGAAAGCAGACCTACATCGCAGAGATGAACAGCTCGAGGTGGGAGATATGGTGTACCTGAAGCTGAGACCCTACAGGCAGATATCATTGGCTCACAGGAGGAATGAGAAGCTGGCACCGCGTTAGTTTAGACCTTTCGAGGTTGAGGTGAGAGTGTGACTGGTGGCTTACAGGTTGAGATTGCCCCCAAGATCGGTTATTCACCCAGTATTCCATGTCTCGCAGCTCCGCCAAGCGATCGGAGACCACACACCATCCCCCACCCTACCAGAGACATTGACGACAGATATGGAAGTAAGGCTGAAGCCTGAGGCATTGAAAGGAGTGTGGCGTGGGACCGCAGGAGAGCGCCAGGTCTTACTGCAATAGACGGGCTTGCCAGAGTACGAGAGCACGTGGGAGGCTATGGACGAGAGATGGCTATGCGATTTCCAGAGTTCCACCTTGAGGACAATGTGGCTCTTTGGGGGGGAGTATTGATGGGACGCATGTTTACTCCCGACGGAGAACCCGCGCCCAAGCCCGCTCGCCGCCCAAGCCCGCTCACCGCGCATGCGCCTCCCTTGGCCGAGAAAACCCCTAGTTTGATTATATATATTGTGGGCTAGCCGTCGCTGGGAATTTATGCTATTTTGACATTGGAGTGATTTCATAGATTAGACGAGTGCGGACGTCCTCTATTGGCGTAGACGAGTGCGGACGTCCTCTATTGGCATCTTGGAAGGAGAATACACCCTTTTTGTATTCAATTATCTTGCTATTGTTACTTTGTTTCTAATTTGATTATCAAATCGTTAGATTTCTCTTTTTGGATCTATCAGTAACCCTGGTCTTAAAAGCCCAGATTAAGAAAATTATGTAAAAATAAAAGCCCAGAAAACTACAGAAAATTCCTAAAATTCAAATAAAAAAATTAAACATTATAAATAACTATTAACCCAAAAATAACAGTGTAAACACAAAAATCTACTAAAAACTCTAATCTTTTGGTGGCTCCTAGATCCCCATCACTCAGGGTGTTTTTTTGGCCCACCGGGCCGGCCCGGCCCGGGCCCGGCCATGGCCCGCCCGGGCCATGGGCCAGGCCGGCCCGGGCTCAAAAGGAACTCGGGCCGGGCCGGCCCGGACCGGCCTTTCAAAATTAAAAAATTTATTTTTTAAAAAAAATCCTTAAAAATCTTATATCTAATAAATTAAAAAATTAATCAAAAAAATTTTATAAAACATAAATTCTAATAACTAAAAAGCTAAAATATTGTTGTAAACATGTAAAAATTCCAAAAAAAAATTAGAACACTTCTAAAAAATTCAGAAATTTTAAAAACTACGAAAAAACTTTAAACAGTTACAAAGCTCTTAAGAAATAAAAATAGGCCAAATTAAAGTTTTAATTACTTTAAATATTTAATTGTATATGTTAATGTTAGTATGTACTATGTAGTAACTTACTTACAATACAAGAAAAATCTTAATTTTTTTCAGAAAAAGTTTAATCCCGAAATTCGCGAAGGTCCCGGGTTGAACCTTTAAATTTTATTAATTGAAATTTTTTTGAGGGGGGGGACATACGTTGGCCAGCCTAACCCCTCATACATTGGCCAAAAAAAAGAAACCAATACATGTTATAAACTGCTAATACAAGTAAGTAAATATATCAAGTCTCTGCTGCTTCTTCTACCTCTTCTTCTTCAGAGTCTTCAGACAGGTCGGTCTGATATTGGGTTCTCGATTCAGCCCTGAACCAATCCTTCGCACAAACCGACGCTTCTACTATATCTGGCTTCAGCCGTGACCTCTTGCTGCTAAGAACACGACTACCTGCACTAAAAGCAGACTCCGAAGCAATAGTGGATATGGGTACGGCTAACAAATCACGAGCCATCATGGAAAGAATTGGATAACTATTCTTATATTGTTTCCACCATGACAGAACATCAAAACCCTCATTATTCAATCTTCTTCAGAAAATAAATAAGAACTTGACAAATACATAGACAGTTCATTAGCTGTGTCTGATGTTTTTTGCTTCTTCTGGCACATAATAAGGCGGACTCTGCTTGGAGCACTTGAAGATGCTTGAACATTAGATGTTTGTGTAGAACTACCATATCGTGTCTCATATACAGTAAAAAATGATCTTAAGCTATTCTTAAAACTAGCTTTGCGTTGTTCTGCTTCATCTTGAAGATTCATGTTTTCGTAATAGGTATCTAAGAAGTCAAGTACTACATCCTCTTTAAACCGGGGATCTAAAACCTTCGCTATAGAGTATAGCAAAGGAACAGGATTCCAATACTTACGGAGTTTAATCTCCATCTGTTCTATCATTGCCTTAAGGTCTGGAGTCCTAATGGTGTCATTATCTCTATGTTTTTGTATGACTTCAGAGATCACCGTTAATTGGTCTAAGCCTAGAACTGAAGTAGAGTACATACCAGAAAACTTGTTTGTTGTCAAGTAGAAAATTTCAAAAATTTCATAAAGTTCATCAATAATAAGCCACTCATAATCACTAATTTCATAATCACTATCATTTGCAAGGTATGCACTTGCAAACTCAGTAAGTTGGGTTCTATTTTGTCTAATACAACGTATCATTAGATACGTTGAATTCCACCTATGGGGACACTAAATTTAAATGCCCTATAAGGCAGTTGGTTACTACGACAAAACTGCTTATATTCTCTTTTTTTTTGAACTAGTTGTAATTAAAAGCATAAGGTTTCTAGGTTTTTCCAGATAAACAGAAGTAAGTTTTAGCCCATCCTGAACTACTAAGTTTAAAACATGGCATGCACAACGTTGATGAAAAATTAAACCATCTAGATCTGGGTTCCATTGACGTTGCAAAAAAGAAATGGCTAAAGTATTATTCGAAGCATTATCAAAAGTAATTGATACAATTTGTTTCTCAATATCATAATCATGACAAATATTTTGCAAAGTTCTACCAATGTGTGCACCCTTGTGTGCATACTCTAACACCTTAAAACCTATAATTCTTTTCTGAATGATACAATCATCGTCTGTAAAATGGGCCGTAAGACACAGGTATGATGAACCCCATTTTGTAGTCCATATGTCAGAAGTTAAAGAAATTCTAGATTCTAAATTAAGAAAAATCTGATACAATTTTGCCTGTCCATCATGAAACATATTCATACAATCTTTTCTAAGGGTGTGCCTAGATAATTTTCTAAATACAGGGTTAAATGCATTTTGCTGTAATCGCTCAAAGTCTGGGCTTTCAGCATAATTTAGAGGTTGTTCTCTGCATAACACAAATCTCGCCATCTCTTTTCTCATATTTTCAACAGAATATGAGAAAGGAGTAAGAGAGGAAGATGATGAAGATAAATTTAATGTTGCTTGTCTAGCATCTTTTTTAACATGCGATTTCATGTGTCTTAGCAGATGCGAAGTGCCGGCAGTATGTGCGGCAGCAAAACTAGTTCTACATATCTTACAGAATGCACGAATTTGTTCGATGCCATTACTGTCTTTTACCATTTCACGTGAAAAGTGCTCCCAAACACCGGACTTTTGTCCTTTCTTTTGGGTTTGTGTAGAAGGTGCAGCATGTGAAGCAGGGGTAGATGTTTGTGCCGGTGAACTTGTGTACGTGTGAGCAGCATGCGAGAAAGGTGAATGTGCAGGTGGTGGCATGACAGGGGCTAGGATTATTACTAGCCCCAAAGTTATCTGGTTCTTGTGTTTCAATATTTGCTATATCAGGATTAAAACCAGCCCCTACGTTACCACGTAGTAAATCAGCATAATATTCATAATCGGCAGTATTAGTATCATCATCTATATTAAAATTCATATTTATCTTCCTAGACGGCGGTCTTGACATTATGCTAATCTAAACTTTATACTACAGAAACCTGTTTGAGCCTTTGAGGATGACCCGAGTTGTAGAGACCGGACGCAGCGAATTTGAGTAGCGAATTGGAGTAGCGAGAGCTGCGAGACGGTTGACGATAGTCGCGAGATTGACGACTGTAGAGACGGTAGTAGCGAGAGTTGTAGAACACCGGGTAGAGCCGTAGAGAGGTATTTAGAGAATTAGAGTTTGGAGATTTTGTGAGGGAAGAGAAGAGTGTAGAGATTTTGTGAGAGAAGAAGAGATGGGGAGGGAGGGTTTTTATAGAAGAAATTTGGAGAGAAGAAGAGATGGGGAGGGAGGGTTTTATTAGAAGAGAAGGTATTTAGGTTTTTATTTTATTTTTTTTAATCCAAATTACTTCTATAAAACCCCCCCTCCCCATCTCTTCTTCTCTCACAAAATCTCTACACTTATCTCTTCCCTCACAAAATCTCCAAACTCTAATTCTCTAAATACCTCTCTACGGCTCTACCCGGTGTTCTACAACTCTCGCTACTACCGTCTCTACAGTCGTCAATCTCGCGACTATCGTCAACCGTCTCGCAGCTCTCGCTACTCCAATTCGCTACTCAAATTCGATGCGTCCGGTCTCTACAACTCGGGTCATCCTCAAAGGCTCAAACAGGTTTCTGTAGTATAAAGTTTAGATTAGCATAATATCAAGACCGCCGTCTAAGAAGATAAATATGAATTTTAATATAGATGATGATTTTAATACTGCCGATTATGAATATTATGCTGATTTACTACGTGGTAACGTATGGGGCTGGTTTTAATCCTGATATAGCAAATATTGAAACACAAAAACCAGATAACTTTGGGGCTAGTAATAATCCTAGCCCCGTCATGCCACCACCTGCACATTCACCTTTCTCGCATGCTGCTCACACGTACACAAGTTCACCGGCACAAACATCTACCCCTGCTTCACATGCTGCACCTTCTACACAAACCCAAAAGAAAGGACAAAAGTCCGGTGTTTGGGAGCACTTTTCACGTGAAATGGTAAAAGACAGTAATGGCATCGAACAAATTCGTGCATTCTGTAAGATATGTAGAACTAGTTTTGCTGCCGCACATACTGCCGGCACTTCGCATCTGCTAAGACACATGAAATCGCATGTTAAAAAAGATGCTAGACAAGCAACATTAAATTTATCTTCATCATCTTCCTCTCTTACTCCTTTCTCATATTCTGTTGAAAATATGAGAAAAGAGATGGCGAGATTTGTGTTATGCAGAGAACAACCTCTAAATTATGCTGAAAGCCCAGACTTTGAGCGATTACAGCAAAATGCATTTAACCCTGCATTTAGAAAATTATCTAGGCACACCCTTAGAAAAGATTGTATGAATATGTTTCATGATGGACAGGCAAAATTGTATCAGATTTTTCTTAATTTAGAATCTAGAATTTCTTTAACTTCTGACATATGGACTACAAAATGGGGTTCATCATACCTGTGTCTTACGGCCCATTTTACAGACGATGATTGTATCATTCAGAAAAGAATTATAGGTTTTAAGGTGTTAGAGTATGCACACAAGGGTGCACACATTGGTAGAACTTTGCAAAATATTTGTCATGATTATGATATTGAGAAACAAATTGTATCAATTACTTTTGATAATGCTTCGAATAATACTTTAGCCATTTCTTTTTTGCAACGTCAATGGAACCCAGATCTAGATGGTTTAATTTTTCATCAACGTTGTGCATGCCATGTTTTAAACTTAGTAGTTCAGGATGGGCTAAAACTTACTTCTGTTTATCTGGAAAACCTAGAAACATTATGCTTTTAATTACAACTAGTTCACAAAAAAGAGAGAATATAAGCAGTTTTGTCGTAGTAACCAACTGCCTTATAGGGCATTTAAATTTAGTGTCCCCCATAGGTGGAATTCAACGTATCTAATGATACGTTGTATTAGACAAAATAGAACCCAACTTACAAATTTTCTACTTGACAACAAACAAATTTTCTGGTATGTATTACTCTACTTCAGTTCTAGGCTTAGACCAATTAGCGGTGATCTCTGAAGTCATACAAAAACATAGAGATAATGACACCATTAGGACTCCAGACCTTAAGGCAATGATAGAACAGATGGAGATTAAACTCCGTAAGTATTGGAATCATGTTCCTTTGCTATACTCTATAGCGAAGGTTTTAGATCCCCGGTTTAAAAAGGATGTAGTACTTGACTTCTTAGATACCTATTACGAAAACATGAACCTTCAAGATGAAGCATAACAACACAAAGCTAGTTTTAAGAATAGCTTAAGATCACTTTTAACTGTATATGAGACACGATATGGTAGTTCTACACAAACACAACGTATCTAATGATACGTTGTATTAGACAAAATAAAACCCAACTTACTGAGTTTGCAAGTGCATACCTTGCAAATGATAGTGATTATGAAATTAGTGATTATGAGTGGCTTATTATTGATGAACTTTATGAAATTTTTGAAATTTTCTACTTGACAACAAACAAATTTTCTGGTATGTATTACTCTACTTCAGTTCTAGGCTTAGACCAATTAGCGGTGATCTCTGAAGTCATACAAAAACATAGAGATAATGACACCATTAGGACTCCAGACCTTAAGGCAATGATAGAACAGATGGAGATTAAACTCCGTAAGTATTGGAATCCTGTTCCTTTGCTATACTCTATAGCGAAGGTTTTAGATCCCCGGTTTAAAGAGGATGTAGTACTTGACTTCTTAGATACCTATTACGAAAACATGAACCTTCAAGATGAAGCAGAACAACACAAAGCTAGTTTTAAGAATAGCTTAAGATCACTTTTTACTGTATATGAGACACGATATGGTAGTTCTACACAAACATCTAATGTTCAAGCATCTTCAAGTGCTCCAAGCAGAGTCCGCCTTATTATGTGCAAGAAGAAGCAAAAACATCAGACACAGCTAATGAACTGTCTATGTATTTGTCAAGTTCTTATTTATTTTCTGAAGAAGACTTGAATAATGAGGGTTTTGATGTTTTGTCATGGTGGAAACAGTATAAGAATAGTTATCCAATTCTTTCCATGATGGCTCGTGATTTGTTAGCCGTACCCATATCCATTATTGCTTCGGAGTCTGCTTTTAGTTCAGGTAGTCGTGTTCTTAGCAGCAAGAGGTCATGGCTGAAGCCAGATATAGTAGAAGCGTCGGTTTGTGCGAAGGATTGGTTCAGGGCTGAATCGAGAACCCAATATCAGACCGACCTGTCTGAAGACTCTGAAGAAGAAGAGGTAGAAGAAGCAGCAGAGACTTGATATATTTACTTACTTGTATTAGCAGTTTATAACATGTATTGGTTTCTTTTTTTTGCCAATGTATGAGGGGTTAGGCTGGCCAACGTATGTCCCCCCCTCAAAAAAATTTCAATTAATAAAATTTAAAGGTTCAACCCGGGACCTTCGCGAATTTCGGGATTAAACTTTTTCTGAAAAAAAATTAAGATTTTTCTTGTATTGTAAGTAAGTTACTACATAGTACATACTAACATTAACATATACAATTAAATATTTAAAGTAATTAAAACTTTAATTTGGCCTATTTTTATTTCTTAAGAGCTTTGTAACTGTTTAAAGTTTTTTCGTAGTTTTTAAAATTTCTGAATTTTTTAGAAGTGTTCTAAAATTTTTTTGGAATTTTTACATGTTTACAACAATATTTTAGCTTTTTAGTTATTAGATTTTATGTTTTATAAAAATTTTTTGATTAATTTTTTAATTTTTTAGATATAAGATTTTTAAGGATTTTTTTTTTAAAAATAAAATTTTTAATTTTGAAAGGCCGGGCCGCCGGGCCGGGCTTGGCCAGACCTTGGCCCACCCGGGCCGCCGGGCCGGGCTGGGCCAGACCTTGGCCCACCCGGGCCGGGCCGGCCCGGCCCGGGTTCCTTTTGAGCCCGGGCCGGCCCAGCCCATGGCCCGGGCGGGCCATGGCCGGGCCCGGGCCGGGCCGGCCAGGTGGGCCAAAAAAACACCCTGAATTACATGACATATCCATGTATTCATAGTTTATTATCAGGTCTCCATAAATTTTTTGAGATACAATGCATAACCATTTGTTCTCAAATGTGAGTATGAACTCTCCCACCTAAAAGACATTCCATATGAAATGACTAGTCTGAAGGAAGAACTACATTCTGCAAGTTTGACATACCTTAGAAGTAGTGACATGAGACCACTGTATCCCAAGAGTGTCTGAAAAACAGAACCAACAATAATTGCCCCTTGCAGTTCCCGCATTATGTGCTTGAATTTCTGCATTTGATAAATAGTATCACATCCAAGAAGAAGAACAGAAATGAGTAAGGGTAACAATACCATTTTCACACAGTAATAAATTGGGAAGAAAAATATTCAGAATAACTGTACAAAACCCTTTGATATTTTGTCACCTAGTCTACAATGTTCTAAATTTATGCAAGAAACAACATTGTCAGTATATCCTTTTTTTATTTGTATCAGTCTGAACAATTTATGTACATAAATGAATGCAGAACTGAAGTCTTATTTTTCCAAAGCAAGTGGAAATATGATCATATTACTGATATTGTAGTAGCTTGGGCTATGAAATTTTTTATAAGAATAACCTAACAGGATAGCATGTTCACGACAGGAATATCTTAGGTCACAGCTTGCATTATGGACCAGTGCTACCCAATTCCTTACACCCTCTTGGATCCACGATCTGGATCGCGTGACCCAATTCGTGCAGGTTCATGATTTGGGTACTAAAAGTATCAATCTGAATGTGCGGAGAAAGAAATTTGAATATCTATATGCACTAGCATATCATATATAATTAAAATTAAAGATTGGAGGAAGAAACAAGATATAAAAACCAAGAAATAGTGAAGATTTTTTGAAACTAAAATCTTTTTCTTATTTCTTCCTTTTCATCATCGTGATGTCTGTCTTTCATCATTTATGAGCGGTTTCTTTCATCATCTGTGAGCGGTTTGGTTTCATTACCCTTCATTACCAGATTTGTGCATTGGTTGGCTACCCCAAAAGCATAGAGAAGAGAAGAGAAGAGATGTCGTCTAATTCTTTCTCCGATTTAGTGGAATTTTTCTACATAGAATGTCTTCATATTTCTTGCATATCATAGGAAGAAACAAGATATCTAAAATCTTTTTCTTACTTTTCATCATCGTGATCTGTCTTTCATCATTTAGAGCGGTTTCTTTCATCGTGAGCGGTTTGGTTTCCATTACCAGATTTGTGCCTACCCCAAAAGCATAGAGAAGAGAAGAGAAGAGATGTCTGTCTAATTCTTTCTCCGTTTGCATGTCATTAATGGGGGGAATTTGAAATTTGATTTAGTGGAATTTTTCAATACATAGAATGTCTTGCTGTTTTTGAAATTGGAACCATAGACTATTATTTGTTTTGGGGTTTGGAATTTACTTATAAATTATTTAATTTAGTTAGATATGATATCATCATATTTATTTTCCTTAATGTATTGATAATTTTTAATTAATATTGCATTATTGTTAATTGTTTTAATTGCTTAGTTATTATGTTTGATTATATGTGTTTGCACATGTATAGTTGTATGTGGATCTCTATGTATATATATGTGTGTGTACATATACATACATCAATACAAACACATACCGACCCTAGCGAACCATGACCCCCGACCCAAACATACATCGACTCGAAATAACAAACCAATTGTCCCTAACCCCGCATACCATGTCCGCTTAAAGTAGCGTACCGTGTATCAAAGCATACTATGAAGCAGGCAATACTATTATGGATAGCCAAGAAGATCTAGTTTATTTTATTTTATTTACTACATTAATGCAAACTACCTAGTGGAGTTATTATGTTTCATTACCGTTCATTACCAGATTTGTGCATTGGTTGGCTACCCCAAAAGCAGAAGACCAACAGAGAGAGAGAAGAGAAGAGAAGAGATGTCTGTCTAATTCTTTCTCCGTTCGCATGTCATTAATGGGGGAAATTTGAAATTTGATTTCGTGGAATTTTTCAATAATTTACATAGAATGTCTTGCTGTTTTTGAAATTGGAACCATAGACTATTATTTGTTTTGGGGTTTGGAATTTACTTATAAATTATTTAATTTAGTTAGATATGATATCATCATATTTATTTTCCTTAATGTATTGATAATTTTTAATTAATATTGCATTATTGTTAATTGTTTTAATTGCTTAGTTATTATGTTTGATTATATGTGTTTGCACATGTATAGTTGTATGTGGATCTCTATGTATATATATGTGTGTACATATACATACATCAATACAAACACATACCGACCCTAGCGAACGATGACCCCCAACCCAAGCATACATCGACTCAAAATAACAAACCAATTGTCCCTAACCCCACATACCATGTCCGCTTAAAGTAGCGTACCGTGTAGCAAAGCATACTATGAAGCAGGCAATACTATTATGGATAGCCAAGAAGATCTAGTTTATTTTATTTTATTTACTACATTAATGCAAACTACCTAGTGGAGTTTTGCATTTTGGATGTCAATTGGGAAGGACAGTACATGTGGCACCACATCAAAAAGGGAGACAATATGGAAAACAATATGTGAAATCACACCATATGTGATTATGTGATTCTGCATAGCCTTAACGTACCTTTCACGTCGCGCCACATATCGCCATGTAACCCAAACATAATGTTTTTGATTGTAATGACAAGATTAGACCTATATAAATTAGACTTATATAAATTAAATTGATGATAAAACTTAAGTAAAAATCATATCTAACCCAAAAGCTTAAACCAATGGGTAGATACCCAACAATCTATTTTATTTTATTTTATTTTAGTTTATTTTATTTTATTTACTACATTACTGCAAACTACCTAGTGGAGTTTTGCATTTTGGATGTCAATTGTGAAGGACAGTACATGTGGCACCACATCAAAAAGGGAGACAATATGGAAAATAATATGTGAAATCACACCATATGTGATTATGCGATTCTGCATAGCCTTAACGTACCTTTCACGTCGCGCCACATATCGCCATGTAACCCAAACATAATGTTTTTGATTGTAATGACAAGATTAGACCTATATAAATTAAATTGATGATAAAACTTAAGTAAAAATCATATCTAACCCAAAAGCTTAAACCAATGGGTATATACCCAACAATCTATTTATATCCATTATTTTTTCTAATTTATTTGATGCGGGGCTATTATTAAGCATACGCACTAGATCAGTATTCTAAATATCGGAAATTGGGTACGCATCGGCTTGAAAATATGATATCGAATAACGGATATCGAAGATATATCAGAGATATTGATTAAATATGGGGTGCCATATCGAATAGTAAAAATAGATATCATATGCAGTCATATATATTTAAGTAGATATAAACTATATAAATTCATAAAAAAATATGTTTAAGGTATACTTAGTTTAATATGGTGCATTAAACTTTAATCTACCCCCAACCTTTAAGTAGTCACGAACCTATTGAGTATCATATTGATCGTTTATTTTTCTTTATATTTTATACTCATTTCTCTGTTCTTGTTTGTAAATAAATCTCGTAAAATTTCTAAATAAGAGAGTATTCATAGCAACAGCAATAGTGACGCCCAAAGGGTATATTTTTCTTTTTTTCATTACGTTCTCTATAAACAAAAGGAGTCATTAAACTAATATTACTATTATTAGTATTTTTACTATTATTTTTATTATTAAACTAAACTGAATTAGAAGAAAATCATGATCAAAATAGATGAAAATCATGATGAAAATCAAAGATAAATTTTAAGAAAAATAAAATATTTTTATGCCAACTATATCATAACTGGATCGATACATCAAATTAAAACAAATAAAATTAAATTAAAAGTATACCAAATTATATTTAAAAATGAAAAGAATTGAAAAAATAGCACACTTTCGAGGAGTTTGGGATGTAGTTCTCATTATAGACTTGGTGTCGGCATCGTTGACCTTACAAATGATGGCGATATATTTTGTTTTGCTAATCGCCATCATCCTTACTTAATCCAAGACCTAAAGGATGAAGGAGAGACTGATAATGTGACAATCTGAGATCGAAAGGAGGAAGAGGAATATCTAACTTCCCCAGCTGACATCGTCTATGATGGCGAGAGGATGAAGAAAGAAAGATCAACCAACGATTGAATCAAAATTTTGATGAAATTTGGGTCGCCTATCGGGTCAACCCTCATCTCCATTTTATAGGTATTTATTAGCTATTGCATCACGTCGGATCCAATGTTAATTGTATCTGACCTAAAAAATTTACTAAAAAAATGTTGAAATCGGTCGATATTTTAAACTAAAATATCAGCTGAAACAACGGTCTTTTTCCGAATTAAAAACACATATCGTAACGGCCTCATATTTTTTCCAATATTGCGGCCGATATTGTATATGGAACACTAACTAGAATAGTTTATACCGGATTCACTTACAACCCTTATGACTTAAGCTAGCTTTGAAGGGCAACAAGTCATTCTCCAACCTCTTTCTTGAGCCATATGACTTACACTAGCTTTGATGTGCAACAAGTCATTCTCCAACCCTTATGACTTAAACTAGCGTTAATGGGCAACAAGTCATTCTCCAACCTCTTTCTTGAACCATAACAATGCTCTGCTACTACTTGTAATGCCAAGATCAGATCCTACCGGAGTCAAATTAGTAAGCAAATAAACTTAAGTTAGAACAATATCTAATCCAAAATCTTAAGCATGTATGTAAGTATGGGCCTATCAATCTATTTATATCCATCACTTTTCTATAATTTGATATGAAACTATTCTCAAGCACGTAGACCTAACAAATATCCCCCTTCACGTGTGGTGTTCCAATCACATGAATTACGTGGGCCAACACTCTTAATTTTGGGATCACAAGAGGGCCCACATGTGCTTGAAAAAATCGGTTCCAAATCAGGCTCAAACTTCGGTCGAAAAATTTCACAATAATTGCAGACCTATCATTCCATGATTCTAAGTAATAACTAATACATCTCTAATAAAGTCATGTGTATAGTACATGACAAAAGCTGCTGGTAGTATGACTTTTTATAGTTATTTTATTATGTTGAAATCCAAATCCCTCTTAGAGTACAAAGTTTTTTATTGTAGATGTAATACCCCGTATTTTTGCATATAAATACTAGAAATTAATTTAGAATTTTCCATTATTGTAATTTATATATATTTCCATTTTCTGTCTTCTCTCACATCCTCTCTTTTCTTCTTTCTTTTCTTCTTTTTATTAAAAGCACAAGCCCATCATTTTAAGTCCCATCATCCACAATAAATTACAAAAAACTTTATTGTAGAGGTAATACCCCGTATTTTGCATATAAATTCTAGAAATTAATTTACAATTTTCCATTATTGTAATATATATATATATTTCCATTTTCTTTCTTCTCGCTTCTCCCTTTTTTTCTTTTTATTTTTGCCCATGCCCATCATCTCCTTTTAAGTCCCTTCACTTCCTTCTCTCTCTCTTTTTTCTTCTTCTTTTTCCCGACCCAAAGCCCATGGCCCGCTCCTTTTTCTCCCACTTTCTTTCCATGTTCTTTTGTCAAAAGCCCACGCATCCCTCTTCCTCCTCTCTCTTTCTTCTCTCTTTCTTCTCTCTTTTTCTTTCTTTCTTTGCAAGGCCCACAACCCACAGCCCGAGGCCCACCGAGTCCACCATCCCTTTTCCCTTTTAATCCCCCTCAACCTACTCAACTCTCACACCCACAACCCGAGACTGCTTTAGCCCTAGTTGTCTCTCGTCCCCACTGGAAGCTTCGGTGAAAAATTCTCTCTCTCTCTCTCTCTCTCTCTCCCCCAACTACCCCGAGCCAGAAATTATTCCCTCCACTCAAGTACTTTGACCCATCAATCCTCGTCCCAACCAATTTTTGCCGCTTTGACTCCCTTGGCGAGTCTTTCACCGATCGACCGTTGTTCGCAGTAACTTGGCGACCCCTCCTTCAATGGACGGCCCTCTCGTGTTCCCCTCTACGGTGCTACTTAACCCTCATCCACTCTTTGAGTTTTCATGCAAAATATTTAATCTTCTCTCTCACAAATTTCTTTGACGGTTGGTTTCTTCGATTGAGTTGGGTTTGGATTTGAGGTTGAAGCTTGATTTCTTCTCATTTTTTCGTCCCTTCCTTTGATGAGCAGCCGCAGCCGCTCGACGACAAGACGACACGGCTCGGATTGTTCCAACAGTTTTTCTTCCGACGTGATTTCAAAAAATGTGCTTTGATTCTACTTTTTTGTTTCAAAATTTTGAGTTATTGTGTGAGGAATTTCCCTCTCGTGCTTATGCAATGATGTGATCTGCGCGATGGGTGCTCTTTGGTTTTTTTATGTTTGAGGGTTCGAAACCCCGATGATCTCGAGGCCTCCGGCCTCTTTGGGGCTCGGCAGCGACCCGCCGCCCCTTGCCCAACGTTTTGCGGCTGTGCCGCTGCCAGATACTTAGGCTTTGGTCCTTATTTTGTTTTCCTTAGGGGTTTTCCCCTTGTTGTCGTCGGTTGGACTATGGGCTTTTAGCCATGGGGGTGATGGTTGGTTGCGACTTTGTTTTCTCCTTTGGTTACAGACTTTTGCCCTAGCTTGGCTGGGTTACAGGCTTTGCCCTGTTTTGGTTGGGTTATAACCTTTGCTCTATTGGTTTGGACTATGGGCTTTGCCCTATTTTGTTGGTTGGATTAAGCCCTGACCCTGTTTGCTGGAATGTGGGCTTCTGCCATGTTTCATGAGACTTGTGGGCTTTGCCCTATTTCCTGAGACCAATGGGCTTTGCCCAGCTATTCTTGGTTGGACTGCGTGCTATTTCCTTGCTTTGTGAGGCCGTGAACCTTGTTGGTTGGATTGCAGGTTTTTGCACAGCTGCTTGTTGGACTATAGGTTTCATACTTAGGATTTTACTTTCAGCCCCAACACATGTTAGTATTGATGTATCTAAAAATTGTTCTTGAATGGTATTTTGTGGGCTGAAAGTATAGAAAGCATGTGTAAACCATTTGACCCTCAGTGTGATCGATGATGAAACTTATTCTGAGATCATTAGTGGACCCACCTCCTTAACTTATTGTGAAATTACTTTGATGCATGCAAATGATTAGATAATACTTTCTGACATCAATTAGGATACATGGTTGGGATTTAGGCTATAATAAAATTTGATCTTGAAGTAGTTTGATATTATTCACATATGTGGCATGTTGATGGATAATTGGACTTGTTGGAAGTTTGGTATTGTACTGATATTAACAGATAATGGCATGCTAGAGTAATCACCTACAATAAGGAAATTAGAGGAATCTCAAATATTACTATTGTAATTTTATGTCATGCAACCCCTGAAAACAATCTGACATTAGAACGTCACTTGAATAACACACATATTGACCTGAAACTGTGTTAGTGTTTGGATATACATCATTTCCATAGTTCGCTTCACTATATACCACTACATTTATCTGCTCATACTTCATGGTTCATATACAACATGTTTATACAACATGTTCCCAACCTGATAATAATTGGCAATGACGAGATACATTATTCAATTACATGACATGATTGCAATGGATATTATACAATGATCACATGCTTGATATTGTATCTGGATATTATACATTGATTACAAGTTATTAATATTGTACTTATTCTTGCTTGGAAACTAAGTGCTACATGGGACAAAGTGATACTGTACACTGGGGACCACCTCTTGGACCCATGGAAGCAACCTCCAGAATCTCGTCCTCATGTTTATACTTGGAAACCATTACAATGTCAGATACAGTATTTCCAAATAAATGATTTGTTAGATATGACAATAACAATGTTATGGAATGTAAACTTTGAAACCAATGACATGATATTATCTATCATCCTTAAACGACACTCACTTTGACACTGAAAGCGTACAAAATCAACATCATATACTCGACATATCAGACTCGCTAGGTTTTGAGGTAACTCATATTCATTAGTATGCTATTGACTCGAGCCATACTTTCAGACTACATCTGGTAAGATCACATTCATGTTTTTGTTCCGACCGGGTCTCTCATAACCCAGACCATCATGTTGGATGGATTCTAAGGCCCTGTTTGGTTCCATGGAAATCAAGAGAAAGAAAAATAAAAAAAGAAAAAAGAAAGAAAAAGAAAAAGAAAGAAAAACAAAATTCATTTTCTTGTTTGGTTGTTGAGAAAAAGAAACAAAAGTTTTTCTTAGTCCTAGGGTTGTTTCGCTATCTCCCTAATTTTCCCACTATCCTTTTTCTTCTCCAATCAAAAAATAAACCTTGCCTCTCATTTCTCTTCTAGGTCCCCATCAAAAATGAATAATAAATCAATGAATTTTAGAATCCAGCCTGTGGGTTGCAAATCAAGTATATTTTGCCGTACAAAAATTAAACTTTGCGGATTCTAGACGAAGGGAGCGGAGGCGGAGAGGGGCTTCGATCGGAGATGGGACGTTACGAATGATTGCCATGTCGACCGGTGGCCAACGCCAGAGTCATTGAAAACAACGTCAGTTCACGACATTGCGCAAAGAGGATCCCTAACCCCCTTAGATGTCACCGAGAAATTCAACGACTTGGGAATCTCCGAGGTGGAACTCACTGATCCGAGGTGGAACTCGCTACCGTTGCCGCATCGGCAGTGGTTGGATAAATTTCGATGTTTACGATGACATTCTAGTAAAGAGTGGCGGGCTCCACGTGCCTCCGCCATTAACGAGCTTTGGGAAGAAATGGAAAACGTTTTCCATAGGTTTTGGTAGGAAAAAAGTGGCGGAAAAGTTTAAGTTGTATTTTTCTTTCACTTGCTTTTTCTCTCTTATTTTCCTTCTAACCAAACAATGGAATATATTTTCCTTCCAATTTTCTTTCTTTTTCTTCCCAACCAAACATGGCCTAAGTCTCTTTTTCTGTTTGGACTCTACCCGGACGAGCTCGCATATGGTACAAGATGGTCTCCTGTTGCATATCATACTCTTCAATGTAAGTCATGCCCTAGGATTGGTATAACTCCTAGAATATTGATACCATTAACTTTATTGAAATTTGATTTGCATGCTTGTTTTTAGTTTCATTATACCATCACTTGTATGTTTTGCATACTAGATAGTATTTGCATGATATTCTAATTCATGTTTGGTCTATTGTTATAGTTTCTTATTATTATGTCTGGATGATCATAGTAATGCTTAACATCCTGGTTACATGACATAATACTACACCTCTATGTATTGTTTGTCAAATTGACACGGTTACCTTATTGTGATTCTTACTATTCATGTCTCGCATGCTTGTCACTCATATACACATGCTCTTGCTTTATTTCAGTCATACTCATACACCTTGTTGTAAATCTCGAATTATAGAATTATTGTAAATTTACTTTAATCTAGCGGTTCTTTGTTTTATTGCACCGGTGGGTGCTGAACATGAGTTTGAGAAGGCTTTAGTATACGAGGACACTGGGTTTGTTGCGCAGGATGCAGATTTTCGAGTGATAGACCCGGAGAGGATTTCATTCTATGTATTTTATTAATCTAAAGGCATTTGTTTGTAACTTTCATATTGTATTCAGTTTTTTGTTCTCTTCGAAGAAATTTGTTCGAGTATGTTAATATATGTGACAATATTGTTTTCACCGATAAACAGCAAGGACTGCATCACATGTGAAAGACAAGTTATGTTTCCCGAGAATCGGGACGTGACACTAAAGTAAACCTAAGTATAGCACAAAATAATAAGGATAAGCATATGCTTGTCACCCAATAATTAGCATAAGCCTATGACCAATCACCCAAATACTTGTCACCCAATAATTAGCATAAGCCTATGACCAATCACCCAAGTAAAGTACTTTAGTATACAAGGACACTGGGTTTGTTGCGCAGGATGCAGATTTTCGAGTGATAGACCCGGAGAGGATTTCATTCTATGTATTTTATTAATCTAAAGGCATTGTTTGTAACTTTCATATTGTATTCAGATTTTTGTTCGCTTCGAAGAAATTTGTTCGAGTATGTTAATGCATGTATACTATTGGCAATATTGTTTTTACCGATAAACAGCAAGGACTGCATCACATGTGAAAGACAAGTTATGTTTCCTGAGAATCGGGACGTGACACTAAAGTAAACCTAAGTATAGCACAAAATAATAAGGATAAGCATATGATCAATCACCCAAGTACTTGTCACCCAATAATTAGCATAAGCCTATGACCAATCACCCAAGTACTTGTCACCCTGACAAGAATTTAAACGAAAATAAATGCATGTTCTTGTTTTTGCAATGGACTACTCATCTGGGATTGAAAAATATTTATGTAATGATAAAGACTACATTTGATCAAGGTCTATCAGTGGCATAGAAATTTGGAAAAATAATTAGAATCTTTTACGGATTTGAGTATGTTAGATGACTATGGTCCACAAATGATTAACATAAATATTGTGGCCTAGAAGAAAGCAAGAAACCGATTCATGGACTTACATTCTCGCTAAGGTTTCGGAACTCTTCAGAATTAATGATGACTAATGCTGGAGCCAAATAAACAAATGAGCTTCCTTGCACTAATGGAAGCCTAGTACCAAAAAAGGAGTGCAGTATCGTTGTAAGACCAGACATTAAGAGCATGGTTGAGATCACCGTAGCAGTCTCCTCCTATGAACATTAGAAACATCAACTACATCTTGCTCATGCCTCACTACTCAAAGCAAACAATCACAAAAGCAAATGACCTTACATCTGTTCCACCCATTGCTGGGACCATTATGATAGGGATGAATAGGAGAGAACCTACCAAGGATAAGTAATGCTGCATGCCATAAAATATGAGGCGGCCTGGAGAAGGAAACAACAATGAAATTATCAAGCTGAGGAAAATAATTCACAAGATTTCCTAAGGACTCTTTGTGCATTGAAGAATACCAAATATTGGAAATATTTTCATAAGATTGACTCTCTTTTATTTTCCATATAATTCCACAGAAAAGGGTTCCCTGATGCAGTACACAAAAATATATTAAACCAAAAAGTTTTTTAGAAAAATCAAAAACTATGATGGAATTACAATGGAATTACATTAATAATAGGGGAACACCCATCAAAGTCCTGTTAATTGAACATCCCTCTTCATTTAAGCTATTAGTAGAAAATAAAAGAAAAATGTGCACTCAATTACCTACCAAATATCCTACTTCACAGACATGGTTTAAATCATCATGCAGTTGGAAAGATTGCTCGTTCGATGCTAAATTCTACCCTTTATAGGAATCAATTTTTCTAAAGTATGAAAACTTCATCAAAAATTCAACTGACCGTAGCCCGGATTCTCGGCAAGCCCGCAAACAAGCCCCGATTTGTACCCAGATGGATTGTTCTCAGGTTCCATCGAATTCGAGAACAAATCAAAATCCAAATGCCTCTCCTCCTCTCTCTCACCTCCACCACTTCCACCATCTTTCTCCTCCTCCTTCAACACCTCATCCCCATTCAAATTCAAGACCGACGCACTTCTCCCGTTCCCGTTTCCATTCAAATTCGACCCATCGCTCTTTGATTCTGCCTCCGCCTTTGGCTCAGCAACCCTCCTCCTCTCCCTAAACCTTCCCTTGAACCTCTCATCGGCAGCCGCCGTTTCGATCTCCGGCCTCAGTCCCTTCTCCAAATCACTGTCTCCGGCTGTGGATGCGGCGGCGCGGGCTTCGCTCATGGCCACCGACTCGCCGGAGACGTTGAACCCGGTCCGCTTGGCCCATGATTTGAGATCCCTTGGGTTGAGGTCGGTGTTCGCCGGCACGAAGGGCTCGATCCGCGGCGGCCACGGGCCGGGATTCGGCCGGGTCTTCGGCGGCCGGTCCGAGCTCGAACCCGGTTCCATCGACGATAGGCGAGATGTCAGAGAGAGAGTGTGAGTGCGTGTGAGCGAGTGAAGAGTAGAGGCGAAGTGATAACGGACACTTTTTTGTTATTTCTAGCAGCAGAGGGAGTGGAGCTGTCTATGTCACTGTCAGTGGGCCACGGGTTGGTGCCTCTTTTACCCATGGCCCACGGGTGGCAGGTTCTTGGGTGGGTGAATACGTGGGTGCACGTGATTGGGTGGTTGTATAGATCGGTGGGAATCGAGTAACGGCAGGATGTAATTAATTAGGGTGTTGCTTCGCGCACTCACCGATTTACTCACGCGCACGTTCCATTTATAGGTTTGCCATTCAAATTCTTCGATTATCCTCTTTTACCCTTGTCCACCCACCCTTTAACATACGGTTTAATTGTGTTTGGAATGGTGGAAGAGTGAGAGGGGGCGAGGGAGGTCGTAATAGGGGGGCGACGGTCCACGGAGGAGCTGGGATGAGGAGGGCAAGGGGGATGAGGAGGGCAAGGGGGAGGAGGAGGCGGGAGGTGAGGTTGGGTTGTCGGAGGAGGGGTGGCGGAAAGGATTGGGCTGGGGAGGTCGAAGGAAGCGAGCGGCAGTGGAGGGGGCGGCGGAGAGGGAATGGTTGGGGAGGTTCGAGGAGTGAGAAGGAGTACTAGGTTTTCAGAGGAGTGGGCAGCGGATGGGCTGGGGAGGTCGAAGGAGGGGACGTCGTCGCCGCTCACCGATATTCGACTGTTTTACTCACCACGCACAATATGGACATTTTGGAAATTTGGAAATGTGCAATGAGTAATTTCAGTAGCAAACTTGTAAATAAGTGGTATGTGCGCAGGAGTAAATGGCAATCTTGTAAAATAAGTGGTATGTGCACAGAGTAAAACTGTAGGTGCGCGAAGCAACTCCCAATTAATTAGATAGAGACTATATGCACCTCAAAATGATGTGCATAAAGGTGACTTTTGGCCAAAATTAGAAAGAAATCGGAAAAGATTGAGAGGAGATGTGACACATGATTGATTATTCTTTTCTTTTTTTTTGACGAGAAATCACCTAATGTGCACCAGCATTGAGGTACGTATAGCCCCTCCCATTAAATATTAGCTTGGCCATTTTTCTAATTTTTAGTCAATAAATGTTGTTGAGTAAACTGTCGTTTTCGTGAATTAGAAGTCACTCTCTGTACTTGTGCGGAAAAAATGGTCGTCCAATATTCTTTCGATGTTGCAACGTGAAGTTGATGACTGATTGTTACAAGGAATGAAAGGGGTTTGTCTCACGTTAAGTCTGGTGTTGATATTTTGGGCATTGTTTTGTAATTCGGACATTCAGATTTGGTTGCTGGATTCTTTCAAGATTTGCTTTTTAAACACCCGTTTATGCATTTGTTGGCGCACTTTTAACACACCCGATACTGTTTGCGAGGAGAGGAAATATTGATTTATCAACCTCGATTGTTCGGGAGAAGGAAGACTACGAAAGCTACCGTCTCAGGTATATGCACAGACGAACAACACGTCAGTGGGTGATCTAGATGGTTCCCGATTTAAAAACATCGGGCGCCCAAATTAGATTTTTTGCTAGAGTAATTAGGGTAAACTGTGATGCTTTGAGACCGTAAACGATCTACTTATTTGTAGAAAGAGTGTGGAAGTTAGGTACAATGTCTCTACATACACAAAGATGCCTTAAAGTAGAACTTGAAGGAGCAAGTGGGATGTGTGTTGATAATCTCTTCCAAGATGAGAAAAAGCCCTTGCACTTGTCTTCACCAAAGCTTGAAACTCAGATTTGGATTTGTGGGAAGACAAGACGAGAGTTGAGATTTCTAGGGCTTGAATGAAGAAGAGAGAAAGCTTGAGAGATTTGATCTTAGGATGAACGCAAGATTGTCTAAGAGTTGATCAAGAGGGCCTCAATGAAACAGTAGAGGCTCTACTTATAGGTTCTCTAAAACCCTCAAGCAAAATACCCAAACACCCCTGTGAAAACCGTCTGGAAAAGGCCAACGGATAGAAAATACGCGCGAGACAGTCGACTGCTGAATAACTTACAGTCGATTGTTGCATTGTGTCAGAGGGTAGTTGAGAATTCAAACGGTAGCTTACCACGTAAAACAGTCGACTGATGAAGGTCTGATAGGCACATGTAAAGCAACGGCAACTGGAAAATCTTCTACAGGCGACCAATACCCTCAGTGCGTAAGTTGTGAAACCGGAGAATTCTGGGTAAGACAGGACATGTGACTGATGTGGAAACCACAGGTGAATGTGCCATGGGCAGACGACTGTGAAACTAACATCAGTCATCTGAGCGTAACTTGCCAAAATCAACGTTCTGGGCAAGTGATAAATAGGCGACTGTAGAAGCATTAACAAGCGCATGTGCCATGGGCAAGCACCTGTAATTCCTTCTTACATCGCATGCAGGCGCAAGTGCAAAACTTGACAAACTTGTGGATCTTTGGGCTAGAAAAGACAGGCGACTGACTAACAAGTCACAGGCGCCTGTAAATCGTTCATCAGTCGCCTATTGAAACCCCAAAATGCACATGCTTGAGAATAATGAATTGGAGGCCTAGAAAATGAGTTCTAATGCTTTCCTAGGATAGAATGGAAGATGTGTGTGTGCTCCAAAATAATTCTACTTCTAAGCTACATACTAATAAGAAAGAAGAAGAAAATAAACAGATTACATTTGTTTTGCCTCTCTTCTTTCTATAGAATGATCTAGACAACTGATTGAAGCTTCTATCTTCATCTTCGATCATCCAATCGACTTTACGAGCTTTGATTGATCATTGAGTGACATCTATTGCTAATTGATCTTCATGATAGGAGATGAATAGATTTGCTAGCAAATTCTTCAAAATAAAAAATAAACTGAGTAACACCGTAACTGTCCCTAGCAATGGTGCCAAAAACTTGACGCGCCCAGAACTTACACCTAAAATCCACATGACGGTGTCACAGTCGCCAGGCGCATTATGGTTCCTAGGTATCAACTCTGGGTTCTATCCGCAAGCGGACGTGGTCAAATTATAATATAAAAGATTGTCGAATCTCACCGGGACTGTGACAGCGTATTGAGGTCTCAGATTATTTCTAGATCTCAGAATAAGATAGCAGTCGGTTGGAGGATTGTTTGTTTGATGTTGTTGTTGGTTCAATATAAAGAAGCTACGGCCTTGGGGATCACCGCTAGGACCGTCGGAGGTCGATGTTAGACTAGGATTCCTACGTTGCATTGGGTTTATGGGGATGGTCACTTAGCTTATACCACTCTCGTGGGTTAGAGTTTCGAGGTACTTAGGTGGCTCTCATTGACGCAATGGCGTTTGCCGTCAATGTAGTGATATAGTTCGTCGGTGGATCCCCTCAAGACACGAGCCGAACATGGTTATGAGCCTTGGTTGGATCCACTAACTCCCTAATTAAATCCCAGGGATACTCCTTAAGCTAATCAATTCCACCGACCGTGGGCATGATCTCAGTACGAGTTCTCCTAGAGATTTGGCTGGATCGACCAAAAATACTTCCCCTTATTCCCAACACAATCTAGGAATACAGATCTACATCTCTTTCCTAAAGTCTTAGGGCTAACCCATCGGCCCTAGAGAGAATTACTCACACATGGCAATTAAAACAAATAAAGATGCAATTTTTACCATGGAAAACATCGTAGCAATTAAGACAAGCAAGAAATGAGAATCGTACGTACCAAAACCAGGAGAGAACAATACCCAATGGAAAACAAACGAACTCCAATAGATTCCAAGGCGCAAAAGACAATAAAATTCAATCTTTTGCAACGACGGCTCAATAGAAACCGTAGATATAAAAACAACTAATTAAATCTCCCCCTCTAAAAATAATTCAAAAGCTACTTAAAACGTCAGGAAAAATGTCTTAAATTCATAGAGGGTGGACCCCACAGGAAACTCTGAAAGTCTGGAAATTTGGGACCCACAAGTCACCGACCGAGTCGGCTGCTCGGTCCTTAACTGATGCTTGCCAGAAGAGGGATCCGGGCTCCTCGGTCGAGCAGCCCGCCTACTCGGTCTAGTTGTCAGTGGGTCGGAACTCCTTTCCAAAGTGTCGCTCTGCCTACTCGGGTCGAGTATGTTCTGCTTGGTCGAGTAAGATGCAGATGGGAGGAAGCTCAGAAACTGGATCGACTCGGTCAAGTCATCACTCTGCTCGGTCGAGTAGGGCATGCATGCTCTTCCTGCTGGACTCGTGTGTCCGCTCGACCGAGTAGCTGGTGCTACTCGGGTCGAGCCGCCTGGGAAAACTGCATGGGCTTCGGTTTTGGCTCCTTTCTCTCGTTCGCTTCTCCTCCTCTCCTCCCATATGTTTCCAAACCTCGGCGAACTCTTGTAGAGCCTCGCCAACGGTACCACGAACGTGCTAGGTGTGTCCATGTCTCAAAATGGCTCCAAATCGCTCCAAAATCCCTGAAAATCCACAAAGCTCTATGAAACTCGAATATAGCATTAGAAGCGTAGTATCGTATGAAAATGCGGGATTTGGATGCGGATATGACATGAAATGCAATAAAGTGATGCTATGAAATGATGGAAAATATGGACACATCAAAATCCCCCAAGCTTACCTCTTACTCGTCCTCGAGGAAGACGAATACTAGGCTCACCGGGCGATAATAAAAGAAAATAGAAGAGATAGGAGATGGAGAGGGGTGCTAAAATGTTCAGTAAAATCTCGACCAAATAGCATATCACAATACTTCGATTAATAAAATACATGCTAATAGTATTTTCAAGTCTTACTAATCATATGGCTTGCATGCAACAAAGACAAAGGTGGGGATCCTCTAAAATCATGCCGTCAACTCATATCAACATCATGCAATACATAGAGTCTAGTATAAAAAGAGTTGGCAACGCACTTTTCAATCAATAGATATAAGTGGAGCATAAAGAGATCATCCCAATATGCAATAGAGAATGGAAATAGGTCATGACATTCAAATATTCACTTCAAATCATGAAAAATCTCCAAAGCCAAAATATTTCGTAAAGTTTAAGCATTATCGAATCTCCCCATTGTGCACCATCTCCACTCTAATGTCATACTTGCGCATATAATCAAATGGTTCACGTCCAAGCTTAGCTTTAGGCGTCGCACCTAGGAATATGATGTAGAATTTTTGTCTTTTCCCAAGTATCTGTAGTAGCTTCTAATAAAGAGATAGAAAATATTTTGCTTTCTCTCTTTTTTTGATATATTTGGGTCTTTGGAAGCTATCTTTTTCTTTTGGGATTTTTGGGGGTAGGTGCGGTAAAAGCAGCTGTAGGGGTGAAACTAAATGATATATATGTAGAGAATCATAAAGATATGTGGAGGAGGAAGATAATATATCACTCGGTTCACTCATCAGATGTGCACAATGGTTCAATGGGATAATATTCTAACTAAGCTCATAGCTAGCATGGATATTTTCATTCATCTCAACGAACAATGAAAGCATGCGGTATAAAGCACAATAGTATCAGGCATGCAAACAGAAGTAGATAAGATAAAAAACAGGTGCTCCAAATATTCTAATGATGCTTGAACCTAGGTGCATTACCCAACAAAGAAACCCTAAATCTAAAAACAACTAATTAAATCTCCGCCCTCTAAAAATAATTCAAAAGCTACTTAAAACGTCAGGAAAAATGTCTTAAATACATAAAGGGTGGACCCCACAGGAAACTCTGCAAGTCTGGAAATTTAGGGCCCACAAGTTGTCGACCGAGTCGACTGCTCAGTCAAGTTGGTGCCTGCTTAGTCGAGCAGGCACCTTAACTACTGCTTGCCAAAAGAGGGATCCGGGCTACTCGGTCGAGTAGCCCGCCTACTTGGTCGAGTTGTCAGTGGGTCGGAACTCCTCTCCAAAGTGTCGCTCTGCCTACTCGGGTCGAGTATGTTCTGCTCGGTCGAGTAAGATGGTGATTGGATGAAGCTCGAAAAATGGATTGACTCGGTCGAGTCATCACTCTGCTCGGTCGAGTAGGGCATGCATGTTCTTCCTGCTGGACTCGTGTATCAGCTCGACCGAGCAGCTGGTACTACTCGGGTCGAGTCGCCTGGGAAAACTGCATGGGCTTGGATTTTGGCTCCTTTCTCTCGCTCGCTTCTCCTCCTCTCCTCCCATATGCTTCCAAACCTCGGTGAACTCCTGTAGAGCCTCGACAACGGTACCATAGACGTGCTGGGTGTGTCCATGTCTCAAAATGGGTCCAAATCGCTCCAAAATCCCTGAAAATCCACAAAGCTCTACGAAACTCAAATATAGCATTAGAAGCGTAGTATCGTATGAAAATGCGGGATTTGGATGCAGATATGACATGAAATGCAATAAAATGATGCTATGAAAAGATGGAAAAGATGGACACATCAGCGACCAGCCTAGTTGGTGGGCACAAGTGCCCAGATTTTTAAAGATTTTTTGGGATTGCTACCATATGTATTAAAGCATGTTTTTAGCTTTATTTTCAGGGAGGAACTTTAGAGAAACTCTTAGTTTAGTTTTAATTAGGGTTTTGAGAGTTTGTGCCGTCACTATTTCTTGTGAAGCAAAGCTTGGATTTTTGTTGCTATTTCATGCAAGGAATCTTATTTTCTTAATTCTCTTTGGATTGCTATTGCTCCACGACGCGTTGGTAACAATTCTCTACACTTTCTATTGGTTTTGATGTTTTCTATTGCCGTGATGAATTCCATTGCATCGATTGAATATTTTGTTGTTATTTCTATGATGCATGAGTAGTTCTATCTAGGGCTAATGGATTAGCCCATAGATTTTAGGATTGAGATGCAAAGTTAGGATTTTTGGGTTGCGTTGGTATAAAAGGGAAGTATTTTGGTTGATCATACAAAGTTTGTAGGAGAACTCATACTGATATCGTGCCCACGGTCGGTGGAATCGATTGGCTTAAGGAGTATCATATAGGCTTAATTAGGGAGATAGTGGATTCAATTATGACTCGTGACCATGCCCGGCTCGTGTCTTGATGGGATCTTTCGACGAACTATATTACTAATTAACGGCTACCGCCATTGCGTCAATGAGCGTCACCAAAATACATCGAAGCTCTAACCCACGAGAGTGGCATGAGCTGAGATCATTCCATCCACGAGAGTGACGTGAATATTGTCGATTCTTAATGCACGTACCGTGTGCTCCTGTCGCGAGAGCAGGGTTAATGAGCCACGTTAGATTCATGGTGCTTAAAACCATGAATTCCACATCTTGGATGCGATAATCCCTATAAAACCAATGCAACGTAAGAGTCTTAACCAAGCATTGACATCCGACAATCCTAGTGGTGAGTCCTAAAGCCCTAGTCTTTATTAATTGTTCACAAGCCTAAACAAACAATCTTTTGAAACTGACTGCTACTTAAATTCTGAGATTTAAAAATAGCCCAAGACAATAACATCTCTACCTTCCCTGTGGGATCGATATATTTTATACTATTACTTGGCACCGTACGCTTGCGTAAAGTACCGGAAATTCGCATTTGGGATACATCTAGCACTTGGTGTTCGTGCCATTGCTCAGTGGCTTCTAAGTGTTAGTTTCGGGAGCATCCAGTTTTTGGCGCCGTTGTCGGAAAAGGTAACAGTGTTACTTGGATTATTTTTCTATTGACAAATTTGTTAGCGAATCTTATCATCTCTTACTTTCCAAACTTTTTATTCTTTTATTACTTTGCTACTGACACTATTTTTCTGAGTTCTTGTTGTGCATGAACACTCGCCTTGGGTGTCTTGACAAAGAATTATTATTTGACACCGAGATCAAAAAGACCGCAAGAAGGACCAGAGCAGAGAAAAGGAGTCAGACTACTATAGATCTAATGGCAGAGGGAAATGCGTCTCCTCCACGCAAAGGGTCCATTCTGGACTATATAAAGCCAAACTTTACCAGAGCTTCTTCTATCTTGAGGCCGCAGCTAGCGACATGAAGTTTTGAGCTGAAGACTGGGTTGATAAATCTCATGCAGCAGGACCCCTTTCACGGGCATCCTCACGAAAACCCGACCAACCATATAGACACATTCTTGGCGAAGTGCGACACATTCCATGCCAAGGACGTGAGGGAAGATGCTATCAAGCTCAGACTATTTCCATTCACTATGAGGGACAAGGCTTCCTATTGGTTACGAGCACACCTTCCAATACCTTCACGACTTGGGAGCAGTTGGCTACCGCCTTTGTGAACAAGTTTTATCCACTGTCCAAAACAGTGAGGATTCGAGGAGATATCTCAAATTTTAAGCAACTTCCTCAGGATTTATTGTACGAGACTTGGGAAAGATTTAAAGACCTACAGCATCAATGCCTACACCACGGAGTCGTGGGGTGGGATCCTGTTTAGAGCTTGTATAATGGGCTCCAACCAAGCACAAAGATGATTATTGATGCCTCCGCTCAAGGAGCTCTCTTGTATAAGCTATCCGATGAAGCTTTATCTTTGCTGGAACAAATGGCCGCAAATACTCAGCAGTGGGATGACGAACACTCATCTACTAAAGGCCCCGAGGTAAAAATTGCTACCCATCTTGATAGTTATATTGAAACTCTTTGCAAACAAGTAGCGAGTATTGGAAACAGGTTGTGCGCTATTCCAACCACTTCTAGAGCTCCAGATTATCCCACCCACAAATGCTATGTGGAGCAAGGCTATACTCCTAATGAAGGACCCTATGTTGGAGCAGACATGCAAGCTAAGCATGTACACTTTGTAGCTGGAGAGGGAAGGAATCAATGGCAACATCCAGCGACGAGAAATCATCCCGGATTTTCTTATGGCAACCCCAATGGAGGATTGCAACCTCCTCAGGAGCAGAGACCTCCACCACCTCCTCAACAACAAGGGGCGCCTCTGCAACAAAATAGGTTTAGGCCATCTGGGCCTTACAGACCACTGGGGTACAATTACCGTCAACAACAATATGCACCGATGGATCCAAAACCCAATCTTGAGGCGACATTGGACACCTTCATGAGTGGGCAATCCAAGAGAAATGTATAGAATTTCGCTCGTTTCAAGTCTATCAACGATTCCATCGATGAGCTCAAAGGCCAAATGTTCCAATTTATGAGGATGCAAGGGAGATTACCCTCTCAGCCGGAGCCCAATCCTAGGGCCCAAGCAAATGCAGTGGTCGCAGTTACCACGAGAGGAGGAAAGACCACCGACACTGTCATGGTGCCGGTTTCTAGCAATATGAGCCGAACGCCACCTACTCATGCTCAAGATGAAGATGCTACTACCACTGAAAAGGACAATGAAAAGTCTACAGAGAAGGCCCATGCTATTGAAGAAAGGAAGGCTTCGCCTTCTACTTTGCCCACCACCACTATGGCACCACCGGATGCTACTACTACTTCCAACAAATCTATTCCAAAGGATGTCGCTAGAGACAAGGCGAGCCGACCTCCACCTCCATATCCTCAAAGGTTGGCATTATCGAAGATGGAGAAGAAATACGTCAAGTTCTCTGAGCTCCTCAAAGGTATCCAACTAAACATCCCCTTTATAGACACCATCACAGAAATCCCCACATACGCTAAGTTCTTAAAAGATCTCATTACGGGGAAGCGCAAGCAAGAGGAGGTGAAGTTCTTGGATAATTGCACCTCAGTTATTAAGAACCATCTATCGAAGAAGTTGCCGGATCTCGTGAGTTTCACGGTGCCATGCTCCATTGGTAGCACCCCTATTAGTAGAGCATTGATCGACTTGGGAGCGAGTATTAGTTTGATGTCGCTCTCTATCTTTAAGAGGCTAAACACCGTCAATTGGCGGATCACTCCATTACTTATCCGGTAGGCATCGCACGTGACATCATCCTGCAGATGCCGCCCGGGCTATGTGTGCAGGTAGATTTTGTGATTATGGACTTGCCAGAGAAAGGTAGCTCGAGATCATATTGGGTCGTCCGTTCATGGCGACGGCCGGATTCTTGATTGACGTCCGTGAGGGGACGTTATCTCTGAACGTGGGAAATATTGATGTCCAATTCTGCTTTTAAAAGCCTATGAGGGAACACCCACCGCTGAAAGACGCTAATTACCTTGATCTCTTGGAAGACGAAGCTACTCATGGACATACCATGGAGGCGATTTCCAGAGAACCTATGAAGATGAGCTTGGACGACAACGTCGACGTCGTATACAACAAGGTGGTGGCCGCCTATCTACGAGTCCTTGACAAAGAACCCCCGGACATACACTTGCACCATCAAGAACCGGATGCTACTATCTCCTTGGCTACTGAGGGCCGACACGAAGATGCACGCCAACTTCCGCCCCACTGGATTATTGGGAAGCATGACGGGGGTATTTCGTATGCGCCCAACATCATTCGTTGAAAATCTTGAGGGAGTCGAGCTTACGACTTAAAACAAGCGCTTATCGGGAGGCAACCCGATTTTCTTCCCTTAGTTTTCGTTTTTCTTTTGCTTTTTCTTTTCTTATTCAAAAAACAAAATTAATATGTTTTTAATTCTAAGAAAATATAAAAACACAAAAATTTGATGAGTTCTTCCTTCTACAGGTTGAACAATGAGGAGAGCGCGCTAAACGACGAAAAGAAGGAGAAGGAACCAAGGGAAGAGCACCTTAGAGAAATACAAGCTTGGGGGAAGAGCTACAGGCGACTCGGCCGAGTACTTACCCTACTCGGCGAGTTGCAGGGAACTGGAGAAAGAATGCAAAAACAGGCTCTGGAAATCAAACTCGACTCGACCGAGTAGCATCCTACTCGGTCAAGCTACAGTCAGAGCTGCAGAAAGATGGAGCGACAGATAAAAAGTGGCTCTGGAAATTAATTGTGACTCGGCCGAGTAGCACCCTACTTGATAGAGCTACAGGCAGAGCCCAAAAAGGTCGAAAAGAGCACTCTGTTTCTCATTCGACTCGACCGAGTAGCTACCCTACTCATCGAGCTACAGGAAGAGTCCCAAAAGAGCTAAAAGGGCAATATGGAAAGCTTAATGGACTCGACCGAGTAGCTACCCTACTCGGCTGAGCTGTAGGGAGAGCAAAAGAGAGCTGAAAACAACACTCTGTTTCAATTCAGCTCGACCTAGTACTAGGGCGTCAATTTCTGGGATTAATTTCAAAATTTTATTAGTTCTATACTCGACCGAGTAGCTATCACTACTCGGCCAGTGCAGCGGCTTACTCAAACTGGGACCCACACTCAAACCGAGCCGAAGTTGGTTTACAAAACTAACTTCGACTCGGGGGTTTAAACCTTAATCCTAAATCAAATCAGCCCCAAATTTCCCTGAGCTCACCTAACCCTAGCCCTAAACCCCTTACTCGATCAAACCTCCATCGCCGTCCCCGTCGCTTCTCCGCTCGAGCACCGTCGCCGACTCGCTCTGCCCATCTCTCCCTCCCCCCTCTCTCTCTATATTTCCCCCCTCTTTCTCTCTAACCCTCATCGTTGATATGCCCTAGCTCCGGCACTTCGTCGGAGCAGTGCCCCCCGCACCACCCGTGTCGGCGGCGCTTCCACCCCCTTCCCTCCATCTCTCTCCTCTCTCTCTCTCTCTCTCTCTCCCCCCATCTCTCTATCTCTCTATCACTCACCCGCCCCCGATGCCCTTGCTCCGACGATCTGCCAGAGTAGCACCGCCGGCGCCACTCGGCACCGACGGTGAACCCCGTCACCCCCTCATCCCCTTCCCTCTCTACCCCCCATACGTCCCCCTCTCTTTCCACTGAAACCCTGCCGCCGCCCCCATTGCTCCGGCGCCTCGTCGGAGCTGTGCCCAAGCAGCCACCTGAGCAACTGCCCGAGCACACACTGTGCTCGGGCCGGGCAGCCCCCCTTTCCCCCCTCTTCATCCCTCTTACCTCTTCTCTCACCCCCATCTCCCCCAAATCCAAATCATCCTCTACCCTAATTTTTTTACTATTTTTAATCCCCAAACCCGATTAAATTTCAAACTTGCCTAATACTATCTTTATATCTTATTGCAGGAACACTTGGAGCTTCTTCGCAGATTCGAGGAGCTGGGTTTGGATCAGCATGGGGATGGTTTGGATCAGCATGGGGGATAGTTTAGATTCGAAGCTTCGCACGTGCGCATTCCACTTTCACTTTCGCAGCTATGCCTGGTGTTGGTATACTACTCTCTCCATACTTTATTTTTTATTTTCATATCATCGTAGTTTTCCACTCTCGCACGATGCCTCCTCACCTTCGGCCGAGGAAGCTTCAGCAGGCAAAGAGGAAGGCCACCTCTGGCCCCTCCTATTCTCGGCCAGCACGACGCCCAAGGCGTTCACCTTCACCCACACCCGAGTCATACTTGAACGATTTGTCGTCCTCGTCTGACTCGTCACGATCCACTACACCCGTGCCTCTAGCCATAGAGGCCCCACACACCATCCACACTACCGTTCCACCCAACCCCACTACCGCTCTTCCATCCCATCCAGTTCCTCCACCACCCACCCTAAGGACGTACGATATCGTCTTCCAGGACAACGCTCACCGCGAGCGTTTCGTAGCCATGTCCCACTGCACGATCGTCCCCATCCGCTTCGCTCACATCCCCACCCTCCAGCACCTTGGACTCCTGTAATGTGTCCACAGGCTTCACCAGGTCATTGTTTCTGACCGCGTCCTTACCATCCATGCCCGTACATACACATGCCTCACCCTTGAGGCGTTGAGCTCTATTGTCGTCACCCCCGCGGGTGATGGCATTAGCTTCCGGTTGCTTGACCATGACGTAGTGGTCACGCATTGATCACTCCATATTTTACACCTTTTTTCTGCTTGTTTGCATGCCATTTAGATCGCCCATATCGCGTTTTTCACGATTATTCGACAATATTGCGATGCTTTTCACGATTTCTTGTTTTTGTTGTATTTCAGGAGATTTGGAGCGATTTGGAGTGATTCTGAGATGCACCCCATCCGGAGTGTCACCCGTGACTCTTTTGAGGGGAATTCTGCGATTGGAGAGGAGTGGAAGAAGAAAGAACGTCGTAGGAGTGACGAGGAAGCAAAAATACGAAGATTGGGCATTTTCAGCATGCCACTCGGCCGAGTGAAGGAGTCACTCGGCCGAGCATCGACAACCCGCTCGGCCGGCCAGATCGGACACGCAACACACTTCATATCAGCGTGTACTCGGCCGAGCATCACCAAACCACACGGCCGAGCACGGATACACCACTCGCCCGAGTGGCATCAAGACGACGGCAACCAAAATTCCTAAGTTAATGTAATCCGTCAGTCAGCCCCGAGTTCCGACTCGGCCGAGTGAAGAAATCCCATCGGCCGAGTGAAGAAAGTCACTCGGCCGAGTGACTCCCGAGGAGACGACCCCCAAAAGTCCAGACTTACTGGAATCTGTCAGGGTCTGTCACTCGGTCGAGTGACATTTGTCACTTGGCCGAGTGAGCCGCGCTGCCTGTAGCATAAAGTGCGATTTTCAAGCTACACAGGGGCAATTTTGTCACAGTTTTTTGGGCGATTTTGGGGGGTATTTAACCCCAGTTTTTAACCTAGTTTAGAGAGTTTTTTCATACTTTTTTGCAGCCTTTTTAGAATACTTTTTAGGAGATTAGATTTGGTTCTTTGGAGAGAGATAAAAGTGTTAATTTGTTGGATGCTATTGGAACTTCATTGGTTTGTCTCTCTTTCTATCAAAAATCTCATTTTTATTGATATATTGTCTATTGCAATGATTTCTATTGATATTTCTACTGAATTTCTAATGATTTGCATTATGAATAGTGAGTAGTTTTATCGTCTTAGGGCGTAGGGATGAGCCCTACGAACCCTATTTCTAATTTGTGATGAATTGGTGAAATTCTTGCTAGAATTGATTAGGGTTAGTTTGGGATTGATTTAATACGAATAGCTAGGGATTCATACCGATTGGGATTTGCAAGAGATTGGATCCCAACTCGATAGGAAGCCCTAGAAATTCGAATTGGGTTACAATTGGGTTTCTCTAGAATCGGTTTGCAAGAGATTGGACCGAAACTAGGGTTTTCGATTGCAATTCTATACCAATACCCGTTTGCAAGAGATTGGACGAGTAAGAATTATCCCAACATAGGTCGTAGCTCGAGTTTGCATGAGAGTGGGCTTGAGATACGATTGAACGATGATGTTGTTCTTCACGCTAGCTTGCCTAGGTTAGGGTTTGCAAGAGATTGGACCCTACCCTAGGTTTGCTATAGACCGGCAATAGCGCGAGAGCGTGAGCTTGGTTCTACATTTAGTTGCAACTAGTTCACCTGAATTTCAAGCCTAGCAATTATGAAACCCACGAATCACAATGTTGAGATACGGTTTGTAGCGGGGATTCCCTATCCCTAGGCGTTTTTATTGATTTGGTATTTTCTTTATACAATTGAACGACTGTGACCGCTTTATTGCGAATATTTCTCGACTGTTCTTATAGCCAGGTGAATTGAAGAAGACACCGTCATTTGCCCTCCTCGTGTTCGATACCCGCTCGTCGCTACACCGTGTGCCTGCGGTAAGACTAGCGAGTCTCGTCCCGGGTGTGTATCCGGAGCGCGATCAAGTTTTTGGCGCCGTTGTCGGGGAGGCGATAATGTTTGATTCTACCTACCTAGATATTTTTATTTTTGTTTTATTATTTCTATTTTTATTTTACCCTCCCTTTGTGCTAACTATTTCTTTGAAACTCTGTTTTTCCTTGCATGTACACGAGATCCACAGCGGACCCCGAAGAAATACTATACGATCCGGAGATCGAACATACATTGAGGAGGATCAGAGCGGAGAGGAGACTCGATACAGAAGGGAATTTTATGACCCATCCTAAGACAGCCGAAGAATTGGCGGCGCGAATGGCAAGGATCATTTCCACTAGAGATAGGCTTCGGCCTAAGACTTCCTCCACGACCTCGTCCATAGCTATGGCGGAGTTGGCGGCCGACAAAAATTTCGAGTTGAAGACTGGATGGATAGTTCTGATGCAGCAAGACCCTTTTCATGGGAATTCCCATGAAAACCCTCATTACCACATCCAGCTCTTTTTATCAAAATGTGCCACCTTCCAAATGCCGGGCGTCTCCATAGATGCTATCAGACTGCGCCTCTTCCCCTTCACACTCAAGGACAAAGCCTTATATTGGTTGAGGACGCAGGCTGAAGGAATCTTCACCACTTGGGATGAATTGGCGAGTGCCTTCGTCGACAAATTTTACCCGCCCTCCAAGACGGTGAAGATAAGAAGTGCTCTCATGTCCTTCAAGCAAGGACCTCAGGAGACTCTCTATAAGGCGTGGGAGTGCTTCAAGGGCTTGCAGCATCAATGCCCCCATCATAGCATAGAGGATTGGGAGCTTGTCTACAGTTTCTACAATGGACTCCAACCGGGCACAAAACAGATTATTGATGCTACCGCCAACGGAGCCATTTAGTCAAAGACCCCCGATGAAGCTACGGCCTTGCTAGAGGAGATGGCCTCCAACAACCAACAGTGGGGGGACGAGCGAGGACATTCTTCGTCCTCCTTGAAGCCCACGAGTATTTATGAGGCCAAGGCCGTGACGGAGCTTGCTAGCAAATTTGACTCTCTCCACAAGGTAGTGGAGAGATTGGAGAAATACATTACCGAGCCGCATGGAGCTCCTTCTACATCCGCATCGACAAACCATATGAGTGATTGGCAAGACCAATCCCAAGCCATGTATGTAGGAGGAGAGCATGGAGAAGGAGCTTTGGAGCAAATTCAGTATGTTGCGGGGAATTCCGGATATTGGGCCAACCCGGCCGCTAGAAACCATCCGGGTTTTTCCTATGCTAATAATGATGGTGCCTTGAACCCCCCGCCACAACAACCTCCTCAAGCTCGGGCTCCACCACCACAACTGAATTATCAACCAAGGGGGCCACCGCAACAAAACTTCCCACCTAGGCAACAAGTGGGACCTTATAGGCCACCCGGGTATAATCAAGGTTGGAGAAATCCCAACCCTCCGCATGCTCAACCACGTTCGGATTTTTAAGCTAAGGTGGAGGAGTTTATGGTGGAGTAGAGAAAGATTAACGCCATGTTGAAGGCGGGACACGATTCTCTTACCACCGTCGTCGCTCAAATTGGGGAGCAACTTGCGTTGCTCAATAGAAACAACCAACAATTACCGGCTCAACCCGAGCCAAATCCACGGGGCAACACCGGCCATATCAACGCGGTTGTTGCGGTTACGACAAGGGGTGGGAAGGATACCACTCCCGTCATGACTCAAGTCAAGGAACCCGTGGTGGAGATTCTAGAAGAGAGCGGGCCGGCAATTGAGGTGGAAAAAGAGAAGGAGCCGCAAGAAGGAGCAAAATCTAGAGTGGAGGAACCTATTGATTAGCACCGATTCATGCCACCGGTGCCTTTCCCTCAACGGCTAGCTAGAGCCAAGATCGAGAAGAGGCTAGCCAAGTTCCTCGAATACTTGAGAGGGGTGAGCCTCAATATCCATTTCCTTGATGCCATAGTGGAAATCCCATCCTACGCGAAGTTCTTAAAGGACTTGATTACGGGAAGGAAAAGGAAAGAGAAGATCATGCTCGCGGAACAAGGAACTTGGTTCACTAGGAAGGAAAAGGAGCCCGCCAAATTTAAAGATCCCGGGAGCTTCCGGATTCCTTGCACTCTAGGGGGCGTCCCCTTACAAAAAGCATTGGTTGATTTGGGCGCTAGTGTGTGCCTCATGCCTCTCACCATGTTCCGGAAGTTGAATACCGGCACGGATTTAAAGCCAACCGATATGAGGATTCAACTCGCAGACGGTCGGATTACAATGCCGGTTGGGATCGCGGAGAACATCCCACTCCAAGTTCCGGGAGGCATATGCTTGCCTTGTGATTTTGTGATAATGGATATCAAGGAAGAGGGTGACACATCGCTCATACTTGGACGCCCATTCCTCGCCACCGCAGGTGTAATCGTCGATGTGCGGGAGGGGACACTTACCTTGAACGTCGGCAACATTGAAGTAGAGCTCCATATACCAAAGGCTATGAAGCACATGCCGTATTATGAGGAGCTAGATTATGTGGACCTCCTTGACGAGGTCATTGAAGAGGCTATCCCCCACTCCATCGGTGCACTCCATGATGACGGCTTTGTAGAAGACCAAGATTTGGTCGAAGAGGAGAAGATGGAGGACTCTCCCAATAGCTCCACGGCAAAAGATGATGGCGACGCTGATGTCACGAGAATACGAGAGCTTTGCAAGCTCTCGACATTGAAGAATCCAAGAAAGCTCCACCGATTCGAAGATCGGTGTCACCGGCGAAGTCAAAGACCGGAACAAGCTCAAGCTTGGGGGAGCCATCCCCTAACATTGCCCATGATGAAGGGGCACTGAGGAAGGCCACGCACCACCACAATCCAAATCCGAGCGGTCTTCCCGGCAAATTCGACGGGTGCATCTCATACGTACCCAACATCCCTACGCTAATTTGAAAATCCAAAGGGGTCGAGCTCAAGACCTTAAATGAGCGCTTGTCGGGAGGCAACCCGATGGTTTTTTGCATTATTTTTATTTTGGTTTTTTATTTTTGTTTTAGACTTTGCTAGTGTTTTGAGTCAATTGCCTATAAAAATCTTGACAACGGGTCTTAATTCCTATGACAGGAGAGGAGAAAAG
Organism: Scilla litardierei; assembly: GCA_030789695.1. Taxonomy (NCBI): domain Eukaryota; kingdom Viridiplantae; phylum Streptophyta; class Magnoliopsida; order Asparagales; family Asparagaceae; genus Scilla; species Scilla litardierei. Next base: position 124,112,436 of record CM061138.1, read on the forward strand.
GAGATCTATCATATGGAGGATGACCGAGGCAAAGAAGAGCGCTCCAGGAATGCGCTCAAGGCTTAGGAAGAGGAAAAAACCAACTGGAGGAAGAAAAACAGAGAGTAGAGCGAAAACGGAGCCCCGAAGCAGAAAACAGCACGCCACTCGACCGAGTATCATATGCCACTCGGCCGAGCAAAGGACCCCACTCGGCCTAGTGGGGCACCAACCAGGAAAGTCTGCGGAACCAACTCTCTGTTTTTTGTGAATTTCAGTATTAACTGCCACTCGGCCGAGCACAATTGTTCACTCGGCCGAGTGAAACGGATACCCTCCTAGGGCGAGAATTGCCGAGTAGCTTGTGCCACTCGGCCGAGTGGAGATTCTCCATTTGGCCGAGTGTGGCAAAGATACTCGGCCGAGTCGTAAGTGGCGGGGAGAAATTTAAAAATTCTTTCGTTCACGTCACTCGACCGAGTGACATATTCACTCGGCCGAGTCGTAACATCCCCTATATAATCGGCAGCGGGCTCGGCGCGATTTTCAAAGCCCTTTATTCCCAAATTCTCTCCCGAGGCAGCGCCGATTCACATCCCCTCACCCGCAGCCTCAGTTCCCTCGCCCGATTCGACTCGCTGCTGGCTCCAACCAACCGACCATCGCCGGCGACGACTCCCCACCGCTCGCTGACCTCCGGCGACCACCCCTCGCCGCCGGCCGACCGTCTTTCTCCCCTATTTTGCCCCAAACTCCATTTTCTCCCCATTTTTCTTGATCCGTACGCCCATTGAGCCCCATGTATTTTGAATATTATCCGCTGATATCATTGTTTGATTTGCAGGCTATCTTGGGGGAGCTTTGGGGAGCTTCTGGACGCGCTTTTGGCTTCGCGGAGGCGGCGCTCTTCGCACGCACTTGCTAATTTGCTCTCGCGGCGTGTTCAGGTACATTCGTTCCATTCTTTTTAGCACGCCGCATATTATTCTTGTTGGGTGAGCACTCGCGGCACACATGCCGCCCCGCACTAGGCCACGCACACGGGGATCCGCCCCCAAGCGGAGGCGGACCGATGACCCCGGTCCCTCTCACGCTAGGGAGGACTCCCCTCCACCTAGTCCACCTCCACCCACACGTCCGCTTCCCGCCAATCCCATCCACGCACAGCCACCACCGGCTCCCGCCGTCGGGCCGCTGGGGATCACGTTCAGAAACGACACACATCGCGTCCGATTTGAGCGTATCGCCCAGTGCTCGATAGTGCCCTCTAGGTTCGCACACTTAGCAGACCTTGACCGCCTAGGGGTACTAGAGGGGATGCTCACATTGTACGACAATGTGGGATGGCGTGATTTTCTTGCTGTGTCGGCAGATACCTATATCCGTCCGACACTAGAGGTCCTGAGCTCGATTGACCGGACCCCTGGAGGATGCACATTTCGCCTGATGGATCGAGAGTGCGAGGTCACTCTCGACATGCTTTGTGCGTTCTTCCAGTGGCCCGTTGTCCCTGTCCCCGACCGAGCCTACGCACCCACACACATCCCACCACCGTCGTTCGACACCTCCACATTCTGGACACGGATCACGGGATCCCCCCTTGGCTTTGACCCTAGTAGGGCCAAGGCCTCAGCCATCCTGCACCCCTGCCTCCGCATTGCACATCGCCTCATGGCGACCACTTTCTTAGCGAGGTACGAGCCTGGGACGATGTCTACGCCTGAGCTCTACATGCTCTACGCGATGACTCGCCCTAGAGTTCTGGATAGGGGTAGCGACGACCTGGTCCCCACCATCGAGATCGATATTGCTAGCTGGTTTTAGACCGCATCATCATTTTGGTGGGCGCTCGCTCACCTATTTGCTACGGCGGTCTGATCACACTACTAGCCCTTATGACCGGCGTGGACCTACCTGACGACCTTCGACGAGCTCCGGGCCCCACTGCACTTTCGATAGACGTTATGGCCCGGATGAAGATGCTTCGTCCCCATGGCCAGCGGCACTGGGTATGGTTGCACGGTCCCTTTAGTGCCGATTACATGGTTCTCCCGAGCCCCGCTCGAACACATATAGGACCGGCACACGTGGACTGGCTTCTGGCGATGGATCTCCTGATCCCCGCCGCCTACGTGCTCGAGGCCGGGGGAGTTGAGCAGGCACCACCTGCACCCGTCGACCACGTGATCCCTCAGCCTGAGCCTGCACTATCTGCACCTCCCGGCACCTCTGTCCACACTTCTGTCGGTGTCGGGAGTACCCTTGCTGAGTCGTCCACCACGTCCACCCCCACCCCCACCACTGATGTGCCTATCTCGGTTGAGCCTATTTCCTCACTTCTTCCCGAGCGTCCACCCACCATACTAGAGAGCGGCGAGTCTTCCTTCTATGCCGTTGTGGAGACCCTATCCAGTTTACTGTCCGCTGGGGTATCACCTTTTGGGACCTACACTTCCTCCCCAGTGGTCGACCCTTCTGTCTCCACCACAGCTGTCCTTTCCGAGAGTGTCGTGACATCTGTTCCCACGTCTACGTCACAGACCTCTCTTGCTGCCTCGTCGCCGATTTTGTCTTCCACCACTGCTGCTACTGCCTCCTCGTCCCAGCCTGCGTCCCAGCCTCCCACTGAGGCTGGGCATCCACTAGTGAGCACAGCACCTTTTCCGCACATACCTACTGCCCCGATTATTTACACAGCCCGTGTCAGACAGCCCCGTCCTTCACAGCCTAGACATGTGCGTCCCTCTGCACCACCTCCCCCTGACACTCTACTTCAGAGCATTCGTGCTCTTGAGGGGGCGGTGAGTGGACTCAGAGGCGACTTTAGGGCTCTGTCTGCCACAGTCTCCGCCGTGCAGTCTCGCATCGAGCTACTTCCCAGTATTTAGGCTTGCCTGACTCAGATTCTCGCGTGACTGCCACCACTGCCACCACCCACCCAGCAGCTTCCACACCCACCACCCCCACCCCCACCCCCACCTCCACCACAGGACGGAGATGGTGCAGCACCACCAGCTTAGACACACTCTTGATGCCATTGATATTTTTGTCGTTATGTTGCCCATTCTCTGCTGGTCCTGGAGATATTTTTTTGCCCCCCTCCTCCACACACTGTTTTGGTCCCTATCTTGCTCATATCATTCTATATCTTTTTGGGAGAGAGGGAGAGTATTTTTGGTGACACATTACCTGCATCACTCTGATCTTTGCATGCATCATTCATATCCACATCATATTTTCTATTTGTTTTTTTCTTTCTTTTTTATCATGCATGCATCCTCACCCACCCCACCCATTACACGTCTCTCGGTGTGCCACACTTTGCACATTGAGGACACTGTGCACTTTAGCTTGGGGGAGTGAGTTCTCACACCTTTTGCTTTTATCACCTTTATTTTTAGTTTTTTCACGTTTTTTCCGCTTTTGCACCCATCTTTCATCACTTTTTCATTTTTTACCATGCATCACGTTTTTCTTATTTTCTTTGTGTGCTGCATTGTAAATAGTTCTATTTCTTTTATCTTTATTTCTTTCATCTTTTGCTAGAGATGACTTTTCTGTGATGACGTTGACGTGGTGTTAGCTTTTCTCAATATGCATGCTAATTTTGTCATGTCATAGCTTTTGTTTTTGATATCATATGCTATGTTCTGCTTTGCATTTAGAAATAGTAACCCACTCTTTTTCCGTATGAAAATGGATGAAATTCTATTATTAGCTGATGTCTGATGATTCATATGTATGCTATCGTAGAAAACACACCAAGCTTCACGCATTGATTGCTTATATCTGGAGTACTGCTTTCCTTTCTTATATCACTTCTTATTGCATGATTTGTACGCTTCACTTCAGGTTGATTGGATGTTTGCTAGCATTGATATATCTGGACTAGTTTGCTTTTTGAGATTAAACTGAGTAGATTAAATTACCCTGCTGAAGTTGGCATGCACGTCCTATAGAGTGAACCGAGAGATACATTTATTTCTTTCTTCACATATCTTGAACATTATTTCTCTATTTTAAATTCATTGGTGAATCTCCTCTTAGCAATTCTATTATTGGCATTCCCCCCGTTATTATATCCCATGCTCCAAATTCCCCAAAACCAAAAAGAAAAAAAATATACTTGTATATCCTTCTCTTTTGATTTGGGATCATTTGTGTATATATGTTATGAAAAAAAGAGAAAAATTGAGAAAAATAAAAGAAAAGAGAAATGAAGTTCATAACGATCCCATCTCATACTATTTCTCTCTTTCTTCTCTTTTTTTGTTTTTGTTTTTACTTTTTTTTGGAGCTTCAAAAGAAATGGGGAATGTAAATATTGTTTTGTTTATGCCACCACGGTTATGGATAAGCTTGGGGGAGGGGATCTAATGATGTGTGAGAGAGTAACTATATGACGGTGCATGACAACCTAGGCTAAGTAATATTTTATACTCGGTGAGATTGCTAAAAGCTTCACGAAATCCAGAAATCTGCGCCTAGCATTCATATCATGAAAACCACACTTTTCTATTCTTACTACTCTATTGTGTGATATCTCTTATACTCCTTATAGAAAGCATTCAATTGAAAAGTGTGTGATCTACGAGTTTGTATACCGCTTCAGATGCTTCAGACGATGTTAATTCTAGAATTATTCCATTTTTCATGCTATATTGGTATTCTTGGGTTTTCTATTTCAAATGCACCATTATACTATGATATCGAGATAAAAGTCTTTGACATGTGTTTTATATTCGATGCGTGCTATATGAGTAAGCAAAACCCACGTCCTGAGAAAAATGATCTAGCAACTTCCTTCTTCGTTTTCTATTTTGTTTTTCATTTTTCATTTTCCATTTTTCCATCGTTTCCATTATCTTTATCCACCGGGTTCGCTTTTTACTCATCTTCCTCGAGGACGAGTAAGAGGTAAGCTTGGGGGATTTTGATCACTCCATATTTTACACCTTTTTTTCTGCTTGTTTGCATGCCATTTAGATCGCCCATATCGCGTTTTTCACGATTATTCGACAATATTGCGATGCTTTTCACGATTTCTTGTTTTTGTCGTATTTCAGGAGATTTGGAGCGATTTGGAGTGATTCTGAGATGCACCCACTCCGGAGTGTCACCCGTGACTCTTTTGAGGGGAATTCTACGATTGGAGAGGAGTGGAAGAAGAAAGAATGTTGTAGGAGCGACGAGGAAGCAAAAATACGAAGATTGGGCATTTTCAGCATGCCACTCGGCCGAGTGAAGGAGTCACTCGGCCGAGCATCGACAGCCCGCTCGGCCGGCCAGATCGGACACGCAACAGACTCCATATCAGTGTGTACTTGGCCGAGCATCGCCAGACCACTCGGCCGAGCACGGATACACCACTCGTCCGAGTGGCATCAAGACGACGGCAACCAAAATTCCCAAGTTACTGTAATCCGTCAGTCAGCCCCGAGTTCCGACTCGGCCGAGTGAAGAAATCCCATCGGCCGAGTGAAGAAAGTCACTCGGCCGAGTGACTCCCGAGGAGACGACCCCCAAAAGTCCAGACTTACTGGAATCTGTCAGGGTCTGTCACTCGGCCGAGTGAGCCGCGCTGCCTGTAGCGTAAAGTGCGATTTTCAAGCTGTGCAGGGGCAATTTTGTCACAGTTTTTTGGGCGATTTTGGGGGGTATTTAACCCCAGTTTTTAACCTAGTTTAAAGAGTTTTTTCATACTTTTTTGCAGCCTTTTTAGAATACTTTTTAGGAGATTAGATTTGGTTCTTTGGAGAGAGATAAAAGTGTTAATTTGTTGGATGCTATTGGAACTTCATTGGTTTGTCTCTCTTTCTATCAAAAATCTCATTTTTATTGATATTGTGTCTATTGCAATGATTTCTATTGAATTTCTAATGATTTGCATTATGAATAGTGAGTAGTTTTATCGTCTTAGGGCGTAGGGATGAGCCCTACGAACCCTATTTCTAATTTGTGATGAATTGGTGAAATTCTTGCTAGAATTGATTAGGGTTAGTTTGGGATTGATTTAATACGAATAGCTAGGGATTCATACCGATTGGGATTTGCAAGAGATTGGATCCCAACTCGATAGGAAGCACTAGAAATTCGAATTGGGTTACAATTGGGTTTCTCTGGAATCGGTTTGCAAGAGATTGGACCGAAACTAGGGTTTTCGGTTGCAATTCTATACCAATACCCGTTTGCAAGAGATTGGACGGGTAAGAACTATCCCAATCTAAGTCGTAGCTCGAGTTTGCACGAGAGTGGGCTCGAGATACGATTGAACGATGATGTTATTCTTCACGCTAGCTTGCCTAGGTTAGGGTTTGCAAGAGATTGGACCCTACCCTAGGTTTGCTATAGACCGGAAATAGCGCAAGAGCGTGAGCTTGGTTCTACATTTAGTTGCAACTAGTTCACCTGAATTTCAAGCCTAGCAATTATGAAACCCATGAATCACAATGTTGAGATACGGTTTGTAGCGGGGATTCCCTATCCCTAGGCGTTTTTATTGATTTGGTATTTTCTTTATACAATTGAACGACTGTGACCGCTTTATTGCGAATATTTCTCGACTGTTCTTATAGCCAGGTGAATTGAAGAAGACACCGTCATTTGCCCTCCTCGTGTTCGATACCCGCTCGCCGCTACACCGTGTGCTTGTGGTAAGACTAGCGAGTCTCGTCCCGGGTGTGTATCCGGGGCGCGATCACGCATGCCATGATCCGTGCCCTGTTCCACTTTCCCGCCATCCCTGACCACACCCTCGCCTTCTCCCCAGACTTCGAGCCCACCGCGTTCGATGCCGAGCAGTTTTGGCATCACATCACTGGTCTGCGAGGATATCGCCTAAGTAGGGCGAATTCCTCTTGTATCGTCTACCCCTGTCTCCGCTATGCCCAGCGCCACCTCGCCACTACACTCTTTTCCAGGCTAGAGGACGAGATACTCTCCTTGCCTGAGCTTTCCCACCTTATGGGGATGACTCGACTTCTGCGCTTCCAGCCCGACGGTACCCTCCACCCCTTCCTACTCTCCGACGCAGTGCATTGGCTGTGTCATCGCCTCCTTCAGACCGCCTATGCTGCCACCGATATCTACTACGTCGGATTTTTTACCATTTTCACCCAGATGCTCAGCCTTGACCTTCCTGCACGACTAGTGATTCCCACCGGTCCTACACACCTGACGATGGATGTGCTTACCCGCTTGTCCATCATCAGGCCGCACGGTGAGCGTCACTAGATTTACCTTCTAGGTGCCCACAGCGAGCAGCACCTCTACCTGCCCCGCCCCAGCCTTACCCATTTCGCCCCAGTCACGCTTAACTGGCTCACTCCCGCATTTTTCCTATCCCCCCTTCCACGTCCTTGAGCCACCTGGAGCACCAGTCGCCGATGACATCGATGACAGGGTGCTCAGTTCTGACAAGGATGAGCCTGACATTGCTGCCCTTGTGGCAGCACAGCCTGCACACCCACCCCCACCAGGGAACACTTCTGTTCCCACTTCTGTCAGTGCTTCCACCACCACCACCACCGTAGAGACCTCGGCGACTGTCCACACCTCTACCCCGGAGGTCACTACCTTTGTCTCTGGCGTGCCCAGACCTGAAGGCATGGTTGCCTCTGCTGCTCATGATTTCACTTCTTCTACCCCTTCAGAGCCAGCCAGTTCTTTCGCTCCTGAGCCTATCGATTCACATATCTCGGATCCTGTTGCTGCCAGTACACTTCCCACACCTATGGACCTCCTCACTTCCCTTCCTACCACTTTAGGGTCCACAATCACATTTTCTGGCACCACTTCTACACCATCATCAGCAGTATTTTCTGAGAGCGTCGTGGTGTCTGTCACCACTTCTGTTGCCATGATGTCTCCCATTTCTGATGATGATGCTGCTCTTATTTTTGCCTCGGATCTCGGATCCATTCCACTCACATCCTCTTCCTTCGAGATCTGATGTGTCCATATTTTCCACTATTTTTATATCATCATTTCATAGCATCTCATGTTATTTCGCATCCAAATCCCACATTTTACTACGATATTGCATTTCTGAATATATATTCTAGTTTCTTAGTGTTTTATGAGTTTTCAGGGATTTTGGAGCGATTTGGGACCCCACTTGGGTATGGACACATCCGACTTGCCCGTGAGCTTATTGGTGGAGCCCTGTAGGAGTTCACCACACTTTTGTGGCCATTGGAGGAGAAGAGAGAGAGCAGAGGAAAGAAAGGAGCCCTCAACAGCTGTTGGAGAAAGTTTCCCAGACTGCTCGGTCGAGCAGTTCAGTTGCTCGGACCGAGCAGCTTCAAATGAAAGAAAGGAGCTGATACGTGCTGGCTCGGACCGAGTAGTTCATCTGCTCGATCGAGCAGCATCAAATTCCAAAGCTGAAGTAATCCCAGCGACATGGCTCGAGCAGCTCTTTGGTGACCGAGTCAGCCTCTGCTCGGACCGAGCTGAGCTGACTCGGTCCGGGCAGGCAGAGTAAAGACTTGGAGAATTTTCGATTCCCTGTAGTGCTCGGTTGAGCAGCTCATCTGCTCGGGCCGAGCGACCGAACGAGCAACGCATTGCTCGACCGAGTCACCTACTCGGTCGACAATGCCATGGCTATTTTTGGAAAGTTTTCTGAAGCCGTCGATTGCGCGATTTTTGCACTGAAGGCTCGGGGAGCTGTGCGACTGAAGGGGGCGATTCATTTTAGGGATTTTGAATAGTTTTTCTAGGGAGAGCTCAGCGATTTTAGAGAGACTTTTTGAGATTGATTTTTGTAAACAGAGATTGGATCTAAACACTCGGTTGGTGATTTTTATTCTCAATTGTTGCGCTTGGAATCTGGAATTCTCCTTAGATCTATAAATTGCATATCTTTTCTATCTCCCGATGTAAGTCTTCTACTTTTATTCTTTTGATTTCTATGATGTCTTCTTCTTTGGAAATGATGTTTTCATCTGTTACTATCGCCATGTGTGAGTAGATTATTCTAGGGTTGATGGGTTAGCCCTAGGATCCTAGGGGGAATACGTAGATTAGGATCTCTACGTTGAATTAGGGATTTAGGGGAGTATTTCGGTCGATCCTACCGAATCCCTGGATAACCCGTACTGAGATCATGCCCACGGTCTGTGGAATTGATGTGCTTAAGGGGTATCTCTGGGATTCGAATAGGGAAATCGGTGGATCCAACCAAGGCTCGTGACCATGCCCGGCTCGCGTCTTGAGGGGATCCATCGACGAAGTATACCGCTTCGTTGACGGCTACCGCTATTGCATCAACGAGAGCCACCGAAATACCTTGCAATTCTAACCCACGAGAGTGGTACGAATTGGGAGATTAATCCCCTAACCCTAATGCAATGTAAGGATCCTATTCCAACGTCGAACCTCGACAATCTTAGTGGCAATCCCTAATGCCCTAGTCCTTTTTATTAGTGAAACAACAACAACACCCAACCAATAACTCCAACCCGATAGCTATCTCACTTCGAGATCTAGAAATAAATTGAGAGTCCATACACACTATCACCATCCTTGTGGGATTCGATATCATTTATACTATACCTCGACATCGTCCGCTTGCGGATTGAGCCCGGAATTGAAGCCTAGGGGCCATACCACGCCCGGCGATCGTAACACCGCCAGGTGGAATCTAGGTGTAGGTTTCGGGTGCGTCAAGTTTTTGGTGCCGTTGCCGGGGACGGCAATAGTGTTTACCTCAGTTTATTTTCTATATTTTCTGAAGTTTGCTAGCACTCTAATCGTTTCTCACCTTACCACCTATTTTTATTCTTTTATTTATTTCGGTGCTACTGACGGTGTTTATTTGAGTTTTGTTGGTGCATGAACACTCGCTACAAGGGATCCACCAGAGAATTATTATTCGATCCCCAGATCGAGAAGACAGTGAGGCTTTGAGAGTCTCAAGTAGAAGTTCATCTCCCTCCGCTCAGATGGCGAAAAACAATCCTCCTCCTCCTCCTCGCACCGGGTCCATCAGGGACCATATGAAACCAACGTTCCGGAACAACTCCTCCATCCTCAGACCGCAACTGCCGGCGGCAAGCTTCGAGCTAAAGACGGGGTTGATTAATTTGATGCAGCAGGATCCCTTCCACGGGCATCCGCATGAAAATCATAACCATCACATTGACACCTTCCTGGCGAAGTGTGATACATTCACGGCAAAGGACGTTAGTGATGATGCTGTGGCTTTTCCCGTTCACTTTGAGGGATAAAGCCTCAAATTGGCTCCGGGCCCACCCTCCCAACCATTTCACCACCTGGGAGAAGCTTGTGCTTGCATTTGTGGATAAGTTCTATCCACTCTCGAAGACAGTGGAGATCTGTGGAGCGATTTCTAACTTCAAGAAGCTCCCACAGGAGTCACTTTATGAGGCATGGGAGAGGTTCAAGGACCTCCAACATCAATTTCCTCACCACGGGATCCAGCCCCGGGATTTGGTGCAGAGCTTTTACAACCGGCTCCAGCCTAGCACCAAGATGATCATCGATGCTGTGGCGCAGGGCACCCAACTTGATAAGTCTCCTGAGGAGGCTATTGACTTGTTGGAGCACATGGCAGCTAACACTCAACAATGGAATGATGAACGGACTGTTGTGACCCGGACTCCAGAGGTCAAGGCCGCTAGACACTTGGATTCTCACATAGAGACCTTGTGCACACAAGTGGCCCGCATTGAGCAGTGTTTGGACTCCATCCCGGCTTCACCTAGCACATTGTATCATCCTGCAAAGGAGTATGTAGATCAGGGCTATATCCCCAGTGAGGCCCACTACGATGGTGCTGAGACATCCGAGTCGGTGCAATACGTCCAAGGAGAGGGACGGAATCAGTGGCAGCATCCAGCTGCCAGGAATCACCCGGGGTTCTCTTATGGAAACCTAAGTGGAGGGATGCAACCTCTGCAATTTCAGAGGCCACCACCCCCTCCTCAGCAGCAGCAGAACCAGCAGCAGGGCAGATTTGGGCCAGCTGGGCCTTACAGGCCGCCGGGATATCAGTTCAACCGACCGCCTCAGCAGAATTATGCGCCAAATCCACCGAAGTCCAATCTTGAAGCCACACTGGAGACTTTCATGAGTGGTCAGATTCGCTTTAATCAGGACACCTTGAACCAGTTCAAAAGTATAAATTCTTCACTTGATGAACCGAGGGATCAAATGTCGCAGCTTTTGAAGAATAAGGGGAGATTACCCTCACAGCCGGAGACAAACCCGAGAGCCCAAGCTAATGCCATGGTTTCAGTGACCACACGTGGAGGACGGGTGACTGACCCAGTCATGGTCCTGGTGCTAAATAAGGAGAAAGTCACTACTGAAGAAGCCGTCGATGACGGCAACAGAGAAAAGGCCGCTGAAGGGCCTATAATCATTGAGGAGAATGCGGATGCACCACCCACCACGCCTACTACAGCACCGCCTCCTGTTGATGCTACAAGGAGTAAAGCTTCCTGACCTCCCCCTCCATATCCACAGAGGCTAGCCCTAGCCAAAATGGAAAAGAAATACTCCAAGTTCATGGAGTTATTAAAGGGAATTCAGCTGAACATCTCGTTCATAGACGCAATCACAGAGATCCCGATCTACGCCAAATTTTTGAAGGATCTCATCACGGGAAAGAGAAAGCCTGAAGAAATCAAGCTATTGGAGGATTCCACCTCCGTTATCAAGAATCATCTCCCCCGGAAGCTGTCGGATCCGGGGAGCTTTACCGTGCCGTGCTCCATTGGAGGGATGCCTATCATCAGAGCATTGAATGACCTAGGGGCTAGCATCAGTCTGATGCCCCTCTCCATTTTCAAGAGACTTCAGATGGGAAGTGAGCTAGAACCGACGAGTATGTCCATCCAGCTTGCAGATCATTCCATCACCTACCCGGTGGGAATAGCAAGGGACGTCATCCTTCAAATACCCCCAGGATTATGTGTTCCCGTCGACTTCATTATCATGGATATACCTGAGGGAGGGAGTTCCCAACTTATACTCGGCCGCCCCTTCATGGCGACGGCCAGTGTTCTAATCGTTGTCCGAGAAAGGACCCGCTCTCTCAACGTGGGAGATATCGAAGCTGAGTTCCGGCTACAAAAGCCGATGAGAGAGCGAGCGCATGTGGAAGGTGCCAGCTATATGGAACTTCTTGAAGACGAAGCCATTGAGGATTTTACTTCCGAGGGGTCATGAAGGACCCAATGAAGACAAGCATCGACGATGACGGTGACCCAATCTACAACAAAGCGGTCGCCGCGTACATCTAAGTATTTGATGAAGAACTTCTGAATCGTTCACCGAGTCATCAAGAACCAGAAACTATATGCTACTCAGAGGAGAGGCTTGAAGTAGGCGGAAACCAAATGCCGCCGGATCGCACCACTGCGAAGAATGACACACGACCACCACACGCACCAAACGATAACTGATATATTTAACGGAGTCGAGCTCACGACTGAAAACGAGCGCTTATTGGGAGGCAACCCAATTTCTTGGATTTCGGATTTTCTTTTTCAGTTTCTTATCTTTTCTTTCATTTTTTCGAGATAAAACTATAAAAATCACAAAAATTTGATGAGTTCGTCTTTTGTATAGGATGGACAAGTGGGGATATGTTCGACATTATAAACGGAAGGAAGCCGGATGAGAGCATCAGATTCAAAGATTTGGAGAGAAAACCAGGGAAAAATAAGAGGAAACAGGAGACACAAGAGACTCGATCGAGCAGCTTCACTGCTCAGTCGAGCAGTTCAGACACGAAAAAGGAAAGGGAAGATGCTTTTTTGTACATGGCCCGAGCAGAATCCTGCTCGGTCCGAGTAGAAATAGACTCGGTCCGAGCAACTTATTACTCGATCGAGTACTACAGGCTTTTGAATGTGAGGAGAAAACATCACTCTGCCAACACGACTCGATTATTATTGGCTCGGCCCAAGTAAAATTGTCGCGGACCGAGCAGCAAACTGCTCGGTCGAGCAGACAAGGGAGTATATTGCATCTAAATTTACAGAATTTCAGCTGTCTAGCTTGGTCGAGCATCCTAGCTGCTCGGACCAAGTCGGGTCGGGTTTTTAACCCCAACCCATTTCGATTTTTTTACTTCACCGATAAATTTTTTTACCCTAATATAAAAATTTCTTACCCCCGAAATTACTCTCCCCAAGCCCCCTCCCTCTCCCTACTTGTTCAGCCCCCCGTCGCCGTCTTCCTCCTCCCGCATCGCCGCCGGCACCGCCGATCACGCAGTCGGCACCGCCGATCGCGCCACCACCTCTGGTCAGCTGCCCTCTCTCTCTCTCTCTCTCTCTCTCTCTCTCTCTCTCTCTCGCGCTCTCCGCCCCCTCCCCCTCCCTTTCGTCCCTGTCCCCTTCTCTAATCGACGGCGCCGCCGTCGCCGACGGCGCCGCCCATCATACCACCCCCTCCCTTCGAATCTTCACCCCTCCGCCCACCACCACCCGTATCTCCCGCCCAAAGCCCCCCCAACTCCGATCACTTGCGCCCTAGGGAATGGACCGAGCACTATAATGCTCAGTCAGACCCCCCTCACTAAGTAGCACGACTCGGACCGAGCAGTACCACTGCTCGGTCGAGCAACCCTATATCAGCATGTTCCCCAATTTTAATGCCCTATTTTGACATTTTCATTTGTTTCTATTGCAGGTGTTCATTGCCTACGTCAGCCCGGACTACAGAGACTATCTTGGGGGAGCTCTAGGCACTCGTATCGCCCACATCTCCTGTATATACGGTACACTCGTTCCCTCATTTATTTTATATACCATAGACACGATGGTTCACACATGCGGATCCACCACACCCCCCGTTCACGGGAAGAGGCTGTCGTCTGATGCCTCCTCTTCCCGACCCCTGCTTCATGCCCGACACACCACCACATCTACCACTACCTCCACTACTACCACCCCCTCTACCACAGCTCCAGCCACCACCACTACCATCCCCACCACCACTACACCTGTCACGACCGCCGTTATCCCCTTTACACAGATCCTATCCCCACCACAGCACCACCCACTGCCTCTGTATCATCCCCCCACACTTAGTAGGCACCAGGGATGCCCTGCCTGCACGTCTATGGACATATGGCATCACGTTCCGAGACGACGCACACCGAGAGCGTTTTGTTAGGCTCTCTCAGCGCCGTCTCGTACCTACTGTGTTTATAGATGTTCCCGCACTTAGATCTCTCGAAATCCTACAGGGAGTTCATCACCTCTAACGAGTGATCGGTTTCGACCGCTTCCTCGGTGTACACGCTTCCACCTACTCACACAAAGCACTCGAGGGTCTCAGCTCCCTTGCTCTCACCCCAGCTGGTGACGGCATCACCTTCCGACTCATGGACCATGACTGCACTATCACATTTGCCATGATCTGCGAGTACTTCCACTTCCCTGCCGTACCCGAGCCCAGAGCAGCCTTTTCTCCACTCTTTGACGTTGACTCTTTTGATGCTCGAAAGTATCGCCCTAGTCGCCCTAGTCGGGCGAAGGCATCGTGCATCGTGCACCCATGCCTTCATTACGCTCAGAGGCACTTAGCTTCCACTCTCTTCAGCAGGCCTAAGGTCGGGACCATATCCCTCCCTGAGCTTACCCATCTTATGGGTATGACCCGGCCTCTTCGATTTCACCCTGACGGCTCCCTACGACCCTTCATACTATTCGACGCAGCCCACTGGTTGTGTCACCGCCTTTACCAGAAAGCCACCACCTACTTCGCCACCAACATCTGCTGTGGTGGTTTCTTCACCATTTTTGCTAGGATGCTTGATATTCACCTTCCTAATGACCTTCCCCACCCTGTTGGCCCGACACGCTTGACCATCGGCGTGCTCGAGCATATGCATATTATCCGACCATACGGGGATCGTCACTGGCTATATCTCGTAGGCACCCATCATATCCCCCACTGTTGGATATGGACGACATAAATACACCCATGAGGGGATGTATGAGGGTATACGGACCTCAGATGTCGCGTGCACGAAAGCGTGCACGAAGGAAACCTTTTCTCGTGTGAAAAGGACCACTCGATAAGTGGAAAAAGCCACTCGATAAGTGGAAAAAGTTACTTCATAAGTGCATAAAGGCACTTGATAAGTGAATGAAGAAGAGGATAAATGAATGTGCTAATATAGGCTAATACGCTTATAATTGGTTATTTCCTACAATAACCACCCCTAAAGCCTATAAATAGGACCCAAGGGTAAGGCATTCATTCCACACTTTCCATGCCATAAGTTTGCATAAGGCATCTTATGTTCTTCTTCTCCCTTCCATTAAAATCCTCTTCTAGTTAGAGATTTAGGCGGTGAAACTCTGCTTCGATCCTCCGTGACGAAGTATCGACCGTTGTGGCGAATCCAAGGGTGAAGTTCTGAGATTACGGTGCCGCGTACGCAAGTGTAATTCTTGACAGGATCCCACACCCACATGGTGCTCCCCACCCCTCACCTCACACACATTCCAACTGTCCAGCTTGACTGGATGCTTCCTAGAGTCGAGCCACTCCCCCTACACGTACTCGCGCCCCCGGAGCACCAGTCGAGGCAGCTGCCACTGACCCGGTCCCACGCTCCCCGGTGTTCGAGTTACATGAAATTACTGCTTTAGTTGCCGGCCTCCCAGTGCCACCAGTTCACCCGTCATCTTCTGGAGCCATTTCTTCCACCACAGTTGTATCCACCGTATCCACCGCCGTCAAGTCTTCGAGGACTGTCCCCACCTCTTGCCCCGAGACTCAGATCTCTTTGACCATTGTATCGGTGCCGGAGGGCAACGATATATCTTTTGTTGACAACCCCATAGATCTTGACTCTCCCATGCACGATCCTACCCCTACTCTTCCACCCCTCAGTGACCTGTTAGCTTCACTTCCTCTATCCTTAGGTCCACACACTCCCCTTTCTGGCACCACTTCCTCCTCATCCGCTGCCATTTTAACTGAGAGCGTGTCGATGTCTGTCTACTCTTCTGTGTCGACGACGGCTCTTTCTTCTGTCACCTCTGATTTACCTTCGAGCTCACCCTCTCCTACCTTCCACGCTCGGCACAGTGCCTCAGCGGCACGAGACCGATTCACTAGAGTGGTGACTCATAGACACATTCCTCGCCCTCCACCTGACTCACATACTTCAGACGCTCGCCTAACCACGTTAGAGGAGTCGACTTCCCGCTTACGATGGGATTTCGAGGACTTTGTACGCTCGATGGTGACACACCGATCTAGAGTCGAGTCGGACCTGACTTCTATTATAGACCTGCTTCGGTACCGTGGCCCGCCTCCTGTTATCCTTGCACACGCTCAGCCACCCAGGCCAGACACTGTGACCCCCTCTGCACCACTTTGTGCTTCACTTTCTCAGGCTTCTGCAGAGCCTGTTTCTACCACTTCTGAGTCGGCTGTCACATTAGATCCACTGTCTGCCCTGGTATTACTTTCTGCTGAGCCCTCCACTGCCACCGTTGATCTCACCACCAACCCTCCTCACGACTTCCAGCCAGATCCTCCACCCACCACTCCTGGTCCACAGCAGAGGGACCCATCACCACCCCCAGAGGGTGGTGCCTCTGCTTGATGTCGTCCTTACCTGCTTCGGCCTCCCCTTTTTATTTTGTGCACATCTGTCTGTTCGGGACCTACACTTGCACGGCTTGGGGGAGGAGCCACCCATGCATCATATTTCATTCAGCATTGCATCATTCCAGTTTTTATTTTTATTTCTCTTTTTTGCACAGTTTTTTTTATTTTTTTTCTTTCCTTTCCCCCACCCACTCCACCCCTTTAGCATCATCTCCCACTCACGAGTGGTTTCTTAGCAGTGAGGACACTGCTAGGTTTAGCTTGGGGATGAGCGCTACCGCTTTTATTTTTTATTTTTTCTTTTACATTTTCCTCCATTATTTCAGTTTTTACTTCACTTTTTCACCGTTTTTTCACGTCGTTTTCTTTTTTCTCATTTTTGCATCATATTTTCTATTTTCACCATGCATGCATCTCTTTTTCTTTATTTTTCTCTTTTCTCTGCCTTTCTCTCTTTATTTGCTAGGGATGTTCCGCATGATGATATCTCTCGTGGCTTTATTAGTCTTTTACGATGCTCACTTTCATTGACATGCTATTAGGGTAAATTTTAGTTTTACTATCTATATGCGTGCATTTCTATTGCTGATCTATCTGATTTAATGCTTAAAATGAATTGAAAATCGAATGCATAATTAGTATCTAGTATGCACTATATTGGGTAATACACCTAGGTTCATGCATCACTAGAACACTTGGAGCATCTGTTTTTATCTCAGTCACTTCTGTTTGCATGTCTGCTGATATTGTGCTTATTACTGCATGCCTTTTCAGTATTCGTTTAAAGGAATGAAAATATCCATGCTATCTATGAGTTTAGTTAGGGTATTATTTTATCGAACCATTGTGCACCCTCTTATGAGTGAACCGAGAGTCTTACTATTTTTCCTTCTCCACATATCTATTTATATCTCTACATATCAGTTGGTTACACCCCCACAACTATCTTTACCGCATCTCACTTCCCAAACCCAAAAAGGAAAAGGGTATAGCTTCTAAATGAAAGAAAAAAAGAAAAGAAAAGAAAAATAAAAAAAAAAAAAATGTGTGTATATATTCATATGTGAAAAAGAAAAGAAAAAGAAAGAAAATGAATAAATATTGTTTTATATTATTTCATTAGAAGCTATCATTTATACCGAGAAGAAAAAGAAAAATTCCATATCATGTTCTTAGATGCGACGCCTTAAGCTAAGCTGGGGGGGGGGGGGGGTAAACCAACTGATCACATAAGTGAGCATGACATTAGAGTGGAGTCGGTGCATAATGGGGAGATTTAATAATACCTAAACTTTACGAAATGCTTTAGTCTTTGGAGATTTTTCATGAATCGAAATGAATATTTGAATGGCATGACCTTTTTTTCTATTCTCTATTGCATGTTGTGTGATTTTTTATGCTCCTTGTGTATCTGTGATTGAAAAGGGCGTTGCCAATTTCTTTATACTAGACTCTAGGGATTGCATGAGATTGATATGATTTGATGGCGTTATTTCAGTAGATCTATATCCTTTGCCTGCATTACATGCTAGTCATATGATTTGTAAAACTAGAAATTGCCAATAGCAAGTATGTTTATCATTCAGAGCATCATGATATACTAATTAGATCTGAGAACTGACTGATCATCCTTAGCACTCTCCCCTCACTTCTATTCCCCTCTCTTTTTTACTTTTCATCTCTTTCTATTTTCTTTTTCTTTTTTCTTTTTGTTTTCCTCCCGGCATACCGACTATTCGTCTTCCTCGAGGACAAGTAAGAGGTAAGCTTGAAGGATTTTGATGTGTCCATATTTTTCACTATTTTTATACCATTTTCCTTGCATCTCATGCTATTTTCGCATCCAAATCCCACATTTTACTACGATATTGCATTTCTGACGATTTTATGAGTTGTCAGGGATTTTGGAGCGAATTTAGACCCCACTTGGGTATGGACACATCCGACTTGCCCGTGAGCTCATTGGTGGATCCCTGTAGGAGTTCGCCACACTCTTGGGGCCATTGGAGGAGAAGAAAGAGAGCAGAGGAGAGAGAGGAGCCCTCAGCAGCTGTTGGAGAAAGTTTCCCAGACTGCACGGTCGAGCAGTTCAGTTGCTCGGACCGAGCAGCTTCAAATGAAAGAAAGGAGCTGATACATGCTGGCTCGGACCGAGTAGTTCATCTGCTCGGTCGAGCAACATCAAATTCCAAAGCTGAAGCAATCGCAGTGACACGGCCCGTGCAGCTCTTTGGTGACCGAGTCAGCCTTTGCTCGGACCGAGCTGAGCTGAATCGGTCTGGGCAGACAGAGTAAAGATTTGGAGAATTTTCGATTCCATGTAGTGCTCGGTCGAGCAGCTCATCTGCTCGGGCCGAGCGACCGAACGAGCAACGCATTGCTCGACCGAGTCACCTACTCGGTCGGCAATGCCAGGGTTATTTTTGGAAAGTTTTCTGAAGCCGCAGATTGCGTGATTTTTGCACTGAAGGCTCGGGGAGCTGTGCGACTGAAGGGGGCGATTTATTCTAGGGATTTTTGAATAGTTTTTCTGGGGAGAGTTGAGCGATTTTAGAGAGACTATTTGAGATTGATTTTTGTAAACAGGGATTGGATCTAAACACTCGGTTGGTGATTTTTATTCTAAATTGCTGCGCTTGGATTCTGGAATTCTCCTTAGATCTATAAATTGCATATCTTTTCTATCTCCCGTTGTAGGTCTTCTACTTTTATTCTTTTGATTTCTATGATGTCTTCTTCTTTGGAAATGATGTTTTCATCTGTTACTATCGCCATGTGAGAGTAGATTATTCTAGGGTTGATGGGTTAGCCCTAGGATCCTAGGGAAAAGACGTAGATTAGGATCTCTACGTTGAATTAGGGATTTAAGGGAGTATTTCAGTCGATCCTACCGAATCCCTGGATAACCCGTACTGAGATCATGCCCACGGTCTGTGGAATTGATGTGCTTAAGGGGTATCTCTAGGATTCGAATAAGGAAATCGGTGGATCCAACCAAGGCTCATGACCATGCCCGGCTCGCGTCTTGAGGGGATCCATCAACGAACTATACTGTTGAGTATTGGACTTCTCCCTACTTGGTGTTAATGATGAGCAAACATAAGTACTTGTGACTAATCCCCTATTTTGCAGTTAATCCATTGCCTAAGCTATTTATGAAGATCTACTTGCAATGGATGACTCTCAAACGTCATTGAAGGCAAATGACATGAATTGGTTGATCGTAGATGATGATTGAAGCTCCGTGAAGACTTCAAGCTCATACGATGGAAAGAAGAGATTATTCGTCAATGTAATTTTTCTGTTATCTCTTCTAGTATGTAGCTTAGAATTAGAACTTTGATGGATCATTCACACACATCTACATTCAGTCATAGGACTCCATTAGATCAATTGTCCTTTGACTCCAATTCATTTCTCTATTGGTTGTGCAAGGATTGTTTATAACAGTCGACTTACAGTCGCCTGTCTCAAAAACAGTCAACTGTATTTTGTTCTACAGTCGCCTGTTATGCATAGACTTTTACAATATTGTTTTGGGCCTTCTCTGAATACTTCGCACTTGCTACTAATGAACGATTCACAGGCGCCTGTCCAAGTGACAAGTCGACTGTGTTTTGTAAATCAGTCTGTCTATCCTTACCCAAACTTAGTTTGATCTGACTTTTACGGCCAGTCGACTAATGCTGTATATACAGTTGACTTTCTATTAAATCAGTCGACTGTCTATGCTGCAACAGTTGCCTGTCTGTATGTCATTTCTTTGACTCAGCTCTCTGGAAATTTCTCATGCTATTAACAGTCGTCTGTATAAGGATTTACAGTCGCCTGTTCTGATTAACAGTCGACTGTGTTCCTTGCATCAGTCGTCTGTCCTGTTTCTTGTGAGATTTTCAGTATTTGTCTAACTTACCCATCTCTCGGCCAGTCGCCTTTCGAAGGATTTACAGTGGCCTGTTGGTTTAACAGACGACTGTCTTTGCTTCATCAGTCGACTGTCTACGTGGTAAGTTACCGTTATGAATTCTCACCTATCCTTGCTGACTGTGCAACAGTCGACTGTGGATTGTTCAACAGTCGACTGTAGCGAGTTCAGATTCTATCCGTTGAGATTTTTCTCATGGATTCCAATTGGGGTTTTGCCTAAACTGTTTTGTGGATTTGTGAAAGCTATAAGTAGAGCTTCTACTGTTCCATTGGAAGGTTACTCTCTCAAGCTTTCATTTCCAAAGATCAAAGCTTTCAAATCCAAAGCCCTAAGTATTTCCAAATCTTGTTCTCTTGCTCTCTAACCTAGAACCAACGTGTAATCATCTAGGCATTTGGTGCAGTCAAGAGAAAGGGCTTCTTCTCTCTTCCAAGAGAGTTCTTCAACACACATCACAATCCTCCTTCAAGTTCTACTTCAAGGCATAAGTGATTGTAAGTGTTGTATTTCATTATTTCATAACATTCGTTATTTGAGTTGTGCTCTCGGTTGTGAGAGTGGTTTGCTTGCTCCCAAGTTGTGGGAGTCAAGGACATCGATTGTATTCGATTGCACTTGTAGGGTTGCTAAACGTGGGCTTTAAGGAAACCTCAAGTTAGGGTTCTAACTTGAGTATCCGGTGGTATCTGGGTGGTAGGGACGTAGGATTACCGGGAACAAGTTGGGAGTTGACTTGGGTAATCCGAACCCTAGAAACATCTCTACGTTTGCGTGTGTTTCTTTTTGGGTTGTTTTTCTATTCCGCACTATTTGTTGGATTGTACTTTATTTGACGTAAATTCCTTTTAAATTTGCATAAACACTATTCAACCCCCCTTCTAGTGTCTCTTCCATAGACATGGTCCTTACAATTGGTACCAGAGCGCAAGGTTACATCTATGGCATCCAACAACAACAATGTTCCACCGCCGCCTTCATACAACAATCACGATCGTGATAGAGCGTCCACACTTTTCGAAGGTCAATCTATGGTGCGCCCTCCGCGTTTCAATGGTACAAATTTTATCTATTGGAAATGCAGGATGGAGACGTTCCTTAGGAGTGCTTCGCTTTGGAGAACCCTCCAGAAGGAATACGTCGAGCCCACCGAAGTAGATTTCGACAAATGGACGACTTCCGAGAAGTCCGCTGAAGTCAACAATGCTAAAGCAATGAACACTCTTCATTGTGCGTTGAACCCGAATGAGTTCAACAAGATATGCACATGTAAGAGTGCATATCAAATTTGGAACCATCTCATCGTTACCCACGAGGGAACGAATAAGGTAAAACTTTCAAAGTTATATGTTGCCGTGCAAAACTTCGATTTATTTCATATGCAGGACAATGAAAGCATTGCATCGATGTACGGACGTTTTACCGACATCATCAATGAATTGGAAGCCCTTGGCCAAATATATTCCGAACCGGATAAGGTAAGGAAGATCATCATGGGAATGACCTCCAAATGGGAAAGAAGAGCGATCGCCATCGAGGAGGTCAATGACTTGAAGAACTACACCGTGGTGAATCTCATCGGGACTCTTATGTCTTACGAAGTAAGACGTGGCAACCGATTGAAGATTCGAGCCATGATGAATCCTTCGGAGGCCAAGAAGAAAGCTTTGGCATTCAATGCCAATTCATCATCCTCCGAAAGTGATGAATCCGAGAACGAGATGGATTTGGGTGAAATGGCCCAATTAGCGAAGAAGCTCCAACGCTTCTTCCACAATGGTAAATTTCCCTCCAACAAACGTTTTGAGTCTACTAATGCTACTTCCTATCTTTGCTATAAATGTAATAAGCCAGGGCACATTAAGAGGGATTGCCCAATGCTAAAGAACAAAGAGAAATGGAGGGCACCGAAGTACCACAAGTCCGATAAGAACAAGAGAGACAAGAAGAAAGGACTCGTAGGTACCTTTGACGACTCAAGTGATGACTCATCAAGCGATTTCGATGATGAGAAGGGTGAGAGCGCCCACATGTGTTTCATGGCTCTAGAAGACCCACTCTCCGATGAGAGTGATTCCGACATGGACGACACCGAGGTAACAATGGATGAACTTGTATTGCTAATAAAGAACTATTTGCTAAATACCAATCTTTAATGCTTAGATACACTAGCTTAAAGAAATCAAATGCTAGCAAGTCATCCATTCCATGCATTATCAACAATGACACCATTGTTGATACTTTAACTCTTGAGAAAGCAAACTTAGCTTCTCAAAATGTCACTTTGAGAGATGAGGTGAATACCCTCAAATCTAAACTAGATCAAATACATCCTAAGGATAATAGTGATCTAGTTACACGTCACACACAATTGGGTTTAGAGAATGATTCTCTTAAAACTCAAGTGCACGAGCTCAAAGCACGGGTGTCCACCTTGGATACAAACATTTCTTCTTTAAAGGAGAAATATGAGCTCATGTCCTCCCGTATTGTGAGATTCAATAAGGGAAAAGGACAATTGCATGATTTGCTTGCAAACCAATTTCCGGCCACACATCGTGTTGGTCTTGGGTTTGTGAAAGCGAATGCATCTAATGATCGCACCTCTTATAGTGGTGTCCCTATAGATTTTATGAGGCCTTCCTCCGGTGCATCCAAAAGTGGTGTCAAAGACACTATAGGTAGCAATCCTACCAAGAATGTCACCACTTCACCTTCTCTTTCTTTTGGCAAGAAACCCACTAAGGGTGGAAACCAAAAGCAAGGCCATGCTTATATGTACACTAACACTCATCCACGTAGGAAACATCCTACTTCACAAGTGGATAATCATGACACATTCTATGCTCTGCACCCACGGACACGTACACAACCACACATGAGAAATACTCATGTACGTGCTCCTATACATCCGTATGCTCATACACATCACTCTTTCATGTATGCTCATCCTACACATGTCATGCATGATCCATATGCTTCATATAATATGCATGTTTCCAAGCATACATATCATCCTAGAATGTACAATGCATATCCTCCGCCACATCTCTATGCTAGAAATCATGTTCCTAAGATACATGCACCACGAAGAAATTCAACAAGTATGCATGCAACTAGGAATATGACTCCTAAGACTTACACAATTTGGGGTCCTAAGAACACTAGCCTTAATGATAGGAATGCTTATGTTGATTCCTATTTTCATGATGTGATTAGAAATAAAAATTATGTTGGGAAGCGGAAGTCCACTTGGACTTGGCTTCCAAAGGGCTAATCCCCCTGGACCCAACAAACATTGGGTACCATAAGCTTATGGTATATTATATAGGTACCCAAGAGAAAGAAGAAGAGTAATAAATGTATTATTAGCTTTAAAGGGAAAGGATGGATTCTTGATAGCGGTTGCTCCAAACACATGACGGGAGATCCCTCGTTGCTCTCCGAAGTGATTAGCATCAAGGATGGTGCAACGGTCACTTTTGGAGGTAATCAAAAGGGAACCATCATTGGAGTAGGTATCGTTGGTAATCCTTCCAAACCCTTAATTACTAATGTTTATCTTGTTAGTGGTTTGTGTCACAATCTCATTTCCATTAGTCAACTTTGTGACAAAGGTTACAAGGTTAACTTTGGAGAAGGATTGTGTACTATTGTTGATTGTGATTCAAATGTTTTATTTTCCGGTATTAGGCGTAAAAATATTTATTATTTGAGATTGCCTAAAACTGTAGAACATTGCTTAGTTGCTAACACAAGTGAACAACTTTTATGGCATCACCGTTTTGGTCATGTTCACTTCAAGCACGTATATAAGTTAGCTAAGCATGATCTAGTCAAAGGTTTTCCTAAGATTGCTTTTAATAAGAAAAACTTTTATGATTCATGTCAAAGAGGTAAACTAAGTAAATCTTCATTTAAGCTCAAAGAAGGGATTACTTCTAAGAGGCCCCTAGAACTTCTTCATCTAAATTTTTTTGGGCCAACTAGATCCGCTTCTTTAGGTAATGCTCATTATGGATTAGTTGTCGTTGACGACTTTTCTAGATTTACTTGGGTTTCATTCTTAACTAATAAGAATGAAGCTCATGAAGAGTTTACAAAATTTGCAAAGAAGATTCAGAATCTTTTAGGATCCACCATTATCACTATTCGTAGTGATCATGGAGGAGAATTTGAGAATGAGTCTTTTACTAAGTTTTGTGATGACTCCGGGATAACTCATAATTTTTCCTTTCCTCGTGCACCACCACAAAATGGTGTTGTAGAAAGAAAGAATAGGACTCTTATTGAGTGTGCTCGCACTATGCTCCATGATAGTCATTTAGGACTAGAATTTTGGGCAGAGGCGGTGCACACGACATGTTATGTGCTTAATAGGATCCTAGTGAGACCCCGAACGAACAAAACTTGTTTTGAGTTTTTTTATAATAAAAAGCCTCAAGTAAAATATTTTTGTGTTTTTGGTTCAAAATGCTTTATAAAGAACACATTTGGAAATTTAGACAAGTTTGAGCCAAGATCCGATGAAGGAATTTTTGTTGGATATTCCACACGTAGCAAGGCCTACCGGATATACAACAAAACTTTTTCAACGATTGAGGAATCACTTCATGTATCTTTTTATGAAGATTTTGATTTTCCTCATGTTGATGATGATAATGTAGATATTCTTTGTGATTCTCTTAATAATGTTAAGATTAATGATTCTATTGTTGAGACTAACACTTCTAACGAAGTTGTTGAAGTTGTTCCTAGTGATCCAGGTATACCCAAAGCTTACCCGACCGTTCGCAATCATCCCCTTAACCAAATTATTGGAGATATTGGTGTGGGTGTTCGAACGAGATCGAGAATTGAAGAATTCTCTCATTGCGCATTTGTCTCTACCATTGAGCCAAAGAACATCTAAGAAGCTTGCGAGGATAGCTCTTGGATAGTGGCAATGGAAGAAGAACTAATGCAATTCAAGAGAAACAAAGTTTGGGAACTCGTACCTCTTCCAAGTGGTCACCAAGTCATTGGGACCAAATGGATCTTCAAGAACAAGACGGATGAAAACGAGGTAATCACACGGAACAAAGCAAGGTTAGTAGCTCAAGGCTACCGGCAAGAGGAAGGTATTGATTTCGAAGAATCTTTTGCCCCCGTAGCTAGATTAGAAGCTATTAGGTTGCTTTTATCTTTTGCGTCCCATAAGAATTTTATACTATTTCAAATGGATGTTAAAAGTGTATTTTTAAATGGGTTTGTCAATGAAGAAGTTTTTGTTTCTCAACCTCCCGGTTTTATTCAAGAAAAATTTCCAAACCATGTTTTCAAACTTAAGAAAGCGTTGTATGGATTGAGACAAGCTCCTAGAGCTTGGTATGATCGACTTAAGACCATTCTTTTGAATTTAGGTTTTAAAATGGGAGAAGTTGATTCTACACTCTTCATTAAAGATTATGAAAATGACATTCTTTTGATTCAAGTTTATGTAGACGATATTATTTTCGGTTCTACTAACTTTAATCTTTGTCAAGAATTTTCCAAGTCTATGAAGGATGAGTTTGAGATGAGCCACATGGGAGTGCTCACCTACTTCCTTGGATTGCAAATTCGACAAATGGAGAATGGCACATTCATACATCAGACAAAATACACAGGGGAGTTTATTAAGCGATTCGGGATGGAATCGTCTTCGAGCAAAAGAACTCCCATGAGTACTACTACTCATCTACACAAGGATGAAAGCGGAAAAGATGTAGACGTTCGTCTATATCGAGGTATGATCGGTAGCTTACTTTACTTAACCGCTAGTAGGCCCGATATAATGTTTTCCGTATGCCTTTGTGCTAGATATCAAGCAAGACCTAAGGAGTCACACTTGATTGCAGTTAAACGAATATTTCGTTATCTCAATCAATCTCTAGATTATGGGTTACTTTACCCTAAGTCTAGCACATATGAGTTAATCTCATTTAGTGATGTCGACTTTGCCGGATGCAAGTCCGACAGGAAAAGTACTAGTGGCACTTGCCATTTCTTAGGAAATTCCTTAGTTTCTTGGTTTTCTAAGAAACAGAATTTGGTGTCATTGTTCACGACTGAAGCAGAATATATTGCCGTGGGTCTTGCATGTGCACAAGTTCTTTGGATGAGACACACTCTTAGTGACTATGGTGTCAATTATGATACTTGCCCTATCATGGTTGATAATCAAAGTGCTATTTGTCTTTCCAAGAATCAGATACACCACTGCCGTACCAAACACATATACGTGAGACACCATTTTATCAATGATCATGTAGCTAAGAAGGACATCATCTTAGAGTACATTGAAACCCAAAAACAAATGGCTGATATCTTCACTAAACCTCTTAAAGAAGATTCATTTGTGAGGTTGCGTAGAGAATTAGGAATTATGGGTGAATCTGAAATCTAGAAGCTCAATCTTTCATGTTATAACTCTTCTTGAGCTCATATCATTTTGTTGCCTATCTTTATGTGCTTCATTATATTTATATTTTAAGAAAGGCAATTGTGATTTAATTGATTTCATGAGTCTTTGATATTGATGGTAGTGATTTGTGTTTCAATGGAGATATTGTTTTTACATTGTTTTTACGATGTATTTGTGATTAGAGTATAGGTCCTAGGGTGAGTGTCCTTATTCTCTGGAATTCTATCTCACTGTGCATTTTTGGACCAGGACAGACGACTGTCCTTCCTTCGATAGTCGACTGCCCTACTCTATCTCCTCTGTCTGAGAATTGGTATCTTTCGCACAGCCGACTGATGACTATTATCCTATCGACTGTTAGTTTAACAGGCGACTGCATTTTAGTCATCAGGCGACTGTTCTCTCTGTCGAATTTTTACAGTGTTCTCTGCTGTTTTGATGAACTGTATTAATTCTCGGCCAGCCGACTGTTGAGTTGTCAGTCGACTGTCCAATGGACAGGCGACGTCATGTTACTTGCCTGTCGACTGCCCATCCTTCTGAGCTTTATTGTTATCACTTCATCCAGTCGACTGACTTTTGTTCTTCAGTCAACTGTCTTCTGTTGCGACAGTTCATATGATTTGATCTGAGCCGCCGATTCATTGATCCAACGGCCTAGGTTCATTCTTTAACTTTTATATTCGAGAAAACCCGATCAGTTCCCCACGTCGACTCTCTCTCATCCGATTCGACCGCTTTGTCTTCCCGCTCGTTTTCACTTCCAAAACCGTCGATCTTCTTCCTTCGTGCGTCGATTTACTCCTCCTCCCCGCTCGTCGTTGCTTCTCTACTTGGTTTGCTTCTCTCTCTAGCTTTTCGTTCGATTCGTTGTCTTCCGAATTCTGTGTATTGTCTCTCTCTCTCTCTCTCTCTCTCTCGATCCCATGGCACCCATGGGTAAGGGAAAAGAGAAAGTATTTGCTCCTAAACGACCTAGGGAACCCAAGAAGCCAATTGCCAAGAAGAAGAAACATTATCAAGCCCGAACCAAGCATGCTGCGTCACCCGTGCATTCTTCCTCGCAGGGTTACTCTCCTTCAGCTTCCTCTTCCGAGGCTCGGCCTTTGATCACTCGTCAGCGCAAGCCCACTGGTGTTCACATCAGTGAGCCTGCTGCTGAGAACCCCTATCACTCCCCTTCAGCTTCGAGTTCTTCAGAAGAGCCTCCTGTCGTACCCCCCTCTGATCCCCTAGTTCCCGCTTGCTGAGACGATCTCTGCTTGGCAAAATTTCACTCTCTTCTAGGGATCAACCTTCTTAAGGAGCGGTACATTTTTTTCCCCGCCTTCACTGCTGAGAGGCTTTCTGACATTCTTTCTGCTACTCACATAGCCGACCTTTTTCGCTTCTCTCAGAGCGAATCCCCCAGAGCCTATCCTTTTCTGGTAAAGCTCTTCTATGCGAACCGCATTCACGGTGAGTATTCATCTACTGGCATCCTTGATACTGTCGTTTAGGGAACCCACATTCAGATCACTCCCTCGCTCTTAGGGACTATTCTTAGGGTTCCCTCTGTTGGTTTCCTTCCCACTGATATCAGCATCTCCGATATTGACGACCTTGACCAGTCTGTCCTCCGGGATACGTTTCGAGAGGTACCTTTAGCTCTTGATTCGGGTGTCAGGTCATCTATGTTCTCTGTGAGAGGTTGGGCTGTTCACCTAGTGGTGAAGTCCAACATCCTGCCGAGATATGGATCATCTGACCAGCCATCTCAGGAAATACTGAAGTGTATGTATGCTATTTTCTCTGGTATGCCCGTGAACTGGGCCGGTGTCCTCCTTGATAGGATGGACATGGTTGAGTTCACGACCTCCTCGTCTCACATTCCTTACGGTGGTCTTCTGACTCGTGTGTTCCGTCATTTTGGTGTTGATTTGACTTGTTACGAGCCCATGCCCTTTGGTCCTCTCCTCGACGCTTCTGCAAAGTCGAAATCTTCTTCGGCTCTGCAGACTGCCTCGAAGAAGAGGAAATCTTCTTCAGCTCCGTCCTCATCCACTGTTCCTCCTGCTGACCTGTCTTCATCCTCTGCTCCACCATCTCGTGATATTATTTTGGAGATGGTCTCTGGTATTTACAGATTGTTGTCCCTCTCTTTCCTCTATCAGGTAATACCCTTCCCTGAGGATCTGAGACAGTTTGTTCCCCAGCTTCATGTTCCTCCTCAGCCCACTGATGTCGTTGAGCCTCCTGGTGTAGCTTCTACTCAGGATGTTACTGCTGCTGCTGCTACTACTGTTGCTCCCTCTGACCCTCCTCCAGAGGATACACCTACTGTCACAGAGCCCGCTTCTTCTTCTGCAGCCCTTGGAGACGCTCACTTTTAGATAGGTGTTTGAGTGGTGTTAGTTTGGTGATGATTGATTTTTTTGTGATGTATGCTGGATGATGTTATCAGTGACTTTATATATGTATGATGTTGTACTTCGCTGTCGTCATGATGATAGTTTTTTGTCTTGATCATGATGTATCTTTTTGTGATGGACATGTAGATGTCCACCCGATGATGTACCCATCTTTCTATATATATCTATATATGATGTGTTGTTTATCTTGTGTCACACTATGCTATACTGCTTATCTTATCTGTGTGATGTATGATATGTTGTCTCTATGTATGCTATACTCTCTCTGATGTGCTTTTGAGACAATATATGAATTTGGTATTCGTTTTATCAGGATATCTCTGGTATGATGCATTTGTGAAATCTCTTTTGAAATTATTTTCGTGTATATATCTAATGTTGATATTGGACTTCAATTCCATTACTCACATGTGTATATGCTGTGATTTTATGAGTTTTTGATGTGATATATCTTTATACTCCTTGATTGTTGTTAGTTCGTATTTAGTACTATTATTGTTGTTGTTATTTGCTCCCACCTTTTTGGATAATGCCATAGGGGGAGAGAAATAAACATACAAGATTCATAATGGATGTGCTATGTATGTTCTAACGCTTGAATCTAAGATTTACGTTGCCTTAGATTCAGGGGGAGTAAGATTACAATGAATAGGGATTGTAATTCCTAGATCTCTTGAATTTATATTCATGCGTTCCTTACTCATTTGCTTCAATTGATATGAAGATGCCCTAATATTTGTTGACTAACTTGATTGGCATCTATGTAGGGGGAGTAAGTTTTCATTGTGCACAATTATTTATCTTTTTGTTTATGTTTGTTTGTCATCATCAAAAAGGGGGAGAATGTTGAGTATTGGACTTCTCCCTATTTGGTGTTAATGATGAGCAAACATAAATACTTGTGACTAATCCCCTATTTTGTAGTTAATCCATTGCCTAAGCTATTTATGAAGATCTACTTGCAATGGATGACTCTCAAACGTCATTGAAGGCAAATGACATGAATTAGTTGATCGTAGATGATGATTGAAGCTCCGTGAAGACTTCAAGCTCATACGATGGAAAGAAGAGATTATTCGTCAATGTAATTTTTCTTTTATCTCTTCTAGTATGTAGCTTAGAAGTAGAACTTTGATGGAGAACTCACACACATCTACATTCAGTCATAGGACTCCATTAGATCAATTGTCCTTTGACTCCAATTCATTTCTCTATTGGTTGTGCAAGGATTGTTTATAACAGTCGATTGCTTAACAGTTTACAGTCGCCTGTCTCAAAAACAGTCAACTGTATTTTGTTCTACAGTCGCCTGTTATGCACAGACTTTTACAATATTGTTTTGGGCCTTCTCTGAATACTTCGCACAGGCTACTAATGAACGATTCACAGGCGCTTGTCCAAGTGACAAGTCGACTGTGTTTTGTAAATCAGTCGCCTGTCTATCCTTTCCCAAACTTTGTTTGATCTGACTTTTACGGCCGGTCGACTAGTGTTGTATATACAGTCGACTTTCTATTAGATCAGTCGACTGTCTATGTTGCAACAGTCATCTGTCTGTAAGTCATTTTTTTGACTCAGCTCTATGGAAATTTCTCATGCTATTGACAGTCGTCTGTATAAGGATTTACAGTCGCCTCTTCTGATTAACAGTCGACTGTGTTCCTTGCATCAGTCGTCTGTCCTGTTTCTTGTGAGATTTCCAGTATTTGTCTAACTTACCCATCTCTCGGCCAGTCGCCTTTCGAAGGATTTACAGTGGCCTGTTCGTTTAATTGACGACTGTCTTTGCTTCATCAGTCGACTGTCCACGTGGTAAGTTACCGTTATGAATTCTCACCTACCATTGCTGACTGTGCAACAGTCGACTGTGGATTGTTCAATAGTCGACTGTCGCGAGTTCAGATTCTATCCGTTGAGATTTTTCTCACGGATTCCAATTGGGTTTTTGCCTAAACTGTTTTGTGGATTTGTGAAAGCTATAAGTAGAGCTTCTACTGTTCCATTGGAAGGTCACTCATTCATTGCAAATTCTCTCAAGCTTTCATTTCCAAAGATCAAAGCTTTCAAATCCAAAGCCCTAAGTATTTCCAAATCTTGTTCTCTTGCTCTTCAACCTAGAACCAAAGTGTAATCATCTAGGCATTTGGTGCAGTCAAGAGAAAGGGCTTCTTCTCTCTTCCAAGAGAGTTCTTCAACACACATCACACTCCTCCTTCAAGTTCTTCCTCAAGGCATAGGTGATTGTAAGTGTTGTATTTCATTATTTCATAACATTCGTTATTTGAGTTGTGCTCTCGGTTGTGAGAGTGGTTTGCTTGCTCCCAAGTTGTGGGAGTCAAGGACATCGATTGTATTCGATTGCACTTGTAGGGTTGCTACAAGTGGGCTTTAAGGAAACCTCAAGTTAGGGTTCTAACTTGAGTATCCGGTGGTAGGGACGTAGGATTACTGGGAACAAGTCGGGAGTTGACTTGGGTAATCCGAATCCTTGAAACATCTCTGCGTTTGCGTGTGTTTATTTTTGGGTTGTTTTTCTATTCCGCACTATTTGTTGGATTGCATTTTATTTGGCGTAAATTCCTTTTAAATTTGCATAAACACTATTCAACCCCCCTTCTAGTGTTTTCCCCATAGACAGGGTCCTTACATATACCTCTTCATTGACGGCTACCGCTATTGCGTCAACGAGAGCCAACGAAATACCTTGCAATTCTAACCCACAAGAGTGGTACGAATTGGGAGATTAATCCCCTAACCCTAATGCAACGTAAGGATCCTATTCTAACGTCGAACACCGACGATCTTAGTGGCAATCCCTAATGCCCTAGTCCTTTTTATTAGTGAAACAACAACAACATCCAACCAACAACTCCAACCCGATAGCTATCTCATTTCGAGATCTAGAAATAAACTGAGAGTCCATACACACTATCACCGTCCCAGTGGGATTCGATATCATTTATACTATCACTCGATACCGTCCGCTTGCGGATTGAGCCCGGAATTGAAGCCTAGGGGCCATATGTCACGCCCCGCTGCCCAAAATAGGGAGGGTCGACGTGACAAGCCGCGGTATTAGAGTACCAAGTGCTAAAGTACACACCAAAGTCACGCAGGCCACTGCAAACGCTGAGGAAACACAGGCAGTAAAGTACAGACTGAACGATTAACAGAACAATACAGCTCCAACACAGAAAGATAGTACAAGACACTACAACACAGGCAGTTAGGTAAAATACGACGAACAGAACATCCAAGAGTCACAGAGCACCGCTACTACATGGCCAGTACCGCACAAGTCCACTGTACAACCCCAACAGCAAAAGCTCCCACAAAAGTACAACTCAACCCTACGGGGTACAAAGGGAACAGTGGTACAACACTACGTTCATCACACACACACAACCCAAGACTACACCACGCGACCCACACTGACCATACACTACGGACCCTGCTGAGACGAGGTGCCCTCCGGGGTCTCCACTCCCGGGCCCGCCGCCAGAGAACCAGTGCCTGGACCTGTAGGGGGAGGACACGTCACAGCGTGCCAAGTAGGAACTCCACAACTCTACTACTCTAATCATAGTGCACAACAAGGAATCACAACAAAGGAAAAGGCATCACATTCCAGAATTACTGTTTTTTCCTTTTTTAGGTTAGTTTTCATGCATGAATTCGAAACCTCAGTAACGAGTCAGACATCGGGGACTGGACCTCACCCGGTAAGGTGGGTGGAATGCTACGACTTCCCGAGACAAGCTCTTACGAAAGAAGCCGTTCACCAACACAACCAACTCAACCACAACCGCACCAACTCCCTGCCGCTGAGGGCTCGTCAGGAGTGGTCCACAACCCAGCAGTCCATCCCCGCATGTCCACTCGTTACCTTGGTTTCCCCCAACCCTCCTAGGGTCCTCACCCACTTCGAGTGGAACAAGATATCCCTAGGTTATCTGTTAGCTAATCATTAATCCTAGGGTATTGAGCATGTAAAATGACGTATGTAAATGATGTCCAAATTCATTCTTTTCATCAAGATATTCACAACAAACTAGCATGCTCCATAAGCCATGTATCATAACCTCATTGATCATATACAATTCCTCGGGGGTAATACATGTCACACAATTAACAATGCCATTTTCCAAGTTTCTTCAATCTTAAGTTCATTCAGGCATTTTAACAAACATATAATGAGCGCCACATAAATGAAGAGAATCATGTCACCAATTTTTGTAACAAATAGCATAACTAATCTTACATACATGCATCAACATCATTCATGCATTTGGAGTGAAAAATTAGCAATACCACACAAGTCCATTTTCACCCAACACCCTTCAACATACTGAAATTGCATGAACAGATAGAAAAACAGAATTTTAACCCATTTCTTTTGAGAATTTGACAAATCTAAAAGAATGAAAGTTGGAGATATTATAGTTATGAGTTCACCCATAAAATTTTAGATAAAAATATGAAGTATTGGATTTATAGTGAATTATTGGGTAAAGGGTGTCAAAACTGTTCTGCAGACAGATTTCTGTGTCTGTGTTCAAAGCCAATTTTGGGCATTGTCTAGCCATAATTTCAACATAAAAGCTGCAATAGACTTTGAGAAAAACTTGTTATATTTCCAACAAGACCAAAATCAACAAAATCCAAGATGTGTGCAGGTAGTGGTGCTCGTTTTACTGAATTGTGTACAGCTTGACAGAATTCCTGGTATGTTGCACAATTCGAATTTGTACCCCAACTTCCAGTTCGAATCAGAAAACATGATGAACATGAAAGTTTCTCATAACTACGAGATAAATATCATATAAAATTTTCAGAGCATTCCTGATAGCCAATTAATCCCAGAACTCAGCTAAAGTTTCAGCAAATTTCAGGCATGCATCAAGATTCCTAGTTCTACAACATTCTTCCCAAAATTTCAGAGAAAACTCATACATATAATATGCTTTCCATCATTTATAATTAGAGTAGGAGAGTGAAGAGTTCCTACCTCTTTGGAGCTTCAAGAATGGTTGATGGTTTGAGTAGTAGCCCTCTCCTCCTTCTCCTTCTCCTCTTCCTATTCTTCTTCTTCTTCTTCTTTCTTCTCTTCCTTTTTCTTTTCCCCTTTTCTTTCCCTAGCTATTTTCAGCCATAGGCTGAAAATAATGGAGAGAGGGGGAGAGAAAGGGACCTAGGAGAGGGGAGAGGGGTGGGGGGTTATGGTGTAGGGTGAGGGGAGAGATGGGGGGGTTAGGTGTACTTGGTATGGCAACTTAGTGCCATACTCTATTTTTCTTTTCATTTCTTTTTTTTTTCTTTCTTTTTTTTCAAAATTAGCCCTCCAAATGCTTGATTTTATTACAAGTTTGCCATTGCAAATATCTCATTTCCCTTTTTCACAATAACCCTTCACTTAAAGAAATTTGCCTTAAACCCAATCTTACAATGATACCTTCATTTGGGTATAAATGAAAAATCGAGGGGCAATTTGCAAATCTCTACATTCCCCGGGATTGGTGTGCACATGTACGAGAAACTTGGATGAATTTAACGATTACTTAGTATTTGCACACTAGGGTTGTTACACCCTACCCTCCTTAGAAAAATTTCCGTCCTCGGAAATTTAACAAAATCAGGAGAGCAGTCATTTATATACAATACCCAACAACTGCAGAAAATATAAGATACAACAGTCATTGCTCAAACAGGTACGGGTATTTCTCTTGCATCTCATCTACTCGCTCCCAAGTTGACTCTCCCGGAGACTCTTGCTGCCACATGACCCGCACCAAGTCAATGGTCTTCTTCTTCAACGTCTTCTGCCTCCGGTCCAAGATAGCCACTGGTTGCTGCTCATATGTGAGATCCGACCGTACTTCTATCTCTGAAAAATCTACAACATGTTTGGGATCTCCCACATATCTTCTGAGTTGAGACACATGGAAGACATTATGC
The DNA here is from genome assembly GCA_030789695.1 of Scilla litardierei. Lineage (NCBI taxonomy): Eukaryota > Viridiplantae > Streptophyta > Magnoliopsida > Asparagales > Asparagaceae > Scilla > Scilla litardierei. The sequence continues at coordinate 124,147,762 of CM061138.1, forward strand.
ACACCTTCGAGTGCCGGTGGCAATGTTAGCCGATACGCAACTTCACCGACCTTAGCGGAAATCTCGAACGGACCAATGTACCTAGGACTCAGCTTCCCACGTTTGCCAAATCGGATGGTCCCACGAACCGGTGAAATCCTTAGGAACACGTAATCCCCTGGCTGAAATTTCAAGGGTCTCCGCTTTGTATCAGCCCAGTGCTTATAACGGTCCTGCGCGATGCGCAGATTCTCTCTGACTGTCCGCACCACATCTGTTGTTGCCGCCACCAAGTCTGGTCCTAAAAACTCCCTGTCTCCAACGTCATCCCAACTTAAAGGAGACCTACACTGCCTTCCATACAGAGCTGCGAAGGGAGCCATGCCAATACTTGCTTGATAACTGTTATTGTATGCGAACTCGACTAGATGCAGATGGTACTCCCACGAACCCTTGAAATCAAGCATACACGCTCGCAGCATATCTTCAAGAATCTGAATGGTTCTTTCCGACTGTCCATCAGTCTGAGGATGATATGAAGTACTGAAATTCAAACGCGTCCCCAGACTAGCCTGTAAACTTTTCCAGAAATGTGAGGTGAATCTGCTATCCCTATCAGATACTATACTCACTGGGACTCCATGCAGTTTCACGATCTCTTCCATGTACCTCTTAGCCAGATTCTCTGTTGATTGTCCAACTCGGAACGGAATAAAATGTGCCGACTTGGTCAATCGATCTATGATGACCCAAATCGCATCATTGCCCCTAGGCGTCCGAGGTAAACCAGTCACAAAGTCCATGGTCACATGCTCCCACTTCCATTCTGGAATAGGGAGAGGCTGCAACAATCCTGCAGTTCTCTGGTGCTCAGCCTTCACCTGTTGGCAAACCAAGCAGGACGCCACACTCTTGGCTACACTCTTCTTCATTCCTGACCACCAATAATACTGCTTCAAATCTCGGTACATTTTGGTCCCTCCAGGATGGATAGAATATGGGGAACTATGTGCCTCCTTCAATAGTTCTTCCCGAATCTCGCCACTTGGCACACAAACCCGGTTCCCAAATCTCAACGACCCATCTTCGTGAATACGAAAATCGGTACGAAGTTCAGCTTCCACTTGCTCTCAGATCCTCTTCAACTTGGCATCCCCTGATTGAGCTGCCTTAATCCTGTTCACCAAATCAGACTGGATCTGTAGCCCCATCATAACAGTTTTCTCTCCTGGGAGTACAACTTCTATTCTCATCTGTCGGATTGCCCACCGAAGTTGTGGTTGAGAGGTTAGCTTCATTACGGCGGGTAATCTACTAAGAGCATCTGGCACCACATTCACCTTCCCAGGATGGTATAGCAGATCAACGTCATACTCAGCCATTAATTCCAACCATCGTCGTTGTCTCATATTAAGCTCCTTCTGAGTGAACACATACTTTAGACTCTTATGGTCAGTGTATATCTTCACGTGTTCACCTAGCAAGAAATGTCTCCATAATTTCAAAGCCAGGATCACTGCTGCCAATTCCAGGTCATGAGTGGGATAGTTCAGTTCATGCTCCTTCAACAATCTGGAAGCATATGCCACCACTCGCCCGTGTTGATGAAGGACACAGCCTAGTCCTCTGCCAGACGCATCACAGAAAACTTCAAATCCACCCGAACGGTCAGGGATAGCTAAGATAGGAGCAGTGGTCAACCGATGCTTCAGCTCTTCGAATGCTCGCTGGCATTCTTCCGACCAGACATACGCAACATCCTTCTTCGTCAAATGAGTCAAGGGCGAGGCAATCTTCGAGAAATCCTTAATGAACTTCCGATAGTACCCAGCCAACCCCAAAAAGCTTCGAATCTCTATGACTGTCCGAGGTATAGGCCAACCTTCTACTGTGGCAACCTTCTCAGGATCAACAGACACTCCGTCTCCAGAGACTATGTGTCCAAGAAACGCAACCTTGGTCAACCAAAATTGGCACTTGCTGAACTTAGCGTACAATCGGTGCTGCCTGAGGGTATTCAAAACCATCCGCAGATGCTCAGCATGTTCATCCTCATTCTTCGAGTAAACCAGGATGTCATCGATAAATACCACCACAAACTTATCTAAATACTCGAAGAAGACCTGATTCATCAGCCTCATGAAAGTAGCTGGGGCATTCGTCACTCCAAAAGGCATCACCAGAAACTCATATTGACCGTATCGAGTACGGAATGCGGTTTTAGGAACATCAGATTCCCGCACCTTCACTTGGTGATACCCACTTCGCAAATCTAGCTTCGAATACACCCGGGATCCACCAAGCTGATCAAAAATATCATCGATCCGGGGAAGAGGGTACTTATCCCTCACCGTCACCTTATTCAATTCCCGATAATCAATGGACATCCTCCGAGATCCATCCTTCTTGTTCACAAGCAACACTGGCGCTCCCCACGGTGACACACTTTGGCGAATCAATCCCCTATCTGATAAATCGGTCAACTGATTGCGGAGCTCAGCTAACTCCGATGGGGCCATACGGTATGTATCCTTCGCTATCGGTTGAGCGCCTGGAATCAGATCAATAGTAAACTCCAGGGACCTATCTGGGGGTAATCCAAAGATGTCATCTGGAAAGATGTCAGGAAATTCTTCAACAACCCTTGGTAATACGGGCTCTACTTCCATGTCCAAATACTCCACGACCGTAGCTCGAAACTTCAAGATCTCAAGCTCGCTACTACCATCCCAAAACTCAAACTCTGGATGGTCAGGGATCCGAAAAACTACCCTCCTTAGTCTACAGTCTATGTTAGCATAGAACATTCCCAACCAATCCATTCCAAACACTGCCTCATAGTCGGGTAACTCAATCACCAAAAAGTCTGCATACAACTCTCGTCCCCCGATCTCAACAGGACAGTTCCGTATCCCAGAGACACTACAAATAACCCCATTTCCGGTGTGAACATTCCAACTAGCAGCAAAGGTGTCAACTACTATGGAGTGTTGCGTCACAAACTTCTTCGACAGAAAACAATGTGACGCTCCAGTGTCAAACAAGGACATAGCAGGGTAGGAGGCTACTCTAACAATACCTAAGTATCACAATAATAAAACTCAGCCAACTAGCTAAATATAATAACTAAGGCTCAAATCTAATAGACTGCATAGGGGCAAGATTCATACCGGTGATCACTCGACTAGCACCCTCCGAAGTCTCTACTGGGGTCATGGTGTACTGCTGCCGCCTCGGTGGAGGAACTGCCCCCTGGTTCCCTCGTCGCTGCTGGGGAGGTGGAGGGGGTCCTCTCGGTGCAGACGGTCTCGATCCTGACGGTGCCGGAAGGGCAAGCCGCTGTGGCGGTGGTGGAAGAGGTCTCTGCTGTGTAGGCCGGACAGCTGCTGACGCCGGCGGCACCGGGGCATGACCCGACTGTGGGCAAAATCTGCTGATGTGTCCCGGCTCTCCACATGTATAACACCTGGCATTCGTAACTCGGCAGTCTCTCTGCACATGCCCTGGCTTCCCGCATCTGTAGCATGAAGGTCCCTTCTGTGCCGGAGGTGGAGCCCCCGGTCGCTTGAATGTCACCCGTTGAACTGGGCCAGGTGCAGTCCTCTGCTGAGCAGCTAGTCTCCCACCACTGGCTGGTGGCCTCCCCACACTCCGTAGGTGGGTCTCATGCTGTCTGGCAGCCCGCAGTACGGCCTCATGAGTCAATAACTCCTGAGTAGACATGGCCGCCCGAAACTCTACGTCTAGTCCCTTGCGGAATCGCCTGGCTCTGATGGCATCTGTCGCTACAAGCTCTGGTGCGTACTTGCTCAGCAACGAGAACTCTGCATCATACTCATCCACTGTCCTCCCATCCTGAGTCAAATGCTCAAATCTCTGCCTCAACTCGTCCTTCGCTGCCTCTGGAAGGAACTTGGCCTCAAACAACTCCCAAAAGGTCTCCCAAGCAATGTTCCCCTTCAGTCGCCTCTCCTGAGCCTCCCACCAGTCTCTAGCTTGATGGGTCAACTGGCGCCTCACCAACTCTACCCAACCGTCTCGGGGATACCGACACATCGTCAGATCATCCTCAGTGTGCCGCAGCCACTCATCTACCTCGAGGCTACTCTCCCTGCCCGAGAAGTATCGCGGACGCAGTGTCCTGAACTCCTTGTAGCTCGGCGGCTTCGGTGCCACTGTCCTCTCCTCCATCTGACCCATGTGCTCTAAAATGCCCATCAGGACCTTAGCCATCAGGGCTGACTCTGAGGTCCTGTCACCCGAAGACTGCACATCACCGGCTGGGCCAATCCCACCATCAGATGTTCCGGTCCCGCCGGAACTCCCGTTCCCACCTTCCATCTGTAGGCGAGAAACAGAACAAATGCATTAGTGTCATGTACTGAAATTTTGGAGCCTTACATGTGTTCCCTTTATGCGTATCGCAGTGAGCACGGACCTGCGTGGGCCACCACAAAACCTGTCACGCCCCGCTGCCCAAAATAGGGAGGGTCGACGTGACAAGCCGCGGTATTAGAGTACCAAGCGCTAAAGTACACACCAAAGTCACGCAGGCCACTGCAAACACTGAGGAAACACAGGCAGTAAAGTACAGACTGAACGATTAACAGAACAATACAGCTCCAACACAGAAAGATAGTACAAGACACTACAACACAGGCAGTTAGGTAAAATACGACGAACAGAACATCCAAGAGTCTCAGAGCACCGCTACTACATGGCCAATACCGCACAAGTCCACTGTACAACCCCAACAGCAAAAGCTCCCACAAAAGTACAACTCAACCCTACGGGGTACAAAGGGAACAGGGGTACAACACTACGTTCATCACACACACACAACCCAAGACTACACCACGCGACCCACACCGACCATACACTACGGACCCTGCTGAGACGAGCTGCCCTCCGGGGTCTCCACTCCCGGGCCCGTCGCCAGAGAACCAGTGCCTGGACCTGTAGGGGGGAGGACACGTCACAGCGTGCCCAGTAGGAACTCCACAACTCTACTACTCTAATCATAGTGCACAACAAGGAATCACAACAAAGGAAAAGGCATCACATTCCAGAGTTACTGTTTTTTTCTTTTTAGGTTAGTTTTCATGCATGAATTCGAAACCTCAGTAACGGGTCAGACATCGGGGACTGGACCTCACCCGGTAAGGTGGGTGGAATGCTACGACTTCCCGAGATAAGCTCTTACGAAAGAAGCCGTTCACCAACACAACCAACTCAACCACAACCGCACCAACTCCCTGTCGCTGAGGGCTCGTCAGGAGTGGTCCACAACCCAGCAGTCCATCCCCGCATGTCCACTCGTTACCTTGGTTTCCCCCAACCCTCCTAGGGTCCTCACCCACTTCGAGTGGAACAAGATATCCCTAGGTTATCTGTTAGCTAATCATTAATCCTAGGGTATTGAGCATGTAAAATGACGTATGTAAATGATGTCCAAATTCATTCTTTTCATCAAGATATTCACAACAAACTAGCATGCTCCATAAGCCATGTATCATAACCTCATTGATCATATACAATTCCTCGTGGGTAATACATGTCACACAATTAACAATGCCATTTTCCAAGTTTCTTCAATCTTAAGTTCATTCAGGCATTTTAACAAACATATAATGAGCGCCACATAAATGAAGAGAATCATGTCACCAATTTTTGTAACAAATAGCATAACTAATCTTACATACATGCATCAACATCATTCATGCATTTGGAGTGAAAAATTAGCAATACCACACAAGTCCAATTTCACCCAACACCCTTCAACATACTGAAATTGCATGAACAGATAGAAAAACAGCATTTTTAACCCATTTCTTTTGAGAATCTCAAAGAATGAAAGTTGGAGATATTATAGTTCTGAGTTCACCCATAAAATTTTAGATAAAAATATGAAGTATTGGATTTATAGTGAATTATTGGGTAAAGGGTGTCAAAACTGTTCTGCAGACAGATTTCTGTGTCTGTGTTCAAAGCCAATTTTGGGTATTGTCTAGCCAGAATTTCAACATAAAAGTCGCGATGAACTTTGAGAAAAACTTGTTATATTTCCAACAAGACCAAAATCAACAAAATCCAAGATGTGTGCAGGTAGTGGTGCTCGTTTTACTGAATTGTGTACAGCTTGACAGAATTCCTAGTATGTTGCACAATTCGAATTTGTACCCCAACTTTTAGTTCGAATCAGAAAACGTGATGAACATGAAAGTTTCTCATAACTACGAGATAAATATCATATAAAATTTTCAGAGCATTCCTAATAGCCAATTAATCCCAGAACTCAGCTAAAGTTTCAGCAAATTTCAGGCATGCATCAAGATTCCTAGTTCTACAACATTCTTCCCAAAAATTTCAGAGAAAACTCATACATATAAGATGCTTTCCATCATTTATAATTAGAGTAGGAGAGTGAAGAGTTCCTACCTCTTTGGAGCTTCAAGAATGGTTGATGGTTTGAGTAGTAGCCCTCTCCTTCTCCTTCTCCTTCTCCTCTTCATATTCTTCTTCTTCTTCTTCTTTCTTCTCTTCCTTTTTCTTTTCCCCTTTTTTTCCCTAGCTATTTTCAGCCATGGGCTGAAAATAATGGAGAGAGGGGGAGAGAAAGGGACCTAGGAGAGGGGAGAGGGGTGGGGGGTTATGGTGTAGGGTGAGGAGAGAGATGGGGGGTTAGGTGTACTTGGTATGGCAAATTAGTGCCATACTCTATTTTTCTTTTCATTTCTTTTTTTTTCTTTCTTTTTTTTTCAAAATTAGCCCTCCAAATGCTTGATTTTAATACAAGTTTGCCATTGCAAATATCTCATTTCCCTTTTTCACAATAACCCTTCACTTAAAGAAATTTGCCTTAAACCCAATCTTACAATGATACCCTCATTTGGGTATAAATGAAAAATCGAGGGGCAATTTGCAAATCTCTCCATTCCTCGGGATTGGTGTGCACATGTACGAGAAACTTGGATGAATTTAACGATTACTTAGTATTTGCACACTAGGGTTGTTACACCATACCACGCCTGGCGATCGTGACACTGCCAGGTGGAATCTAGGTCTAGGTTTCAGGTGCGTCAAGATCCCCCTGGACCTCCCTCCCCTGACTTTCAGTTCAGAACCCGGGTATCAATTGCCCGTAGGGACCATACGAGGGTGGTCTCTAGCAGTTCAAACCCACCCCTTAGCTCCCGCACTATGGACGCACGACTTTCTACGATGGAGACCGAGGTTGTCACCCTAAGGCGTTCCTTTGACACCCTCGCGACCTCGCTCTCCACTTTTCAGCAGTCCGTGGAGCAAGACCTCACAACCATTCTTGATATCCTTAGGCATCAGCGTGCACTCACTGTCATACTTGCACCAGCCCCTCCCCCAGGCGAGACCCTGTCCCTTCTTCCCCTCCTGCATCACTCACTGTGCCCCATTCTCAGGCTTCTACAGTGCCTGTCACTTCTTCCTTTGAGTAAGTTGCACTGCAGCTGGAGACTTCTCTTGTCGACACACACGTTCTCACATATGTCGACACTCCAGTTGTTACAATATCTTCTGAGCCTATTGTCTCTTCTGTTGCCTCACCGGCCGACACACCTGTCGAGCCTTCACCTTCTGTGCCCGATGTTCCTATCTCTGGTCCCCAGCAGCCGGATCCATCATCACCTCCAGAGGGTGATGCCGCTGCTTGATCTTTAGACTTTTTTTGCTCCTGTCACCCCTTATTTATTTTTGTGCCCATCTATCTCTTCGGGGCCATGTCCTTGCATAGCTTGGGGGATAACCTTTTTGCATCGCCTAGATATATTCCATCATTTTGCATTTGCATATATTTCCCCTGCATCATGTCATCGTTTGCATCATCTGCCTGCTTGTTCACATTTTTGCATATTAGGCATTAGGTCATGCATATGCACTTCTTCCTTTATTTGCATAGTTTCGCTTTTATTTTTCTTTTATTTTCCACCCGCCCACCATAGCCTCATTTTCTCTTCTTGCCAGCATGTTCTCAGCAGTGAGGACACTGCTGTGTTTAGCTTGGGGGATGAGCAATATCGCTTTTGTTTTCATTATTTTCATTTTCTTCCATTTTACACCTTTTTATTTTTATTTTCCACCACTTTTTAACCGTTTCATTTTTAGCATCATATTTTCCATGTTTGGTATGCTTGCATGCATGCTTTTATGTTATTTTCTCCGCCTTTCTTTTTCCCTTTTGATAGATATATTCCAAATGATGATATCTCTCTTAGCCTTAGTAGCAATCACACTGCCTATTACTTTTGCCATGCTACTTAGAGCATTTCAGTGTCTTACTATTCATATGCTTGCATATATATTTTGTTGAGGATCTCTCTATATGAATGCATGAAACGAATTAAAACTGAATGTATGCAGTAGTATTTAGTATGCGCATGTTGGATATGCACCGAGATTCTCGCATCTCTAGAATATTTGAAGCACCCGCCTTGTTATCTTTTTCACTTCTTATTACATGCTGGCCATTATTGTGTGTCTTACCGCATGACTTCATTATTTGTTGAAATGAATGAAAATATCCATGCTTGCTTATGAGTTTAGTTGGAGTATTATCTTATTGAACCATTGTGCACTTCTTATGCGTAAACGAGTGATATATTATTTTCTTCTCCACATATCTTATTATTCTCTACATGTCACTTGGGTTCACCCCCTTTGCAGCTACATATACCGCATCATGCTCCCAAAAATCCCAAAAAAAGTTAACTTCAAAAAGCCCCAAAAAGCCCAAAAGGAGCCAAAAAATATATGTATATACGAGTGAGTATGCCATTATAGTGTAGTTGTGCACATTTGGGGATATTTGATAATGCTCATACTTTGCGAAATATATTAACTATGGAGATTTTTCATGATTTGAGATGAATATATGAATGCCATGATCCTTGTTCTATTCTCTGTTGCATGCTTGGTATGACCCTTATATGCTTCATTTATTTCTATCGATTGAAAAGTGCGTCGCAAACATGTTTATACTAAACTCTATGAATTGCATGAGGTGGATATGAATTGATTGCATGATTTTAAAGGATCCCTTCCTTTATTCTTAAATGCTTGCAAGTGATATATTTAGCTAAGATATGAAATTCTTATTAGCATGTGATCTACTTTCAAAGCATTGTGATAAGTCGCTATGGCTTGAGATCAGACCGAATACTCTAGCACTCCCCTCTGTTTTCCATTCTTTTTCTATTTTTTATTTTCATCGCCCGGTGAGCCTCGTATTCGTCTTCCTCGAGGATGAGTAAGAGGTAAGCCTGGGGGATTTTAATGTGTCCATATTTTACATGTTTTTACCACATCATTTCATGTCATATTCGCCTCCAAACTCCATATTTTCATATATTACCGTGCTTCTAACACCATATTCGAGTTTCGTATAGCTTTTTGGATTTTCAGGCATTTTGGAGCGAATTGGAGCTATTTTGGGACATGGACACATCCGGCATGTCCGAGACTTCATTGGCAAGGCTCCATGAGAGTTTGCCGAAAAATGGAAGAAGATTGGAGGAGAGAAGGAGAAGAGAACGAGAGATGGCAAAGATGCAGCTCAGTTTCCCAGGTGACTCGACCGAGTAGCATCAGCTACTCGGCCTAGTTGACACACTGAAATCACACAGGAAATGGTTTCGACCTACTCGGTTGATGTTAGCATGCATTCCTGGTTAGGAATAGCACATGATCATAAATGAAATGGTCGTGAGGTCGACTGCCCACCAGGGGTGAGAGAGGCTCGACCGAGAAGACAGCCGACTCGACCCGAGTCGCACCAAAGAGATGAAGATTTTGAGCTTTTCTCCAAGGCACCCTAGCTCGACCGAGCAGCAAAGCAACTCGACCGAGCAGCTCGCCTACTCGACCTGAGTCGTCAAGAAACAGAGCAACGTTTTGGAGGAAGTTCTGATCTACTGTAGCTCGACCGAGTAGGGGGGCTACTCGACCGAGTATCCCATGTCACCCAGAAGTAGAAGCATCAGCAAGCGGAGTCTGAAGCCGACTCGACAAAGCAGGCTCCGCTACTCGATCGGGTAGCGCGACGTGACCAGCCTAGTTGGTGGGCCCAAATGCCCAGATTTTCTGAGATTTTTTGGGATTGCTACCCGATGTATTTAAGCACGTTTTTAGATTTATTTTCAGGAAGAAACTTTTGAGAGACTCTTAGCTTAGTTTTAATTAGGTTTTTGAGAGTTTGTGCCGTCGCTATTTCTTGTGAAGCAAAGCTTGGATTTTATTGCTATTTCTCGCAAGGAATCTTATTTTCTTAATTCCCTTTGGATTGCTATTGCTCCACGACGCGTTGGTAACAATTATCTACACTTTCTATTGATTTTAATGTTTTCTATTGCCGTGATGAATTCCATTGCATCTATTGAATCTTTTGTTGTTATTTCTATGATGCGTGAGTAGTTTTATCTAAGGGTAATGGATTAGCGCATGGATTTTAGGATTGAGATGCAAAGTTAAGATTTTTAGGCTGCGTTGGTATAAAAGGGAAGTATTTTGGTGATCTTGCAAAGTTTGTAGGAGAACTCGTACGGAGATCGTGCCCACAGTCGGTGGAATCAATTGGCTTAATGTCATGCCCTATTTAGCACTATACGTGTATTCCACTGAACACACGCAGTTTTTCTGCCTATGATGCATACGTAGGCATGAAATAAATGTGGACATCGATGTATGTAATGTAGTGAAAGGGGGATTCGGCCGTGATGTGTGGCTAAGAGACGAGAAAGTGAGATTGAGTGTGGGAGAAGTGTGAAAGACGTCATGGGTGCAAAACAACATGAAGGCGTTGGACGTGTGTGCGTGGTGCATGTATGCATGTGTAGGCATGCATGAGTGTGTGTAGGGAAGCCAGGCAAGTGTGAAAGGGGTTAGGGGTCAATGGCAACCCCCGTAAAATTTTAGAAAGGCGAGGGGCAAAACGGTCATTTGGACTAAAGCTACTGTGCGTACACACTAAAGGTGTATGTGCATAAAGTAATGGCAAACTTGTAAATACTTGAAAGTTGAGGGATAAATTTGGAAGGGTATTATGGTCATTTTAGCATATGCATGCTTATCCTAAGAGGATTCTAGTCCTAGATATTTTTATGGAAAATTTCTAAAATCTTCTTTAACTTTCTTTCTCTTTTCCTTTCATTTCTGTTCCCTTCTTCCCCTCTCTAGTGTGACCGAAATTCTCCCCCTCCTTTTCATTTCTTCAACACTCCAAACCCTAATTTTACTTCCAAAAAAATTGAAGAAACCCTAGCTCACTTTAAGGAGAAAGAAAGGTGGAAGGAGGAGAAAGGAAAGAGACGGAGAAAGGATTTCCCTTGAGGTAGGATTCTAACCTAGGTTTGGGGATTTTTATTTAGAGCTATGAGAATGTTATGATGTTATTTATATTGTTCATGTTCTTGATTTCATGTATTATGTTTGCACTAGTCCAAAAGATTCAATTTTCCTTGTTTTTCCTAGCAAATCAACCTCCCCTAAAATAGATAAATTCTGTATGTGTGTTTCCTCCTCAATTCCGATCTCTGTGGTTTGGTTTACTCTCTGAAAAAAATATGTATGTGTAGATCTTGAATTTCTACCCCAAATTCATATAAAATTTGTTATATGTTGAGTTCAATAAGTAGGAGTAAAAATTCAGTGTTTGCAACATGTCTGGAAATCTGTCAAACTTGATACAGTTTAGAAAAATAAGGTATAGTACCTGCACACTCTATGGAATTTGCTGTTCTTGGTCTTGTTGTAAAGTTAACAAGTTTATCTATAACTTCTTCAGAGTGCTCATATTTCGAATTTCTGGCTGCAACATGCCTAAAATTGGATTTTAATACAGACCCAGAATTCTGTCTTAAAAACAGTCTGGACATGCTGCACCAAATAAATCACCATAAATTGCCTAGTTCACATTTCTGCATGAAATTTATGGGTGAACCCAGGACTATTATATCTTCAACTTTCATTTAGTGATTTTTGTCAAATTCACAAGAGAAGTTGGTTAAAAATGATGACTTTGTAGCTGTTCCTACAGTTTCAGTATACTGGATTGTTTGGATGAAGATGGAATTGTGTGGTAATATTAGTTTTCCATTCCAATATGCATGAATGATGTTGGTACCTATAAGAAAGTTTGTTTATGCTATTTGTTAGTAAATTTGATGGTGTACACTTTTCATTTATATGGCGACCGCTATATGTTTGTCGAAATGCCCCTTTGAATGTAATGTTAAAGATACTTGGGAAAATAACCATGAAAATGTTGGTGCTATGTATTATTCAAGAATATGACAAATGACATGTCTACTACGGTGTCTCGATCTGCTCTAAGGCGGGTGAGCATCCTGGTGTGGGGATGTGGGATGTTTGGGTATAACTTAACTATAAGGGCTGGACCGAGAAGTTGGGAAAAGAGATATGTGATATGTGATATATATTCCCACTCGCCTTTATCGGGAGTGGATGGGACATACAGAGGTTGTGTTATTATGTGGAGAGCCTCACTCCAGCCAGGGACGGTGGAGCTGAGAGGCCCGGCATACATTGCCCGTGTCCACTGTATCGTGTGCTATGTTCACCCCAAATTTGGGTGAGGTCCAAGACCTTATTCTTAGGTGAACACAGGCTTCCAAAGAGTCACTAACATCTGCTAACTAATGACTTTCATATGCGTTGTTGTTGCTCATTTGTGTGTTGTACTCTTCTTTTTTAGCAGCTTGTACTTCTATTGACTTTACACTCATAACCTCTAAATGATTTCCCTACCCTAGTTAGTTTCGTACTGGGCACGTTTGACGTGCTCATTTTACTTTTCAGGTCTTGAGCAGGTGACACCAGAGCAGAGTCTCCCTCAGGAGATTCCTTAGACGTGAGTTGACTCGAGAACACCACTCTTTTTGGGCCGTGTCTTGTAGTGTGAGTTGGGTTGAGTGGTGAGCGAGTTGTCTTTTGTAGCTGTGATATATGTTGATGGCTTGTGGTACTTCTCATGTATATCTGAGTTAGTTTCACTTTACACTTGATGCTGTTGTGTAATACTTTCTCTGGTTACGTAAATTTATGATTATGTACTCTATGTGATGGCTGTATGTGTTGCTTCTTTCCTTTTATAATGTGATGTATGATCCTAGCATTCACAGTGGCCTGTTTATGGTGTTTTCTATTTACGCCTGGTGATACACCGTAGCTTGTCAAGCTCCATCCTCCCTTCCCAGATTATAGAATGCCTTATAGGGTATTTGTGAGAATGGGGAGTGGCAGGTTTTGTGGTGGCCCATACAGGTCCGCTCACACTGCGATATGCGAAGGGATGGTATATCTAACACACTTTAATGCCATCACATGTGGTACTAATTCCACTTGTGCTGTCCTCTTTCTCTACAGAATGGATAGTGGAAACGGGATATCTTCGTCAGAGATGGAGCACGCTGAGCCCTCTTTGATGGAGAAGATTTTGCTAGGTTTCCAGGCGAGTCTGGGTCAGTAGGTTGAGATGCTGGCCAAGATGCAGGGTCAGAAGACCCCAGGCTTTAAGCAGTTTAGGGCAATGGAGCCGAGGACTTTTTCTGGCAAGGAGGCTGCATTGGAGGTCGATGAGTGGCTATGGCGCACAGAGGATGACCTCACAGCTGTTGGATTTCCATTGGAGAGTTGGGTTGATGCAACAAAAAGGTAGTTGACACATCAAGCCAGAGATTGGTGGGATGCTCAGGAGCTGCATCTGACAGGTCCTATCTCTTGGAAGACCTTCAAGGAGCATTGTGAGTCCAAGTTCCTTCCAGAGACTGCAAAGGATGAGCTCAGACAATGTTTTGAGTAGTTGACTCAGGGCCGGCAGAGTGTGGATGAGTATGATGCCGTGTTTTCTTTGTTAAGCAAGTTTGCCCCGGAGCTTGTTGTGATTGATGCCACTTGAGCTCGACGTTTCCGTATGGGACTAGATCCGGAGTATAGGGGGCGATGTCTACATAGAAACTCGCCATACATGAGGATGTGCTCGAGGTGGCAAGATTATATGAGATCCATTTACGGAGCATAGGGAAGATGCCTGTAGGTGACAGCCGACCATCAGGATCACAAAAGGTATTATCTCGTCCAGTACAGACGGCCCAGTTCAAGAGGCCAGGAGCCCCTGCAGTGACACATAGACATCTGACATGCCAATTCTGTGGTAAGACTGGTCATGAGCAGAAGGAGTGTAGGACTTGGGCTAGACAGTGCTTTGTTTGTGGTGGCCGAGGACACATTAGCAGGTTCTGCCCGCAGCAGGGTGCCTACCCGGCCCCATTAGCACCTGTGGCTGCTAGACCGATGCAGCAGCGAGCTCTTCCACCTGGTCCACAGCGGCCTTCACTTCTGGCACTAGCTGGACCAGGCATACCAGCCCCTAGAGGACCTTCCTTGCCTCCTCAGCTGTAGACATTTAAGAAGACAAACTCTGCTCCAAAGTCCCAGGCTTTCATGATGACAGCAGTAGAGGCAGAAAACTCAGGCCAGGTTATCACTGGTATAGTTCTAGCCCTCTCCTTACTTTATATTATATCACTTGTTGCTTAGTTATGATGAACGTTGGTTTGATTCCTTGTTGGCTTCTAGGTATGGTTAAAGTAGCATCCTTTCCTGCTTTAGCACTTTTTGATTCTGGGGAATTCACACTGTTTTCTGTCCCGACAATTTGTGGACAAAAATGCAATACCAGTTGACTCCTTCACTGTTAGTTGGAATATTCACACATGAAATGGTGTGATCAGGAGTACTTCAGGACTCCGTTGTTGTCCAGTGGAAATTTGTGGTCGGGAGTTATATGCTGACTTCCTCGTGATTGAGATGCCCACCTTTGAAGTGGTGTTTGGGATGGACTGGTTAGCGATGTTTTGTGCCACTATTGATTGCAAATTAAGGAGGGTAGTCTTCCCGATTCCCGATCATCCAGAGTTTGAGTTTAGAAGTGGTAGTTGCACATTAAAACCTGTAAGATTCAGAGCAACACCAGTGGAAGCAGAAGTGTTGGCGATGGCCATGGAGGCGGAGCCAGTCTTACCCGGGGTTGTGCGAGACTTTCTTGATGTCTTCATCGATGACATTTATGGACTTCCTCCTGATCGATCATTGGAGTTCACCATTGATTTGATACCAGGCACACAACCCATTGCGAAGGCTCCTTATCGGATGGCACCACCTGAGTTGGCTGAGTTTCGAAATCAGTTAAAGGACCTATCAGAGCGAGGGTTGATACAGCCAAGCGTGTTACCTTGGGGAGCACCAATGCTTTTGGTGAATAAGAAAGATGGATCCCGGAGGATGTGTATCGATTATAGGGAATTGAACAAGGTGACAATAAAGGACAAGTACCCACTACCTCGCATCGATGACCTCTTTGATCAGCTTGGTGGATCTCGAGTCTACTCAAAGTTGGACTTACGGAGGCGGTTATCATCAGATAAAAGATTCGGTGGTCCGATGTTCCGAAGACAGCTTTTCGAACCCGTTATGGATATTATGAGTTCCTGGTAATGCCCTTCGGTGTGACTAATGCTCCAGCTACCTTCATGAGGTTAATGAATCAGGTATTCTTTGACTATTTGGACAAGTTCGTTGTAGTCTTTATTGATGACATCCTGATATATTCCAAGGATAAGGAAGAGCATGCAGAACACCTGAGGATTGTTCTAGAGACCTTGATGCAGCATCAGTTATATGCCAAATATAGTAAGTGGCAGTTTTGGTTGTCTAAAGTCGCTTTTCTGTGGCACATAGTTTCGGAAGATGGTATATCAGTTGATCCAGAAAAGGTGGCCGCAGTGGAAAATGGCTTGTTCCCAGATCAATTTCAGAGATTCGGAGCTTCTTGGGATTGGCTGGCTATTACAGGAAGTTCATCAAGGATTTCTCCAAGATTTCGGCACCACTTACTCACTTAACTAAAAAGGATGTTGCTTATGTCTGGTCTGAGGAATGTCAGCATGCATTTGAGGAGTTAAAGAGAAGGTTGACTACTGCGCCAGTGTTGACGATCCCGGACCGTTCTGGAGGATTCGAAATTTTCTGTGATGCTTCTGGTAAAGGGCTTGGATGTGTCCTACATCAGCAGGGTCATGTTGTAGCTTATGCCTCTAGACTTCTGAAGGTGCATGAGCTAAACTACCCTACACATGACTTGGAGCAGGCAGCTGTGATTTTTGCCTTAAAGCTGTGGAGACACTTTTTGCTAGGGGAGTATGTCAAGTTGTACACCGACCATAAGAGTTTGAAGTATGCGTTTGATCGCTCCGGGACGTGACCCAAAAGAACGGTTGTAGTTTTACCGCAAGTGCACGGTGTACCAGCGAGCGGGATATCGAACACAGGGAGGACGAATGACTGTGCTTGCTCCGATCAACCTGGCTATTTAATAAGAGAATTTTGCCTTTGGCGATCCTGTCACAATCGTCAGACAAATGTGCGAAATATCAAATCAAATAAAGAACGTCTAGGGAATGGGGAATCCCCGCTACACACCATACTTCATTCTTGTGATTCATCGGTATCAAAATTGCTAGAATGAGAATTCGGATGAACTAGTTGCATCTGAATGTAGAACCAAGCTCACGCTCTCGCGCTGTTACCGGTCTATAGCTATCCTAGGATCGGGTCCAATCTCTTGCAAACCCTACCCTAGGGAAGCTAGCATTAGGATCAACATCATCGTCCAATCGCGCACCGAGCCCAATCTCTTGCAAACTTGGTCCACGATCTAGATTAGGATAGTTCCTACCCGTCCAATCTCTTGCAAACGGGTATCGGTATGGAATTGCAACCGGGAATCCTAGTATCGGTCCAATCTCTTGCAAACCGATATTTCGAAAATCCGACTCCAACCCAATTCGGATTTCTAGGGTTTCCTATCAAATTGGGATCCAATCTCTTGCAAATCCCAATTGATATGAATACCTAGCAATCCGTAGTAAATCGATCCCAATCTAATCTCTAATAGCAATTCTAGCTCAATTTCTACCAATTCATCACAAATATGAAAGTGGGCTTGTAGGGTTCATCCCCACGCCCCAAGACGTGGAGAATACTCACAAATCATAGCAAGATCACAAAAATAATCGTTGAAATAAGCAATAGAATTCATCACAACAATGATATAAACAATAAAAATAGAATTTTTAGGGAAAAGAGATGCAAACCAATGTAGTTCTTCAATTAATCCAACAAAAATCCAAGTTTTGCTCCTTCTCCAATCACAAGAATAAAGCTAAAAAACTAATCTAAAAGGCTGCAAAAAATCTAAGAGAGAGCTCTCAAAACTAGGGTAAAAACAGGGCTTAAATAGCCCCAAAAATCATCCAAAAATCATGACCAAAATACCCCTGCACAGCCTGTTTTCCGCAGTTTTCGCTACAGGCAGCGCATCGCACTCGGCCGAGTGACAAAAGTCGCTCGGCCGAGTGAAAACCCTGCAATTTTCCAGTAAGTCGGGGCTTTCAGGGGTCTTCAGTTCGGGGGTGGCTCGGCCGAGTGAGTTGTCGTCACTTGGCCGATGACTTCACTGCACTCGGGCGGACGGGATTCTCCACTCGGCCGAGTGGGTCTTCTGAAGTTCAGGCAGCCGAAAAACAGAAACTTCGATGTTTTGGAAGGGCTTCGTCTGGGCGCCACTCGGGCGGACGTGGTATCGTTACTCGGCCGAGTGGGTCTTCTGTGCTCGGCCGAGTGCACAGGTAACTCATGTCTGAATTGGTCGGCCGAGCAGTGTCTCGCTGGTCGGCCGAGTGGCTCCTCCACTCAGCCGAGTGGGACACCAAGAATGCCCAATCTGCTTGTTTTGGCCTCCTCGTCGCTCCTGCGACGTCCATTCTTCTTTCGCTCCTCTCCAACAGCAAAATACCCCTCGGGGAGGTCGTCGGTGACCGTCTAGAGTAAGTGCATCTCGAGATCACTCCAAATCGCGCCAAATCACCTGAAATGCGAAAAAACAACAAATTGTGAAAAGCATCGCAATATCGTCGATATATCGTGAAAAACATGATTTGGGCGATCTAAATGGCATGCAAATATGCGGAAAAAAGGTGTAAAATAAGGAGTGATCAAAATCCCCCAAGCTTGCCTCTTACTCGTCCTCGAGGAAGATAAGTAGAAGGCGAACCCGGTGGATTCGGAAAACGAAAACGGCGAAGAATGAAAAAAATGAAAAACGAAGAAGAATGAAAACGAAATGAAAATAAAGAAGAGAGAAAGAAGCGAAGAGGTAGGATGCTAGATCATTTTCTCAGGACGTGGGTTTCACTTACTCTTATAGCATGCACCGAATGAAAAATACATGTCAAAGAATTTTATTTTGATATCATAGTATAATGGTGCAAATAGAAATAGAAAACCCACGAAAAACGATATAATCATGAAAAACGGAATAATTTTAAAATTAACGTCGTCTGAATCATTTAAAGCGGTATACAAATCACAGATCACACACTTTTCAATTGAACGCTTTCTATCTGGAGTATAAGAGTATCACACTATAGAATAGAGAGAATAGAAAAGTATGGATTTCATGAAATGAACGCTAGGCTTAGATTTCTGGATTTCGTAAAACTAAAATAATCTCACCGAGTATAGGATATTACTTAGCCTAGGTTGTCGTGCAATGTCAAGTAGTCACTCTCTCACACATCAATGGATCCCCTCCCCCAAGCTTATCTATAAGCGTGGTGGCATAAAAAATATTTACATCCCCATTTTTTTTATATAGCTCCAAAAGCAACGAAAAGAAAGAAGAAAGAAAGAAAGAAAGTGAGATGGGATCTTTTATTGAGGATTTTTCCTCTCTTTTGTTTTTTTTCTTCTTTGCAATAAGCAATATATACACAACGATCCCAACTCAGAGAGAGATAATGATGTACAAGAATGTTTTTCTCTCTCTTTTTTTAGAATAAGAGATTTGGAGCTAGGAATTAGTAGCGGGGGAAAATGCCATAAAATAGAATCACTAAGGGGAGATTCACCAATGATTTTAAAAGTAGAGAAATGATGTTCAAGATTTGTGGAGAAAGAAATGAATATAACTCTCGGTTCACTCTATAAGACATGCACGACAACTTCAGCAGGGTAATCTAATCTACTCAGTTTCGATCACAAAAAAGCTAACTAATCCAGATATATCATAGCTAACATCATTCAATCGTCCTGAAGTGAAGTGTACAATTCATGCATATAGAAGTGATATAGGAAAAGAAAGTCAGTACTCCAGATATAAGCATTCAATGCGTGAATCTTGGTGTGTTTTCTGTGATAGCATACATATGAATATTCAGGCTCAGCTAATAATAAAATTTCATCCATTTTCATGCGGAAAAAGGTGTGGGTTACTATTCTAAATGCAAAGCAAGTCATAGCATCTGATATCTGAAATAAAACCTAAGACATGACAAATATAGCATGCATATAGAATAAGCTAAATCCAACGTCGTCATCATCACAGAAAAGTCATCTCTAGCATGAGATGAAAAAGAAATAAAGATAAAGGGAAAATAGAAACTATGCAATGCGGCACACAGGAAAATAAGAAAAACGTGATGCATGGCAAAATAAAAGAAAAGTGATAAAAAATAAGTGCAAAAGCGAAAAAATGGTGTGAAAAAACTAAAAATAAAGGTGGCAAATAGAAAAAGAATGTGAGAACTCACTCCCCCAAGCTAAATGGCACAGTGTCCTCAATGTGCAAAGTGTGGCACACCGAGAGACAAGCGATGGGAGGGGCAAGTGAGAATGCATGCATGGAAAAATGAAAAGAAAAAAGTAAAATAAAGAAATTAAAATATGATGCGGACATGATGCATGCATAGATAGGAGCGATACATAGATAAAATTGTCACCAAAAACATCTCCCTCTCTCCCAAAATGGATATAAAAAGATATGATAAAAAAAAAGGAATACCGTAATAAGTGAGGGGAGGGGGGGGGGGGGGTGGACAAAAAGTGCAACAGGACCCAGCAGAAACGGGCAGCACAACGGCAGGAATAAATCAAGGCATCAAGGGTGCCTAAGAAGGTGGTGCTACGCCGTCTCCGTCCTGAGGCGGAGGTGGTGGTGGTGGTGGTGTAGGCTGCTGAGCTGGGGTGGGCGTGGAAGTGGAAGCAGGTCTAGTGTGTGTGGAAGTGTGTGTGGGAACCTGCTGGGTGGGTGGGGGTACGCGTGGGAGACGCTCCAAGACCTGTGTAAGGCAGTAGTGGATCTGGGGGATCAGCTCGAAGCATCCAGCCATCGCAGAGACGGTGGAGGACAGGGTCCTAAGGTCACCTCTAAGACCACTCACCGCCAACTCAAGAGCACGTATGCTCTGCAGTACAGTGTCGGGCGGGGGTGGTGCAGAGGGACGCACCGGTCTAGGCTGTGCAGGGCGAGGCTGGCGTACGCGAGTGGAGTATGTAACGGGCTCAGCAGGGAAGGGGACAAAAGGTGCCGTGCCTGCAAATGTGGGCCTGGCCTCAGTGTGAGGCAGTGGCACCGGCTGGTGGGAAGTGGAGGCAGCGGCAGCGAAAGAAGTGTGCAAAGGTGGCAACAAGGTGGCCAGAGAGGTCAGTGGCACAGAAGTGTGGACAGACGCCACGACACTCTCGGAAAATACGGCGGAGGTGGAGACAGAGGTAACTACCGCTGGGGTGGAAGTGTGCGGGCCAAAAGGTGCAATCCCAGCGGAGATCATGCTAGCCATGGTCTCCACGACCGCGGCAAACGAGGGCTCTCCACTCTCGACAAAGGTCGGCGGGCGCTCGGGGAGTGCGGAGCAAAGAGGCTCCACGGACAGAGGGCCAGAGGTGGCAGTTGGAGTGGTGGTGACAGCCTCGGAAGTGGTGACAGTGGTGGAAGTGGGCTCAGCAAAAGTACTCTCGACATCGACAGCGGTGTCAGGAGCAGCGGAAGCATCAGGTATGGGCTGAGAGGCCACTGGGTCAACAGGGTCGGCGGCAGGCTCGGCAGGGTGTGCAACAGGGTCTGCGGGGGCAGCGTGGGCAGCGTGGGTCGGGCGAGTAAGGGTCCGAGCGAAGCGATCGGGCGAGGGAAGTCGAGGGGTCGGGCTCGTTTGGGGGATTTGAGATTTCGAAAACTGTGCCCCCTCGCCCTTTATATATAAAAAAGTTACGACTCGGCCGAGTGACGTGGCACTCGGCCGAGCGTTACCAATGAAAATTTCCTCCCCGCTATCGCTTCGGCCGAGTGGCTTTGCCAGCCTCGGCCGAGTGGAGTAAGTCCATTCGGCCGAGTGACTCAAGCTACTCGGCAAGACTCGCCCTAGGAGGGTATCCGTTTTACTCGGCCGAGTGGGAATATGTACTCGGCCGAGTAGCAGTTATATTGAAATCAGGAAAATAAACAGAGAGTTGGGTACAGCAGACTTCCCTCGTTCGTGAGCGGCTCGGCCGGAAGAACTTGTGTACTCGGCCGAGTGACTAGTATACTCGGCCGAGTGAGCCTTAATCTCTGCTGTTTGTCTTCATTTGGGCTCTAAACTCTGTCTTTCTTCCTCCAGCCGATTCCATCTTCCTCCTAAGCGTCGAGCGCCTTCTCGGGGCGATCCTCGTCGACTCGTTCATCCTCCTCATGATGGATCTACCTATCTCCTCTCCTGTCAAGAAAAATAAGACCCGTTATCGCAAAATTTTTGGGCGAACGACTCAAAACACTAAAAATTTCTAAAACGAAAATAAAGAAAAGGTAAAAATAAAGCAAAAACCGTCGGGTTGCCTCCCGACAAGCGCTCGTTTAAGGTCGTGAGCTCGACCCCCTATAATTTTCAATCAATGCGGGATGTTTGGTGCATATGAGATGCACCCATCAAACTTTCCGGGGAGAACGCTTGGATTGGGAAGTTGCGGCGTAGTGTTCTCCCGTAGTGGTCTCTCGTCTCGAATAGTGTTGAGGGGAGGCTCCCCCAAGCTAGCATTTGCTCCGGTCAACGGTTTTGCCGGTGATGCCGATTTCCATGCCGGTGGAGCTTTCTTTGGAGACTTTAGTTTCGAGAGCTTGCAGAGCTCTTGAATCCTTGCGACATCAGCGTCGCCTTCATCATCTTCAGTGGAGAGGTCAGGGGAATCATTTTTCTTCTCATCGTGGCCTAAATCCGGGCCTTCCTCGAAATCTTCGTCAAAAAGAGCGCCAATTGAGTGAGGGAT
Organism: Scilla litardierei; assembly: GCA_030789695.1. Classification (NCBI taxonomy): domain Eukaryota; kingdom Viridiplantae; phylum Streptophyta; class Magnoliopsida; order Asparagales; family Asparagaceae; genus Scilla; species Scilla litardierei. Next base: position 124,169,926 of record CM061138.1, read on the forward strand.
CGCCTCCTCTATCACCTCATCAAGGAGGTCCATGTAGTCAAGTTCCTCGTGGTAAGGCATGTGCTTCATGGCCTTAGGAATGTGGAGCTCAACCTCGATGTTTCCGACGTTTAAAGTTAGGGTACCTTCGCGCACGTCGACGATGACTCCGGCGGTGGCTAGGAACGGGCGTCCAAGTATCAATGAAGTGTCTCCCTCCTCCTTGACGTCCATGATCACGAAGTCACATGGCAAGCATATTCCACCCGGGACTTGTAGCGGTATGTCTTCGGCAATCCCCACCGGCCTTGTTATCCGTCCATCGGCTAATTGAATGCGCATGTCGGTGGGTTTCAACTTTGTCCCGGTGTTTAACCTTAAGAACATGGAGAGAGGCATGAGGCTCACACTAGCCCCAAGATCAACCAACGCCTTTTGAAGAGGGACGCCGCCCAAGGTGCAAGGAATCCGAAAACTCCCCGGGTCTTTGAATTTTGCCGGCTCCTTCTCTCTCTTGGTGAACCAAGAGCCCTCCTCGGCTAGCATGATCTTCTCCTTCCTTTTCCTCCCCGAAATCAAGTCCTTCAAAAATTTAGCATACGTGGGGATCTCGACGATGGCGTCAAGGAAGGGAATGTTAAGGCTAACTCCTCTTAGGTACTCGAGAAATTTTGCTAGCCTTTTCTCCATTTTCGCTCTAGCGAGCCTTTGGGGGAATGGAACCGGTGGCATGAAGCGCCTTTCCTCAATCAATTGCTCCGCTCTAGATTTCTCTTTGTCTTGTGGCTCATTCTCCTTTTCAACTTCAACTATCGGCTCAATTGGCTCCAAGCTTTCCTCCACGGGCTCCTCAATAGGAATCATGGCGGGGGTGGTGTCCTTCCCGCCTCTAGTAGTAACGGCAACTACGGCATTGATGTGGCCCGTGTTGCCCCGTGGGTTTTGCTCCGGTTGCGTCGGAAATCTTTGAGTGTTCCGATTGAGCAACGCCAATTGCTCCGATATTTGAGCCACAACGGTATTAAGGGAGTCTTGCCCCGCCTTCAAGCTAGCATTTACCTTATTTTGCTCGACCATGAACGCCTCCACTCTAGTTTCAAAGTCGGATCGTTGTGGAGCTTGTGGAGGGTTTTGATTTTGATTCCTCCACCCTTGGTTGTATCCGGGAGGCCTATATGGTGGAACTTGTTGCTTTGGTTGAAAGTTTTGTTGTGGAGGCCCCCTCGGTGGATAGTATTGTTGTTGGGGTGGTGGTGGTCGAGCTTGTTGAGGTGGTTGTTGTGGCGGGTTCAAAGCTCCTTCATTGTTGGCGTAAGAGAATCCGGGATGATTTCTCGTGGCCGGATTGGCCCAATACCCTTGGTTCCCCGCAACATATTGTACTTGCTCCAAGGATCCTTCTACTTGCTCTCCTCCCGAGTACATGGCTTGAGATTGGTCTTGCCAATCACACATTTGGTTCGTCGGCGCGGAGGTGGAAGGGGTCCCTTGGGGCTCCGTGATGAACTTCTCCAATCTCTCCACTACCTTGTGGAGAGAATCAAACTTGCTCGTAAGCTCCGCTACGGCCTTTGCCTCGTAGATGCTAGTTGGCTTTAAGGAGGACGTAGAGTGTCCTCGCTCATCGCCCCATTGTTGGTTATTTGAGGCCATCTCCTCAATTAGGGCCGTAGCTTCCTCGGGAGTCTTTGACAAGATAGCACCATTCGCCGCGGCATCAATAATTTGTTTGGTCCCCGGTTGGAGACCGTTGTAGAAGCTATGAACTAGCTCCCAATCTTCTATACTATGGTGCGGGCATTGATGCTGCAAATCCTTAAAACGCTCCCAAGCTTCATAGAGCGTCTCCTGTGGTCCTTGCTTGAAGGACATGAGAGCGCTCCGGACCTTCACCGTCTTGGATGGCGGATAGAACTTATCAATAAATGCGCTTGCCAACTCGTCCCAAGTGGTGAAGACTCCGTCAGCCTGCTTCCTTAACCAATAGAGTGCCTTGTCCTTAAGCGTGAAGGGGAAGAGACGCAGTCTGATAGCATCGATGGAGACCCCCGGCATCTGGAATGTGGCGCACTTCGACAAGAATAATTGGATGTGGTAGTGGGGGTTCTCATGGGCGTTCCCATGAAATGGGTCTTGTTGCATCAAAACCACCAATCCAGTCTTTAGCTCGAAGTTCTTGTCAGCCGCCAACTGCGGCACGGCAATGGACGAGGTAGTAGAAGAGGTCTTAGGCCGAAGCCTATCGCGAATAGAAATTATCCTCGCCATCCTTGCCGCCAATTCTTCAGGAGTTTCTGGGTTGGTCATATACCTCCCTTCCGGATTTTGTCTCTTTTCCGCTCTAAGTCTCCGCGCGGTACGTTCGATCTCGGGATCAAATAATAAGGCTTCGGGGTCCGCCGTAGATCTTGTGTACATGCACAGGGGAAACAGAGTTTCAAAGAAATGATTAGTACCGTGGAAGGGTTAGGTAAGAAATAAGAAATAAAAATAATGATAATAATAATAAAAAAAAGAATAGCTAGGGTGAGAAAGAATCAAACGCAATCGCCTCCCCGGCAACGGCGCCAAAAACTTGATCGCTCCGGGACGTGACCCAAAAGAACGGTTGTAGTTTTACCGCAAGTGCACGGTGTAGCAGCGAGCGGGATATCGAACACAGGGAGGACGAATGACTGTGCTTGCTCCGATCAACCTGGCTATTTAATAAGAGAATTTTGCCTTTGGCGATCCTGTCACAATCGTCAGAAAATGTGCGAAATATCAAATCAAATAAAGAACGTCTAGGGAATGTGGAATCCCCGCTACACACCATACTTCATTCTTGTGATTCATCGGTATCAAAATTGCTAGAATGAGAATTCGGATGAACTAGTTGCAACTGAATGTAGAACCAAGCTCACGCTCTCGCGCTGTTGCCGGTCTATAGCTATCCTAGGATCGGGTCCAATCTCTTGCAAACCCTACCCTAGGGAAGCTAGCATTAGGATCAACATCATCGTCCAATCGCGCACCGAGCCCAATCTCTTGCAAACTTGGTCCACGATCTAGATTAGGATAGTTCCTACCCGTCCAATCTCTTGCAAACGGGTATCGGTATGGAATTGCAACCGGGAATCCTAGTATCGGTCCAATCTCTTGCAAACCGATATTTCGAAAATCCGACTCCAACCCAATTCGGATTTCTAGGGTTTCCTATCAAATTGGGATCCAATCTCTTGCAAATCCCAATTGATATGAATACCTAGCAATCCGTAGTAAATCGATCCCAATCTAATCTCTAATAGCAATTCTAGCTCAATTTCTACCAATTCATCACAAATATGAAAGTGGGCTTGTAGGGTTCATCCCCACGCCCCAAGACGTGGAGAATACTCACAAATCATAGCAAGATCACAAAAATAATCGTTGAAATAAGCAATAGAATTCATCACAACAATGATATAAACAATAAAAATAGAATTTTTAGGGAAAAGAGATGCAAACCAATGTAGTTCTTCAATTAATCCAACAAAAATCCAAGTTTTGCTCCTTCTCCAATCACAAGAATAAAGCTAAAAAACTAATCTAAAAGGCTGCAAAAAATCTAAGAGAGAGCTCTCAAAACTAGGGTAAAAACAGGGCTTAAATAGCCCCAAAAATCGTCCAAAAATCGTGACCAAAATACCCCTGCACAGCCTGTTTTCCGCAGTTTTCGCTACAGGCAGCGCATCGCACTCGGCCGAGTGACAAAAGTCGCTCGGCCGAGTGAAAACCCTGCAATTTTCCAGTAAGTCGGGGCTTTCATGGGTCTTCAGTTCGGGGACGGCTCGGCCGAGTGAGTTGTCGTCACTCGGCCGATGACTTCACTGCACTCGGGCGGACGGGATTCTCCACTCGGCCGAGTGGGTCTTCTGAAGTTCAGGCAGCCGAAAAACAGAAACTTCGATGTTTTGGAAGGGCTTCGTCTGGGCGCCACTCGGGCGGACGTGGTATCGTCACTCGGCCGAGTGGGTCTTCTGTGCTCGGCCGAGTGCACAGGTAACTCATGTCTAAATTGGTCGGCCGAGCAGTGTCTCGCTGGTCGGCCGAGTGGCTCCTCCACTCGGCCGAGTGGGACACAAAGAATGCCCAATCTGCTTGTTTTGGCCTCCTCGTCGCTCCTGCGACGTCCATTCTTGTTCCGCTCCTCTCCAACAGCAAAATACCCCTCGGGGAGGTCGTCGGTGACCGTCTAGAGTAAGCGCATCTCGAGATCACTCCAAATCGCGCCAAATCACCTGAAATGCGACAAAAACAACAAATCGTGAAAAGCATCGCAATATCGTCGATATATCGTGAAAAACATGATTTGGGCGATCTAAATGGCATGCAAATATGCGGAAAAAAGGTGTAAAATAAGGAGTGATCAGCGTTCACCCAGAAGGAGCTTAACATGAGACAGCGTCGGTGGCTTGAGCTGATGGCAAAATATGATCTCGATCTCCAGTATCACCCTGGAAAAGTGAACGTGGTCCCTGATGCTCTCAGTAGATATCCAGCTGTGATGATGTTGACCTCTCAGACTCAGCTCCAGTGGGCCTTGCAACAGATGGAGATAGATGTCGTTCTTCCAGGTGTCAAAGCACCATGTTGAACTTGCAGGTCCAGTCTGATCTAGTAGACCGGATCCAAGCCACACAGTCAGGAGATGAAAAGCTACAGAGGATTCGAGAGCAGGTAGAGGCCGGACTTCGGACTGACTTTTGCATTCATGAAGATGGCTCTCTTAGATTCGAAACTCGGCTATGTGTGCCAGCTGGTGATATTTGAGAGGAATTGCTTAAAGAGGCCCATATCTCCCCCTATTCGATTCATCCAGGAGGGACAAAGATGTACCACGACCTGCGACAACATTACTGGTGGCATGGGATGAAGCGCGGTATAGCCAGAAGTGGGGCCTCGTGCTTGGTCTGTCAGCAGGTGAAGGCCGAACATCAAAGAGTTGCAAGTCTGTTGCAGCCTCTCCCCATACCTGAATGGAAATGGCAACACGTGACGGTGGATTTTGTGACTCGGATACCCTGCACACCCAAGGGAAATGACGCAATTTGGGTAGTCGTTGATCGCTTGACCAAATCTGCATATTTCATTCCCTTTCGAGTTGGACCGTCTACCGAGCATTTGGCTCGAAGATACATGGAGGTAAAATCCATTCGTCACCCTTACATCTTCTATACTTGGTAGTGTGAGGTGTTTAACATAATCTTCATTGCAAGAGATCGTGAGGCTTCATGGAGTTACTGTTTGTATAATCTTCGATCAGGACACCAGATTCACCTCACATTTTTGGAGAAGTTTGCAGTCTAGTTTGGGGACTCATCTCAAGTTTAGTACCGCATATCATCCTCAGACAGATGGGCAGTCTGAGCAAGTTATTCAGATCCTCGAGGACATGTTGAGGGCGTGTATGTTGGACTTTAAGGGATCCTGAGAAGATCATTTACACCTGGTGGAGTTTGCTTACAACAATAGTTATCAAGCAAGCATTGGAATAGCACCGTTTGCTACTCTGTATGGAAGGAAGTGCAGATCGCCTCTAAGCTGGGACGATGTTGGGGACCGTGAAGTCTTAGGACCCGATTTGGTGGTGGAAGCGATCGATGTGGTTCGGACAGTCAGGGAGAATCTCCATATCGCTCAGGATCGCTATAAACATTGGGCAGATACAAAGAGGCGTCCATTGGAGTTTCAGCCATGTGATTATGTGTTCTTGAAGATCTCCCCGACGCGTGGCACGATTCGTTTTGGTAGACGAGGGAAGTTGAGCCCGAGATTCATTGGTCCATTCGAGATCTTGGCTCGTATTGGTGAAGTTGCTTATCGTCTTGCCTTACCTCCCTCCCTTGAAGGCATCCATGATGTATTCCATGTATCCCAGCTTCGGAAATATGTGGGAGACCCTAGTCACCTCGTGGACTTCTCAGAGATTGAAGTGCACCCTGACCTGACTTACGAACAGCACCAGTGGCCATCCTGGATCGGAGACAGAAGATACTAAAGAAGAAGGCCATTAATCTAGTAAGGGTTATGTGGCAGCAAGAATCCCCGGGTGAGTCCACCTGGGAGCGCGAGGACGAGATGAGAGACAGATACCCTCACCTGTTTATGTAAGTATCTTATCCCTGTATCAATGTCTCTTTTGATAATCTTGGGTGCAAAATTTCGTGGGAATAGTGGTGTAGGGTTATATATATATATATATATATATATATATATATATATATATATATATATATATATATATGGGGCAAATGTGCCTGAGAACGTGCGCAGGTAGAATTACCTGCGCACGCCCCCTCTGTTCGGGGTTTCTAAATATTTTTTTTTGAAAATTCTTTTTGCAGTAGCTAGATATACTTGTTATGAAGCTCCCCACAAAATTTCAGGTCAATCCGACACTGTTTGAGCCTCCGTTCATCGATTTCAAAAACGTTGCGCAAAACTGTCCAGAATTTGGACAGTTTTGCGCAACGTTTTTGAAATCGATGAACGGAGGCTCAAACGGTGTCGGATTGACCTGAAATTTTGTGGGGAGCTTCATAACAAGTATATCTAGCTACTGCAAAAAAAAATTCAAAAAAAAAATACTTACAAACACCGAACAGAGGGGGCGTGCGCAGGTAATTCTACCTGCGCACGTTCTTAGGTACATTTTTTGCTATATATATATATTGGAAAGTTAGTGGTAATATTTATTATAAAAACAAAATGTACAAAAGGAGGGTAGTTTGAAAGGTGCTGTGATAGAAAGGGGAGAGGGCACAAGCGCCGTCAACCTTTACTGGCCAATCCCAATCTCTACCGAAGTGTACAATTAACAAAATCAAAATCTATCCTGTACCTCGGAATTCCCATCTATCCATAGCCTGTTTAGCCTTTAGAGATGTAGGCTCAAGATCCCAAAGGATAGTTCTGATATCTGCAGCAATTTCCTCAAAAAGAATAGTCATAGGTTTCTTGGTGTTCTCAAAAATTCTTTTATTCCTCTCCCTCCAAATATGCCATACTACAGCTAATAGAACCGTCTTAGCCAGGATACTTAAAGCATCTTTCTTTACTGCAAAATGTAATAAAAAATAGTCTCCCACCTGTGAAAGCTGCGGCCCTAGAGTAGCGGAGATACCCAATTTCAGGAGACTTCTTTTCAGAATATAGCTAGAGTATTCGCAGTCGAAGTATAAGTGATTTATAGTCTCAGGAAGCCCCGAATTGCATAGCTCACATCAGGGATCAGCCGTAACCCCCTATGACTGCATCTTGTCTTTAGTAGAGAGCTTCCCAAGCAAAGCTCTCAGAAGTGATACTGCAAGTTTGGGCACGCCATGCCTGTACCAAACTAGATTAGTGTATGGGAAGGTATTTCCTCTCTCTTTTGTCATGTTCCAGGCAGAGCCAAAGCTGAAAGAACCCCCATTTGTTGCCCATGCCCAAAAATCAGGCCCTGTGTCAAGTCGCACATACTGGAGCAATGGCCGAATGCTGTTTATGGCATGGTCATGTGCCCATTGCCACGTATCCCAGTAATCCGAGACAGTTTTGAAATTTGCATCCGCTGGAACATCAAATGAGTCGATTAGTGGCCCACTTTGCAACCAATTGTCATGCCAAAAGAGTGTTGTAGTGCCATCCCGGACCTGCCGTTTGATCAGATATTTAGAAAATTTCCTACAGTATAATAGGAATTTCCAAGTGCCTGAGTGCGTTGCCTTTCTTTTAGCTGCAAAAAACTGTGAAGTATCAATGTATTTGGACCTCATGTAATTTGACCAAAGTCCTTCACCAGACAACATGCGCCATGTTAACCCAACTCCTGCAGCCATCTTGACATCCGGGAGGAGTCGAAGGCCAACTCCACCCTCATCTTTTGGTTTACATAGATCCTTCCATGCCCAGATATGAGAGGTACCCCAGATAAATTTCCTACAAGATGTAGTGATAGTGCGGATTATACTCTTTGGGATACGGTAGACTTGCATCCAAAAGATTAACATTCCATAAATCACAGTTCTGACAAGCTCAATTCGCCCCGAGATCGATAACATAGTAGAAGTCCAGCCCACTAATCTCTTCTTGTATTTATCCACCAGTCTGCTGTACATGGATGGTTTGGGGTATTTTGAAGAGAGAGGCAACCCAAGATATGTTGTAAAGGAGGACCCAGTTCTGATACCTAGCTGCTGGGCCAATTCTAGCGGGGATTTAGTACCTTTACTGAATAATGCAGTACTTTTGTCCCAATTAATTTCAAGCCCCGTTAGATTAGAGAAATCCTCTAGCAGTAATTTTAGACCAGCAAAAGAACGCTTATTAGCCCGGCAAAACAGTAATAAGTCATCTGCAAACAGTAGGTTGGAAATTGGATCCGCCCTCCTCATAGGCCGGATATTATTAGAATATATAGACTTTTCAATTAGTAATGAAAAAGCCTCCATTGTGAGAACACAGAGATATGGGGAGAGGGGGTCCCCCTGTCTAATACCTCTATTTCCCTCAAAATACCCTGCTGGAGAGCCATTCACCATAACCGAGTAAGTTGGTGTAGAAATACATTCTGTGATCCATCCAATAAATCTCCTGCCAAAACCCATTCTGTGAAGGATAAAATAGATGAATTCCCTGTTAACACTGTCAAAGGCTTTCCTTAAGTCCAATTTCAGGCAAGCCCTGGAACCCATCGGGTTACTAAAGTCCCTTATCGGTGTTGGATCTGGATCTAAGCCTAGAGGGGGGGTGAATAGGCTTATAAAAATTCTCATGCAACCCACGAGAAATCACACGCAGTTATAGCACAATCAACCAGTTGCAGAGTATAGAAAAGCGGTCACAGCATGCACATGTGATATACCCTGGTTCGGTCGCACCCACGACCTACATCCAGCCCCAAAAGCAATACTAGATTATTAAAGCTAACTGGTACAACCTGTAGCTAGAGCACCAACCCTACACTCACCTGGCCCTCAGTACCTGCACTCACCAAAGTGCCCAAACTATAACAATACTAGTAAAGTTCTCTCTTGGCTAGTCCCAACTAGCCAAGTCCCCAAAAAGATAAAAATTGTTCTACAAAGTTCACAACACCAATATCACAAAATATAACAGAGTATGAGTTTAGAATTGCTCAGTTGTGATGGTGTCGATGTCTCTGTCGTTCAGCCCGTGGTCAGATCAATCTGACAAGTAGTAAACTCTGATGTCCCCTCAATAGTTCGGCTTCCCTCTCGATAAAAACTGGCGCCTTTCACCAAAGATTGAAACTTGCAGCCTTCATCCAAAATTGAAACTTGTGGCACCTTCAAAAAAACTTTCGGCCTGGGCTCATGTTACGGCTCTTGCAGTAGAGAGATGCGGCCTATGTTTTTTGTTGGTCAAAGATGTTGGCCTCAGCTCTTGAGGATGAGGATTGGAATCAAATTTCTTTGACTGCTCTGGGAAATTGATGAAAAAGTTGCGGTTGCCTTTTGATATTTTCGGCCTGCTGCCCAACCTAATTCGGTTTGCTTTGAATATTTTTGATGGATCAAAGAGTGCTCACGTTGGCCCTTTATGATTGGATTATAGACCTGCTCATGGGAAAATTCAAGGAGGAATGCGGCATGTGCTTGGAGATTCTGCAGAGGAAAAAATCAATTCGGCCTGGAGAGAGAGATTATTGCGGCTTGAGCTTTGAGAGGTTCAAAGAGAAGAACAAAACAAGGATTCGGCCTCCCTTTTGGATTGGAGACTACAGCTCTTGAGAATTTCAAAGAGAGAAGAGGCACAGTGCGGCTATAGGGATCTTTCAAAGAAAAGGGGAATTACTTTCTTTTTGGCTTGTGTTCTTGAGAGGTGCGGCTCTTCAAACATTTGAGTTGTCAAGGGTTTTTTTGGCCGGTGTGTTCTTTTCGAAGGGTTTTTTAATATGAGAATCACTCACAAAAGAAAACTTTACGGCTGCCCTCCTATTCTTAACTTCCGGCCTATGAGCTCTCTAGGGGTTTTAAGACTTTTGTGCGGCTGTCTCCTTCCTCAAAAAATTTGCCTCCCCCACTCTCTTTTTCAATTATTTCGGCCAACCTTAGGTTTTTGTGGCAAGGAAAAGAGATCAAGGGCTAGGATTAATCAAGCTATAGAGAATCCTAGTGATAGGGTGATTTGCAATAGGAATGAAGTTTGGACTTGATACGAAATACGATTAGGGTTTGATTCCAATAGATATGAGTCTACTCAAGCTAGGTTCTCCCCTTTTCTCCTTTGCACATTGACCAAGTCTCTCTGTGAATTAATCACACGTTCGCCATTCCTGAAACACTTAATGCACACGTCAAAAAGTTCACACACGTTTGTTATTATCAAACACGAGGCTCATAGATCGTTGCTACCAATAATCTCCCCCTTTTGATGATGACAAACCAAGTATAAGATTTGAGCAATGAAATTCCAAATAGTGTGTGTGATAGTATGGCAATAGTGGGTGACATGCAATAAGATGAAATGACGTGCAAACAATGATGTATAACGTATATCAATAAGCATGCTCCCCCTACTCTTGTGCTTCCCTAATATTCATTAATGCTCCCCCTTAATCAAACAATCATATATTTGCGAGCATCACAAAGATAATACCAAATGCAAATACCAAGCACACTGCCAAATACCAGGCACACCAAGTAAATACCAAATCTTCACCAAGTAAATACCAAATTTTTCTCCCCCTTTGTTATCATCAAAAGTCATACCACGAAGTCAAAAACTTATATTATGCAAAAAGAGAGTATTATTAACCATTACCAACAATTGCATGTATACACTCATAGAATAATCAAGTCAAAATCCAATGAAATTAAACAACTACGACTTCAACACCAACATGTACGTGCGATGATTAAAATTGAAGCACATAAGGAGAATCATTAAGAAAATCAACCAAAACCAATCCACATTTTCCAAATAACAGTTTATCGCCGAGGATTGATTTTTCACATCTCATTAAAAAATGAGTTCAAGGTACCACACCCCAAAACATAGCCGATATGGACTCTTAGATGTGGGGGTGGCATTGCTTGACGAGTAAATACACCAACGCTAAAGTTTACCCATAAAGCTTATGTTGGATACTCGTGGGTAATGCCGTTGCCAAGGATTGTATCCATTTTTCATACAGAGCAATTAACCTTCTTTTTCATTTTTATACTTGTAGTATCATCATTTTTTAATGCTCAATTTTTATCCATGGCAAGGTATATCATATCCCTTAAATTATCAGTTAAGTTTTCCTCCTACATTCACATTTCCAATTTCAAAAACGATATCTCCAAATGTGCAACAATAATAATATATGTGGAAGTGAAGTAGGTGGTGTAGAAATCAAGTTATTTTCAGTCATTGAACATGCCATGAATATTTAGAAAGATGGACATGCGCATGTAGCAAAAGAAATAATACAACCATTTCTACATAGATATGAAAATCATTCATGAATACTTCTTTTTAATGAATCAAAGAGACAGATACACATTTAAGCACCATTTTTTTGTTTTTGTTTTTCATTTTTTTTTCATTTTTTTAATTTTTTAATGCATGAGATACTAAAGCAAACATGAGATGCAATCACACAAATAAAAAATAAATCATGCACACATAACAATGCAACTACTAGCACACAAACAAAAAAAAAGTTCAAGCACACAAGAAAGCATGGAGTCTCGTACTAAGTTTTATCAATAATACCAAGCTCAAGACGAAGACGACAAAAGCGAGCCTCAACCAAAGGTTTGGTGAATATGTCTGCAAGTTGTGATTCCGTAGGAACGAACTCCACAGACACATCCTCTTTAGTAAGGTGATCTCTAAGAAAATGGTGTCTTACGTCAATATGTTTAGTACGAGAGTGGTGTACGGGATTATTAGAAAGATCTATGGCACTCTTGCTATCACATCGAAGAGGAACTCTTTTAAGAGCTAGTCCGTAATCAGATAATGTTTGCATCATCCACAATACTTGAGCACAGCAGCTGCCGAGAGCAATATACTCTGCTTCAGTAGTGGATAATGAAACACTATTTTGCTTACGGCTAGACCATGAAACTAAAGAGTGTCCTAGCATAAAACAAGTGCCACTAGTGCTCTTTCTATCAGTTAAACTTCCCGCATAATCAGCATCAGAATAACCCACCAAATCAAAATTACCACTAGAAGGATACCAAAGGCCTAAAGTAGGTGTACTAATTAGGTACCTAAAGATCCTTTTAATGGCTTTCAAATGAGATTCTTTTGGGTTTGATTGAAAGCGTGCACACAAGCATACAACAAACATTATATCAGGCCTAGAAGAAGTCAAGTACAACAAAGAACCAATCATACCTCGATATAGCTTTTGGTCCACTGCAACTCCTTGTTCATCTCTGTCCATTTTTGTGTTGGGACACATCGGCGTTCCAATTCCCTTAGACTTCTCCATCCCAAACTTTTTCAAAAGCTCTTTGATGTATTTGGTTTGAGATAGAAAGCTGCCTTCATTTCCTTGCTTTACTTGGAACCCCAGAAAATATTTCAGCTCTCCCACAAGGCTCATCTCAAACTGATCCTGCATGACTTTCTCAAACTTTTGACATAAAAGATCGTTAGTAGCACCATATATAATATCATCAACATAGATTTGCACAATGAGAAAATCATCAGATTCATGCATCAAAAATAGTGTATTGTCAGCACTCCCCGTTTTGAAATTATTTTCCAACAGATATGTGCTTAGACGGTCATACCAAGCTCGTGGAGCTTGCTTAAGACCATACAAAGCCTTTTCTAATTTATAAACATGGTTTGGAAAAATATGGCTTTCAAAACATGGGGGTTGCTCAACAAATACCTCTTCTTTTAGGTAGCCATTAAGAAAAGCACTTTTTACATCCATTTGTTTTAGCTTGAGCCCTTTATAACTTGCAAAAGCTAGCAAGATTCTAATGGACTCAAGCCTAGCAACTGGTGCAAAAGTCTCATCCACATCAATTCCTTCAATTTGATTATACCCTTTAGCTACCAACCTAGCCTTGTTTCTAATAACATTACCAGATTCATCATGCTTATTTTTAAACACCCATTTAGTACCAACTACGGGATAATCAGTGGGTCTAGGTACTAGTTTCCAGACATTATTCCTGATAAATTGATTTAATTCCTCTTGCATGGCCAAAACCCAACTTTCCTCTTCTAAAGCAATATCTATAGTCTTAGGCTCTATTATAGAAATAAAGTCACCATAAATACATAGAGTACAAAGATCTCTAAAAGAGGAACATGTGCGAATACCTGCCGTAGGCTCACCTAGAATTAAGTCTGGTGGGTGATTTGGATTGAATCTCAGCTCTCCTCTGGTAACTGCTTCATCTTGTATTTCTGTCGTGTTAGTTTCAGCTTCCTTTTGTATTTCAGGTTGCTCCTCATTAACTTTTGGAACGCTTTGTTGCTCTACATTTTCCTCTTCATTGTTCTGCCTGCAATCCAAAGAGTTTATATCAGATTCATCAAATTTTACATTTATAGATTCAACAATAGCAAGTGTGGGTTTATTATAAATCCTGTATGCTCTGCTCCTTACTGAATATCCTACGAACACTCCCTCATCTGATTTTGATTCAAAGGTGCCAAGCTGATCTGCAGTATTTAATATAAAGCACCTGCATCCAAAAACTCTAAAGTAAGAGACTTTCGGGGTGTTGCCATGCCATAGTTCATAAGAAGTTTTATTTAGTATAGGTCTAAGCATAACTCTGTTGCATACATGACATGCCGTATTAATGGCTTCAGCCCAAAAAGACATAGGCAAGCTATATTCATTTAACATACTCCTAGCCATTTCTTTTAATGTGCGATTCTTTCTCTCGACCACCCCATTTTGTTGAGGTGTTCTAGGAGAAGAGAATTCATGTAAAATTCCTTTTTCAACACAAATTTTTTCAAAAATAGCATTTTCAAACTCTCCTCCATGATCGCTTCTAATTTTTACAATGGAAGAATTTTTCTCATTAGAAACTTGTATGCAAAAGTTTTGAAAGTAGTCAAATGAGTCTGATTTTTGGCTAGGAAGTATACCCATGTATATCTAGAGAAATCATCCACCAATACTAAACAATACTTTTTACCTCCTAGGCTAGCAATGTCTGTTGGACCAAATAAATCCATGTGCACTAATTCCAATATGCGTATGGTGGCAACTTCATTAATGCTAGAGAAATTAGATCTAGTTTGCTTACCTTTGGTGCATGCCACGCACAACTTACCATTCTCATATGTTTGATGCGGTAGTCCTCTTACCAAATTTTTGTTTTCCAGCTTCTTTATCAATCCCATGCTTGCATGTGCTAATCGTCTATGACATAGCGTGTCCTCTTCTTCACCTACAAGCAAGCATTTAGAAACAGTTAGTTCTTCAATCATAAGAGTATAAACATTATTCTTTCTACTTGCAGTAATAATAACGTCACCTGTGGAGATATCAATGATTCTACAAAGTTTTGCATCAAATTCAACTTTCATACCTTTGTCGCACAGCTGACTGATAGAAATGAGGTTATGTTTCAACTTTTCAACCAATAGGACATTTGTAAGCTGAAAGGTGTCGTTACCTACAACACCTTTACCAATTACCTTGCATTTTCCATTGTCCCCTAAGGTAACACTTCCTCCTTCATGCTTTACAAGGCTAAGGAACTTTTCTCTTTCACCTGTCATGTGTCTTGAGCAACCAGAGTCTACGTACCACTCACACTTTTGTCCCTCAGCCGTGCCATGTACCTACACATAAGAAGAGCATGATATGTGTGACCTAGGAATCCAAATAGGTCCACTAGTGTTAGTCACTTTATTTTTTGGAACCCAAATTTACTTAAATTTGATGTTGGTATTCCTACACTTGCAATTATAATAAGCATGACCAACACCACCACATGTATAACATTTAGCAAACATGCTTCTTCCTACACCCGTTTCTTTTTGATTCTTTCTATTAATTCTAGGCCTCTCAACAATTTTATTTCCATATCCCATACCACGCCTATTATTTCCTTGTATCTGATTACCTAGAATAATGTCTAATGAATGCTTTCCAACACCAAATTTTTTTTATAGACAATTCAAGATCAGATATTTTAGACTTTAAAAACATGTTCTCGTTAACAAGCATGGTACATTTACTAATGAAGGCCTTTTTGTTCTCTTCCTCACTCTTTTTCAGATTAGCCATCTTCTTTTCTAGCTCTTTATTTTCATTTATTAGCATGCAAATTTTCTCATTTAATAATTCATTTTCAACTTCTAGCTTAACCATATTTAGTTTAAACATGCTAATGTCTTTAAGCAAAGTAGAGCAATTCAGACACTCAGTTTCAGTAGGCATACAAGATTTTCCCTTTTCCAAAGAGCTAATAGTAGAATTACATGCAACAAGTTTCTCTTTAATTTCATCAACTTCTAATGACATATTATAATTGTCTTGTTGCAATTCAAAATTGGAATTTTTAAACTTCTCTACATGGGATTCTAGTAACTCAACAGTTGATTTCAACCTTTCAATTTCATTTTGCATTTCTTTAAAAGTAGTAACAAGTTGAGTTTTAGTTAAGGATTTTACCTGATCTAGTTCTCCCATCAGACAAAGAGAGGAATGCGCAACTTCCTCTTGAGATTCATCCTCGCTGTCCATATCCCATGTGAGCACCAAAGATTTTCCCTTTTGTTCCGCAGCGTTATTCTTTCCTTGAGGGCATTGCTTCATAAAATGTCCCTGCTTTTTGCATTTAAAACATGTAACCGGATCAGTAGTATTCTGCTCAAAAGATTTATTATTAGAATTAAATTTAGAGCGATTAAACCTTTTCAGCATCTCTGATCTCCCGTTGCCAGTTCTGATATATTTCTTGAAGCTCCTCACCAAAAGGCCTCCTCTTCATCTCCATCTTCATCCTCTTTAGCCTGAAGGGCTATTGGCTTTGAAGTCTTCATTTCATCTTTCTCTCTCAGTTCAATGCTCTGCAGCTCCAGCTCGTGGGACATCAGGTTCCTTATCAGATCCCCCACTTTCATCTGCGATAAATCCCTTGCTTCCTGAATAGCTGTGATTTTGGGACGGAAGGTGCTAGGTAATGCTCTTAAGATCTTTCTGATTTTCTCCAGACTCGAGTACGGCTTTCCAAGAGAGGTATATTTGTAGACGATGTCTGTGAACCTCGCAAACATCTCTTTAATTGACTCTGATGGAAGCATGCGGAAGCTTTCATATTCAGTACTGAGCAGCGCAAGCCTGGACTCCTTAACCTACGATGTGCCTTCATGAGTCACCTCCAGAGTATGCCAAATTTCCTGCGCAGTTTGACATTGAGATATACGGTTAAACTCAGCTTTATCTAAAGCACAAATCAATGCATTCATAGCTTTATTATTCAATGAAAAACGCTTCTTATCAAAGTCATCCCACTTATCTTCTGGTTTTATCATTTCATTATTAGCAACATTAATAGTGGGAGGTTTATAGCCTTTTTCTACAATGCTCCATACATCATAATCAACATCAGCTAAATAAATCCTCATCCTATTTTTCCAATAGGCAAAGTCAACACCATTAAACTTGGGGGGACGTGAAATAGACCGACCCTCAGCAAAAGCAGAATCAGACATATTCATAGACATGATCAACTAGGCTAGATCCGCTAAACTGGCTCTGATACCACTTGTTGGATCTGGATCTAAGCCTAGAGGGGGGGGGGAATAGGCTTATAAAAATTCTCGTGCAACCCACGAGAAATTACACGCAGTTATAGCACAATCAACCAGTTGCAGAGTATAGAAAAGCGGTCACAGCATGCACATGCGATATACCCTGGTTTGGTCGCACCCACGACCTACATCCAGCCCCAAAAGCAATACTAGATTATTAAATCTAACTGGTACAACCTATAGCTAGAGCACCAACCCTACACTCACCTGGCCCTCAGTACCTGCACTCACCAAAGTGCCCAAACTATAACAATACTAGTAAAGCTCTCTCTTGGCTAGTCCCAACTAGCCAAGTCCCCAAAAAGATAAAAATTGTTCTACAAAGTTCACAACACCAATATCACAAAATATAACAGAGTATGAGTTTAGAATTGCTCAGTTGTGATGGTGTCGATGTCTCTATCGTTCAGCCCGTGGTCAGATCAATCTGACAAGTAGTAAACTCTGATGTCCCCTCAATAGTTCGACTTCCCTCTCGATAAAAACCTGCGCCTTTCACCAAAGATTGAAACTTGCAGCCTTCATCCAAAATTGAAACTTGTGGTACCTTCAAAAAAACTTTCGGCCTGGGCTCATGTTGCGGCTCTTGCAGTAGAGAGATGCGGCCTGTGTTTTTTGTTGGTCAAAGATGTTGGCCTCAGCTCTTGAGGATGAGGATTGGAATCAAATTTCTTTGACTGCTCTGGGAAATTGATGAAAAAGTTGCGGTTGCCTTTTGATATTTTCGGCCTGCTGCCCAACCTAATTCGGCTTGCTTTGAATATTTTTGATGGATCAGAGAGTGCTCATGTTGGCCCTTTATGATTGGATTATAGACCTGCTCATGGGAAAATTCAAGGAGGAATGCTGCATGTGCTTGGAGATTCTGCAGAGGAAAAAATCAATTCGGCCTGGAGAGAGAGATTATTGCGGCTTGAGCTTTGAGAGGTTCAAAAAGAAGAACAAAACAAGGATTCGGCCTCCCTTTTGGATTGGAGACTAAAGCTCTTGAGAATTTCTAAGATAGAAGAGGCACAGTGCGGCTATATGGATCTTTCAAAGAAAAGGGGAATTAATTTCTTTTTGGCTTGTGTTCTTGAGAGGTGCGGCTCTTTAAACATTTGAGTTGTCAAGGGTTTTTTTGGCCTGTGTGTTCTTTTCGAAGGGGTTTTTAATATGAGAATCACTCACCAAAGAAAACTTTGCGGCTGCCCTCCTATTCTTAACTTCCGGCCTATGAGCTCTCTAGGGTTTTTAAGACTTTTGTGCGGCTGTCTCCTTCCTCAAAAATTTGCCTCCCCCACTCTCTTTTTCAATTATTTCGGCCAACCTTAGGTTTTTGTGGCAAGGAAAAGAGATCAAGGGCTAGGATTAATCAAGCTATAGAGAATCCTAGTGATAGGGTGATTTGCAATAGGAATGAAGTTTAGACTTGATACGGAATACGATTAGGGTTTGATTTCAATAGATATGAGTCTACTCAAGCTAGGTTCTCCCCTTTTCTCCTTTGCACATTGACCAAGTCTCTCTGTGAATTAATCACACGTTCGCCATTCCTGAAAAACTTAACGCACACGTCAAAACGTTCACACACGTTTGTTATCATCAAACACGAGGCTCATAGATCGTTGCTACCAACAATCTGCTCATGTGCAAGGAGTGCACAATCAGACAGTAATCTCCCCTTCAAAAAGGAGGACTGATTTGGTGAAATAAGCTCGTGTATAAAAAGATGCAGCCTATTACAGATAATTTTGCTAATAACCTTGTAGGTGACATTACAACAGGCTATAGGTCTGTAATCCCCAAGGCTAGTGGCAGAAGCATTCTTCGGGACAAGGGTTAGATTAGTGTGATTAATAGGGTGCATGATAGAACCTGAACGGAAAAAAGAATGGATCACAACAGTTAGGTCTTTACCTATCGTCTTCCATCCATGCTGAAAAAAGAACGAGTTAAATCCATCTGGCCCAGGGGATTTATCCACCCATATTTGGAATAAAGCCTCCTTGATCTCCTCATCTGAAATAGTACATTCAAGCCAAATCACCGCCTCAGGTGTCAGAATACGCTTGGTTACCAATTTTGGAAAAACATTCCAATAAGTAGTCTGATTATATAAAGCCTTGTAGAAATTTGGAGCTGTATCTCTAATGTCATCATAAGTTTTATTCTGATTCCCCTCCGCATCAACTAGGTGACCCAAGCAATTGTGACTTTGCCTCGCCTTCATTGCCGTGTAAAAAAATTTTGAGTTTTTATCCCGAAGAGTAAGCCAGTTCTGTCTGCTCTTTTGTCTCAGCATGTCCTCTTCAATTCTTATAATTTCAGCCAGCTTCTTAGCTAAATCCCGCTCCTGCAATTGTATTCTTAAATCCTAATGTAATTGGGGGTTGTCTCTAACCTCTTTGAGAGCAACCTTACAACGTGTAGCATCCTCCGTAATGTTAATCCCTTTAGCCCAGCTTCGAAGCACTCCTTTTAAATTCCGCAGCTTCACATATAATCTGTGCATGGGAGAGCCAACCACCCCATAGTCCCAAGAAGAAATCAAAAGGTCCTGATACCCATCCATTCCAGCCCATGCGTTAAAATACCTGAAGGGTTTCGGCTTAGTAATTTCCTTAGAGTGGAGCTTAATGAGCATTGGACAATGATCGCTCGTGTTGGAATCCAGATAGTCAACAAAAGTGTCGGGGAGGATATCTAGCCATCGGCTATTTCCCAGCATTCTGTCCAGCGGGATATATATATATATATATATATATATATATATATATATATATATATATATATATATATATATATATATATATATATATATATATATGCCCCTGGGGATTAGAAGTATTTTTCTTTTTAGACTAGAACCATTGGACTTCGAAAGTTCAAAGACGAACTTTACTTTAAGGAGGGTAGGATGTCATGCCCTATTTAGCACTATACGTGTATTCCACTGAACACACGTGGTATTTCTACCTACGATGCATACGTAGGCATGAAATAAATGTGGACATCGATTTATGTAACATAGTGAAAGGGGGATTCGGCCGTGATGCGTGGCTAAGAGACGAGAAAGTGAGATTGAGTGCGGGAGGAGTGTGAAAGACCTCATGGGCGTAAAACAACTGGAAGGCGTTGGACGTGTGTGCGTGGTGCATGTATGCATGTGTAGGCATGCATGAGTGTGTGTAGGGAAGCCATACAAGTGTGAAAGGGGTTAGGGGTCAATGGCAACCCCCGTAAAATTTTAGAAAGGCGAGGGGCAAAACGGCCATTTGGATTAAAGCTACTGTGCGTACACACTAAAGTTGTATGTGCATAAAGTAATGGCAAACTTGTAAATACTTGAAAGTTGAGGGGTAAATTTGGAAGGGTATTAAGGTCATTTTAGCCTATGTATGCTTATCCTAAGAGAATTCTAGTCCTAGATATTTTTATGGAAAATTTCTAAAATCTTCTTTAACTTTCTTTCTCTTTTCCTTTCATTTCTATTCCCTTCTTCCACTCTCTATGTGGCCGAAATTCTCCCCCTCCTTTTCCTTTCTTCAACACTCAAAACCCTAATTTTACTTCCAAAAAAATTGAAGAAACCCTAGCCCACTTCAAGGAGAAAGAAAGGTGGAAGGAGGAGAAAGGAAAGAGAGGGAGAAAGGATTTCCCTTGAGGTATGATTCTAACCTAGATTTGGGGATTTTTATTAGATCTATGAGAATGTTATGATATTATTTATATTGTTCATGTTCTTGATTTCATGTATTATGTTTGCACTAGTCCAAAAAATTCAATTTTTCCTTGTTTTTCCTAGCAAATCAACCTCCCCTAAAATACAGAAATTCTGTATGTGTGTTTCCTCCTGAATTCTGATCTCTGTGGTCTGATTTACTCTCTGAAAAATATATATATGTGTAGATCTCGAAGTCCTATCCCAAATTCATATAAAATTCGTCATATGTTGAGTTCAATAAGTAGGAGTAAAAATTCAATGTTTGCAACATGTCTGGAAATATGTCAAACTTGATACAGTTTAGAAAAATGAGGTTTATTACCTGCACACTCTATGGAATTTGCTGTTCTGGGTCTTGTTGCAATGTTAACAAGTTTATCTATAATTTCTTCAGAGTGCTCATATTTTGAATTTCTGGCTGCAACATGCCTAAAATTGGATTTTAATACAGACCCAAAATTCTGTCTGAAAAACAGTCTAGACATGCTGCACCAAATAAATCACCTTAAATTTCCTAGTTCACATTTCTGCATGAAATGTTATGGGTGAACCCAGAACTATTATATCTTCAACTTTCATTTAGTGAGTTTTGTCAAATTCACAAGAGAAGTTGGTTAAAAATGCTGACTTTGTAGCTGTTCCTGCAATTTCTGTATGCTGGATTGTTTGGATGAAGATGGAATTATGTGGTAATATTAGTTTTCCATTCCAATATGCATGAATGATGTTGGTACCTATAAGAAAGTTTGTTTATGCTATTTGTTAGTAAATTTGATGGTGTACACTTTTCATTTATATGGCGACCGCTATATGTTTGTCGAAATGCCCCTTTGAATGTAATGTTAAATATACTTGGGAAAATAACCATGAAAATGTTGGTGCTATGTATTATTCAAGAATATGACAAATGACATGTCTATTGGGGTATCTCGATCTGCTCTAAGGCGGGTGAGCATCCTGGTGTGGGGATGTGAGAAGTTTAGGTATAAGTTAACTATAAGGGGCTGGACTGAGAAGTTGGGAAAAGAGATATGTGATATGTGATATCTATTCCCACTCGCCTTTATCGGGAGTGGAGGGGACATAAGGAGGTTGTGTTATTATGTGGAGAGCCTCACTCCTGCCAGGGACGGGGGAGCTGAGAGGCCCACGTACAGTGCCCGTGTCCACTGCGTCGTGTGCTATGTTCACTCCAAATTTGGGGTGAGATCCAGGACCTTATTCTTAGGTGATACACAGGCTTCCAAAGAGTCACTAACATCTGCTAACTAATGACTTTCATATGCGTTGTTGTTGCTCATTTGTGTGTTGTACTCTTCTTTTTTAGCAGCTTGTACTTCTATTGATTTTACACTCATAACCTCTAAATGATTTCCCTACCCTAGTTAGTTTCCTACTGGGCACGTTTGACGTGCTCATTTTATTTTTCAGGTCTTGAGCAGGTGACACCAGAGCAGAGTCTCCCTCAGGAGATTACTTAGACGTGAGTTGACTTGAGAACACTACTCTTTCTGGGCTGTGTTTTGTAGTGTGAGCTGGGTTGAGTGGTGAGCGAGTTGTCTTTTGTAGCTGTGATATATGTTGATGGCTTGTGGTACTTCTCATGTATATCTGAGTTAGTTTCACTTTGCACTTGATGCTGTTGTGTAGTACTTTCTCTGGTTACGTAAATTTATGATTATGTACTCTTTGTGATGGTTGTATATGTTGCTTCTTTCCTTTTATAATGTGATGAATGATCCCAGCATTCGCAGTGGCCTGCTTATGGTGTTTTCTATTTACGCTTGGTGATACAACGCGGCTTGTCAAGCTCCATCCTCCATTCCCAGAGTATAGAATGCCTTATAGGGTATTTGTGAGAATGGGCATGACACTTAAGGAGTATCCTAGAGGCTTAATTAGGGAGTTAGTGGATTCAATTGGGACTCATGACCATGCCCGGCTCGTGTCTTGATGGGATCCACCAACGAACTATATTACTAATTGACGGCTACCGCCATTGCGTCAGTGAGAGCCCCCAAAATACATCGAAGCTCTAACCCACGAGAGTGGCGTGAGCTGAGATCATTTCGTCCATGAGAGTGGTGTGAATATTTTCGATTCTTAATGCACGTACCATGTGCACCTGTCGCGAGAGCGGGGTTAATGCGACACATTAGGTTCATGGTGCTTAGAACCATGAATTCCACATCTTGGATGTGATAATCCCTATAAAACCAATGCAACGTAAGAGTCTTAACCAAGCATCGACATCCGACGATCCTAATGGTGAGTCCTAAAGCCCTAGTCTTTATTAATTGTTCACAATCCTAAACAAACAATCTTTTGAAACCGACTGCTACTTAAATTCTGAGATTTAAAAATAGCCCAAGACAATAACATCTCTACCTTCTCTGTTGGATCGATATCTTTTATACTATTACTTGACACCATACGCTTGCGTAAAGTGCCAAGAATTCACATTTGGGATACATCTAGCACGTGGTGTTCGTGCCATTGCTAGGTGGCTTTTAGGTGTTAGTTTTGAGAGCATCAAGTTTTCGGCGCCGTTGTCGGGGAAGGTAACAATGCTACTTGGATTATTTTTCTATTGACGAATTTGTTAGCGAATGTTATCATCTCTTATCTTTCCACACTTTTTATTCTTTTATTACTTTGCTACTGATTGTATTTTTCTGAGTTTTTGTTGTGCATGAACACTCGCCTTGGGAGTCTTGACAAAGAATTATTATTTGACCCCGAGATCAAAAATACCGCAAGAAGGATCAGAGCAGAGAAAAGGAGTCAGACTACTATAGATCCAATGGCAGAGGGAAATGCACCTCCTCCACGCAAAGGGTCCATTCTGGGCTATATAAAGCCAAACTTTATTGGAGCTTCTTCTATCTTGAGGTCGCCGTTGGTGGCAGGAAGTTTTGAGATGAAGACTGTGTTGGATATGGACGACATAAATACACCCATGAGGGGATGTATGAGGGTATACGGACCTCAGATGTCGCGTGCACGAAAGCGTGCACGAAGGGAACCTTTTCTCGTGTGAAAAGGACCACTCGATAAGTGGAAAAATCCACTCGATAAGTGGAAAAAGTCACTTTATAAGTGCATAAAGGCACTTGATAAGTGAATGAAGAAGCGGATAAATGAATGTGCTAATATAGGCTAATAAGCTTATAATTGGTTATTTCCTACAATAACCACCCCTAAAGCCTATAAATAGGACCCAAGGGTAAGGCATTCATTCAACACTTTCCATGCCATAAGTTTGCATAAGGCATCTTATGTTCTTCTTCTCCCTTCCATTAAAATCCTCTTCTACTTAGAGATTTAGGCGGTGAAACTCTGCTTCGATCCTCCGTGACGAAGTATCGACCGTTGTGGCGAATCTGAGGGCAAAGTTCCGAGATTACGGTGCTGCGTACACAAGTGTTAGTCTCGACTTTATTATTCGATCCTAACGTCCTTGTTTTGACAGGATCCCACATTGGTATCAGAGCCATATGGGTTCGCCCCGGTCAAACCGCCGCCCTGTCGAACCGATGAACGAGGCGTTGTCTTTTTCACGAATGTGTATCCTACCATTATGGATATGGTAGGAACGCTTCGTGACGGAGAGAACGCAGCGGTTGTTCTTTTCACGTTAGGGTCTTCTTTCATTACGGATATGGTAGGAACTCTCCGTGACGGGAAGAATCGACCGTTCATATCGTCAAGCTCGCACTCTTCATGGATGCTGAGTCTCCATTCATAGGGAATGTGAACTCTCTTCATGTGGAGCGTGTAGTTTACGAAATTTAAAGTATGTTATTTTTTCATTTTGGCACACGGCCATTAGAGAATAACTACTTTCTCGACAAACGGGTGCTTCATCGACGAACGGGTGCTTCATCGAGGAAGATGATGGTAGTTATCCCCATCGGAGAAGATGACTTTTGGTGCATGATCACCATGGCCAAATGGGCTATGGAGGCAATGCATTCCCCCTCCCCAGGCGGAGGGGGTTGGCTACGGCCAAATGACAACGAAAACCACCCCGTCGGGGGGAAGTATGTGCGGCCAAACCCATGAAAGGGGTGGCCGGCCATGGCCATATGGGCCATGGCCGACCAAGGCAAACGGCCATGGCCAGGCCGGCCTCTGGCCGGCCTCTGGCCGGACTCTGGCCGAGGCCTGGCCAGGGCCAGAGGGCCCTGGCCGGCCCTGGCCTCTGCCAGGGCCATGGCCGGCCCTTGGCCGGCCTCGGCCAGGGCAGAGGCCCTGGCCGGGGGTGCCTGGATCCTTGGCCGACCAGGGCAGAGGCCCTGGTCGACCAATCGAGGACTTTTGGTCGGCATTGGTCTGGTCGACCAATCAGGGATTTTTGGTCGCATTGGTCGGCCTCGACAAGAGGCCTTGGTCGATGTAACACGAACATGCCGACTAGCCCATACGGGGCCAACGACAGTCGTCTGCGGCAAAATTCTCCTATACGGGGGGAAACGCCTTGATCCATACGGGAGCCGACGACGATGGCTTGCAGAAAAATCCCCAAAGGGGGATCCGGCCTGGGTACAAGTACGAATTATCCCGGCAAATGGCCAGGGATTACCGTACATTTCACTAGTATCATAAGGGTACTAAGTTGGAATATCGTTTTTTCCCAAGGGGGGATCCGGCTTTGGCCAAGTTGCGATGGCAACTCTCACTTCGGAAGGAAGATGAATTCGGCCTTGGCACGACACGACCCCAGCAATGGCCGGGGAATTGTTGAAATATTTTGGCTATGACACCCTATAATGGGGTATAGGCCTTGCAAAATACGTTTGCAAAATGCATTTGAAAAATACGTTTTTCAAAATACTGCAAAATACGTTTGCAAAATATTTTTGAAAAATACGTTTTCAAAAACGCTTTTCCGCTGCAAAGTACTATAAGAGTACTATTATTTGATAAAGTGATGGGGAAATGTTGAAAGTTACTCTAGGTGGTGATTGGAAACGTAGTGACCTTTCCGATTCTAGAGTAACATCTTCAATATTTTTCGAAAGTAACTTATCAAATTATAAATATCATTCCAAGTGGGAGTTGAAATTAGAACTATCCAAATGGGATATTCTATTATCATTTCAAGTGGGAATTATATTTTAAAGAATTTTTAATGCATTGTTTTTGATCAAACCTTCGGTTTTGTGTCTTTTGCAGCATTTTAAAAGTAAAATGTCTTCCGCTTCAAAGAATATCGTCGCTGAGTTAAACAGAGGTGAAAAACTCAACGGCGATAATTACAAACTTTGGTCCATCAAGGTACAATACGTTTTAGAGGAGCAAGAAGTGCTCGAAACTCTAAAGAACGTAATGATTGAACCCGAGTTGGGCACTACGGCCCAACACAGACGAGACAAGGAAGCTTTTGATGCTTGGTCTCGGAAGAACAAGATAGCACGCATTACGTTATTAAGCAGTATGGCTGATGACATAATGCGCATCTTCCGAGAGCATGACTTAGCCATGGACATATGGTCCAAGCTTGAGGAGAAGTTTGGTGGCACATCGGTGTCCAAACTTCGTTCTTTAACTATAAGATTTGATTCATACAAGAAACGTCCAGATCATTCCATGGGGAAACATCTGCGACATATGGCGAATCTAATTTGAGAGTTAAAGGATGCAGGTCATGTGCTCACTGATGAGCAACAAATCCAAGCAGTCATACGTTCCCTACCAAATGGGTGGGACCAAATGAAGATGCATCTCACTCATAATGAGAGCATCAAGACTTTCAGCGATGTTTCTAAGCACCTCGAATTAGAGGAAGAGCGGCTTGCGGCTGCCAAGCCAAGTGCAGAAGTGCACATGGTTGCTAGTTCCTCATACGGGGGAAAGAAACGTAAAGATCGTTCGAATTCTTCTAATGAACGTAATAAGCAACCTGAGTCTACCAAGAAACCTAAACATAAGGGTGGGCACAAGAAATGGCACAAGAAGAAAGACTTGAAGAAGATCAAGTGCTTCAAGTGCAACAAGCTCGGTCACTATGCTCGTTCGTGTACGAGTGGAGGTGACGAGGTAACTTGTAATACTAGTTACATATGTGTTTCTAGTTCAATATTTCTTGTGGAATCTAATCCATTTTGGATAATTGATTCAGGTGCCACCGACCACATAGCAAGGGACAGACGGTCCTTCGTGGAGTATCACTGGATACCCCAAGGAACGAAGTGGATCTATGTAGGAAACAACACACATGTTGAAGTGAAAGTCGTTGGGACTTGCAAGCTAGTCTTGGACAACGGCCACACTCTCCTACTTCATGATGTTCTCTTCGCTCCAGATATTCGAAGGAATATAATATCTGTGGTCATGTTAATTGGTCTTGGTTATAGCTGGTTTTTTCATGATTGTAAAGTGGACTTGTGTTGTAATAATTCCTTAATTGGTACTGGGTATGTATTTAAAGGATTTATTGTATTAAATACAATGTATGATTCCTCTGATTGTAATGAAAATTTCCTTGTTGCAAATTCTTCGACTTATGAGTCTGATATAATTTGTTGACACACAAGGCTTGGTCATATTGGACCAACACAAATGGATAGACTTGCCAAACGTGGCCTTCTATCTAATGTTTCAAAGGTTGAAATGTCGACCTGCGAACATTGCCTTGTGGGGAAATCTTGTCGCAAGCCGTTTGGAACCGGCACAAGGGCCGAGGTTCCATTACAGCTCATCCATTCGGACATATGTGGTCCGATGAATGTCAAGATAAGACGCGTGAAGTCCTATTTCATCACTTTTATTGATGATTTCACCCGATTCGGACATATCTATTTGATATCCCACAAAAGTGAAGCATTAACCTGCTTTAAAAACTATATGAGTTTGGTGGAGAATCAATTAGATCACAAGATTAAGGTCTTACGAACCGATAGGGGCGGTGAATATCAATCAACAAGTTTTAAGGAACTTTGTGATGAAAAGGGCATAGTACATCAGGTAACTATGCCTTATACTCCTCAACAAAATGGTGTTGTAGAAAGGAGGAATATGACTTTAATGGAAATGGTCCGTTCAATGATGGCGCAAGCTAACTTGCCAATTACCTTTTGGGGTGATGCATTATTAACGGCCACTTTCATTTTTGAACCGCGTACCCTCGAAATCAGTTAGCTCCACTCCTTATGAGTTGTGGAACCAAAGGTCTCCTGACTTAAACATTTTAAAACCTTGGGGATGTGCATCCTACGCACATATTTCCTCCCATAAGTATGGCAAACTTGGACCAAAGGGAAGGAAATGTATCTTTATACGATACGCACAAAACTCCAAACGTTATGTTTTCGTTAGTCAGGAAGACAATGGTGGTCTAATTGAATTTAAGTCGAGGGATGTCACTTTCTTGGAAAACGAGTTTCCAAGACAGGGCGAGATAAGTCAGGACTTATCTCTATTTGAGATTTATGATCAAGATGGATTACCTCATTTGAGTGGGAGAATTCTTGGTGAAGATGAAAATACGTTTCAAACTTCACCAATGGATGATACGAATGAAGCTAATCCTATTCCATATGGGAATAATGATCCAAGTGGGAGCATTTCTAACGACATTCCAAGTGGGAGTGATATTAGAATTGATCTAAATTCAAGTCAACAAGGACTTGAAAAATCTCAAATACGACGTAGTAGTCGTACAAGGTTGGCTCCTCTAAGATTTGAGGATGAATTTCCGCAAACCTTTATGACTTTACTACAAGATGATGACGAGCCTGCTACTTTTAAACAGGCCGTATCATGCCCTGCAAAAGACAAATGGATGGAAGCAATGAAGGAGGAATTGGAATCCATAAAAGTTAACCAAGTCTGGGACTTAGTTGACTTACCCAGAGGACGTAGAGCAATTGGGAACAAATGGGTTCTCAAGATCAAGCATAAGGCTGATGGCTCTATAGATAGATATAAAGCTCGCCTTGTCGCGAAAGGTTTTACGCAACAGGAAGGGATAGACTACGAAGAGACCTTCTCACCTGTTGTGCGTTTTACCTCGATTCGCCTGATTCTGGCAATGGTAGCTTGCTTAGACCTCGAATTACATTAGATGGATGTAAAGACTGCCTTTCTCAATGGAGAATTGGATGAGGAGATCTATATGGAACAACCAACAGGATTTGTAAAAGAAGGAAACGAACATAAGGTTTGTAAACTTCGTAAGTCCATATATGGTCTTAAACAATCCTCGAGGCAATGGTATATACGATTTCAAGAAGTTGTCTTATCAAATGGTTTTTCCATGCTTGATGAAGATAACTGCGTATATATCAAGAGGATTAAGAGCAAGTACGTTATTATGTCTCTATATGTAGATGACATTTTAATAGCCGGAAATGACAAGGGCTTTGTGATGGATATCAAGGCTTGGCTTTCATCAGTTTTTGAGATGAAAGAGATGGGAGAAGCCGCATATATCCTTGGAGTTAAGATTTCAAGTAATCGTTCGAAGAAACTTCTTTCTCTTTCACAGGAGACTTATATAAAGAAGGTTTTAGAACGTTTTAATATGCATGACTACAAGTCCATTGATACTCCTATAAGCAAGTGCGACAATTTATGTCTGAAATCATGTCCAAAGAACCAAAAGGAAAAGGAAATTATGGAAAAAGTTCCATATTCCAGTGCAGTTGGTAGTCTTATATACGCTATGATGCGTACAAGACCGGACATCTGTTTTGCCGTTGGAATGGTAAGTCGTTACCAATCCAACCCAGGGCAAGAACACTGGAAAGTAGTTAAGAGGATAATGCAGTATCTTAAAGGAACTGCAGACTTGCAAAAGACTATGACAAGACCAAGAAGGTAGACATAAGGTACATATCTACGCATGAGATGATAGCGGATCCGCTTACGAAGGCGATCCCCAGAAATGTGTTTTACAAACACTTATCATCTCAAGGATTGCGTAAGAGCTGAGTTGTACCAATGTAATTTCCCATGTCTGTAAGTGATCAAATTTAATAAAAGAATAAGTTCTTTTCAACATTGCATATGAATTCTTTAAGAAATGTTTGTGTACATTTTTGAAATCTCAGCTGAATTTTAGTATGTCGGACAGATTAAGGTTGGCTCTCTCACATGAGCAACCGCCTTTATTTTATCAGACGGGTAATATAAAGATGAGACCTGTTTAAAGTCAAAATCGTCAGACGGACGATTTAGAATCATGACTTAAACAAAATGGTCGTATGAAAGATCTGCATCATATGGATGCTTTCAAAAGATCTAAGAGGATTTTGAAATCCTATCTGTCTTATGCGGGATGTGAGTCCAGAAGATTATTTGAGTAGTAAAAGGGACTCAAAGTCAGACATTGTGGTGTCTGGTTATCATCCTTACAACATCATTAAGACATACGCTCCCTGGGAAAGGAGTGATGTTGTAATACGTATTCATACTACGTATGCATTTTGACCATTGGGTTAGAATAGTAATTGTGTTTACTATTATGTGAGACCCAAAGACCACATGGGTCTTAACTCATTACCCTTATGGACTCTAATTGGTTCCTTAATATTTGACTGGGTGATTGCTATCTTAGCATGTTGCTTATGGACTATGGTTAATTCGGTCCGGCGGGGCATGTTAGAAAAGCGAGTCAAGTTAAGATCAAAAGGATCGCAAGAAGAGGAAGATTAAATTTCATATTCACATTTGGACTTTAGAGATTCAAAGCTGGCCAGCCAATTGTAATCTAGATGGGATTCAATTGTTGAATATAAAGTATAAGAAATGTGAAGAAATAATCTAGGGTAAAAGCATGCGTTGATCTACTCAACTTTGCACCTCGAGGGGTGTTGTGTATCTCTGACAAGTGCACAACAGCGGACTCTATGCGCATGACGGTCACACGGCCTATTTCTCGGTATGACAAACAGAAGAGTTAAAGGAAAAGATGTTTCCTTACAATCCCCTCAAGTGTGAGTGGGAGATGTTGGATATGGACGACATAAATACACCCATGAGGGGATGTATGAGGGTATACGGACCTCAGATGTCGCGTGCACAAAAGCGTGCACGAAGGGAACCTTTTCTCGTGTGAAAAGGACCACTCGATAAGTGGAAAAAGCCACTCGATAAGTGGAAAAAGTCACTTTATAAGTGCATAAAGGCACTTGATAAGTGAATGAAGAAGAGGATAAATGAATGTGCTAATATAGGCTAATAAGCTTATAATTGGTTATTTCCTACAATAACCACCCCTAAAGCCTATAAATAGGACCAAAGGGTAAGGCATTCATTCAACACTTTTGATCACTCCGTATTTTACACCTTTTTTCCGCATGATTGCATGCCATTTAGATCGCTCAAATCACGTTTTTCACCATTTATCGACAATATTGCGATACTTTTCACGATTTGTTGTTTTTGTCGTATTTCAGGAGATTTGGAGCGATTTGGAGTGATTCCGAGATACACCTACTCCAGAGTGTCACCGACGACCTCCCCGAGGGGTATTTTGCCATTGGAGAGGAGCGGAAGAAGAAAGAACGTCGTAGAAGGACGAGTAGGCAAAAACACTCAGAATGGGCATTTTTGGTGTCTCACTCGGCCGAGTGAAGGAGTCACTCGGCCGACCAGAAGATCCCGCTCGGCCGACCAGATCGGACACGCTTCAAGTGTGCACTCGGCCGAGCATCAGAAGCCACATCGGCCGAGTGACGAAACCCCGTCCGCCCGAGTGGCACTCAGACGACGCCCATCAAAAAGAGCCAACTTACTGTTTTTCGTCTGTCTGAGCATCAGAAGACCCACTCGGCCGAGTGGAAATTGCCGACCGCCCGAGTGGATAGAAGCCCATCGGCCGAGTGACGACAACTCACTCGGCCGAGCGACGCCCGAAGTGAAGACCCCCAAGACCCCAGACTTACTGGAAATTCTCAGGGTCTCTCACTCGGCCGAGCGACTTTTGTCGCTCGGCCGAGTGAGCCGTGCTGCCTGTAGCGTAAATTGCGATTTTCATGCTGCGCAGGGGCAATTTTGTCACAGTTTTTTGGGCGATTTTGGGGGGTATTTAACCCCAGTTTTTAACCTAGGTTAGAGAGCTTTTTCCCTTGCTTTTTGCAGCTTTTTTAGATTAAACTTTTTAGCTTTTGATTCTTGTGATTGGAGAGGAGAGAAAAGTTTATTTTTGTTGGATTCTTGGAGAACTCTATTGGTTTGTCTCCTTCTTCATTAAAAATCTCATTTTATTGCTTATTTGAATATTGTGATGAATTCTATTGCTATTTCAATTGATTATTCTTTCATTTGTGATATGAATTGTGAGTAGTCCTAACGTCTTGGGGCGTGGAGATGAACCCTACGAGCCCAATTTCCGATTTGTGATGATTTGGTAGAACTATTGCTAGAATTACTATTAGGGTTAGTTTGGGATCGATATAATACTGATAGCTATGTGTTCATATCGATTGGGATTTGCAAGAGATTGGATCCCAATTCGATAGGAAACCCTAGAAATCCGAATTGGGTTGAAATTGAGTTTCCGTAGTATCGGTTTGCAAGAGATTGGACCGATACTAGGGTTCTCAGTTGCAATTCCATACCGATACCCGCTTGCAAGAGATTGGACGGGTAAGAACTATCTCAACCTAGGTCGCGGCCCGAGTTTGCACGAGAGTGGGCTCGGGACGCGATTGAACGATGACGTTGATCCTAATGCTAGCTTGCCTAGGCTAGGGTTTGCAAGAGATTGGACCCAACCCTAGGTTAGCTATAGACCGGCAATAGCGCGAGAGCGTGAGCTAGGTTTTACATTCAGTTGCAACTAGTTCATCCGAAATTCTACCCTAGCAACTATGATACCAATGAATCACATTGACGAGATACGGTGAGTAGCGGGGATTCCCTATTCCCTAGGCGTCTTTATTTGATTTTATATCTCCATACTTTGTCTGACGATTGTGACATGATCGCCGAAAGGCAAATTCCCTCTTTTCTGTTCCTATAGCCAGGTTGTTTGGAGAAGGCACTGTCAAACGTCCTCCCTGTGTTCGATACCCGCTCGCCGCTACACCGTGCGCTTGCGGTAAAACTACAATCGTTCTTCGGGTGTATATCCGGGACCGACCAAGTTTTTGGTCGTGCTTTTGGGTTGCATTTTGGAGCGATCAAGTTTTTGGCGCCGTTGCCGGGGAGGCGATTGTGTTTGATCCTACCACCCTAGCTATTTCTTTCTTTTTGTTTTATTTCTTTATTTTTATCTAACCCTTCCATTGTGCTAATCACTTCTTTGAAACTTTGTTTTCCCGTGCATGTACACGAGATCCACTGCGGACCCCATTAATATATTGTTTGATCCTGAGATCGAGCGTACATTGCGGAGAATCAGAGCGGAGAGGAGACCCGATACGAAAGGGAGGTTTATGAACGTCCGGGAGACGCCTGAAGAGTTAGCGGCAAGAATGGCGAGGATTATTTCTATTCGAGATAGGCTCCGGCCTAAGACTTCCTCGACGACCTCATCCATAGCCATGCTGGAGTTGGCGGCCGATAAGAATTTTGAGTTGAAGACCGGGCTTGTGGTTCTGATGCAGCAGGATCCATTTCATGGGAACGCCCATGAAAATCCCCACTACCACATCCAGCTCTTCCTATCAAAGTGCGCCACCTTCCAGATGCCAGGCGTTACCCTAGATGCCATCAGACTGCGCCTCTTCCCCTTCACATTAAAGGATAAAGCTCTTTATTGGTTGAGGA
This sequence comes from Scilla litardierei, assembly GCA_030789695.1. Classification (NCBI taxonomy): domain Eukaryota; kingdom Viridiplantae; phylum Streptophyta; class Magnoliopsida; order Asparagales; family Asparagaceae; genus Scilla; species Scilla litardierei. The sequence continues at coordinate 124,203,098 of CM061138.1, forward strand.
TGCAAGCTGAGGGAGTCTTTACCACATGGGATGAGTTGGCAAGCGCGTTCATCGACAAGTTCTATCCGCCTTCTAAGACGGTAAAGATTAGGAGTGCTCTCATGTCCTTCAAGCAAGGACCTCAAGAGACACTCTACGAGGCTTGGGAGTGCTTCAAAGACCTGCAACATCAATGCCCCCACCATAGCATTCAAGATTGGGAGCTAGTCTATAGCTTCTACAATGGTCTCCAACCGGGGACCAAGCAGATTATTGATGCCGCGGCGAATGGGGCCATCCTATCGAAGACTCCCGACGAAGCTACGGCCCTAATTGAGGAGATGGCCTCGAACAATCAACAATGGGGCGACGAGCGAGGACACTCTTCGTCCTCCTTGAAGCCATCTAGCATCTATGAGGCAAAGGCCGTAGCGGAGCTATCCAACAAGTTTGATTCTCTCCACAAGGTAGTGGAGAGACTGGAGAAGTATATTACGGAGCCCCAAGGAACCCCTTCCACATCCGCACCAACAAATCAATTGTGTGATTGGCAAGACCAATCCCAAGCTATGTATTTGGGAGGAGAACAAGGAGAGAGATCTTTGGAGCAAGTTCAATACGTCGCGGGGAACCAAGGATATTGGGCCAATCCAGCCATAAGAAATCATCCCGGTTTCTCCTATGCAAACAATGATGGAGCATTGAACCCGCCACAACAACTACCTCAACAAGCTCGACCACAACAACAACAACAACAACAACATTATCCACCGAGGGGGCCTCCGCAACAAAATTTCCCACCAAAGCAACAAGTTGGACCCTATAGGCCGCCCGGATACAATCAAGGGTGGAGAAATCAAAACCCTCCACAAGCTCAACAACAATCTGAATTTGAAGCTAAGGTGGAGGAGTTTATGGTCGAGCAGAAGAAGATCAACGCTTCCTTGAAGGCGGGCCAAGACTCTCTCACAACTGTCGTTGGAAAAATTGCGGAGCAACTTGCGTTGCTCAATAGAAACAGTCAACAGTTGCCGGCTCAACCTGAGCAAAATCCACGGGGCAACACCGGCCACATCAACGCCATGGTTGCAGTTACTACGAGAGGTGAGAAGGATACCACCCCCGTCATGATTCCTACTGAGGAGCCCGTGGTGGAGAGAGTGGAGCCAAGTGAACCTATCATTGAAGTTGAAAGGGAGAAAGAGCCACAAGGGGAAGAAAAGTCCAGAGCGGAGCAATTGATTGAAGAGAGGCGTTTTATGCCCCCGATCCCATTCCCTCAGAGGCTTGCTAGAGCAAAGATGCAGAAGCGACTAGCCAAGTTTCTCGAGTATTTGAGAGGGGTAAGCCTCAATATCCCCTTCCTTGACGCTATCGTGGAAATCCCGACATACGCCAAGTTCCTAAAAGATTTGATTACGGGAAGAAAGAGGAAGGAGAAAATCATGCTCACTGAAGAGGGCTCTTGGTTCACCAAGAGAGAGAAGGAGCCTGCCAAATTCAAAGACCCGGGGAGTTTCCGAATTCCTTGCACCCTAGGCGGCGTCCCTCTACAAAAGGCATTAGTGGACTTAGGGGCAAGTGTTAGCCTCATGCCTCTCTCTATGTTCCTAAGCCTAAACACCGGCACAAAATTGAAGCCTACCGACATGCGGATACAACTAGCCGATGGTCGGATCACAAGGCCGGTAGGGATCGCAGAGGACATCCCGTTACAAGTCCCGGGGGGCATATGTTTGCCATGCGACTTCGTGATCATGGATGTCAAGGAGGAGGGAGATACGTCGCTAATACTTGGACGCCCGTTCCTCGCCACCGTCGGTGTCATTGTCGACGTACGTGAAGGGACTCTAACATTGAATGTCGGCAACATCGAGGTGGAGCTTCATATTCCCAAGGCAATGAAACACATGCCTTATCATGAGGAGCTGGACTATATGGACCTCCTTGACGAGGTTATTGAGGAGGTGATCCCCCATTCGATTGGCGCTCTATTCAAAGAAGACTTTGAGGAAGGGCCGGATTTGGGCCAAGAAGAAAAGATGGAGCATTCTCCCGACCTCTCTATGGAAATTGATGAAGGCGACGCTGATGTCGTGAAAATACGAGAGCTCTGTAAGCTCTCAAAGATGAAGACTCCAAGGAAAGCCACACCGATACGAAAATCGGTGTCACCGGTGAAGCCAAGGCCCGAAGCAAGCACTAGCTTGGGGGGAGTCACCCCCCAACACTACCCGAGGCAAAGGAGCACCGAGGAAGAACGCCCCGCCCCAACATCCAAATTTAAGCGTTCTTCCCAATAAATTCGACGGGTGCATCTCATATGCACCCAATATCCCGCATTGAATTGAAAATCAAAGGGGGTCGAGCTCAAGACCTTAAACGAGCGCTTGTCGGGAGGCAACCCGACGGTTATCGCTTTATTTTTACTTTTCCTTTATTTTTTTAGAAATTATTAGTGTTTTGAGTCGTTTGCCCAAAAATTTCGTGATAACGGGTCCTATCTTTCTTTGACAGGAGAGGAGAAAGGGATATCTATCATTAGGAGGATGAACAAGACGACGAGAAGTGCTCCAGGAATGCACTCGATGCTTAGGAGGAAGATGAAATCGACTGGAGGAAGAAAAATAGATTTTAGAGCCCAAACGAAGCCAAACAGCAGAAAACAGGACTCACTCGGCCGAGTATACTAGTCACTCGGCCGAGCACATAAGTTCGTCCACCCGAGCGGCTCACGAACGAGGGAAGTCTGCTGTATCCAACTCTCTGTTTCTTTTCTTGATTTCAGTACAATTGCCACTCGGCCGAGTATATATATTCACTCGGCCGAGTAAAACTGATACGCTCCTAGGGCGAGTCTTGCCGAGTGGCTTGAGCCACTCGACCGAATGGACTTATTCCACTCGGCCGATGATGGCAAGGACACTCGGCCGAGTCATTAGCGGGGAGGAATTTTCCAAAATATTTCCGTTGCGTTCACTCGGCCGAGCGACTTAGTCACTCGGCCGAGTCGTAACTTTTTCTATAAAAGGGGGAGCGGGACGGCACGTTTTTCGAAACGAGAAAAATTTCCCAAACGCCCGACCCTTCGTTTCCCTCGCCCGCTGCCCCCCTCACTCGCCCGACCACGCGCCCTGTCACCGGCGCTTGGCCACCCACCGTCGGCCGAGCCTCCTCCGCCTCGCCCGAGTCGCCGCCGGCGACCACCTCGCCGGCCGAGCTCTGGTAGCTTTATTTCACCTATTTCCTCCTCTTTTGCCTATTTTTCGACGATCTGTGTGTTTAACGAACCCCAAATTCAAATCAACTTCATAATCTATCTATCATACCCCTAACCCCCAATACATTTTGAATATTACTCGCTGATATCTTCGTTTGATGTGCATGGTATATTGGGGAGCTTAGGGGAGCCCAGGGGAGCTTCCGGGGAGCGTTTTTGGCTTCGTGGAGGCGGCGTCTTCGCACACGTCCACTATATTGCTCTCGCGACGTGTTACGGTATCCTCGTTCCACTCTTTTGCGCACGCCGCATTTTTTACGTTTTTGGTGAGCACCCGGGGCCCACATGCCGCCTCGGACACGGCCTCGCACCAGGAGAGCTTCCGCCAAGCGGAAGCGGCCGGATGAGCCCAGTCCCTCCCACGAGGTGGAAGACTCTCCTCCGCCTACACCACCACACCCCGTTCACCCCGCACAGCCTGCAGACCCCGCACACCCCGCACAGCCTGCAGAGCCCGTTCACCCCGTACAACCACTCCCTGCCGTCACACAGCCACCACCACTGGCTCCACTTGTCGGGCCGCTGGGGATTACGTTCCGAGACGACGCACACCGTGTCGTCTTCGAGCGCATTTCCCAGCGCTCGATTGTACCCTCCAGGTTCGCACACCTTGCAGACCTAGGACGCCTGGTGGTACTCGAGGGGATGCTCACGTTGTATGACAATGTGGGTTGGCGAGATTTCTTCCAGGTGTCGGCGGACACGTTCGTCCGTCCGACACTTGAGGTGCTTAGTTCTATCGCCAGGACCGACGAGGGATGCTCGTTTAGGTTCATGGACCGAGAGTGCCAGGTCACTCTCGGTATGATGAGAGCATTCTTTTCGTGGCCCGATGTCCCCGGGGCCGACCGTGGTTACGCCCCCACTCACATTCCCCCACCTTCCTTCGATTCCGGCGCTTTCTGGGCCCGGATCACAGGTCTACCTGCTGCCTTTGACCCTAGTAGGGCCAAGGCCTCGGCCATCGTCCACCCTCGCCTCCGCATAGCTCAACGCCTTATGGCGACTATCTTTTTGGCGAGGTATGAGCCTGAGACGATGTCCACGCCGGAGCTTTATATGCTCTACGCGATGACGCACCCCAGAGCTCTAGCTAGGGATAGTGACGAGTTGGTCCCCGCCGTCGTGATCGATATCGCGAGATGGTTTTTGGACCGCATCATCATATCGGTGGGTGCTCGCTCACCGATATGTTGCGGCGGTCTGATCACCCTGCTCGCCCTGATGACCGGCGAGGATCTTCCTGCTGACCTGCGACGAGCCCCGGGCCCCACTTCACTGTCCATAGACGTCATGGCCCGGATGAAGATGCTACGTCCGCACGGTCAGCGGCACTGGGTTTGGTTGCACGGTCCCTACAGTGCGGATTACATGATCATTCCGAGCCTAGCTCGGACACAGATAGCACCAGCACAGGTGGACTGGCTTCCGGCGATGGATCTCCTGATCCCCGCCGCCTACGTGCTTGAGGCCGAGGAGGCTGAGCAGGCCTACGCTGCACACGCTGCACCCGCTGACCCCGCTGCACCTGCTGACCCCGTGGCCCCTCAGCAGCCTGATATTTCTGCTGCTCCCGACACCTCTGTCCACACTTCTGCCGGTGTCGGGAGTACACTCGCTGAGACCACCTCCGCTACCTCCACCGTGCCCACCTCCACTCCCACCACAGCTGGCCCCCTGTCTGTTGAGCCCGTTTCCTCCTCCCTACCCGAGCGCCCACCGACTATAGTTGAGAGCGGAGAGCCCTCTTTTGCTACCGTCATGGAGACCATGGTTGCCACCTCTGTCTCCACCGCAGCCGTTTTCTCTGAGAGTGTCGTGACGTCTGTTCCCATGTCTGTGTCACCGACCTCTCTGGCCGCCTCGTTGCCACTTTTATACTCCACTTCCGTTGCTACTGCCTCCACCTCATATCAGCCTGCACCCCGGCCTCGCACTGAGGCTAGGCCCACACTTGTGAGCACAGCACCTTTTCTCCACATGCCTGCTGAGCCCATCCACTACACCACCCGAGTCCGCCAGCCCCGTCCTGCACAGCACAGACAGGTGCGTCCCTCTGCACCACCTCCCCCCGACACTGTACTTCAGAGCATTCGTGCTCTCGAGGGGGCGGTGAGTGCCCTCAGAGGTGACCTCAGGACCATGTCTGCCACCGTCACCGCTATAGCCAGCCGCTTCGACCTACTTCCGGGCATTCACTATTGACTCACTCAGATTCTCGAGCGGCTTCCTCGCGTACCCACACCCACCCAGCAGGTACCCACCCCCACCACTACACACACCCAGCCTGCTACCACACCCACACCCTCACCCACTCAGCAGACTGTTCCCCAGCCACCACCACCTCCACCTCCACCTCAGGACGGAGCCGGCGCAGCACCACCCTCTTAGGCACCCTTGATGCCATTGGTCTTTTTTGCCGTCATGCTGCCCGTCTCTGCTGGGTCCTGATGATTTTTGCCCACCCCCTCCCCTCACTGTTTTGGGTCCACATTTTGTTCATATCTTTCTATATCACTTTTGGGAGAGAGGAAGAGTTTTTGGTGTCACACTTTTTATATCTGATTCACTCCTGTATCTACATGCATCATGCCCGCATCATAGTTTTCATTTCGTTATTTTTCTTTTCTTTTTCATCATGCATGCATCCTCACCTTCTCCTCACATTACACGTCTCTCGGTGTGCCACACTTCGCACATTGAGGACACTGAGCACTTTAGCTTGGGGGAGTGAGTTCTCACGCTTTTCGATTTACCACCTTTATTTTTAGTTTTTTCACGCCATTTTCCGCATTTGCACTCATTTTCATCACTTTTTCTTTTTTTACCATGCATCACGGTTTTCTTACTTTCTTTGTGTGTTGCATTGTAATTAGTTTTATTTTCCCTCTTTATCTTTTAGTTCTTTCATCTCATGCTAGAGATGACTTTTCTGTGATGATGATGACGTGGTGTTAGCTTTCTCTATATGCATGCTATATTTGTCATGTCTTAGATTTTATTTCTGATATCATATGCTGTGATTTGCCTTGCATTTAGAGATAGTAACCCACACTTTTTCCGCGTGAAAATGGATGAAATTTTATTATTAGCTGAGTCTGAATATTCATATGTATGCTATCGCAGAAAACACACCAAGATTCACGCATTGAATGCTTATATCTGGAGTACCATTTTCTTTTCCTATATCACTTCTATTTGCATGATTTGTACATTTCACTTCAGGATGATTGAATGATGTTAGCTATGATAAATCTGGATTAGTTAGCTTTTTTGTGATCAAAACCGAGTAGATTAGATTACCCTGCTGAAGTTGTCGTGCACGTCCTATAGAGTGAACTGCGAGACATATTTATTTCTTTCTCCACATATCTTGAACATCAATTCTCTATTTTAAAATCATTGGTGAATCTCCCCTTAGCGATTCTAATATATGGCATTTCCCCCGCTATTAAATCCTAGCTCCAAATTGCCCAAAACCAAAAAGAAAAAGAAAAATTCATGTATATCCTTATTTCTCTTTGATTTGGGATCATTGTGTATATATGCTATCAAAAAAAAGAAAAAAAAAGAAAAAAAAAGAGAGAAAAAAAAGAGAAAAAGAAAAGAAAAGAGAAAAGAATCTCAATAAACGATCCCATCTCATGTTCTCTCTTTCTTCCCTCCTTTTGTTTTTATTTTTATTACTTTTGGATCTTCATAAAAATGGGGATGTAAATATTGTTTTTTATGCCACCACGCTTATAGATAAGCTTGGGGGAGGGAATCCAATGATGTGTGAGAGAGTGACTACTTGACGGTGCACGACAACCTAGGCTAAGTAATATTCTATACTCGGTGAGATTGTTTTAGCTTCACGAAATCCAGAAATCTATGCCTAGCACTCATTTCATGAAATCCACGCTTTTCTATTGTTTCTATTCTATTGCGTGATATTCTTATACTCCTCATAGAAAGCATTCAATTGAAAAGTGTGTGATCTGCGATATTGTAAACCGCCTTAAATGATTCAGACGATGCTAATTCTAAAATTATTCCGTTTTTCATGCTATAACAATATTCTTGGGTTTTCTATTTCTATTTGCACCATTATACTATGATATCGAAATAAAAGTCTTTGACATGTGTTTTACATTCGGTGCATGCTATACGAGTAAGCAAAACCCACGTCCTGAGAAAAATGATCTAGCAGCTTCCCTCTTCGCTTTCTTCTTTCTTCTTCGTTTTTCGTTTTTCGTTTTTCGTCGTTTTCGTTTTCTGAATCCACCGGGTTCGCCTTTTACTTATCTTCCTCAAGGACGAGTAAGAGGTAAGCTTGGGGGATTTTGATCACTCCGTATTTTACACCTTTTTCCGCATGATTGCATGCCATTTAGATCGCTCAAATCACGTTTTCACCATTTATCGACAATATTGCGATACTTTTCACGATTTGTTGTTTTTGTCGTATTTCAGGAGATTTGGAGCGATTTGGAGTGATTCCGAGATACACCTACTCCAAAGTGTCACCGACGACCTCCCCGAGGGGTATTTTGCCATTGGAGAGGAGCGGAAGAAGAAAGAACGTCGTAGGAGCGACGAGGAGGCAAAAACACTCAGAATGGGCATTTTTGGTGTCTCACTCGGCCGAGTGAAGGAGTCACTCGGCCGACCAGAAGACCCCGCTCGGCCGACCAGATCGGACACGCTTCAAGTATGCACTCGGCCGAGCATCAGAAACCACATCGGCCGAGTGACGAAACCCCGTCCGCCCGAGTGGCACTCAGACGATGCCCATCAAAAAGAGCCAACTTACTGTTTTTCGTCTGTCTGAGCATCAGAAGACCCACTCGGTCGAGTGGAAATTGCCGACCGCCAGAGTGGATAGAAGCCCATCGGCCGAGTGACGACAACTCACTCGGCCGAGCGACGCCCGAAGTGAAGACCCCCAAGACCCCAGACTTACTGGAAATTCTCAGGGTCTCTCACTCGGCCGAGCGACTTTTGTCGCTCGGCCGAGTGAGCCGCGCTGCCTGTAGCGTAAATTGCGATTTTCAGGCTGCGCAGGGGCAATTTTGTCACAGTTTTTGGGCGATTTTGGGGGGTATTTAACCCCAGTTTTTAACCTAGGTTAGAGAGATTTTTCCCTTGCTTTTTGCAGCTTTTTTAGATTAAACTTTTTAGCTTTTGATTCTTGTGATTGGAGAGGAGAGAAAAGTTTATTTTTGTTGGATTCTTGGAGAACTCTATTGGTTTGTCTCCCTCTTCATTAAAAATCTCATTTTTATTGCTTATTTGAATATTGTGATGAATTCTATTGCTATTTCAATTGATTATTCTTTCATTTGTGATATGAATTGTGAGTAGTCCTAACGTCTTGGGGCGTGGGGATGAACCCTACGAGCCCAATTTCCGATTTGTGATGATTTGGTAGAACTATTGCTAGAATTGCTATTATGGTTAGTTTGGGATCGATATAATACTGATAGCTAGGTGTTCATATCGATTGGGATTTGCAAGAGATTGGATCCCAATTCGATAGGAAACCCTAGAAATCAGAATTGGGTTGAAATTGAGTTTCCGTAGTATCGGTTTGCAAGAGATTGGACCGATACTAGGGTTCTCGGTTGCAATTCCATACCGATACCCGTTTGCAAGAGATTGGAAGGGTAAGAACTATCCCAACCTAGGTCGCGGCCCAAGTTTGCACGAGAGTGGGCTCGGGACGCGATTGAACGATGACGTTGATCCTAATGCTAGCTTGCCTAGGCTAGTGTTTGCAAGAGATTGGACCCAACCCTAGGTTAGCTATAGACCGGCAATAGCGCGAGAGCGTGAGCTAGGTTTTACATTCAGTTGCAACTAGTTCATCCGAAATACTACCCTAGCAACTGTGATACCAATGAATCACTTTGACGAGATACGGTGAGTAGCGGGGATTCCCTATTCCCTAGGCATCTTTATTTGATTTTATATCTCCATACTTTGTCTGACGATTGTGACAGGATCGCCGAAAGGCAAATTCCCTCTTTTCTGTTCCTATAGCCAGGTTGTTTGGAGAAGGCACTGTCAAACGTCCTCCCTGTGTTCGATACCCGCTCGTCGCTACACCGTGCGCTTGCAGTAAAACTACAATCGTTCTTCGGGTGTATATCCAGGGCCGACCAAGTTTTTGGTCGTGCTTTTGGGTTGCATTTTGGAGCGATCAACTTTCCATGCCATAAGTTTGCTTAAGGCATTTTATGTTCTTCTTCTCCCTTCCATTAAAATCCTCTTCTAGTTAGAGATTTAGGCGGTGAAACTCTGCTTCGATCCTCCGTGACGAAGTATCGACCGTTGTGGCGAATCCGAGGGCGAAGTTCCGAGATTACGGTGCCGCGTACACAAGCGTAAGTCTCGGCTTTATTATTCGATCCTAACGTCCTTGTTTTGACAGGATCCCACAGACTGTGTTGATAAATCTCACGCACCAGGACCCCTTTTACGGGTATCCTCACGAAAACCCGACCCACCATATACACGCATTCTTGGCGAAGTGCGACACATTCCATACCAAGGACGTGAGTGAAGATGCTATCAAGCTCAGACTATTCCCATTCACTCTGAGGGACAAGGCTTCCTATTGGTTGTGAGCGCATCCTTCCAATACCTTCACGGCTTGGGAGCAGTTGGCTACCGCCTTTGTGAACAAGTTTTATCCACCGTCAAAACGTTGAGGATTGGAGGAGCGATCTCAAATTTTAAGCAACTTCCTCAAGAGTCATTGTACGAGGCTTGGGAAAGATTTAAAGACCTGCAGCATCAATGCCCGCACCATGGAGTCGTGGAGTGGGATCTTGTTCAGAGCTTCTATAATGGGCTCCAACCAAGCATAAAGATGATTATTGACGCCTTTGCTCAAGGAGCTCTCTTGTATAAGCCATCCGATGAAGCTTTATCTTTGTTGGAACAAATGGCCGCAAATACTCAGCAGTGTGGCAGCGAACGCTCATCTACTAAAGGCCCCGATATAAAAATTGCTACCCATCTTGATAGTCATATTGAAACTATTTGCCAAAAGATAGCGAGGATTGGACAGAGGTTGGATGATATTCCAACCACTTCTAGAGCTTCAGATTATCCCACCCACAAAGTCTATGCGGAGCAAGGCTATGCTCCTAATGAAGGACCCTATGATGGAGCAGACATGCAAGCTGAGCATGTACACTTTGTAGCTGGAGAGGGAATGAATCAATGACAACATCTGGCGGCGAGAAATCATCCGGGATTTTCTTATGGCAACCCCAATGGAGGATTGCAACCTCCTCAGGAGCAGAGACCTCCACCACCTCCTCAACAACAAGGGACGCCTCTGCAAAAAAATAGGTTTAGGCCATCTGGGCCTTACAGACCACCGGGGTACAATTACCGCCAACAACAATATGCACCGACGGATCCAAAACCCAATCTTGAGGCGACATTGGACACCTTCATGAGTGGACAATCCAAGAGAAATGTAGATAATTCTGCTCGTTTCAAGTCTATCAACGATTCCATCGATGAGCTCAAAGGCCAAATCTCCCAATTTATGAAGATGCAAGGGAGATTACACTCTCAACCGGAGCCCAATCCTAGGGTCCAAGCAAATGCAGTGGTCGCAGTTACCACGAGAGAAGGAAAGACCACCGACACTGTCATGGTGCCGGTTTCTAGCAATATGAGCCGAACGCCACCTACTCATGCTCAAGATGAAGATGCTACTACCATTGAAAAGGACAAGAAAAAGTCTACAGAGGAGGCCCATGCTATTGAAGAGATGGAGGCTTCGCCTTCTACATTGCCCACCACCACTACGGCACCACCGGATGCTACTACTACTTCCAACAAATCTATTCCAAAGGATGTCGCTAGAGACAAGGAGAGCCGACCTCCACCTCTATATCCTCAAAGGTTGGCACTAGCGAAGATGGAGAAGAAAAACGCTAAGTTCTCCGAGCTCCTCAAAGGTACCCAACTAAACATCCCCTTTATGGACGCCATCACAGAAATCCCCACATACGCTAAGTTCTTAAAGGATCTCATTACGGGGAAGCGTAAGCAAGAGGACAGCCGTGAAACTGAATCCAATAATTATTAAGCATTTTTAAACAATTTAACAGGGCCAAAAACTAATTTTAAATCAAGAAATCATTTTTATGACATATGTTCAAAGATTTATTTAGGGCAAACCGTACGTTATAATTCTTCCAACAAGGAGTCAAAACGACCGTTTTAACTAGTACTACAACATATATTTTTCTCGTACATCAGTATACGTGAAAATATCATGATATGAATTTTAGAGCGAATTTAGCTTTATTAAGTTTTGCCTTTGAAAAATCATAGTGGGAGATATACTTTCCTTTTGGCAATGAAACTAACGCCAATGAGTCCATTTCGTCGTTTCTGATTTTCTGGACATTGTCTCGTATTTTCTAAGGCCTGTACGATTTATAAACAATTTATTACGATCAGTCTATCACTTATACATATTTCTATACGTATTTAAATACGTATTTCAATACGTATTTCGTATTAAACCCATAACCCATCGTTCGTTCTCACCTTACGTCGGAGCAATGGTGCTCGGGGGTGTTTCGACGGCAGACGAAGGCTGCAAGGGCGGCAAGGGACGGTGGCGGTCGTCGGGGGTCGCGGTGGCGAGTGGGGACCGACGACGAGGTGTAAATCGGCGGCGAGCGGGGTGAAGCAGCGGACTCTACTGCTTGTGGGGTATCTTTGCAGTGAGGGGCGACGTCTCCGGTGATGGCAGCAGCGGCGTCGGGGTACACTAGATGGCGGAGGCGAGGACGAGCGTGGGAGAGCGGGCTTGGAGCTTCGTTGGAGGTGACGAGCTTCAGTGGAAGCAGGGAGAGCAAAAATAGGGGAGAGGGCTTCGGAGATGGGGGGGGGTTCGTCGGAGGGTGGCCTTGAGCTCACCGTGGAGGCATGGGTGCAGTGGGTGGGAGGCCCCGCGGGTCATCGGAGCAAGGGAAAGGAGAGGGATGACGTGGAACTGTTGGGAGAGAGCGGCGGCGATGGGCTGGGTTGATTCATCGAAGGGGCGCTCGAAGAGGGGTTGGAGGCTGGCGCTGTGTGGAGGCGGACTTCGGTTGGGTTCTCGTCGGAGAGGAGAGGGTGGCGGAGCAACGACGAGTGGCTTGCGGGAGGAGGGAAGTCGGAGAATGGGGATGGGGTTCGGTGCTTTGGAGTGAGCCTGGGTTTAATTGAGGGAGAAAGAGATTGGGGGGGGGTTTAAATAGGTAATAAGAATTAGTATAATAAATCTTGTAATTAATATGTAGTCAAGATTTAATTAAGTTAGGTTAGCTTTTGACCACTTTTTTAAAAAAGTTGTCTAAACGGTTAACACATGGGCAGCTATGATTAGGGGCTTGGTTGTGGTAATTAGGGTTTAAAATGGTAATTAGTGATAGTAAAAAATGATTAATAAGGGTAATTAGCAATATAATGCTAAAATACCCATTAATCACATATGACTCCGAAAAATTACGAAAACATATCCACAGGTTCGTATTGTCGCGAGGATCGTGACTATGAGGTCCAATTCGAAGTTTGAGCTACGGAGATACGAGTTTTGGGCTAAAACTCTTAGGTCGTGGGTTTGTGGGTTCTATATCGATTTGACTTAAGAAAAATATGAAAATAAAATAGGGAGCACTAAATGATCGTAGAACCTCACGGTAGAATTTTGAAATCGTTTTGATAACACTTATATAGAAAAATAATTGATACGGCTATATCGTTTAATAATTAAGTATAAATTATTATATAAATTTTTAGGGGGTTTGGATGGCACTCACACTCACTAAAATAGGCTATAACTATATTGATACTACAAATTAATTTTTTATAAATGATTTTAAAACCATTATGATATTAAGCTCATGACCAACCATTATAAAATACTTTTAATTTATGTAATACGTAGAATACGAATATATATGTACTGATGAATACGGGCCGTCACATCCTACCCACCTTATAAAAATTCAGACCTCGGAATTTCTCATACTAAAATACAGAGAATTAAGATACAAGGAAACTAAGATACAATGAACAAATATGGATATCTCTCGCGCATATCATCTTCTTGTTCCCAGGTGGATTCATTGGGTGAGTCATGTCAACACATTACTCTTACGAGGTTGACTACACTATTCCTGAGAGTCTTCTGACGTCAATCTAGAATCCTCACTGGTTGTTGCTCATATAAAAGATCTGGTCGTATTGTGATCTCTGAGTGGTCAACCACATAAGTAGGATTACTGATATAACGACGCAGCTGGGAGGCATGGAATACGTCATGTACTCCTTCCAGTGAAGGTGGTAGAGCCAGGCGGTAAGCTTCTTCTCCAACTCGCTCCAGCATATCAGAGGGGCCAATAAATCTCGAACTGAGCTTTCATCTTGTTCCAAATCTGATCACTCCCTAGTTAGGAGATATCTTCAGAAATACATGGTCTCCAGGTTGAAACTCTAGATGACGGCGCTTTGCATCGGCCCAGTGCTTGTATCGGTCTTGTGCAATGTGAAGTTTGTCTTTGATAGTACGCACCACATCAACAGCTTCTACAATCATCTCCAGACCCAAAAGTTCTCGATCGCCAATGTCTTCCCAACTTAATGGAGAATGACATTTCTTCCATAAAGTGCTGCAAATGGGGCCAGGCCGATACTTGCTTGGTAGCTGTTGTTGCACGCAAACTCCACTAAGTGCAAGTGGTCTTTCCACGAGCCTTTGTAGTCAAGCATACAAGCTCTCAACATATCTTTGAGTATCTGAATGGTGCTCTCTGATTGTCCATCCGTCTGTGGGTGATACACAATGCAGAAGCTCAGACTGGTACCCAGATTTGATTGCAGACTCTTTCAAAAGAGAGAAGTGAATCTCGTGTCTCGATCAGAGACACTGCTTACAGGGACTCCATGCAATCTCACGATTTCCTTCATGGTCATCGTTCATATCACGATATATACTAAGAAGAAGTTATAAGGTATAGGAATAATTATTACCTCCATGTACTTCTTCGCGAGTAATTTAGTTGATTGTCCTACTCGGAATGGTATGAATGTGTCGACTTGGTTAATCGATCTACGATCACCCAGATGGCATCATTCTTCTTTGTACTTCGAGGTAGTCCATTGAAGAAATCCATGGGGATGTGATGTTCAGTCTTCACTTGCTGGCATACCAGGTATTTGGCGACGCTTCGAGCAATGCTTTTCTTCATTCCATGTCACCAAAAGTTCAGACGAAGATCCTTGTACATTTTGGTGCCACCAGGATGAACAGAGTATGGAGAACTATGTGCTTCATTCATCAGCTCTTCTCGTATATCGCCTGAAGGCACACAGATTCTGCTGCTATATCTCAAAGATCCGTCTTCATGGATAAGAAAATCTGTTTGAAGACTTGCTTCCACTTGAGCCTTGATCTTTTGCAACTTTGCATCTCCAGCTTGAGCAGCTTTGATACGATCGATGATGGGAGACTGAATTTGAAGATTCATCAACGAAGCTTCAATCCCAAGTAGGATGATTTCAATCTCCATCTCCCACAGCTCTAGTTGTAGTCACTTCTAATCCGCGAGTATCATAACAGTTGGTAGCCGACTCAATGCATCAGGTACGACATTAACCTACCCAGTATGATATTGAAGGTCGATGTCATAATCAGCCATGAGTTCCAGCCATTTGCGTTGTCTCATGTTCAGTTCTTTTTGTGTGAAGATATAGTTCAACCTTTTGTGGTCGGTAAAGATCTTCACTTGCTCGCCCAAGAGAAAATGTCTCCAAATCTTCAAAGCAAAAATAACCGCGGCTAACTCCAGATCATGAGTTGGATAATTCTTCTGATGGGTCTTCAGTTGTCGGGAAGCATACGCCACAATATGACCATGTTGATGTAGTATGCATCCAAGACCTTTGCCAGATGCGTCACAATGTACTTGAAATCCCCCAGTTCTGTCTGGTATAGTCAGAATTGGTGCATTCATCAGCTTCGTCTTTAATCCTTCGAAATATTTCTCATAAGTCTCAAACCAAATATACTTGATGTCCTTCCTCGTCAGGTGAGTCATAGGCTCAGCAATATTGGGGAAGTCCTGGATGAATCGGTGGTAGTAGCCAGCCATTCCAAGAAAACTTTAGATGTCCGAAACTGACCGATGGGTTGACCAATTTCCAACTGATGCGACCTTCTTTGGGTCGACAAAAATACCATCTCCAGATACCACATGCCCAAGAAAGGCAACGCAGTCAAGCCAAAGTTCACATTTACTGACTGAACTTGGCATATAGTCGATGATGGCACAGAGTCTTCAATACGATCCGCAGGTGCTCAGCATGATCCTCCTCGCTTTTCGAATAGACCAGAATGTCATCAATAAAGATCATTACGAATTTATCCAAGAACTCATAGAAGATGAGGTTCATGAGGTTCATGAATATTGTTGGTGCATTGGTCACGCCAAAGGGAATAACCGCGAATTCGTAGTGTCCATACTTGGTTCAAAAAGCAGTCTTGGATATGTTGTCATGCCCCGCTTCCCTAAAATGGAGGCGAGACGTGAAAAGGTCCACACGAGAGTGGAGCTGTGAAGCCCCAAACCCGATAAGCGTTAATAAAACATAAGCAGGTCCCTGTAACCACAAACGGAACAACAATAATAACACAAGGAGAGACAGAAACAGAATCTCAATCTCAGAATTTGTCCAACATTAAAATTAAGTTCAACATCCAGAAAAGCCACCAGGCTAAAAGAAAGAGTCTAAAGGCCCATAACAAGGCCAAACAAAGGCAAACGTAAACAGAGTATAGGTGCTGCGCACCGACAACTACGGCAGTCTAAAACAAAAAGGGGAAATCTCAACGAAGACACTAGGACTGGTCCCCAGTGTCCACGTACTCCTCGCCAAACACAGACTCGGGCACGGTTTCGCAAACACCTCGTCCTCAACAACGGACTCAGGCTCGGGATCTAACATGTGTCACCCAAAAGAGTAAAGGGGCACATGTCAGCAAGTCTAAAAGACTTGGGCAAGGAAACTGAAGGTAAGGTAAACTAGCAACCTAGCAGTTATAGTATGATGCATGGCATGGCAAGTATAGTATGGAAGTGACTAGTAAAGGGAAGTACAAGTAGCAAGTATGTCATGGATAACAAGTAAAAACACGGACAAGTACAAGTCAAGTGGTTCACGTCAAGTGAACAAGTCACGAAAACAAGTTGTGCACAGAGATTCCGCCTGTTGGCTAGAGTGGCTGATCGGGCCAACTCCTAAGCTCAAGTGACCGTTTATCTCTACCCCTCCATGTGTATCGAGCCAGGGAATTACCCTGAACACTGAATGCTCGCTTCTGGAACACGAGCCATGAAGTGTATTTAACAAGTATGGCATAGGGTTATGCCTGCAACGCAGGTGCCTAGCCGGTAAACAAGTAGATCGGGCATTGGCTATCAACCAACTCACGTAGCCCCCTTCTGGAACACGAGCCAGGAAACACAAGTATGGTAGCATGTGCTACGAATGCGACATTCAACATGGATAGCATGGATGACAATTAATTCGCATACCGTTAATTAAAATTAAACATGACATGGTAGTTATGCAACATGATAAATGACAGATCTAGCTTCGTTGTCAAGCTAGTTCCTGAAATTGCGCCTAGGCGAGTATCATTTCGTCGCCTAGTCTCTTTTACGCCTACAACAAGCAAATGGCCTAAGACATGGCCCAAACCCTAAGTGGCAAGTTTCACTTGCTTAGCACCGAGGATGACGATCACGTGGCCGTCACACAAATGCTAGCTACGGAAAAGAGATCGCTGCCATGGCAAAACAACATTAGAACAACATCCAACCTAGTTTTATTAGGGTTTCACAAAAATCACAAAACGGGTTATGAGAACATCAAAGGATCGATCACTACCTTAGGAAGCGGAAGAACGATACCGAGCAAGCACGGTGACGGAAGAAACGATCCGGGGAACCTAGGGTTCAGATCTGGAATGGATGGGGAAAATCTGGAGAAAAGGGGGTTTGGGGGTTTTGGGGGGTTGGATATGACCTAGGGCATGGTGGTAGACCAAATTATAGAGGGAAACTCCAAGGGAGGAAGGAATGGCTTGGGGAAATGTTGGATTGTGATTTGGGGATGAAGGGGGCTCAGGAGAATGAAAGAGGGGTGAAAGAAATCGTGGGTGGGGTTTAAATAGAGAGTGCTGGCGGCTGCCCAGAAATTAGGGTTTTGACACTGATTAGTCGGTCAAAGAACAACCACTGACCGACTAGTTTGGGAACTAGTCGGTCGGTTGACCAACGCAGACCGACTAAGTCCAAACAGTAACTCCTGTACAAAAATAGGATTTAGATTTAGTCGGTCAAAGAACAACTACTGACCGACTAGTTTGTCATCTAGTTGATCGATGAACGTTCTTAGACCGACTAAGAATGAATAGTACTTGACATCAAAATGAACATAGAGTTAGTCGGTTAAAGAACGATTGCTGACTGACTAGTTTGCAACCTAGTCGGTCGACAAATGTTCTTAAACCGACTAACAAGAAACAGTAACTCCTGAATAATTTACAAAGCCCACTAGTCGGTCCATGAAGGTTTACCGACCGACTAAATCGTCATCTAGTCGGTCGGTTCCCCTTCTTGTACCGGCTAACGTGCACCAAAAGTTCCGAAATGGAGCGCGAAGCTCCGGGATCGATTCCTAAGACTCCTAGGCTTGATCTAACAATAAGATATGACCGATATGAAGACTGTCACGAATGACTTACTCCGAAATCGACGATCAACGGAAGAAGCTAGGACAACGCGACGAAACGATCGAAAATGAAAGCTACGGAGATGAAAACCACGCATAAGGAGAAAATCCACCAAAACATATAATATGATATAGCTAATCCAAATACATGAAAACCAGTCGTTACATATGTCGTCCTTCTTGACCTTCACTTGGTTATATCCACTCCGGAGATCAAGCTTGGAGAAGACTTGAGATCCACCAAGTTGGTCGAAGATGTCGTCGATGCGTGGCAATGGATACTTGTTCTTCACGGTGACCTTGTTCAGCTCTCGATAGTCCACACACATCCTTCTCGAGCCATCCTTCTTCTTGACCAATAGGACTGGTGCACCCTAGGAAGATACACCAGGATGAATCCATCCTTTCTACAACAGGTTGTCTAATGATTACGAAGTTCCTCCAATTCTGCTGGTGCCATACGATATGGAGCTTTGGAGACAGGTTAAGTGTTTGGCATCAGATCAATGGTGAATTCGAGAGCTCGATCGGGTGGTAATCCTGAAATTTCTTCAGGGAATTTGTCGTCGAATTCTTGAACTATTCTCGGCTTCTCATGTTTAGCTAGCATAGATGCCATCATCATCTCCATAGGCTTGGCCCAAAATTGAATAGGTCCAAGCGAACGGCTCCCACTCGTAAATTCGAACACTACCTTCTTTTTGCGGAAATCGATGGTAGTGTAAAAAGTTCCTAACCAATCCATTCCGAATACATCATCTAAGTTTGGCATGTCGATTATCATAAAGGCAGCGAAGAGCTCGTAACCACATATCACCAAAGGGCATGATCGACCGCCACCGGAAGTCTTCACTACGCCATTTCCGGTGTTGATGCTCCATCGATTAGAAAGGGGGTCAACAGGAATGGAATGTGTTGTAGCGAATTTACGTGATAAGAAGCAATGAGATGCTCCAGAATCAAAGATGGATAAGGCTTGTACAGACGCTACTAAGACGATACCTAGAGTATGATAAGGTATATTTAGCAGTCTATAGTAATTCTATGATCATCTAGTTAAAGTAAGGGATAAAATAACTTAGATGTTACCTGTGATTACTGGTTCAGTAGCCTCAGCTTCTTCGGCAGTCATGGTAAAAGCTTGGCACTTTGGCCGGGCCTGTTGGAATGCCCTCTGCTGTGGAGGAAAGGGTGGTCCACGAGATGTCGATCCAGGAGCTCATGTAGTCAGAGTCATTGGTTTATTGATGCGCCGAGGGTAGTCTTTAACAGAGTGTTCCGATGATCCACATGCCAAGCATTGGTTCAACAGTAGACGACAGTCCTTCTTGACATGCCCCGGTCAGTTGCAATGGAAGCACGTCATCGTAGCTTGCTTACTGTTTGGAGGAGCAGTGATCCGGTTGTTGGCTGGAGCAGTAGGCCTGAAGTTGTTGGGAGCAGTAGGCCTCTTGAAAGTAGTAGTCTGCATCGGTCGGAGGTTGTTCCTCGGTGGTTTCATCGGACGCTTTCCTTGGGCTACTTTATGCTGTTTGTCAACAGCTTCATAGTAACGGGCAGCCTCCAGTATCTTCTCATAGCTGGTCAAATCGACAGAGGTCATTGAAGCTTGAATATTGAAATTCGGACCTTGGCGGAACTGGAAGGCATGATCTTCTGGATTATCAACCATATGAGGGGCGAATCGACTTAGCATGGAGAACTCATCATCATATTCGTCAACAGTCATTGATTCATGTTTCAAGTTGACGAAACATTGTTGAAGTTCCCTTTCTTGATGTCTTAGGAAAATACTTCGTGTCGAACCGTTCGCAAAATGTGGCCCAGGCAATAGGCCGCATTATACGCTTTTCCTCAGTGTCCCACTAGTTTTGGGCGTTGTTAGTTAATTGGAGTCTGGCTATCTCTACCCATCCTGCCTGGGGGATGCGGGCAGCGCTTAAATTATCTTCAGTGCTTCGTGCCCATTCTTCAACTTCCAATGTACCTTCCTTTCTAGAGAACATCTTAGGACGCATCTCACGGAATTGTTTAACTCTGGCATCTCCTTGGAGAGTAGGTTGAGGTTCACGCTCGAGGATATGATGTTGGATGTCCAACATCCTCTGATGATTCCCATAATGTCATTCTCAGTGATGCCATTGGCGTTTCTGGTGTTGGGTCAACCTGCCAAGCTGCAAAATAAACCACAAGGTAAGTTTGGTAAGATATTTATTCTAGTTAGATACTTTGATATCATTGTCGTCTAAACTATTTCTTAAAGTATTCGCATAAGCAAGACCTGCATAGGCCACCACTAAAACCTGTCACGCCCCGCTTCCCATTCTCCCGGGAGCAAGGACGCGAACGGGCTCGCGATGTGCTTAAACCAAGGAGGAGTACTTTTTCTTTTCTTTTCATTTCTTCCTTCCTTGGCTTAAACACAATAACGTGGCTGTGAAATAAAATGGCAGGATCTTGCATGCTTATAAGAAATAGTACAGATGCCATTATTACAATACCAAAGCGTCTGAAAATAAAGTACAACATATGCCTAGTATGGTCGAATCAACAAGTACAAAAATTACATTATTTCAAATATTTAAAAGTGCAGTCACGAAGGTAAACGTCTAGTCTTCTGCGGGTAGGTACTCCATGTATTCTTCGAGCACTGGCTCGATTTCTGTAGCAATGTCTTCAGCGAACACACTATCGATACCTGACGGACATATCGTAAAACAATAAAGTGAAATGTTCGTCAGCGAGGTTTACTCGGAAATATAATCTCCAAAACAAAACGTTAGGTATTTAAACTTGAACCAAGCAGAAAAGACAAGCAATAAGTTAAATAGAAAAGAGTTATGGCAGATTAGCATCCACAGCAATTTGCAACCTGCAGCAATTTAATCATTTAATAACAATTTGCAATATTATTAGCAACATGTAAAAATTTAGCATTTGATAACAAAACGGTAGCAACCTGTAGAAGAAGAGGTTAGATCAATATTTAATAAGCAATCTATTCTAGTGATAAGTCCATGTTCAAAAGTACGAGAGATGACTAACATGCGCCCTGCGATGGGGGCCAATCCGCAGCGCTGCTCACCGACCCTATATGGCAACGGTCAAGCTCTAACCTCCATAATGTATTGTAGGTATTCGATATGGGTGCATCCAGTCACTCCATAACACTTTTGATCATAGACTACCCCAATCCCACGGGTCAAGTCAAGTGCCGGTCAAAGTACGTGTACTATCTATTTATATTGAAGTTCCATCTTCCATTCATTTATATTAAAGTTCCATCTTCCATTCATTTATATTCAGTTCATTTGCATCATTAGATGCATACAATGGTTCCATGGTATCTCAACAGTCCGTATAATAGCCTCACAAAAGTTTATGACTTGACAACTCAATTTAACAATTAAATGAAAACGTGAAAATACGTAATAGTATAAGAGAATGAGCACATAAATGATTTTAACCAAGCAAATGAGTTTAATTAAGCTTAAAATATTTTTCCAAGGCTAGTAGGTAGTTTTTAAGATTTTTAAATAATTATTAAGCATTTTTAAATAATTTAAAACATCCAAAAACTAATTTTAAATCAAGAAATCATTTTTACGACATATGTTCAAAGATGTATTTAGGGCAAACCATACGCCAGAATTCTTCCAACAAGAGGTCAAAACGACCGTTTTAACTAGTACTACAACATATATTTTTCTCGTACGTCAGTGTACGTGAAAATATCATGATATGAATTTTAGAGCAAATTTAGCTTTATTAAGTTTTGCCTTTGAAAAATCATTGTAGAAGATATACTTTTCTTTTGGTGATGAAACCAATGCCATTGAGTCCGTTTCACCGTTTCTGATTTTTTGGGCCTTGTCTCGTATTTTTTTAGGCATGTATGATTTATAAACAATTTATTACTATCAGTCTATCAATTATACGTATTTCTGTACATATTTAAATACGTATTTAAATACGTATTTCGTATTAAACCCATTAACCATCATTAGTTCTCACCTTACGTCGGAGTAACGGCGCTCGGGGGTGTTTCGACGGCGGACGAAGGCGACGAGGGTGGCGAGGGACGGTGGCAGTCGTCAGGGGTCGCGGTGACAAGTGGGGACCGGCGGCGAGGCGTAAAACGGCAGCGAGCGGGGTGAAGCAGCGGGTTCTGCTGCTTGCGGGGTGTCTTGTGGTGAGGGGCGGCATCTCCGGCGATGGAGACGGTGGTGGCAGGGTGCAGTAGATAGCAGAGGCGAGGACGAGCGTGGGGGAGCGGGCTTGGCGCTTCGTCGGAGGCGGCGAGCTCCGATGGAAGTGGGGAGAGCGAAAACAGGGGAGAGGACTTCAGAGATGTGGAGGTGTTCATCGGAGGGCGGTGTTGAGCTCGCCGTGGAGGCGTGGGTGCAGCGGTGGGAGGCCTCGCGAGCCGTCGGAGCAAGGGAAAGGAGAGGGGCGACATGGAGCTGTTAGGAGAGAGCGGCGGCGGCGGGCCGGGTTGCTTCGTCGGAGGGGTGCTCGGAGAGGGGTTGGAGGGTGGCGCTTTGTGGAGGCGGATTTCGGTTGGGTTCTCGTCGGAGAGGAGAGGGTGGCGAAGCAACGTCGAGTGGCTTGCGGGAGGAGGGAAGTCAGAGAACGGGGATGGGGTTCGGCACTTTGGAGTGAGCCTGGGTTTAATTGAGGGGGAGAGAGATCCGGGGGGGTTAAATAGGTAATAAAAATTAGTATAATAAATCTTGTAATTAATATTTAGTCAAGAATTAATCACGTTAGGTTAGCTTTTGACCACTTTTAAAAAAAGTTGTCTAAACGGATAACACATGGGCAGCTATGATTAGGGGGGGGTGGTAAATAGGGTTAAAAATGGTAATAGTGACAATATAAAGTGATTAATAAGGGTAATTAGCAATATAATGCTAAAATACCCTAGTCACATATGACTCCGAAAAATTATGAAATCATAGCCACGGGTTCGTATCATCGCAAGGATCATGACTACGAGGTCCAATTTGAAGTTTGAGCTACGGAGATACGAGTTTTGGGCCAAAACGTTTAGGTCGCGGGTTTCCAGGTTCTATATCGATTTGATTTCAGAAAATTATGAAAATAAAATGGGGAGCACTAAATGATCATAGAATCTCATGGTAGAAGTTTGAAATCGTTTTGATAATGTTTATATAGAAAAATAATTCATACATCTATATCATTTAATAATTAAGTATTAATTATTATATAAATTTATTAGGGGTTTTGGAAGGCACTCACTCACTAAAATTGGCTATAACTATATTGATACTACAAAGTATTTTTTATAAATGATTTTGAAACCATTATGATATTAAACTCCTGACCAACCATTATAAAATATTATTAATATATGAAAATACATAAAATATGAATATACGCGTACTGATGAATACAGGCTGTCACATATGTCGCTTTATTAAATAGTTTAATAATTATTTTTCTGCTGCTGTTTTAATTCTTTCGTCCGTCCGACGTAGGACGGGCGTAGAATTATGCCCTAAGGGTACCTCACAACCCAACATTGGTATCAGATCCTAGGTTTACTCTTGATCTAAAAGTGCAGTGATATGAACTGCATGCTTAGAACACTGATAATGTGATTATCTAGATTTAACATTATGCGATAATTGTTAAAGATGGAACAACCAAATTCTTGATGCTCTTAAATTATTTATGTATAAATTTTTAATATGCATTCTAAGAACATGTTAATCTGATTATCTAGTTTTTAACATTATGCGATAATTGTTAAAAATGGAACAACTTAATTTTAGATGCTCTTAAATTTTTATGTGATAAATTTTTAAAAATGCATGCTTATGAGATAAATTTAGATTGATCTGCTATGTTTAATAAATTGTTACAACATTTAAATTCCTAATTCCTGATTAGGGTAGCCCTTTTCCAATGATTATTATTTTAAACGTTCTAATAATAATTCTAATAAAAGGCTACACTTTAAATTGGTGTAATTTGAATTTATTAAATCCTAATACATGATTAGGATTGCACGTTAACACTTTTAAAACCTTATGGTTGATACGGACTCTAATAAAATTTATTAACCAAATCCTAATAATTCCGAATTTTAGGATTCAACTAGTAGATAGGATTAACTAGTTTTAATGAAGCCTTTTTAGTTGATGGCACACATATAAATGATGGGTTCTCCTTCAATAGACCATGATCCGGTCTAGTGTTTTTTGACTAGTGCTGAAGATCTCCCTAAGCTTGACTGGGGATAATGATCCTGGCCTAGTCAAATCCCTGGCCATGTTCTGCTGGACCGCAAGGATGCGAATCATTATTAAGTGACACCGTCAACTATATCTAGTCTAATACGTTAATAATATTCTTCAAGATAAATCGTAGCCCTCCTTGTTTTGAAGTCTTGGCGACTATATGTTACATGTTATAGTTGTTGAGCACACTCAAGCTGTGGCAAGAAAACCTTATGAAAACCCACTTTTAATTACATATGATGTAGTCTAAACTTAACCCAAACCGTCGTGTCATGCATACACCGAGCGCTGACGTAAGTTAAGCTAGACATGAAAACAAGGGTTTGACTTGACTAGTCATTATAATTTAGATGAGCACACTCATGATCGTAAGTGACTAAGGGTGGAAATCTAGGGAGTCATATATGATATGATTGATAAAGAGTTCATCTACCGACTGCAGAGTCAAACAACTTGTTGAGCACACTCAAGGTTGGGAGACTTAGGGTGGTTGGATCCCTCTTCCACTAATTTTATTAATGTTATGGCTTAATTGTTCATTAAAATAGTGAAAAAATATAGTTTAATAAAAACCTCTTAAACTATAAAAGAACATATGCTAATTCAACTTCTATTAAAATGTAGTCTGGAGTCTGGACTTAAATTCATTATCGAGAAGAATGTGCTAAACAGGACGAATTACAAGGAATGGTTGAGGAACATCAAATTAGTTCTCTCGTTAGTTGGAATAGGTTACGTTCTGACGGAAACTGCTCTGGAGAAGCCCAATGAAGATGCTACCAATGAAGAGAAGGAGACGTACAAGCAGTGACAAAGGGATGCAGAGAAGGCCAGGTGCCTTACTCTGGCCTCAATGAACAATGATCTACAAAGAAAGCATGAACATATGGATGTTCATAGTAAGCTTTCGAACACAGAAGAATTGTATGGCAAGCGTTCTAGGGCTGCCAGACTTGTGGCCACCTGCAACCTTTGGAGACAAAGATGACGACGAACCCTGTCCAGGATCATGTGATTAAGATGATCTGGTTCGTAGAGGACGCAGCCCAGCTAGGATTTGTCCTTGAAAATGAGATGAGCGCGGACATAATCTTAAAGTCTTTGACCCCTGCCTTCAACCAGTTCATTACAAGTTTTATAATGAACAATACAGAGGTGGAACTTCCAGGTGTCCTGAACATGCTTCGGCAGTTCGAGGAGAGAATCGAGAAGAAACCACTAGTGTTGGTTGTCGACTCTGCTTCTTCTCACCAGCCTAAGGGCAATGGTAAGAAGAGGCAGATCCCTCAACCTGCCAAAGGGAAGAAGGGGAAAAAGAAGAAAGGGCCATCGTCGGAGTCTGAGTGTTTCCATTGCCGGGACATTGGAAGAGAAACTGCAAGGCCTACCTTGTAGAGAAAAAGGGGGCATGGTGATGCCGTAACCTCATGTACGAATATTGTTTAAAGAGTATATTAGTTTCCATAAAGAATAATACATGGTATGAGATATCAGTATGATTAATAAAACATATGTATACTGTCTACAAGTGCTTGAACCGATGGATGGATGAAGAACCCAAGTGCGGTCGGCAATCAGAGTAATCATTGCTGCTGGGGCCGTCGAGGAACTTCGGAGATATTGAGGAAGCAGTCGTATTTTTATTTTTGAATAAATGTAACGATGGTCTTTTGTGAACAATGATTGAGTGAGTGTCACTCGGGAGATATGTTGCGAACAATTTTCATTCAATAAAGTCGTTGTTTTTGGTATCTTGGCAAATATGCTCTAGTGGCAATCTGAGTTGTTGTGTTTTTTGAGTTGTTGTGAATGCTTCTGCGTTAATGTGATTGATTGGAGCTGTTAGTAATTTTAACAAATCTAAAGTAACGAGTAAATTCCAGGCACGTGTAATTTAGATGTGATCTTGATTATGCGCATAATAAGAAAAGTTCTTGTTGGGCATGCATATAATACTTCAAGTTAGAAGATTAATAGAGATAAAGGAATTGATACTGTAAGTAGTTTTTATTGAGTCGGTCATCATCAAAACTTCTATAAACGAATTTTGACATAACTGATTTGTCAGAACGACCTGACATAAATTCTTTCCATATTAAATTCATTCAGCACAAATGGGCTTGTTATACTTAATAATCAACATTCTAAATAAGATTTAGAAAGTTAAGTAATAAAACCAGATAATTCTCAAAGTCAGTGGGAGCTAGCATATAACTTGGTTCCGGTTTTGGAACTAAGTTAAAGTTCCAAGTTATAGAACATCTATATGTGACATACAATCAAAAGAGTTTTGATTATGTCAGAGATATAGAAAACTTGGTGTCACAAAAGTACTGGACATAAATGACACTAGAATATGCTATGATATGACCGACTAATACGTAATGATAAACATTAAATTAGGTCGTATATGCTAATCGTTAGCTATACAGAAAAAGGGAATCGTTGGATGAGATCCAAAGATGGTTTCGAAAAATAACCCCTGTGTGATTAATAGTGTATTAGTTATTGGTCTCCGTAATACTACATAATAAATAGGTTTTAGCAGATCCCATTTTAGGCTTTGACATATCATTGATATGTTATAACGGTATGAGACCGAGATAAATAGCCTGAGTGCAAGTGGGAGATGTTGGGAGATATATGCCCTTGACAGTGCTCGTTTCCACTGGCAGGGTACCAAGTCTTCATTGCAGTGCACATACACCACTGGCGGATATACCAGGTCATCCGTTTACTTGACAATGCTCATGTCCATTTGTGGATGTACCATCTACCCACAACTTTGGGTGAGGTCCAGTTTCGTATGTTCCACTTGATATCTAGATGTCTAAACCACAAGACTGATTAAATAAATAATTTATTTAACTACAGTAGTTAGAGCACATAGTTCCTATATACAAATAGTTACTATATCTGTATAAGAATTCTTGTAATAATTTATTATATATGGATGATATATAATGAAGGTAGTGTTTCTTGGAGTTCTTAGTGTTGATTCTGTGTTCTTTGGTTTTTCTGTGTTGGATGTTGGTTGGTTTTCTTGGGAACATTATGGTACTACCCCAACAGTGCGCAATGGACCTGCTTTCGTCTCTCTTTCGTCCTCACCCTCGGCTCCCTGGGTATCCCGGGGAGCAGGGAGTGACAGGTGGTGGCCCATGCAGGTCACCGCGCTGCGGCTGTGTCAGGGTAATGCATGAAGTGTTCAGTGGGTAGTTGAGTATTAAGGTGGGTAAGAGTCCAGCCTAATGATAGAGCTCTGATATTAGAAGCTGGGGTGTACAGTCCCTGTGGGTAGACATGGATAGTTGGTTGTATATATGTGTGTATGTATAGCTATGTGTTTGCATAGATATAAAGGTATCGTATGTCTATTAGCAACTGTATATGTGTGGTATACTTGTATGTGTGATTGTGGATACATCTGTATATATACTACTAGTCTAGATATTTGTATGACTATGATTTGGTATTTTAAAGTACATGTGTTAGTATGTGGTTGAACTATGAGTTGTGTATGTAGTAGATTTATTTGTATACATTGAGATGTATGTAGTGTGTATTGACATATATAGAGTGTGTGATATATATACATAGTGTGTGTGGATCCATGTGGGTCTCTGTGTTCCACTCATGTATGAGTGTGCATCCTCTATGTATATTAGTACTAGTCATAACCCATGCCCGTGGGCACGGTTCATTTAAGATTTTCATCCGCGAAATATTTGTTCCTAAAAAAATTATTTGCACAGCCAAAATTGCACGGAACAACAAATTAGCGTAAAAATATTTAGCGGCATGAACGCATTTGGCGCAGAAGAACAAATTCGTCGTAGAACAATAAATTCGACGCGGGTGCCTTCTGTGCGTAACAACAAATTAATGTAAAAAAATTTAGCGTGCGCCTTGGACGCGGAACAACAAATTCAGCGTAGACCAACAAATTCGGTGCCAGCGCCTTCGGCGCGAAACAATAAATTAGAATAAAAAAATTTAGCAGGCACCTTAGGACGTGGGAAATTATTCTCATCTTGTTGCCCCATGTGTCGAAGAGATGGTGGGCCCCGCGTTGAGCGAGAGATCATTCAATCTTCGACAGCATTCGATGTGCAGCATTAAGTGCAAGTTAAAGTTTTTTCCCAAGTACATTAATTGCGTGCACTCTGCTATTCCCCAGAAACATTCATTCCTCAGAAAGTTTCATTTCCCCAGAAACTTTTATTTCCCTAGAAATGTTTTTCCCTCTAAAACTTTCCCAAAATCTCATCTCAACCATTCATTCCTCAAGATTAAATCCAAGCCGTTTTTTCTATCAACTTGTTTGTCCTAGTCAGCTTGTCCTAGTCAGCCCTATGATTCAAAAAATTTGTCAAATGTAATATAGATAGTCATAACCCGTGCCTTAAGGGCACGGTTCATTTAAAATATTCCCATATCAAATTCTGAGATCCCCAAATTTTAAACGAACAATAATAATTAAAGCATAATAATTGTTATTTAGTTTTTCCAAAAAATTTAGTTCTCCCGAAAATTTAATTCATAGATCCACCCAGAATTTTCAAAAAAATTAAGTTCTAACCAAAATTTAGTTC
Organism: Scilla litardierei; assembly: GCA_030789695.1. Classification (NCBI taxonomy): domain Eukaryota; kingdom Viridiplantae; phylum Streptophyta; class Magnoliopsida; order Asparagales; family Asparagaceae; genus Scilla; species Scilla litardierei. Next base: position 124,232,017 of record CM061138.1, read on the forward strand.
CCCTATAAAATTTAGTTCCCCCTAAAATTTTAGTTTCACCCAAAATTTTCACAAACTCTCATCCTACATATTGATAATGCAATTCACAATATATGCATAGTTGCAGCATCAAGACATTGATTCTTGAGTGATAATAATGTTCTCTATCTTCATGCCTCTGTAAGGCAAAGGAGCACTTCTAAAGCCTTAATGAATAAAAGGCAACTGAAAACCAAAGCAGGGTGGCCTTGGGTAAATAGAATTAGTTCGGTAATTAGAAATAAAACAACTAAGCATTTGGTTAGATTCATAATTTTACTCATCATGTGTGTAGCATTTTTGTCAAAGCTCATAGAGCATAGACGAAGCAGCACTCTAAGAATAAACATTATGGAGTAAACTGACAACAGGAACAATCAAATCCCAAAGCAAATTGAAAATGTTGTGTAAGATGCATATAATAATATGTAAACATATTTTCTTCTGTAACATGCCCGTAAAATGTCTGCAAGTTAAATAAGTTAAAGTATTCCTAATGTTTGGTTTTTGCTAACCATGTCATTTAACATCAATTGCAGACGGCTGTCCATTAATCCATGGTATGCCACAGTTAACTTACTTTGAAGCGAAAGAGTAATCGGTATATAAGACTCTGCAAAAATTATGAAATATTTGTGTTCTGAACGTATGCATAGGTATTTAACTTATGTGTTCTGAAATAATTGATTGAGAAGTTCTCCAATTTAGAATTTGCATAAAATTTGCACTTACACTCATATTTGAGTAGTTACACTCAAAAAATACACGATGCGAACAAAGAATACAGAATCCAAACAAAAAAATTAAAGAATTTGCACAAAAAATTCTCTAGCTTCCAGGTTGATTCTCCAGCTTTCGGCACAAAAATATTTGAGTAGTTACCCTTATGTTCTTTAGCTTCCAGGTTTTTTAGGTGTTCTTCAGCTTGATTTGCTTCATGTTCTCTAGCTTGATTAGCAATTTTCAGGTTTCTCTTTTAGGAGAGCATATGCTAGTGCACATAATTTTCCAGAGCAGTGCTTTAACTTCCAGGAGTGCACATATGCTTCCGGAGGGCATATGATTCATGGTTTCAAGTTCTCCACCTTCAGTGATACCTGATCAACTGAAAATGTCTTAGCTTTCAGTTTGAAGAATTAAAATAGTTTGAAGAAATTTGAAGCATAAAATGCCAGTTTGAAGCTAATTACCTGGATCTCTCAGTACGTAGATGGTTCAACACATGAATGTCCAAGTAAATATTCCAGTTTGAGGCATACAAATTTGAGACATATAGAGGGAACAACCTGGAATTATAAGGTTTGAAGCATTCCACTTTAAGACATATAGAGGGAACACAAATTCCAGGTTGAAGCATAATTCTAGTTTGAAGCAAAATTTCAGATTAAATCATAATCTTCTTATAATCTGTAGCATATGTTCAGAACACAAATATGTAGCTGTCAAAACACATATTCTGAAATAATCGGTATATGGGCAGACTCTGCAAAGATTAATCCATGGTATTCACCACATGTACTTGGTAACTAATAATGAGCAGCATTAGGAGAATGTTTGCAGCATTCATGTTTGGGAAGTGATTTGGCCTATTAGACCAACATAATTATTTCAAAAAGCAATTAAGGATCATATCTGAGTGTGTGCATGGGAGGAATTTTAATTTTTTGAATCAAAACCCGTACATCAAAAAAAAGTTAGTACAAATTACCTGAAAATATCTTAATGCTTTTGTCCAACAGCTTGTGTCCTTTATAATCCCACAGATTCTAAAAGGAATAGGGTGTATGGTGACATGCTAACATTAACCTCAAGACTTTTGATGGGAAAAGTTCCAATCCCCTAATAATCTAATGCTTTTCAGAATCGCTCTTATGTTTCTAAGTAAAGATGACATTAGAACTCCTTTTTACCCAGTAAATTAATGCATTCACTTGACCAATTATTAAAATTCATTTCTTTTATTAAATACAGTACAAAGCCAAAGGAACAACCAATTAAATTTCACAGGGGCAATACAACAAACATCTGGCCAGCAGCACAGCTAGCAGCAGCCTTCAAAACCACAAACATGAAGATTTCAGTAGCCTTCCATGAGATACGTATTCAGAACACACAGTAGCCTCACACAATCAAGATGTGTAGTTACATGTACCATAAAGCTTATGAACACAAATTGGCTTGAAATTATTTGTTTAGTGCTGAATTCACATTAAGTTCTTTGAGTTCTTCTGTCCTATGTCTACAATAGACAAGGAAAATGAAACATTAATATACTTCACCCTACATTAAGATACTTCACCATGCATTAAAAAAAATCTCAAACATCATTCCACTTCTTTGTAAACAAACAATCTGAAACATTATGGATGCTTGCTGCAACATCAAAACAAACCAAACCATCACAGAAATTGCAAATTACATATATAATAGCTTAATTTCCATTTGCCATAACTATATCAAACCTGAGACACCATTTCAAATGAGGAATGTATGAAATATATATCTGCATTCTGATATAGTAGTAGCTCATGTCAAATGAATACATATAGTATATTAATGGGAAGGTCATAATCAAATTGCATACCCTTCTATCAAATGCCTGCCCTTCTATCATTTGTGGTTTTAGGTGACTGGACTATAGAGAAATCACATAATTATGTTGGTATTTGAATTTTATTTCTAATTAAACATGACAAATACTATCTCTTATCTTCCATTGTCTTTTTCATGAATAGCAAACTACATATGCAACTTGTCATGTTCAAATCGCCAGACATCAAAACAAACATATGAAGTAGCATTAACATTAAGCTATTTTACTTTGTACGATAAAATTTTCAGGCCTGCTAGTACTGGTTAACAAAAATTGGCTACCAAATATATGAAAACTGTGAAGAAAATAGGAGAGATAAGGCAACCATAATATGTTAGAAAAATTTGATATTCAAATATGACCAAATCCATACTGACACTAATTCATTGTCATTCCCCTTCGATTCCTGAATTCGATTGAATCAGCAAAACTCTCAAGTGCTCATGGTAAATCCCAAGCAGCACAACTTTCATCTATAGATATTTAGTCATAACCCGTGCCCGTATGGCATGATTCAGTTTAGAAGTTCCCCCTCAAAATCTTTATTCCTCAAAAATTTTAGCTCATCCTAGAGAATTTAGTTCCTCCCAAAAATATTAGTTCCCCTCAAAATTTATTACACTCCAAAATTAGTTTGCTCCAAACTTTATGGTTATCCCCGTTAATTTTTCACTCTCCAAAATTAACTAATAGTTTGCTCTTCTGTTGTTGTCCAATTTGATATTAAAACAACAGTAGTAATCTGACATCAAGCTGTTTTTGTGGCATCAAAAGAAAAAAATTGGACAACAACCAACAAATTGATATCAAAGGAAAAATGTGAAGTAATCTGACATGTGTTAAAAATGTGTTAACACAAAGCATATTAAATGCCAAATAACAATTTGATATTAAAACATATTGGCATCAAAAGAAATGTATACCAAATTCTTCTGCAGATTGATATCAAATTGGACAACAACTCAGCACGCACAGTCCTAGTCCCACATTGGCATAAACACCTCATCCCACGTGGATTTAGAAAACCTCATCCCACGTTGGCACAGTCCTAGTCCTTAATTTGCAAACAATCAGTCATAGATGTATGGAAGAACAAAAGGGTTTCCTAGTTATAATAAGGGATTAATGTAGAGCAGGTGTCATCTGATCCAAAGGATCATGTGCAAGACACAAAGGGGTGGGCCCTAACGAGTACAAGCCAATGTGGGGGCTTGTACTCTCCACCTTTTTTGTGTCTTGCCACCTGATCCATTGGATCAGGTGGTAGCTTTTCTACATTAAATCCTTATAATAATATGTAGAAGTTCTATAGAACCAAACTGTACACAAATAATATGTAGAAACAAATAAGATTAATGTATATGCTTCAGCTTTGCACGCAAGCAATATTTGTCATATTTAAGCTGTTTGTATCTTTTGCGCCTAATTGTATTGCAGTCTGCGAAGAAACAGATCCAACAGTTTGCGACTCAGACCATTGCTTCCAGATGCGAAGAAACAGATACAACAGTTTGCGATGCCAAGAAACATGTGTTCCAGATGCCACGAAACAGATCCAACAGTTTGCGACTCAGGCCATTGCTTCCCGCTTCTCTTCCACACTACAGTCAGCCTTTAGCATCGTGTAAGACAATCGTCAGAAGAGAACTTGAGGAGAGAACGGCAATGTGCAAAATGTACACAAATTTTTTGAAACATGTGACGCTATAGGACATATAATAGACATGTATGAGTGATTTTTCTTGTATTCAAGTCATAAAAGGTGCTACCTTGTTGAATACTATTTTTGAGCATTCAAATTTTATTATTTTTACAATTATGAAACATCTTTGTGTATGTGAGATTAAGGTAGTTGATCGACATGTGTAGGAAATTGTTTACATCGTACCTCAAAAACTCGACTTCTTATTTTTTCCGATGTTTAGCATCATTCATGCTGATATCTATATTACAATCTGGGCAATCCGGGCACACAGAATAATGTGCAACTTTGAGGATTTTGAACATACATAAATAATACATATTTATAAAAAAAACAATGTGGATAATATACAAAGCAAATAATGCAATATCTGTATCCATTCCATTTAAAAAGCAGATGTCATGCACTCAGATATTTCATGGAGTCTGAAATAAATTATTGATGTCTGATGCAGAGCGGATTCTAACATTTGGAATATACGTTGGCAGCCCTAAATTATACATAGTCTGCATAAAAGTATAACAACACTGAAGACAACCAAAAGTCAGAAACATTACTAAGACAGTAAATCATGCTTCATTAAGTCAAATAGATGCATAGGAGAAAGTACAAAAATCAACCAAAATATTTAGGAGTTGAATGCAAACTACAATCTACTGAACTATAAATACAAAAAAGGCAATATACTTTATCATTCGCTGCCTTTTCTTTAAGTCAAGACCCTATGAGATCTAGTTGTTTGTGCTTGTGTGAGCATAAAATTTTTGCTTTTCAAGCTGGATAATGGATATTAAGGAAAAAATGGAAGGCTAATCAAATATTGACTGTACGTGCAAAAAATGATTTTAAGGGGAAGTATTGATAGAAAAGATTGACCCTTTCTTGCGCCATACTTTGAAATTAACAAACCTGTACGTGAAAAAAATGGAAGGATAATCAAAAAATGGAAGGCTAATCAAAAAATGCAAGGCAAAACAGATACATGCAGTAATGGTTTATGTGAACACAGTACAAAGCGAAATAAAATTCAGGCATGTAAAAAATGTACATAGAAATGAAATACATAGGTTTATACCTTTGGGAACATGAAAAAAAATGGAAATAATCTTTGAACATGATAAAAAACGAACAAAAACCGAGAAGTTGTCATGAACAATTTATTTTGTTTGTTGAGAAAGAAATAAACTTTAGAATGTGAGGTTGTGACACGGTTTGTAAAATTCGTGAGGTGTTTTACAAATGCTGACATTTGATTTGTGAGGTGGAAAGTACGTATGAGAAACTGTCATCAAAAATCGTCTATATTTTCTAAAATGAGTCAACACATGGATGGCAACTGTAATTAGAATAACGCTGTAATTGGAAATCCTAGCCCACTTACTGAAGGGTTTTGGCAGACCCTTAGAGCTCAGATCTGTACCGGTCCTACGTCGAACGAACAACAGAGGAATAAAAATAGCAGCGAAAAAAACACAAAGCTAAACAATTTAGCTAAAGCCCTAAGGCGAGTCAGAACCTCGCCAAGATCTATGCCAACTTGGGGTGGGTCTGACCACCCCAAGAGGGATCTAGCCAACTGCAACATTAAAATTATTCTAAAAAGCTACTACTAACATACCCGGAATCTTGGCCTTGGGACATGCAAGATGTACCGCACCACCTTCTTGCGCTCCGTGTAGCCGAGCCGCCTTGCGCCTTCGAGCCGATCTATCCGAGCCGCCTCCAAGCCGATCACTTGCCGAAGAAAGTTTCACTTGAGCAGACCCACGTCACAGATGTCTGGATCCGATCCAAACCTCCTCGTAGTCTTGCTAGGACCTAATGGGAGGATAAGAAGAAAAAGAAAAAATGAATATTTAAGTTCACAATCGAGCGTCCTAAAAAATCAGGAGCTTCTCGAATCAATCACTTGGTGCATTTTTCAACGCAGAGGAGGCACCCCTATTTGTATAGGGAGTCGGCTCCTCCCTTTTCGTCACGAGCAATGTGGGACAAACTTTAAATAAAGAGGGATTTTAATTGAGTTAATGAAGTTAGTAAGCCTTTCACAAAGGCCAACTTCAACCAATTAATTCTCCCTCACCATTGAGCTTTAGAGATGATACAAGTTATCATTTCAAAGAGTTTCGAATGGTGACCGCGTAGGAACGAACGGCGACGAATTCCGACTTCGTTTGACCCCTCAAACAATTGCCCAAAGATGAGCAAAAATCATTCATCGTAGCTGTCATTTTGGGTTTCAAAAAACCCTAGGAAATAAGTCAAACGGGGAGGGCAAACCCGCGGGCGTGCCTGCTAGGCCGGCAGGCACCCCCGCCCGCTCAGCGGGCGGGCCGCATACTGGGCCGCAGCGGGCGCCAGCGGGCGGTGCCCGCTAGAGTTAGCGGGTCTGCCCGCCTGATAAGTGGGCGGGCCTCGCTCTTCTTGCGGGTTGGGCCCTCTAGACCATAATGGGTCTGACCCATTAATCCCCTTTTCACTCTTTCCAATTTCTGGGCTCGTTTGAGCGCCATTTTTGATGCGGTTTAAACCTGCGTTTAGACCGGGACGATCCCGTCATTCAGGTAACCTATCCAACGCATTTATACCATTAAATATTGTCGTAAAAAATTCACGAAATATTTAATCTAGTTTGCATCACATGCAAAATTTGTCCCCTATTAAACTGATAACTAACTTGTGGACTTAAGTATTCCATTTCATCGAATGAATTCCTCTTAACGTTCTTCCTATTACTAAGACGTGGATACTACTCAGTGTGAGCCCCTACAACCTGACCCTACTACAGGTTGGGGCTCGAAGCCGCTAGATGATGGTAACCACGAGCAGCATGCGTCGTCCCTATTTCAGAATCATACTTGCGTGATCGACCCAATAACGAATATGTCATTGGGATCACTCTAACTGTGTCAGTAATGAATTTCGTAGTTTCGGTCCGTTCGTCAAGACTGTGTCTCTGCATGATAAAGTGTATGGTTTACCGTCAACCCCACTAGCCAACATTGGTCAGTATACATCGGTCTTTGTTGTATTCACGTTGTATATCTTACAACATACACCGGCCCAGGATTAACACAAAGACCGTACTGATCCAGTGACACTAACTTCCCTTTAACGAAAGAGACGAATCCCATCTTAGTCATCTACTTCCTTCGTGAGCTTCAGGCGTCACCCAACCTAAGATCTTTCAGCAGGCCTAGCCTCGAAGCTAGATCATAGATCTAAGTGACACTATCCATTCACAGGTTCGTTTCGATGACTTCTTGTCTTAAGGACCAGCTTGCCTATCATCACTCTAGAGTTATTATTGACAGTCTAGTTAAAGCTTAACCATTTAATAACTCTAAGTTGGTCGTTCAGTGAACTCATTCTCTAATGAGCACCCGTGTCTCGTCCCCGACTTTGTCAAGTCGAATGACTATGAGATCATCATTACCCTAAGGTAAGACAAAGACACAATGGTCTAACCAATGTATTGATATCTTATTCTCGACACATCTGTGACCATGAATTGTTTAAGACTTAAGTTTCTAATCGGTCACTAACTTCTCATAATCGAGGTCTACATCTGAATACGTAATGACCTGACTATAAGTCTAAGGAAATTATCTAAGTATATGATTCGTAGAATTCATACTTAGTGTAATTAATACCATATAATAATTAGAACGAGATGATAATCTTAGGATAAATGCCTCAAGGGCATACGTCTTCCTACATCTCCCACTTGCACTTAGACTATTTATCTCGGTATCTCATACCGCTATAGCATATCAGTCACACAAGACATTCATATGTCAAACCTAAGAACGGATCCGCTAACGTGTATCTATTATGCTTTTTAATGGAGTCTTATATATACATCATTTGATCACACCAGGTTGATCCTTTGAAATTGCTTTGGATCCTATCCAATAATTTTCCCTTTTGTATGGCTAACAATTTAGCTCATACAGTATGATGTGGTGTTAGTCGTTTGTACAAGTCAGCCATGGCTCATTCCAATTATTTTTATGTCAATTATGTCTGGTGCATAAGTGCCACCATGAGTCTCTATATGCTTGACACAATCAAAACTCTTTTGATTTAATGTCGCATATAGACGATTTAATAAGTTGGAAACCTTTTACTTAGTCTGAGACGGAACTAAGTTATATTTGCCGGTTCCCACTGACTTTGAGAACTATCTGGTTAAATACTTTCACTTAGGTATCTAAATCATATTTAGACTATTTATTAAGTATAACCAGTTAATAAGTGCTGAATAGGAATATACCAGTGTCAGGTGGGTGTGACGAATGAGTCATATCAAGACCCGTTTATAGGAGTCTTGATGTTGACTTACTCAGTCAAACATCATACACTACACTTTTCTTTTACTACATTTAATCCTTTTCTTTTAAGGTATCAAATGTAGTTTGATTAACAATTAATCTTAACTTGCGTGTAATTTGGATCATATCCAATTTTACGCTCCTGGAACCTACATGTAACTATTGATTGGCTATAATATATCGTCAACTCCAAAACAGTCAAATTGAGTCAGAAGCTCTGCATGACAACTCAAGAATTTATGCATACCAACATAAACAGTCTTATCCAAAACAATTAGCCATTCACAATAAATCACAATTTTAGCAAAGCAAATTTTCAAGATATCATCCAACAATGGATTCATTAAAATTGAATCAGACTTGTTTATAAAAAATAAACATTGAGTGATTAACGCTCAATCATTATTTTAAACCAAGCATCGATACATTTTATTCAAAATAAGAAAAATATCGATTGCTTCTTCATCATATCTCTCGAAGTCCTTGTACGGCCCAAGCAGCAACGATTACTCTGATGTCGACCGTCCATGGAACTTCTTCCATCCTCTACTTTGCTATCAGCCACCTGTATACAATACACAGATGTCTTAGTATCTCATACAATGTAACAAAGCATTCATGGAAATTTTATGCTTTATTAAAAAGGAACTTTGTACCTGAGGTAGAGGCATCAGTGTGCCCCTTTTTCTTTTCTGCAAGGTACACCTTGCAGTTCCTCTTCCAGTGGCCTATCTTGTGGCAGTGAAAGCATTCGGATTTCGATGGAGCCCCCTTTGTCTTCTTCCCCTTCTTCACCTTGGCTGGTTGTGGGACCTGCCTCTTCTTACCTTTGCCTTTCGGCTGGTCTGAAGAAGCAGAGCCAACAACCAACACAGTCGGTTTCTTCTCGATCTCCTCAAACAGCCTAAGCATGTTGAGGAGACCAGGAAGATCCGTTTCAATACTGTTCATGATGAAATCAGTAATGAATTGTTTGAAGTTTGGGGTTAAATATTTTAGGATGATGTCCATGTAGGAGGATATATGCCCATAAGTCGATTTATCCTAAGTGTACGTCTTGTTCATATAACATATGGTGTCCATTATTCTTAGTATGAAATCGATTATATTATATACTTAGATAATGTCCATAGACTTATAGTTAGGTCCTTTCGTATCCAGATAAGATCTCGATTATGAGTAGTAAGCGACCGAATAGAAACGTAAGTCTTAAACGGTTCGTGGTCATAGATGTGTTGAGAACTGGATATCAACACATCGGATAGACCACTGTGTCTTAGTCTTACCGTAGGGTAATGATGATCTTATAGTCATTCGATTTGGTGAAGTCAGAGATGAGACACAGGTGCTCATTGGAGAATGAGTTCACTGAACGACCAACATAGAGTTATTAAATGGTTAAACTTTAACTAAACTATCTATAATAACTCTAGGGTGATGATAGGTAAGCTGGTCCTTAAGACCTGAAGTCATCTGTACGAACCTATGAGTGAACACTATAGCTTAGACCTATGATCTAGCTTCGAGGCTAGGCCTGCTGAAAGATCTTAGGTTGGGTTGCACCCGAAGCTCTTGAGGCGAGTAGATGACTTAGATGGGATTCGTTACTTCCGTTAAAGGGAAGTTAGTGTCACAGGCTCAGTACGGTCTTTGTATTAATCCTTGGCCGGGGTACGTTGTAACAAGTACAACGTAATTACAACTGAGACCGCCGTATACTGACTAATGTTGTCTAATAGAGTTGACACTAAACCATACCCTAGGCCAACAGGGACACAGTCTTGATGAAGGGACTATAGCTAACGGCATTCATCACTGACACAGCCAAAGTAAACCCAATGATGCTTTTGTCAATGGGTCGATCACGTTATGATGATTCTGAAACATGGACGACAACTACTGTTCGTGGTGACCATCGTCTAGGGGTTTCGAGCCCCAACCTATAGTAAGGTCAGGCTGTAGGGTCTCACACCGAGTAGCGTTCGTGTCTTAGTAATAGGAAGATTAATTCAGAGAGATTCATTTGATGATATTGAATAGTTGATATTCACAAAGCTAGTTGTGAAAATAAGTCGTAAATGCAATAGGGACAATGTTGCATTTGATGCAAACAAAGATTAAACATGTCGTAAATTAGTTACGACAATATTTGTAGGAACAAATACATTGGAAAGGGTTACCTGGATGACAGGATCGTCCCGGTCTAAACACATGTTCAAACCGAGTCCAAATCGGAGCTCAAACGAGCCCAGAAACGCGATAACAGTCCAAGGCAAAGTGGGTTAGACCCACTGGGCTAACAAGCCCATTCGCAAGGGCAAACGGGCCTGGCCCGCTGACTGCAGCGGGTGAATGCCCGCTGCTTCAGCGGGCCATCGCCCGTTGTAGCATCGGGCGTGCGCCCACTGCCCATCGGGCGTGCGCCCGCCCTCCTTGTCTTGGGCGGGCGTGCCCGCAACTAAAGTGATTTAGGGTTTTTTGAAACCCCAAAAGACGGCTACGAAAATTGATTTTTTTCCCATCTTTGGGCAATTTTTTGATGGGTCAAACGAAGTCGAAATTCGTCGCCGTTGGTTCCTACGCGTTCACCATTTGAAGCCCTTCGAATTGATAGCTTGCTTGGTGTCTGAAGTTTAATGAATGAAGAGAATTAATTCGTTGAAGTTGGCTTTTATGAAAAGCTTACTAAACTTCAATTAAGCTATATTAGCGTAATTAAATTCCCTTCAATTTTACAATACTCCCACATTGCTCACAACGAAAGATGGAGTGCCGACTCCCTATATAAATAGGGGTGTGCTCTCTTCGTTGAAAAATGCACCAAGTCCTCGATCGAGTAGCTCCGGATATTTGAGCTAGCTCGATCTACAACTAAACTATTCTCTCTCTTCTTCCTATTCTCCGGACTAGTCCTAGCAATACTACGAAGGGGGTTTGGATTCGGATCCAGACGTCTAAGACGCGGGTCTATTCAAGTGAAACTTTCTACCGTGTGTGATCGGCTTTGAGGCGGGAGTCGGCTCGGGCAGATCGGTTCGAGGGTGCGAGGCGGCTCGGGTGGATCGAGTCAAGGCGGTTCGGCTACAAGGAGCATAAGAAGACGGTGCGGTACATCTTGCCCGCCCCAGGGTCAAGATTCCGGGTATGTGGTTAAGCAACTTTTAGTGTAGATTTAATTTTGTCGCTGTAGAATAGATCCCACTTGGGGTGGTCAGATCCACCCCAAGTTGGCATAGATCGGGCTAGGTGCTGGCTCTCTCAAAGCCTAGCTAAATTGTTTAGCTAGCTTAGTCCTTGTTTTTCCGCTGCGCTTTATGCCCATGTGGTCCGTCCGACTTAGGACGGACACAGATCCGAGCTCTGAGGGTCCGTCAAAACCCCTACAGTGGTATCAGAGCCACGGTTATGCTTGTAGATCTATTTTAGCGACGTTTTTAAATCTTTTAATTGCTTGTTTTAAACATATGGACAATTTTAACTTTATGTTAAAATAATGATTTATGTTTTAAAATTGTTTTACAACATGGAAAAATTTTGGGACGATTTAAATCTTTATGCGATAAATTTAAATAGGTCACTTATGTTTAAATGTTTTAAAATTTTATTTTATAAGATAAAATAATTTTAGCATACATTTAAAATTATTTTAAAGTTTATGTAACACAAAAGGAATATTTTATCTCATGCGATGACATTGAAAATTCATATTTTTGGTTACATAAAGATTGAAATTTTTTTAAAAAGGCTTTATCCGAAAGTTTATTAAATTAATTTCAAATGATTTTAAAAGGGTTTTAGAATTGTTTTAATAGAATATGTGATATAAAGAAAATTTTATTCTCATAAGATGAAATAATAAATTTGTTTCTTTTAAATTACATATTGGTTTTAAGATTACTTTATGCGATATTTTAATCTTAAAAGTGTATCATTAAAATTTTAAAGACTAGGTTTTAAATTTATTTGATAATTTTATGAAACCTAGTTTTATGCGATAAAAATGCTTTAAGCTTTAAATTTTAAATCTTTATATTTAAATGTTAAATTTTAGAGTTGCAAGTTGTTCGATTGTGTCATAGATAATTTTAACTTGCAAGCTTTCATTATATGTCACTAAATAAACCTTTAATTTATGCGGTTAAATTAGTTGGTTTATGTTTTAATGGACATGTTGAATAATGTATTCATGAACCCTTTAGGTTAGCCATTAACGGATTAAAATTTTATAAGATGAAATTTTAATGATTAGTGACATGTTACGTTTTTATAAACAAAACAACATCAAAACCTAATACCAGATTAGGGTAGTCCCTTTTGATTGACAATCATTGCCATAAATCGTTTAAATGATGATTATCATAAAAAGACTAATTTTGAAAAAATGTTGTTATTGTCTTATTAAAATCCTAATAAGATTGAGGTAGCACGTTGAACGTATGAACCTTATAATTGATAAGGACTCAATAAAAATTGTTCAACCAATCCATAAAATTTCGAATTGCAGGATCCACTAGTTGATAAGGATTAACTAGTTTTAATTAAAAGCCATTTAGTTGTTGGACGAACATAGAATTGATGAAACTCCTTCAATGGATCATGATGACAGTCAATGTGCTTGGCTAAGTTTGCTGGACCACCCTAGCAGTCTAGGGGCCGAGTGGTCCTGGCTTAGTCAATTCCCTGGCCGCGTCCGCTGGACCGCAAGGAGTCGAATCATGACTGTGTAAGTCCATCGACTATACCTAAGTTAAATACGATAATAATCTTATTCAAGATAAATCGTAGCCCTCCTTGTTTTAGGAATTGGCAACTGTAAGACCCGTGTTACGGTTGTTGAGCTACACTCAAGCTGTGACATGACAATCTTATAGAAACCGATTTCTTGATTGACATCTTGACTTGACCCAAACCGTCGTCTCGTCCCTATACCGAGCACCGGTGTAAGTCTAACCAAAGATGTAGTCTAAGTCCTGACCCAAACCGACGTGTCGTGCATACACCGAGCGGCGGAGCAAGTCAGGCTAGACACGAAAACAAGGGTCCGACTAGGCTAGCCATTGTGATCCGGATGAGCACACTCATGATCACAAATGACTAGGGGTAATAACGATAGGGAATCATATTTAATATGATTGACGACGAGTTCGTCTACCGACTGCAGAGTCGGACAACTTGTTGAGACACACTCAAGGTTGTCAGACTCAGGGTAGTCGGATCCCTATCTCACAAATGTTATTTTTTATATAATAAAACTGTTTATTATTATGGCTTTAATAAATGTAGTGGGAGAATATAATTTTATTAAAAACCATTGAAACTATACAACGAACATATACTGACTAAAGTATCAATAAAATTGCAGAATGGATTCAGGTCTAAGATATATGGTAGAGAAGAACGTGCTCGATGGAATGAACTATAAAGACTGGCTTAGGAACATTAAGTTAGTCCTTTTTCTAGCCGGGATTGGATACGTGCTGTTCGAGGACGCTCCGGAGACGCCCGATGACGATTCGACCTTCGAGGAAAAAGAAGCCTATAAGCTATACCAGAGGGATGCAGAAAAGGCCAGGTGCCTTACTCTGGCTTCGATGAATAACGAACTGTAGAGGAAGCATGAACATTTGGATGTTCAAAGTATGCTTCTGAATGCACAAGAGTTATACGGCAAGCGGTCTAGAGCTGCCAAGTTTGAAGCCACAAGCAACCTCTGGGGCACAAAGATGGAGGCAGGGCCCGTACAAGATCATGTCATCAAGATGATCGGGTACGTGGAGGACGCCGTCCAGTTGGGTTTTGTCCTGGACAATGAGATGTCCATGGACATTATCCTTAAGTCTTTAACCCCGGCCTTCAAGCCTTTCATTACTGGTTTCATAATGAACAGTCTTGAAACGGATCTTCCTGGTCTCCTCAATATGCTTAGGCAGTTTGAGGAGATTGAGAAGAAACCAACTGCATTGGTTGTTGGCTCTGCTTCTTCAGACCAGTCGAAAGGCAAGGGTAAGAAGAGGCAGGTCCAACAACCTGCGAAGGCGAAGAAAGGGAAGAAAAAGACCAAAGGGGCCCGTCAAAATCTGAGTGTGTCCATTGCCATAAGATTGGCCATTGGAAGAGGAACTGCAAGATTTATCTTGCAGAAAAGAAGAAAAGGCATACTGATGCCTCTACCTCAGGTACAACAAATTAAGTTCAAAAAGCATAATTATTTCCAATCACATAGTATAAGATACTAAGACATCTGTGTAATGCATATAGGTGGCTGAAATGAAGCGAAGATTGGAAGAAGTTCGGAAGACGATCGGCATCTGAGCAATCGTTGCTGTTGGGGCCATGCGAAGACTTCGAGAGACATGAAGAAGGAGTTGATACTCATTTTTAGTTGAATAAAATGTATCATTCCTCAAAGTGAAAACAATGATTGAGTGTTCAATACTCAAAGTTTATTTGATAAACATATTATGGTTCATCTTTTATGAATCCGTTGTTTGAATGAATGTCTCAGAAATGTGCTTTCTGTTGAAATTGACATTTGATTGCGATTGGCTTAAATTTCTGTGATTGTGGCTTTCTGAGTTGGTTGTGAAAATTCTCGAACTACGATGCAGAGCTTCAGAAAATTTTTGATTGTTTTGCAGTTGACTTAATGTTATAGTCAATCAATAGTTAAGTATAGGTTCCAGGAGCGTATAAATTGTGTGAGATCACAATTATATGCATATTAAGATTAATACTTAATATACTACATTTGATTCTTAAAGAGTTAATATTAAATGTAGTTAAGGAAAAGGTACATTGTAGGACGTTTGATTGAGTGAGTCAATGTCAAGATTCCTTAAAATCGATCTTGATTTGACTCATTCGCAAACCCAACCTGACACTGGTACATTCCATCTAAAGCACATATCAAATGGTTATGTCTTCATATATATAATCTAAATATGATTTAGGTATATAATTGAAGTACTTAACCAGGTAATTCTTAAAGTCAGTGGGAGCTAGCTCGTATACTTAGTTCCGGTTTCTCGGACTAAGTAAAAAGGATTTCCAACTTATTTGAATCATCTATATAGAACATTGAATCAAAATAGTTTTGATTTAATCTAATTTATAGAGACTTAGGGTGTCAGCATGTATTTGACATGTTGACACAAGAAAATTGGAATGAGCGGAGACTGACTTATAGAAATGTTAGACCCTACATCTAGATTGTATAAGCTAATTGTTATCTATACAAAGAAAGGAAAAATTGATCCAAATCATTTTTCAAAGGATCAACCCTGTGTGATCAAGAGATGTATTAATTAATAATCCATTAAAATGCATTATAGATACTCGTCAGTAAATCCACTCTTAGGTTTGTCATAAATGTCAAAATGACTGATATGCTATAACGGTATGAGATACCGAGATAAATAGCCTAAGTGCAAGTGGGAGATGTAGGAGGATATATGCCCATAAGGCGATTTATCCTAAGTGTACGTCTTGTTCATATAACATATGGTGTCCATTATTCTTAGTATGAAATCGATTATATTATATACTTAGATAATGTCCATAGACTTATAGTTAGGTCTTTACGTATCCAGATAAGATCTTGATTATGAGTAGTAAGCGACCGAATAGAAACGTAAGTCTTAAACGGTTCGTGGTCATAGATGTTTGAGAGCTGGATATCAACACATCGGATAGACCACTATGTCTTAGTCTTACCGTAGGGTAATGATGATCTCATAGTCATTCGACTTGGTGAAGTCGGAGACGAGACACAGGTGCTCATTGGAGAATGAGTTCACTGAACGACCAATTTAGAGTTATTAAATGGTTAAACTTTAACTAAACTGTCTATAATAACTCCAGGGTGATGATAAGTAAGCTGTTCCTTAAGACTTGAAGTCATCTATACGAACCTGTGAGTGAACAGTGTAGCTTAGACCTATGATCTAGCTTCGAGGCTAGGCCTGCTGAAAGATCTTAGGTTGGGTTGCACCCAAAGCTCTCGAGGTGAGTAGATGACTAAGATGGGATTCGTCACTTCCGTTAAAAGGAAGTTAGTGTCACAGGCTCAGTACGGTCTTTGTGTTAATCCTCGGTTAGGGTACGTTGTAACAAGGACAATGTAATTACAACTGAGACCGCCGTATACTGACCAATGTTGTCTAATAGGGTTGACAGTAAACCATACCCTTGGCCAACAGGGGCACAGTCTTGACGAAGGGACTATAGCTAACGACATTCATCACTGACACAGCCAAAGTAAACCCAACGATGCTTTTGTCAATGGGTCGATCACGTTATGATGATTCTGAAACAGGGACGACAACTACTGCTCGTGGTGACCGTCGTCTAGGGGTTTCGAGCCCCAACCTGTAGTAAGGTCAGGCTGTAGGGTCTCACACCGAGTAGCGTTCGTGTCTTAGTAATATGAAGATTAATTCAGAGAGATTCATTTGATGATATTGAATAGTTGATATTCACAAAGCTAGTTGTGAAAATAAGTCGTAAATGTAATAGGGTCAATGTTGCATTTGATGCAAACAAAGATTAAAAATGTCGTAAATTGGTTACGACAATATTTGTAGGAACAAATACATTGGAAAGGGTTACCTGGATGACAGGATCATCCCGGTCTAAACACAGGTTCAAACCGCGTCCAAATCGGAGCTCAAACGAGCCCAGAAACACGATAACAGTCCAAGGCAAAGTGGGTTAGACCCACTGGGCTAACAAGCCCATCCGCAAAGGCAAACGGGCAAGGGCACGACCCACTGCAGCAGCGGGCGTGCGCCCGCCCTCCTTGTCTTGGGCGGGCGCGCCCGCAACTTAAGTGATTTAGGGTTTTTTGAAACCCCAAAAGACGGCTACGAAAATTGATTTTTCTCCCATCTTTGGGCAATTGTTTGAGGGGTCAAACGAAGTTGAAATTCGTCGCCGTTGGTTCCTACGCGTTCACCATTCGAAGCCCTTCGAATTGATAGCTTGTTTGGTGTCTAAAGTTTAATGAATGAAGAGAATTAATTCGTTGAAGTTGGCTTTTTTGAAAAGCTTACTAAACTTCAATTAAGCTATATTAGCTTAATTAAATTCCCTTCAATTTTACAATAGTCCCACATTGCTCACAGCGAAAGATGGAGTGCCGACTCCCAATATAAATAAGGGTGCACTCTCTTCGTTGAAAAATGCATCATGTCCTCGATCGAGTAGCTCCGGATATTTGAGCTAGCTCGATCTACGACTAAACTATTCTCTCTCTCTCTTCTTCCTATTCTCCGGACTAGTCCTAGCAAGACTACGAATGGGGTTTGGATTCGGATCCAGACGTCTAAGACGCGGGTCTATTCAAGTGAAACTTTCTACCGCGTGTGATCGGCTTGGAGGAGGGAGTCGGCTCGGGCAGATCGGTTCGAGGGTGCGAGGCGGCTCGGGTGGATCGAGTCAAGGCGGTTCGACTACGAGGAGCATCAGAAGACGGTGCGGTACATCTTACCCGCCTCAGGGTCAAGATTCCGGGTATGTGGTTAAGCAATTTTTAGTGTAGATTTAATTTTGTCGCTGTAGAATAGGTCCCTCTTGGGGTGGTCAGATCCACCCCAAGTTGGCATAGATCGGGCTAGGTTCTGGCTCTCTCAAAGCCTAGCTAAATTGTTTAGCTAGCTTAGTCCTTGTTTTTCCGCTGCGCTTTATGCCCATGTGGTCCGTCCGACTTAGGACAGACAAAGATCCGAGCTCTGAGGGTCCGCCAAAACCCCTACAGTCCACTGCCATCTCATTGTCGAGGACAAAACCCAACTGGGCAGCATTTTCCATGTACACGATCATCTTAATGACATGATCTTGCATGGGGCCCGTCTCCATCTTAGTTCCTCAGAGGTTGCTCGTGGCTTCAAACTTAGCAGCTCTTGACCGCCTGCTGTACAACTCCTCTGCATTTAGAAGCATGCTTTGAACATCCAAATGTTCGTGCTTTCTTTACAGGTCATTGTTCATTGAAGCCAGAGTAAGGCACCTGGCCTTCTCGGCATCCCTCTAGTACTGCTTATAGACTTCCTTCTCTTTGTGGGTTGCATCTATGTCAGGTTGTCTGGAGCGTCCTCAAGCAGCACGTATCCTATCCCAGCTAGTGAGATGTCTAACTTAATATTCCTTAGCCAATCTGTATAGTTGGTCCCGTCTAGTACGTTCTTTTCAATCATGTACTTCAGACCCGACTCCATTCTGCATTTAAATAGATATTTAATTAGCCTATGTTTGTTGTACAGTTTAAATGGTTTATATTAAACTATATTCTCCCACTAATTTTAAGAATTAAAGCCACAATAATAAACAATTTATTATATTAAAATATTTGTGGGAGAGGAATCCGACTACCCCGAGTCTGACAACCTTGAGTGTAGCTCAACAAGTTGTCCGACTCTGCAGTCGGTAGACGAACACTTCATCAATCATATAAAATATGATTCCTTATGAGTTTTACCCCTAGTCATTTAGGATCATGAGTGTGCTCATCCAAATCATAATGAATAGCTTAGTCAGACCCGTGTTTTCGTGTCTAGCCTGGCTTACACCGCCGCTCGGTGTATTCACTACACGTCGGTTTGGATCAGGACTAAACTTACATCAATGGATCAACTTACGTCGGTGCTCGGTGTATTCACGACACGACGGTTTGGGTTTAATTCTAGACTACATCATTGGCTCAACTTACGCTTGCGCTCGGTGTATTCACAACACGACGGTTTGGGTCAAGTCAAGATCTCATCATATGTATTTAAGTAGTCGGTTTCTATAAGGTTGCCATGTCACAGCTTGAGTGTAGCTCAAAAACTGGAACATGGGTCATACAGTTACCAACTCCTAAAACAAGGAGTGTTATGATTTATCTTGAACAAGATTATTATCGTATTGGACTTAGGTATAGTCAATGGACTTACACAGTCATGGTTCGACTCCTTGTGGTCCAGCGAACGCGGCCAGGGAATTGACTAAGCCAGGACCACTTAACCCCAATCTAGCTAGGGTGATTGATGACGTGACAGCCCTGGCTTGCTATTCGCAAATGGCCGGGGGACCCGCGTGGGGGTTCAGAAATTTGTAACCGCAAGCGCACGGTGTTGTAGTGTGGCTTGGGGGTCGAACACAGGGAGGCTAGGATGTGCTTGAGTCAAGGAGGACCAAAATCACCCCGTAGGTGAGCTAGCCCGAATCGGTAAATGGTTGTCACGGAAAGGAATGAAGGGTATGAACAATAGGAAAATAAACCCGGGACTTTGGTTTCCACTCCGACGAGCGACTCTCGCCGATACGGCCTACGGGTATGGATAGCGATCGGAATTAGGGTCTAATGGTGGGACGTTGCCTCTGAAAGTGGTACCGGCATCCCATGGGCCCGATATTCCGGTCGGTGCCCAGGATGATACACCGGACTTTCCGGATTCGATCAGTGGGCACTCCCGTGTCCATTAACACTGATCGAATCCGGGATCACTAAGCTCGCAATGATAACTCCCAATGTCTCATCCTGCCGCTCCCGCATGCTAGGATTCGGTGTCTACGCTGAGGGCATGAGCTATGGCTAGGGAGTCAACCGCCAAGTTTATTCCCCCTTGGCCCAACGGTCAAAGGCGGTCTTTTTCCCGCCGATGACAATGAAACACCCCGCGTAACCGTTAGATTCCTAATCCCTATCGATTTCCTAACCCTATGGACACATCGGGAAGAGCCCCCGAAGGGGTTTCCACCAAAATCCCAGATTTGGGAACTACTCACAAAAATTCATTGAAAAGCGATCTAAATGAAAATTAACAGTTGGAATCATAATCGGACGATTGGAATGCGGAAGTAATAGAGTAGCTAAGACAATACTAAAATTTTAGAAAGATCCGAAAACTTACAAAAGAGCAGTAATTACAGCCGTCACAATGGGAGAAAACAGTAAAAACTAGCAGCTCCCCCGTTTCTGGAACCCTAGGGGTTCTATTTATAGACTCTCGCATCACCCGATCGGTTGACAAGTCAACCGATTGGGTGACCCGTTACAGATAATGAACAGAAAACGACGAGCTTTCACCCGGTTATATGAACCGGTCGGGTGAGTTCTTGGAGTGACCGGTTGGATCTTGGCGCCATCGGGTGAAGCGATCGGTTGGGTGCCCGTGTCTTCAGCTCCTCAGCATCAGCTACAGATGAACCGATCGGGTGAGAGTCACCCGATCGGTTGGAATTCTGCTCGAAAAGACAGAGAACAGGCCCCCGCTGAACCGGCCTGTGAACCGGTCGGGTGACTTTCACTTGAGCTCCGGCAGAGACCGGGTGGTGCACGCGTGCATCACCCGATCGGTTGGAGATGACCAACCGACCGGGTGAGGGGCTGAAAGATGTATTCTTTGACGTTTGACCCCCTGGATCACGCGTGACTCCTCCCGTTGCTCAGGGGACTTGAGATATCGTCGTTAAACGTCCCCTACACGGTCGATCTCCTGCAAACATGGAGAAACAAAGAAAAGTGAAAGAAAACGAGAAAATACGAGAAAACGAATAAAAGACGGCGGAAAAACACGGAGAAACACAAAAGAAAACGTGCGTGAATATATGAAATATAAACGCACGTCAAAATCCCCCAAGCTGAACTCGTCCTCGTCCTCGAGGAAGACGAGTGAGAGTAGGAGCTCGGAGGGAGAAAATAGAGAGGAAGAAAGAAAAAGAAAACTCTATATCCTAGATCGTCCGTCAGAGCCAACAAAATCAAAAACGACACACCAAGCAAGCAGACGTCAAATCACACCACTAAACCTAGGAAAACGAGTCCAAGTAAGTGTCGTGGGCCCACGCGGTGAAGCGCGAGTGAGTGCGGTCGTGTGCTAGCAAACGGTGTCGCTTTCTACAATGTGCTATGAGCTCATATACGCAAATCCAGGAAGTGACCCAAATACCACTTCGAATTTGAAATTGCGGTGAATATTAGTTCAAGCATGCATGAGAAGAGTATAAGAATAGAAGCGTATCATGCATCGGGGACTCCACAACTAGGGTTAAGGAAATCACGCCACTATAGCCTAGATACTAGCTAAAAAGTTCCTAAGCCAAGTGTTTTCGAAAACGATGGGGGGTTGAGATGATGTGGAGTAGAACACTCGGTGCAAATTCTCGCCTTCCCTTTATTCTCGGCAAGTAGGAAAATATTCACACTGGAATTTTTTTTTGTTTTGGGTATTTGTATTTTTTTGGCTTTTTGGCTATACAATTTTTTTTTTCTTTTCTTTTCGGGTTTTTCTTTTCTTTTCTCCTTTTTTTTGGATTTTTGGGGTTTTGGCTATACACATGTGTACTCTCCCAAGTGGGAGAACGGTACACAACGAGGGGATTTGCACCAAGTAAAGCAAAAAAGAAGTCGAAATCTAAACACTTGGGCATATGAAACTATTCTCGCTAAATAGAGCATAGGCTAAATGGGTTATCCTAGTCCTTAATTGTGGAATCCCGACGCATGCGAATTGAGATATACGATATAAATATAGCATGCATATAGTAGAATCAAATACCGCATATTCAAATCGAAGCATGATAATCTAGGGGTCATTCCCGGACATGTATATAAAATAAAATCACAAGGTAGAAGCATACCAAATAGCTAGGCACGACGCACGACTCACAAAAAAGCTAAGCGGACCCACGATGCGTGAAATGCAAGAGGGCTCGAAATCCTAGGGTTAGTGAGTGTGATTATCGATGCAATGCTAGTTGTGTGTGATTTTGTGGCGATTCATCATAGGGTTCATCTCCAGGAGAAAGAGCTAAAAAGAAGAGAAGAGAGAAAAAAAGAAAAAATAAAAAAACACGATGAAAACGACACAAAAACGAAAAAGAAGGACTCAAACGACGCACACAGTGCGACTCCCCCAAGCTGAAGTTTGCATTGCCCTCAATGCAATATGAGTGAGAACGAGAGGGCAATGAAGATGGGGGGGGATACGCACCGACACAAAAAGAAATGAAAACGAGGAAAACATAGAGATGATACTGAAAATAAAGAAAGATCAAAATCAAAATCAAACGACACGAAAATAAAAATAAAATCACACGACACGACACTCAAAATGGGAAAAACAAGCGCACACACACAAAAATGAGAAAAACAACAAAACACGACAACACACCAAAATAGACGTCCCCCAAGCTAGACCTGACAGTGCTAGCGAATAAAATGTGATCGAGGAAATGCAGAGATATGCAAGGGGGAGTCAAAAACAAATAAGGTGAAATCAGTAAGCAGGAGAAGGTGAGTCCTCGTCCTCCTCGGAAGAGGGTGGGATTGGGTGGTCAGGGGAGGCTGGGGGTGTGCAGAGAAGTGGGGAATGAGGTGGAGGAATAGGTGCAGCGGTGGTGTGAACAATGGGAGGAGTGTCGGTGGAGGTGGGTGGTGGTGGTAGGAAGGTGATCAAGGCGGTGGTGAGAGGAATAGAAATGGGGGAAGAAGATGTGGTGGTGACGGTGGTGGGTGGTGGTGGAAGAGATCTGGAGCGCACCGGTAATTTCCTCCGACGCACGTATGCAGTGATGGAGGAGGAGGGAGGAGGTAGCGTGGGTGCGATGGAAGTGGTCAGGAGGGGTGAAGTGGATACCGGGACGAGAATAGATGAGGGAGGAGAAGAATGTGGTGAGGGAGGTGATGGATGTGGGGATGTGTGTGAGGGTGGAGGAGAAGATCACCGAGGTGGTGAAGGTGGAGGTGGTCTGTGGATATGAGTGAGAAGGCGAAGAATGGCGGCCACGTTCCTCTCAAGTGCGAGGAAACGTGGGTGAGTAAGAAAAGAGGACGGTGATGGGTCCGAGGAGGCAGAGGACATGGCGAGCTCACGAAGGGCAGCGACCTCCCTCTCAAGACCTAGACGGGCAGAGACCTGACGGCGACCAAAAGATGTGGACTGACGTGAGGAAGAAGTGGTGCCGGCAGGTAAGGTCGAAGTGGTGCCGGCGGCAGTGGTCATGCCGGCACAGGAGACAAGGCCAGAGATGGCCGCAAAGAGGTGCTCAGAAGTGATGGGTCCCGGAGCAGAAACATGACGACTCGGGCCAGCCCCTAAATCTCCCCCAGACGCAGGGATATCCTGCTCGCCTAAGTGGGCGGTAGGGGACGGTGGTCTGTGCGCGTCCGCGGGAAGGAAAGGAAGGTTCAACCCCGCTAGGAAGTTGGGATCAGGTGGGAAGGTCCAATCTCCCACAAGAGCAATGGTCATGCGAGCAGGGTTGGGGAGAATGGTGTAAGGGGCTGGGGGTGGCCATAATTGAAGATGAAGCGGCCATCGGAGTGGGGTCTAATCATGTGAATATGCCGCAGGACATCAATATCTAGCTGTGAGGGTCCTGCGGCAGCGGGAAGATTATTGGGGATGGGAATATTAAATTGGGGGTAAGAGCAGATGATAGTTATGATGCCCTCACAACAAAACTTCCCCTTACCGGCCCGGCTAATCTCGAGTAGCTTGTAAACAAGCCAATCGCCGCCATGGATGGGGACGGTAGGGGCCCTGAAGCTAATTCCATCATCATCCCGGACAAAAGGGAAGGTCATGGCCCAGAGGATAAAAAGGTCAGGGATAGTCACGGTGCCGGACTCGTCCCTGGGAAAAAATGCAGAAGATATGATCCTGTGGGCCAAACGAAACACGGGATGAATGATGGAGGAGGCCTTGGCCCTTCCTCGGGGATAGTCATGGAACATTGTGAGGCGGAACCAGAATTGATCGACATTAAACTCGGGCGTGTACCCGTAGTGTCGGATGGAATCATCCCCAAGATTGGGGAAACCAAATATATCGTTAATCGTGTTCAGATTTGTGGTGACACTCCTGTTACGCACCCTGAATTTAATGATCGACCCGGACTCCCAAACAAGTGTAGAGAGAAATTCGAGGGTGAGTGCCGGGTAGGATATGGCAGAAGCATTAAGGAAGGGCAACCATCCTAAGTTAGCGAAAATAGATTCGACCTCGGTGTAGACACTGAGATCGACAAGTGTTTGTGTGTGCGGGAACTTAGTAGATAGATGCCCCCGAGCATCGAGCCTACGGTAAAAATCCGTGTGCTCCTGGTTCCTAAAGATATACCCATGCGGGCCCAACATTGGGTCCGCAGGGGGAATAACAGGCGGGGGAGGGCCAAGTGTAAGTGCTCGTGAACGAGAAGGGGGACGTGTTTGTTTTCGTCTCTTTCGAGACGGTTCCTCCTCCCGCATAATTCCCTTCCCCTTGTCTCTATCCTTAGCCATGCGTGAGTGTGCTTGTATGAATGAGTGCAAAAGCGATGAATACACACTAACACAAGCAAAATGAGCAAGCACAATTTATAGGGCAAACGTAGAAATTCGAGCGTAGGAGCGAGTGTACCCAAGCGAAGTGGCGAAGCTTGCCCGTAGATGTCCCCACACTGCGTAATGAGAGTAGCGTGGAGCCTCGGTGACCTCTTTCAGCAAGAATTTTTGAAATAGGCGTTGTTTGGGGGGAATTAGGTCAGAAATTTGAAATGGAAGGAGAGAGAGAGTGAAGATGATGGAATGGTTGATGGAGGAGGTGGAGGAAAGGAGTATTGGAGGAGTGGAGGACGTGGGGGAGTGAGAATCGGCCGTTGGGGAGGAGAGGCAGGCGAAACGATGGCGACAATGGCGATCGGGCGAGGATGAAAACGAACGGGTGGTCGGGGGTTTATATAGGGTTTTAAGTCGAACCGATCGGGTGACTTGTCACCCGATCGGTTGACGGTTAGGTCGAAAATTCTTGCCGAAGAAGTGCTACAGGCGAACCGGTCGGTTGACTTGTCAACCGATCGGTTGGCCGCTCCACATATTTTCCCGAGAATTGATGGCTGCTCACCCGGTCCCCTCAACCGATCGCGCTCGAACTCAACCGATCGGTTGATATTCCCCAAAAATTTCCCGAGAGTTCTCCCTAGCTCACCCGGTCTGTCACCCGGTCTCTTCATTCTTCAACCGATCGGTTCATTTGGGGACAGATCTCGGCTTGTATCTGATACATCCCAACCGATCGGGTGATCTATCAACCGATCGGTTGGGACTTTGTTTCCTGTAAAAAACCAACAGATTGTCTAAGTCCCTGTACGGATGTTCTCGCGGCTGATTTTATTTATAAAAGTAGATAAAATAAAGTTAAAAATAACACTAAAAAGTGGGGAAAAAGTTTAGAACATGGGTTGCCTCCCATGAAGCGCACTTGTTTAACGTCGTTGGCTCGACGCCTGCAAGAGATGTTCACGGTGGTTGATATGGGTGATGCCCGAAGTTCGGCATCTCTTCTTCATCGGAGCTTAAGGCCTTTGGAGCAGTCAGCGGCTGGAGAAAGATTTGCTTGACTACCCTCTCCTTGTTCTTGGGATCCGGGGGCTTCTCTTTCGTATTGGCGCTTCCCGCCATCTTCTTTAGGATCCGGACCTCGTCTTTGGTGAGGTCCATGGGCTCTTTCCCCGTTCTCCTCGCAGGAGGAGCCTTGGGAAACCCAGGAGGGGTCGTTCTTGCTGCACTCGCTTTCCCAGCAGCATCTTTGTCCTTGGGGCCGTCTCCATCCTCTGAATCCCCCAAGTCAGCGGGGGGGGGGGGGGGGTTTCTTAAGAGAATCTCTCAGGAGCTCTCTTCAGCAGCTTTTTCTTCTTCTACCTCAAGCAAATTACACAGAGGGTCATCTGGGGGATCGGGATACTTCATGGACAACCCCAGATCAAATTCAACTTTTTCTCCGCTGACGTTTAGAGAAAGTTTTCCGTTCTTCACATCAATCAAAACGCTAGCAGTGGCCATGAAAGGCCGTCCCAGGATGATGGGAGTGTGTGCGTCTTCAGGCATGTCCATGACTACGAAGTCCACTGGCACATGCACCCCTTTTACATTAACGGGGAGGTCATCCATAATTCCCACCGGATATTTGACCGACCGGTCAGCTAGTTGTAGGGTCATACCGGTGGGCTCCAAATCACCCATTCCTATCCTTTTATACATCGACAAGCTCATCAAACTTACACTCGCTCCGAGATCGACGAGTGCACGATGAATCTTTACTACCCCGATCGTGCAAGGAATTGAGAAGCTCCCCGGGTCTTTAAGTTTCGGCGGATTTGCCCTCTGGATAAGAGCGCTACACTCCGCCGTCAATACTACTTTCTCCTTTCTAGACCCTCTAGTCACCAAATCCTTCAGGAATTTTGCATATGAGGGGATTGTTTCGATTGCTTCTAGGAAGGGGATTTGCAAGCTCAGGTCCTTGACCATGGCGAAGAACTTGCCATATTTCTCATCAATTTTGGCCTGAGTTAACTGTTGTGGAAATGGCACAACTGGTTTGAACACTTTCGGGCTCCCTTCCTCGTTCTTCTTCTTCTCTTCTTCGGAGACTCCCTCCGGAGTCGTAGGATTTGATGACGAAGCACCGGCGTCATTTGATTTTTCGATTGGTCGCTCAACGACCAACGGTGCTTCTGGCCTGTTAGGGGGCACTCTAGTAGGGATTTGTGTCCCGCTTCTCAGAACGATAGCGGACACATTTGCGTGCTCGTGCACGAGTGCCGACGTTTGGGTTGCTCCCCTCGGGTTCACCTCCGGTTGTGGCGGCAATTGGTTTTGTGACCTTGAAAAGTTCGCCACTTGTAACCCCAGCTGGGTTACTTGGTCCGTGAGGGCCCGCTGACCCATTTCCAGCTTTTGATTGATCTTCTCCTGGTTGGTTATATATTGAGTCAAGAGAGACTCAACCGGAGAGACGGCCCTCTGTTGGCCATACTGCTGCTGTTGCTGGATTGGCTGCTGATTCCTGGGGGCATAAAATTATTGCTGAGGTTACTGCTGATATGGTTGCTGCTGAATCTGACTCTGCTGTGGCCTAGCCGGCTGATATGTTTGTTGATGCGGCTGCTGAGGCGGCGAGGGCTGAAATGGTGGCCGGTAACTGAAGTTTGGGTGGTACCGGTTGTTTGGAGAGTAGGCCGGGTTGGAATTGGTCCTTGGCAGATACGACGCATTTCCCGTGGGGTTGTAAAATAGTGCGATCGCCTGATCCAACGGTGGTGAGATGTCACCACCGTCGAATTCCCCAAAGAATTCGGATTCTACCGCTGAAATTTGCTGTGTACCGGCCCCACCGGCTCCTACCATTAGTGCGGAGATCTGGGTCGAAAGCAAGTCGAACTTGCTTGAAAGTTTGTCGACGTCCTCGACTCTGTGTATACTGTAGGATCCTGTCAAAACAGAGTTAGGATCGATAATTAAAGTGGAGACTTACGCTAGCGTATGCGGAGCGGTAGTCTCGGAACTTTGCCTTCGGATTCGCCACGACGGATCGAGTCTTCTCACGAACGGAGTAAGGCTACTAATCCACAATATAAATCTCTATTTTAGATTAAGAACTTGGAAAGAGGAAGAGAAAGGATTTCTGCAGAGCTTCGCTAGGATGAAGATGCATGCATGAATTTCATGCAAAAGGTGTAAGGAAAATGGCTACCCTTGGGTCTTATTTATAGCCCCCAAGGTAGTTATTTTAGGGTAAGTTGTTCCTTTGGAACAACTTAATTAAGGTGTACCATGATGCATGGCACATTATAAGCTTAAGTTGTACCATATGCATGGTACAACATAAGCTTAAGATATTCCCCCTTTATTAGCCATATGTCGCATGCATTTATGCATATATAATGCGACTTTCCTACTCATACAGAGATCCTCTCCGCAAGGGAACAGATTCCCTTTGCACACGACTTCGTGTGCGCGACGTTCGAGGTCAGTATTCCCTCGTACATCCCCCACAAGGGTGTACAAACGTCTTCCATATCCAACATCTCCCACTCACACTTGAGGGGATTGTAAGAGAACGTCTTTCCCTTAGTTCTTTCATCTATCATACCGAGAAATAGACCGTGCGACCGTCATGCGCGTAGAGTCTGTTGTTGTGCACTTATTAGAGATACACAACGACCTCGAAGGTGCAAAGTTGAGTAGTTCAACGCATG
Organism: Scilla litardierei; assembly: GCA_030789695.1. Classification (NCBI taxonomy): domain Eukaryota; kingdom Viridiplantae; phylum Streptophyta; class Magnoliopsida; order Asparagales; family Asparagaceae; genus Scilla; species Scilla litardierei. Next base: position 124,260,665 of record CM061138.1, read on the forward strand.
CTTTACCCTAGATTATTTCTTCACATTTTCTTGTACTTTATATTCAACAATTGAATCCCATCTGGATTACAATTGGCTGGCCAGCTTTGAATCACTAAAGTCCAAATGCGAATATGAAATCAATCTTCCTCTTCTTGCGAACCTTCTGATCTTGACTTGATTCGCTTTTCTAACGTGCCCCGCCGAGCCGAATTACCATAGCCCATTAGTAACACGCTAAGATAGCGATCATCTCGTCAAATCTAAAGGAACCAATTGGAGTCCTTGAGGGTAAGAGTTAAGACCCGTATGGCCTTTGAGTCTCACATAATAGCAAACACTATTGCCACTAACTAAGTGGTCGAAATGCATACGTGGTATGAACACGTATTACAACATCACTCCTTTCCCAGGGAGAGTATGTCTTAATGATGTTGTACGGATGAAAAGATCAGACACCACTGTGCCTATCTTTTTGAGTCCCCTTACTACTCGTGAAATATTCACGGACTCTCATCCTGCATAAGACAGATAGGATTTAAAATCCTACGAGATCTCTTTCAAATATCCTTGTGATACAGATCTCAGATCTTTTGTAAGCATCCATATGATGCAGATCTTTCATTCGACTATCTTGTTTAAGTCATGACTCTAAATCATTTAATGATTTTGACTTTAAACTAGTCTCATCTCTATCTTATCCATCTGATAAGATAAGGCGGTTGCTCATGTGAGAGAGCCAACCTTAATCTGTCCGACATACACATAATAAAATAGCTGAGACTAAAACACAAATGTACATAAAATCATTTGTAAGAAACTTGTATGCAATATATAAAAGAACTTCTTTCTTTTATTAAACTTTGATCTTCTATAGACATGGGAAATATTACAAGATACAGCTCAGCACCTACGCATTCCCATAGATGAGAAGTGTTTGTAGAACACATCTCTGGGGATCGCCTTCGTAAGGGGATCCGCTATCATCTCATGCGTGGATATGTATCCAATGTCTACTTCCTTCCGTTTGTCATAGTCTTTTGCAAACTTGAATCGAATGTCAATGTGTTTGGTCTTACAATGAAATTTAGGATCTTTGACGTAGGCAATCGAAGCTTGACTATCACTGTATATAGGAACAGTGCTTGAGTCAGTGGCATTCGTCAGCCGGTCTAAGAATTTCCTAAGCCAAACAGCTTCTTGGACCGCCATGCTGAATGCTACGAATTCTGCTTCCATTGTTGATAGGGCAATGCAGGTTTGCTTCTTGCTGCTCCAGGATATTGCACCATTCCCGAGCAAGTAAACAAAGCCTGAGGTAGATCTTCGCTCGTCGAGATCACCCGCCCAATCAGCATCGGTATAGCCTTCGAGTCTCAAGGTATTGCCTTGATAGCATAACGCATAGTCCGCAGTCCCTTTGAGGTATCTTAATATCCTCTTCACCGCTTTCCAGTGTGCTTGTCCTGGGTTGGATTGGTAACGGCTTACCATACCAACAGCATAGCAAATGTCCGGTCTGGTACACATCATGGCGTACATCAGACTCCCGACAGCACTGGAGTATGGAACTTTTTCCATAGCTTTCTTTTCTTTTGGATCTTTGGGACACATCTCCAAACATAGACCCTCGCCTTTGCTTATTGGAGTATCAATTGGCTTGCAATCCTGCATATTAAACCGTTCTAAAACTTTCTTTATATATGTCTCTTGAGAGAGAGAAAGAAGTTTCTTGGAACGATTCCTTGAGATCTTAACCCCAAGGATATATGCAGCTTCACCCATGTCTTTCATCTCAAAGACGGATGAAAGCCAAGTTTTGATATCCAAGATAAGACGCTTATCATTTCCGGCTATAAGTATGTCATCTACATAAAGAGACATAATTACATACTTGTTTTTAATCCTCTTAATATATACGCAGTTGTCTTCGTCGAGCATGGAGAAACCATACGACAAGACGACTTCTTGAAAGCGCATATACCACTGCCTTGAGGATTGTTTAAGACCATATATGGATTTACGAAGTTTACAAACCTTATGTTTGTTTTCTTCTTGTACAAACCCGTTTGGTTGTTCCATGTAGATCTCCTCATCTAGTTCTCCGTTAAGAAAAGCAGTCTTTACATCCATCTGATGTAACTCGAGGTCCAAACAAGCCACCATTGCCAGAATTAAGCGAATGGAGGTAAAACGCACGACAGGAGAGAAAGTCTCTTCGTAGTCTATTCCTTCCTGTTGCGTGAAACCTTTCGCAACAAGGCGAGCTTTATATTTCTCGATGGAGCCATCAGCCTTATGCTTGATTTTGAGAACCCACTTGTTCCCAATGGCTCTACGTCCCTTGGGTAAATTAACCAAGTCCCAGACTTGGTTTGTTTTCATGGATTGAAGTTCTTCTTCCATTACCGCTATCCATTTATCTTTAGCAGGGCATGTGACGGCCTGTTTGAAATTTGCAAGTTCGTCATCATCTTGTAGTAATGTCATGAATGTTTGAGGAAATTCATCCTCAAATCTCAGAGGTGTTAGCCTCGTTCGATTACTACGTCTTGTTTGAGTTTGATCACTCCCACTTGGAATGACATCACTCCCACTTGGAATAACATCACTCCCACTCGGAATAGGATTGGTATTGTTCGTATCATCCATTGGTGAAGTTTGAAACGTATTTTCTTCTTCACCAAGAATTCTCCCACTCGAACGTTCCGATCCTTCTTGATCCCAAGTCTCAAACAAGGATAAGTCTTGACTTATCTCACCCTGTCTTGGAAACTCTTTTTCCAAGAAGACAACATCTCGATTCGAATTCTATTAGACACCCATTGTCCTCTTGACCGACGAAAACATATCCTTTGGAGTTTTCAGCGTATCGGATGAAGATACACTTCCTCCCACGTGGCCCAAGTTTGCCATATTTGTGAGAGGATAAATGTGCGTAAGAGGCACAACCCCAAGGTTTTAGAATGTTTAAGTCTGGAGTTCTATTGTTCCACAACTCATAAGGAGTGGAACTTACCGACTTCGAGGGTACACGGTTTAAGATGAATGCTGCCGTCAATAATGCGTCACCCCAAAAGGTGATAGGCAAATTTGCCTGAGACATCATTGATCGGACCATTTCCATCAATGTCCTATTCCTTCTTTCCGCAACACCGTTTTGTTGCGGAGTGTAAGGCATAGTTACCTGATGTACTATGCCTTTTTCATCACAAAGTTCCTTAAAATTTATTGATTGATATTCACCGCCCCTATCGGTTCGCAAAACCTTAATCTTGCGATCTAATTGATTCTCCACTAAACTCATATAGTTTTTAAAGCAAGCCAAAGCTTCACTTTTGTGGGATATCAAATAGATATGTCCGAAACGGGTGAAGTCATCAATGAATGTGATGAAATAGGACTTCCCGCGTCTTGTCTTAGCATTTATTGGACCGCAAATGTCCGAATGGATAAGCTGTAATGGAACTTCGGCCCTTGTGCCAGTTCCAAACGGCTTGCGACAAGTTTTCCCTACAAGACAATGTTCGCAAGTTGACATTTCAACTTTTGAAACATTAGATAGCAAGCCACTTTTGGCAAGTCTATCCATTCTAGTTGGTCCAATATGACCAAGTCTTGCATGCCAACAAATGATCTCAGACTCAGAGTTAGAAACATTTGTTAAATGGAAACTTTCATTAATGGAAGAAGAATCATCATACATTGTATTTAAAACAATTAATCCATTACAAACATTACCAGAACCAATCAAAGAATTATTACAAACAAGGTCAACATATTGTTTATAGAACCTCCACTCATAATCTAAAGACATTAACAGGACCACGGAAACGATATTCCTTCTAATATCTGGAGCAAAGAGGACGTCGTGCAATAATAATGTCCGGCCGTTGTCGAGAACTAGCTTACATGTTCCGACGCCTTTGACTTCAACACGAGTGTTGTTGCCGACGTATATCCACTTTGTTCCTTGAGTTATCCTTCGATACTCTACGAAGAACCTTCTGTCCTTCGCAACGTGGTCTGTGGCCCCTGAATCAATCAACCAAAAATAGTTAGATTCAGCAAGAAACATGGAACTAGAAACACATATGTAACTAGCCCTACAAGTTACCTTATCACTTCCATCCGTACACTTACGGGCGAAGTGACCGTACTTGTTGCACTTAAAGCACTTGATCTTCTTCAAGTTTTTCTTCTTTGAGTGCACATTCTTTTGCCACTTTTTGTTCTTAGTCTTCTTTGAGGTTTCCGGTTCTTGCTTTCGTTCGTTCACAAACCTTAAGCGTTTCCGCTTATTTCCTCCATGTGAGGAAATAGCGGCCACGTGCACTTCTGCACTTGGTTTTGCGGCTTGAATCCGTTCTTCCTCGAGTTCGAGGTGTTTCGAAACATCGCTTAAAGTTTTAATGCACTCATTATGAGTGAGGTGCATTTTCATTTTATCCCAGCTATCTGGGAGTGAACGAATGACTGCTTGGATCTGCTGTTCGTCAGACAGCGTAACACCCGCATCCTTTAATTCAGATATTAGATTCGCCATGTGACGGAGATGCTTTTTCATAGAATGATCTCGCCGCATTTTGTACGAATCAAATTGAATATTCAAGGAGCGGAGTTTGGTAACCGAAGTTCCACCAAACTTTACTTCTAGCTCAGACCATATGTCTTTGGCTAGATCGAATTCCCGAAATAGACGCATTATGTCATTGTCCATTGCGGACAGTAACGTAATACGTGCTATTTTGTTCTTTCGAGTCCAAGTGTCATAAGCTTCCCGGTCCCTCTTGTGTTGGGCCATATTGCCCAACTCAGGTTCTACCATTATGTTTTGGAGTGTTTCGAGCACATCTTGCTCCTCCAAAACATATTGGATTTTAATTGACCAAAGTTTATAATTGTCGCCGTTGAGCTTTTCACCTTTGTTAAGCTCTGCGACAATATTCTTAGAAGCGGTAGACATATTCGATTCAAAAAACTGCAAAGAAAATGGAAAAACACGATCAAAATTCAATGCATAAAGTTTCGATTCTTTAAACACTTGATAAGTTCCTTGGATGCGTTGAAATGTTACTCTAGAATCGAGAAGTTCACTACGTTCCCAACTACCATCTAGAAGTAACTTTCAAAATATCCCTCTTACTTATCTTAAGTAAAAAGAAATCAGAAATAATACCCGTATGGTATTAGCAGCGGAAAATTACTTTGAAAAACATATCTTTCAAAATAGAATAGGTGAGAATTAGCGCAAAGAATTTTAACGCAACAATTGCCAAGCCACGAGACCTGTTCTACACACCCATGGGTTAGATAACCATGGCCGGATCGTGGTAGGACTTGGAATTCTAAATTGCGCTGTCCCGATTTAAGGACGGGACATAACCTATTTGAAAAACATCTTTTTCCAAAAATTTGAAAGCACGTTGGCTAATCTCCGTAGAGTAGAACACAACGTCACAAGTACATTGGCTAATCTCCGTAGAGTAGAGCACAATGACATGGCTAATCTCGCATGAAGTAGAGCACTATGGCTAATCTTCAAGGAGTAGAGCCCAAAAAACTTCATTAAAACGTTAGTCCCGTATGAACTAGTCGGCACTGTGGTTAGCCCCGTATGGGCTAATCGACACATTCGAGTTTGGCCAATGCCTTTTGTCACCCCGTATGGGTCAGTAGGCAAGTTTGCAGTCGATTCAGACCTTCTGCCAGATTGGTCGACCAAAAACACAAAATTGGTCGACCAATTTTCGAAAGCAACTTCTTCCCGGCCAGGGCCTCTGCCCTGGCCGGGGCTTGGCCAAGGGCCGGCCAGGGCCTCTGCCTTGGCTGGCCAGAGGACCCTGGCCCCCTTGGCTAGGGCCGGCCAGGCCCTGGCCTCTGCCAGGGCCGGCCGGCCAGGCCACTGGCCGGGGCCAGGGCTCCTGCCCTGGCCTCGGCCAGGCCCTGGCCTGAGGCCAAGGCACCGCCCTGGCCTCTGCCAGGGCGGCCTGGCCGCTGGCCGGGGCCAGGGCTCCTGCCCTGGCCTCGGCCAGGCCCTGGCCTGAGGCCAGGGCGCCGGCCCTGGCCTCTGCCAGGGCCGGCAGGTCACTGGCCGGGGCCAGGGCTCCTGCCCTGGCCTCGGCCAGGCCCTGGCCTGAGGCCAGGGCACCGGCCCTGGCCACTGCCAGGGCCGGAAGGCCGGCCAAGGGCCGGCCCTGGCCACTGCCAGGGCCGGCCTGGCCGGCAGGGCTTGGCCAAGGCCGGCCACTGCCGGCCTGGACTTGGCCGGCCACTACCGGCCTGGCCATGGCCGGCCATGGCTTGGCCATGGCCGGTCATGGCCAAGGCCATTCGGCGTTGGCCGGCCATGGCCCCTTTGGCCATGGCCGGCCATCCCCTTTAAATGGGGTTGCCGCACTCATTCCTCCCCCTTGATGGGGTGGTCGCCGGTGGTTATTGGCCGTAGCCAACCCCCTCCGCATGGGGAGAGGGGGTGCATGGCCTTCATAGCCCATTTGGCCATGGTGCACATGCACCAAATTTTCCTCTTACCCGATGGAAATAACTTCCATCATCTTCCTCGATGAAGCACCCGTTCGTCGATGAAGCACCCGTTCGTCGAGAAATTAGTTATTTCCTAATGGCCGTGTGCCAAAAATGCATAACGTACTACGTGAACGGTCGGTTCTTCCCTTCACGGAGAGTTCCTACCATATCCGTAATGATAGGAGACCCTAACGTGAAAAGAACAACCGCTGCGTTCTCTCCGTCACGAAGCGTTCCTACTATATCCGTAATAGTAGGAGACCCATTCGTGAAAAAGACAACGACTCGTTCGTAGTTTCGACGGGGCGGTGGATTGACCGGGGCGAACCCATATGGCTCTGATACCAATGTAGGATCCTGTCAAAATAGAGTTAGGATCGATAATTAAAGTGGAGACTTACGCTAGCGTATGCGGAGCGGTAGTCTCGGAACTTTGCCTTCGGATTCGCCACGACGGATCGAGTCTTCTCACGAACGGAGTAAGGCTACTAATCCACAATCTAAATCTCTATTTTAGATTAAGAACTTGGATGGAGGGAGAGGAAATATTTCTGCAGAGCTTCGCTATGAAGAAGATGCATGCATGAATTTCATGCAAATGGTGTTAGGAAAATGGCTACCCTTGGGTCTTATTTATAGCCCCCAAGGTAGTTATTTTAGGGTAAGTTGTTCCTTTGGAACAACTTAATTAAGGTGTACCATGATGCATGGCACATTATAAGCTTAAGTTGTACCATATGCATGGTACAACATAAGCTTAAGATATTCCCCCTTTATTAGCCATATGTCGCATGCATTTATGCATATATAATGCGACTTTCCTACTCATACAGAGATCCTCTCCGCAAGGGAACAGATTCCCTTTGCACACGACTTCGTGTGCGCGACGTTCGAGGTCCGTATTCCCTCGTACATCCCCCACAAGGGTGTACAAACGTCTTCCATATCCAACATATACCCCCAGACCTGGGTGTGGCTCTCTCGTCACACCACCGCTCATTGTTGGATGCCATATTTTCTAGAATATGTCCGGCATCTTCCTCGCTCCTAGACATGAAGGAACCCCCAGCCGCGACGTCCATAGAAGATTTCAGGTCATCCCTCAACCCATTGTAGAACAGATTAATAATCTGCCACTTCGGAAGCTCATGGTGAGGGCATCTTCTTTGCATTTCCTTATATCTCGTCCAAGCTTCATGCAAGGACTCGTGGCTGGCCTGGGAGAAGGAGGAGATCTCACTCCTCAACTTCATGGTCTTCCCCGGAGGAAAGAACTTCGTCAGAAAAGCGTTGGAGAGCTTCTCCCAGGTGTTGAAAGTGTTGGGGTCCTTCCCCCTTAGCCATTGCTTGGCTTTGTCTCGCAAAGAGAAGGGGAACAGCTTCAGACGGATCGCCTCAGTCGTGACACCATTAATCCGGAAGGTGCCACATTTCTCCATGAAGGAGTCTAGATGCTCGATCGGGCTCTCCATGGGTGCACCCGCAAACTGATCCTGCTGGATCCACGTCACCAAAGACGGCTTTAGCTCGAAGCTTTGGGCCGCAATAGCTGGAGAACGGATGGCGGAAGTGGACTCGATAGATGGCATCGAGTACTCCAATAGGGACTTGTGAGGCGGGGTGTTCTCCTCCATGGATTCGGGATCCTCTCTTCTTCGCTTCTCGGCGGCCAAACGCCTAAGGGTGGCGTTAATCTCTGGATCAATGGGAATCAAGTCGTCGAGACTTCTTGAACTCCTGCGCATGAAAAACAACAAACACCCGTGAAGCGACAAGTGGGAAAGAAACAGATAAAATAAGAAATAAAAATAAGAAAAAATAAAAAGGAAAAAGGGAGAATGCGAAAATTATCACGAGGTGGGGATAAGAGCTAGACACAAGGGTTCAAAAGATCCTAAAATAACAAGAACGTTGCCTCCCCGGTAACGGCGCCATAAACTTGACGTGACCGCCCCGGCTTGCTATCCGCAAATGGCCGGGGGGACCCGCGTGGGGGTTTAGAAATTTGTAACCGCAAGCGCACGGTGTTGTAGTGTGGCTTGGGGGTCGAACACAGGGAGGCTAGGATGTGCTTGAGTCAAGGAGGACCAAAATCACCCCGTAGGCGAGCTAGCCCGAATCGGTAAATGGTTGTCACAGAAAGGAATGAAGGGTATGAACAATAGGAAAATAAACCCGGTACTTTGGTTTCCACTCCGACGAGCGACTCTCGCCGATACGGCCTACGGGTATGGATAGCGATCGGAATTAGGGTCTAATGGTGGGACGTTGCCTCTGAAAGTGGTACCGGCATCCCATGGGCCCGATATTCCGGTCGGTGCCCAGGTTGATACACCGGACTTCCCGGATTCAATCAGTGGGCACTCCCGTGTCCATTAACACTGATCGAATTCGGGAGCACTAAGCTCGCAACGATAACTCCCAACGTCTCATCCTGCCGCTCCCGCGTGCTAGGATTCGGCGTCTACGCTGAGGGCGTGAGCTATGGCTAGGGAGTCAACCGCCAAGTTTATTCCCCCTTGGCCCAACGGTCAAAGGCGGTCTTTTTCCCGCCGATGACAATGAAACACCCCGCGTAACCGTTAGATTCCTAATCCCTATCGATTTCCTAACCCTATGGACGCATCGGGAAGAGCCCCCGAAGGGGTTTCCACCAAAATCCCAGATTTGGGAACAACTCACAAAAATTCATTGAAAAGCGATCTAAATGAAAATTAACCGTTGGAATCATAATCGGACGATTGGAATGCGGAAGTAATAGAGTAGTTAAGACAATACTAAAATTTTAGAAAGATCCGAAAAATTACAAAAGAGCAGTAATTACAGCCGTCACAAAGGGAGAAAACAGTAAAAACTAGCAGCTCCCCCGTTTCTGGAACCCTAGGGGTTCTATTTATAGACTCTCGCATCACCCGATCGGTTGACAAGTCAACCGATCGGGTGACCCGTTACAGATAATGAACAGAAAACGGCGATCTTTCACCCGGTCATATGAACCGGTCGGGTGAGTTCTTGGAGTGACCGGTTGGATCTTGGCGCCATCGGGTGAAGCGATCGGTTGGGTGCCCGTGTCTTCAGCTCCTCAGTATCAGCTACAGATGAACCGATCAGGTGAGAGTCACCCGATCGGTTGGAATTCCGCTCGAAAAGACAGAGAACATGCCCCCGTTGAACCGGCCTGTGAACCGGTCGGGTGACTTTCACTTGAGCTCCGGCAGAGACCGGGTGGTGCACGCGTGCATCACCCGATCGGTTGGAGATGACCAACCGACCGGGTGAGGGGATGAAAGATGCATTCTTTGACGTTTGACCCCCTGGATCACGCGTGACTCCTCCCGTTACTCCGGGGACTTGAGATATCGTCGTTAAACGTCCCCTACGCGGTCGATCTCCTGCAAACATGGAGAAACAAAGAAAAGTGAAAGAAAACGAGAAAATACGAGAAAACGAATAAAAGACGGCGGAAAAACACGGAGAAACACAAAAGAAAACGTGCGTGAATATATGAAATATAAACGCACGTCAATTGATCACTCCGTAATTTACACCTTTTTTCCGCATGTTTGCATGCCATTTAGATCGCTCAAATCACGTTTTTCATGATTTATCGACAATATTGCGAAACTTTTCACGATTTGTTGTTTTTGTCGTATTTCAGGAGATTTGGAGCGATTTGGAGTGATTCCGAGATACACCTACTCCGGAGTGTCACCGAAGACTTCCCTGAGGGGTATTTTCAGATTGGAGAGGAGAGGAAGAAGAACGAACGTCGTAGGAGCGATGAGGAGGCAAAAACACTCAGAATGGGCATTTTTAGTGTCTCACTCGGCCGAGTGTAGGAGTCACTCGATCGACCAACGAGACCCCGCTCGGCCGGCCAGATCGGACACGCTCCAAGTGTGCACTCGGCCGAGCATCAGAAGCCACATCGGCCGAGTGACGAAACCCCGTCTGCCCGAGTGGCACTCAGACGACGCCCATCAAAAACTCCCAACTTACTGTTTTTCGTCAGTCTGAGCATCAGAAGACCCACTCGGCCGAGTGGCAATTGCCGACCGCCCGAGTGAAGAGAAGCCCATCGGCCGAGTGACGACAACTCACTCGGCCGAGCGACGCCCGAAGTGAAGACCCCCAAGACCCCGGACTTACTATAAATTCTCAGGGTCTCCCACTCAGCCGAGCGACCTTTGTCACTCGACCGAGTGAGCCGCGCGCCTGTAGCGGAAAACACGATTTTGAAGAGGCGCAGGGGCATTTTGGTCACGGTTTTTTTGGGCAGTTTTGAGGGGTATTTAACCCCTGATTCTAACCTAGGTTAGAGAGCTTTTCCTTACTTTTTGGCAGCCTTTTAGACTAAACTTTTTAGTTTTTGATTCTTGTGATTGGAGAGGAGAGAAAAGGTTTATTTTGTTGGATTCTTGAAGAACTACATTGGTTTGTCTCCCTCTTCATTAAAAATCCCATTTTTATTGCTTATTTGAATATTGTCATGAATTCTATTGCTATTTCAATTGATTATTCTTCTATTTATGAAATGATTTGTGAGTAGTCCTAACGTCTTAGGGCGTGGGGATGAACCCTACGAGCCCAATTTCCGATTTGTGATGATTTGGTAGAACTATTGCTAGAATTGCTATTAGGGTTAGTTTGGGATCGATATATTACGGATAGCTAGGTGTTCATATCAATTGGGATTTGCAAGAGATTGGATCCCAATTCGATAGGAAACCCTAGAATTCCGAATTGGGTTGAAATTGAGATTCCGTAGTATCGGTTTGCAAGAGATTGGATCGATACTAGGGTTCTCGGTTACGATTCTATACCGATACCCATTTGCAAGAGATTGGACGGGTAGAAACTATCCCAACCTAAGTCACAGCCCGAGTTTGCACGAGAGTGGGCTCGGGATGCGATTGAACGATGACGTTGATCCTAATGCTAGCTTGCCTAGGCTAGGGTTTGCAAGAGATTGGACCCGAACCTAGGTTCGCTATAGACCGGCAACAGCGCGAGAGCGTGACCTAGGTTTTACATTCAGTTGCAACTAGTTCATCCGAAATTCTACCCTAGTAATTGTGATACCAATGAATCACATTGACGAGATACGGTGAGTAGCGGGGATTCCATATTCCCTAGGCGTCTTTATTTGATTTTATACCTCTTTATATTAATTGACGATTGTGACAACACCGCCGAAAGGCAAATTCCCTCCTTTCTGTCCATATAGCCAGGTTGTTCAGAGAAGGCACTGTCATACGTCCTCCCTGTGTTCGATACCCGCTCGTTGCTACACCGTGCGCTTGCGGTAAAACTACACGGTCGCTCTTTTGGGTGTACGCCTGGGCGCGATCAAGGTTTTGGCGCCGTTGCCAGGGAGGACATTTTGACGGTGTTCGGCATCGACCACCCGGTTATTTTTTCTTTCTTTCTTTACTTTCTTCTATATCCTTTTCTAACTCTGTTTGCAGCCCTATTTGCATATTCTCCCCGTATTTTGCATAAGATCTTAACAGGTAGAATGGAGGATGCAATGTCGACAACGGAACTCAGTCAGGGAGATTATGACTCCTTCACAGACCTCCTTAAGGAGCTTGTCGAGGAGGTCCACGCTACCGGAGCTTTTGCTATCGACATCAAGGACCCCGACGAACAACTGTTTGCTAGTTTTGTGATGGATCAAGTCTCCCCGGATGGGACTATCGGGGGCAATGTCAGAGTTGATGTGATAGACGACAAGTTATATTTCGAAGATGGTGAACAAGTGTCGAAGAGCACTATACTCCCGAAGAATCTTTCGAGCAAACCAATGTTCAGGGAGTTACACTCTATGACCCTCACTCTTGCTTTTATGAATCGTCTGATGTGTTTCTTGATTCCAGGAACAAACCGGAGCAGAGTGAAGGTTTTGACGATGCTAGCACAGAATCGGAGAGCATCTATTTCGATGCATCTTCCTCACTAAGGAGTGAGTCCGAGTCTTCACATGAGAGCACGCCGCCTGAACATGAGCTAAACTCGGATGTCAAAGGAGAAGCCAAACTCATGCGAGCTGATGAAGTAGAAGGAACGGCACCCCTTGAGGTAGAACTTAAACAATTACCACCGAATCTAAGGTATGCCTTTTTGGGTAATAAATTAACTTTTCCGGTGATAGTTAACTCCCACCTCACGCATGATCAACTTGAGAGACTCCTAGACGTTCTTAGGAGCCACAAAGATGTCCTTGGCTACACTATCTCCGATCTAAAAGGGATAAGCCCTAGGCTTTGCACACATAGGATCCATTTGGAGGATACCGACGCCACCTCCATAGAGCCTCAAAGACAGTTAAACCCGAACATGAAAGAGGTGGTTAAAAAGGAAATCCTAAAATTGCTCGACGCCGGTATTATTTATCCTATCTCTGACAGTAGATGGGTTAGCCCCGTTCACGTCGTCCCCAAGAAAGGAGGGATGACAGTTATAAAAAATGATAAAGGAGAGCCCATTTCTACACGCACCGTCACGGGATGGCGAATGTGCATTGATTATAGGAAACTAAATAAAGCTACCCGAAAGTACCATTACCCATTGCCCTTCATTGATCAAATGCTTGAACGTCTAGCTAAACATAAATACTTTTGTTATTTAGATGGGTATTCGGGGTTCTTCCAAATCCCTTTGCACAAAGATGACCAAGAAAAGACCACTTTTACTTGTCCCTATGGTACCTATGCCTACCGTAGGATGCCGTTTGGTCTTTGTAATGCTCCCGCCACCTTTCAGAGGTGTATGACATCCATATTTTCCGATTACATTGAAAATATTATGGAAGTTTTTATGGATGATTTTTCGGTTTATGGAAGTGAGTTTGACTCTTGTTTGTCCAATCTTACTAAAGTCCTTAAAAGGTGCCAACAAAATAATCTCACTCTAAATTGGGAGAAATGTCACTTCATGGTCACGGAAGGTATAGTTCTCGGGCACCTTGTCTCCTCAAGAGGAATTGAGGTAGATAAAGCAAAGATTGAGGTAATCGAGAAACTCCCTCCTCCTATTAATGTCAAGGGCATTAGAGGCTTTCTTGGTCATGCGGGGTTTTATCGCCGCTTTATCAAGGATTTCGCCTCGATTGCCCGACCGCTTACTTCCTTGCTTACTAAAGATACTCCTTTTATTTTTTCAGGCGAATGCTTGCAAGCCTTCAATACCTTGAAGGAAGCACTAGTTTCCGCACCCATCATACAACCATCGGATTGGAGCCTTCCCTTTGAGCTAATGTGTGATGCTAGCGACCAAGCCATTGGAGCGGTATTGGGACAAAGGAAAGATAGGAAGCTTCATGCAATATTCTATGCGAGCAAGACATTGGATGACGCGCAGAAAAACTATACAACTACCGAAAAAGAGCTTCTAGCGGTCGTCTATTCCATCGAGAAGTTTCGCTCCTACCTCCTTGGTTCCAAGGTGATTGTTCACACCGACCATGCGGCATTGAAATACCTTTTAAACAAGAAGGAAGCCAAGCCTCAGTTAATTAGGTGGATACTCTTGTTGCAAGAGTTCGATTTGGAGATCAGAGACAAGAAATGTACGGACAATGTTGTGGCGGACCATTTGTCTAGGCTTATTCGTGACAAGGAGGATGAGAGTTTACCTATCGACGACACATTCGTGGATGAGAGGCTATATGCCATAAAGCCCGGGGAAGTGCCTTGGTACGCGGACTTCGTCAATTACTTGGCTTGTGGAATTAAACCGCATGGGATGCCCACACATCAAAAGAGGAGGTTTTTGCATGAGGTCCGTAGCTATTTTTGGGAAGATCCATACCTCTTCAAGATATGCAAAGATAGTGTTATTCGGAGGTGTGTTTCTAAAGAGGAGGCAACGTCTATCAGTTTGCATTGCCACGGTATGCCATGCGGGGGACATCATGCTGCCTCTAAGACAACCGCTAAGATTTTACAGAGCGGATTCTTCTGGCCAACAATGTTTAGAGACACCCACGACTTCGTAAAGGGGTGCGATAGATGCCAACGGACCGGGAATATCTCCAAACGCAATGAGATGCCAATGAGGCCCATCCAAGAAATTGAAATTTTTGATTGTTGGGGAGTGGACTTCATGGGACCATTTCCGTCGAACAATGGTAACAAATACATCCTATTGGCAGTTGACTACGTCTCCAAATGGGTGGAAGCAATCTCTACCCCTACTAATGATGCAAGGATCGTCTCTAAGTTCTTCAAGCAGAATATCTTCCCACGCTTCAGAGTGCCTCGTACTTTGATAAGCGACGGGGGGAGCCATTTCATAGAAAACAAGTTTGAAGCCATGCTGAAGAAGTACGGGGTAGACCATAGGGTTGGCATGGCATATCACCCCCAGACAAGCGGCCAAGTGGAGGTCTCAAATAGAGAGATCAAGCAAATTCTTGAGAAGACCGTGGATCGATCAAGAAAGGATTGGTCAATGAAGTTAAACGATGCTCTATGGGCGTATCGCACGGCCTTTCGCACTCCCATCGGCACCACACCGTTCTGACTTGTTTATGGGAAAGCTTGCCACTTGCCGGTAGAGTTGGAACACCGCGCATATTGGGCCATCAAGACCCTTAATTATGATTACAAGAGTGCGGCGGTGAGGCGACTCTTGGACATCAACGAGCTTGATGAGATAAGGAGAGACGCCTACGAGAGCTCAAGAATTTACAAAGAAAGAACCAAGATTCTCCACGATGCGCGCATAACCGTTACAGACTTCAAAGTAGGAGACAAGGTCTTGCTCTATAATTCCCGGCTCCGACTATTTCCCGGTAAGTTGAGGTTACGTTGGTCCGGACCTTTCACCATCAAGCACATACAACCGGGAGGGGCTTTCGAGTTGGAAAGTAAGGACGGAGCCACATTCAAAGTAAATGGTCAGAGGCTCAAGCATTATTTCGAGGGAGTCCCAATGGGAGAAATCAATAGAATATATCTGCTTAAGGGACGGCCGGATGATCTTCCATACCTCCTTGACGAGGTTATTGAGGAGGCGATCCCCCATTCGATCGGCGCTCTATTCAAGGATGATTTTGAGGAAGGGCCAGACTTAGGCCAAGAAGAAAATATGGAGCATTCCCCCGACCCCTCCATGGAAATTGATGAAGGCAATGCTGATGTCGCGAGAATACGAGAGCTCTGCAAGCTCTCAAAGACGAAGACTCCAAAGAAAGCCCCACCGATATGAAAATCGGTGTCACCGGTGAAGCCGAGGCCCGGAGCAAGCACTAGCTTGGGGGAGCCACCCTCCAACACTACCCGAGGCAAAGGAGCACCGAGGAAGAACACGCCGCCTAAACATCCAAATTTAAGCGTTCTTCCCAATAAATTCGACGGGTGCATCTCATATGCACCCAATATCCCGCATTAAATTGAAAATTAAAGGGGGTCGAGCTCAAGACCTTAAACGAGCGCTTGTCGGGAGGCAACCCGACGGTTATCGCTTTATTTTTACTTTTTCCTTTATTTTTGTTTTAGAAGTTATTAGTGTTTTGAGTCGTTTGCCTAAAAATTTCGTGATAACGGGTCCTATTTTTCTTTGACAGGAGAGGAGAACGGGGTACCTATCATTAAGAGGATGAACAAGGCGACGAGGAGCGCTCCAGGAATGCGCTCGATGCTTAGGAGGAGGATGAACTCGAGTGGAGGAAGAAAAACAGAGTTTAGAGCCCAAACGAAGCCAAACAGCAGAAAACAGGACTCACTCGGCCGAGTATACTAGTCAATCGGCCGAGCACATAAGTTCGTTCGCCCGAGCGGCACACGAACGAGGGAAATCTGCTGTACCCAACTCTCTGTTTCTTTTCTTGATTTCAGTATAATTACCACTCGGCCGAGTATATATATTCACTCGGCCGAGTAAAACTGATACGCTCCTAGGGCAAGTATTGCCGAGTAGCCTGAGCCACTCGGCTGAATGGACTTATTCCACTTGGCCGAGGGTGGCCAGGCCACTCGGCCGAGTCATAAGCGGGGAGGAATTTCCAAAATATTTTTCGTTGCGTTCACTCGGCCGAGCGACTTAGTCACTCGGCCGAGTCGTAACTTTTTCTATAAAAAGGGGAGCGGGTCGGCGTGTATTTCGAAACGAGTAAAACCCCAAAACGCCCGACTTTTCGTTTCCCTCGGCCCCGATCCTCTCCCACTCGCCCGACCAGCCGCCCCGCCGCTGCGCTCGGCCACCCATCTCCGGCCGACGCTGCCGCACCCTCGCCCGAGTCACCGCCGGCGATCCCACCGCCGGCCGAGCTCCGGTAACGCGATTTCGCCCTCTTTTCTCCTGTTTTGCGTATTTTTCGACGATCCGTGTGTTTAACAAGCCCCTAAACCAAATTAAATTCGATTTCTATCTATTATACCCCTAACCCCCCATACGTTTTGAATATTACTCGCTGATATCTTCGTTTGATGTGCAGGGTATATTGGGGAGCTTAGGGGAGCCCAGGGGAGCTTCCGGGGAACGTTTTTGGCTTCGTGGAGGCGGCGTCTTCGCACGCATCCACTTCTTTGCTCTCGCGGCGTGTCACGGTATATTCGTTCCACTCATTTGCGCACACCGCGTTTATTACGCTTTTGGTGAGCACCCGGGGCCCACATGCCGCCCCGGACACGGCCTCGCACCAGGAGAGCTTTCGCCAAGCAGAAGCGGCCGGATGAGCCCGGCCCCTCCCATGAGGTGGAAGACTCTCCTCCGCCTACACCACCACACCCCGTTCACCCCGCACAGCCTGCAGAGCCCGTTCACCCTGCACAGCCACTCCCTGCCGACCCACTGCCACCACCGGCTCCACTTGTCGGGCCGCTGGGGATTACGTTCCATGACGACGCACACCGCGTCGTTTTTGAGCGGATTTCCCAGCCCTCGATTGTACCCTCCAGGTTTGCACACCTTGCAGACCTAGGACGCCTGGGGGTACTTGAGGGGATGCTCACGTTGTATGACAACGTGGGTTGGCGAGATTATTTCCAAGTGTCGGCGGACACCTTCGTTCGTCCGACACTTGAGGTGCTTAGTTCTATCACCCGGACCGACGAGGGATGCTCGTTTAGGTTCATGGACCGAGTGTGCCAGGTCACTCTCGGTATGATGAGAGCATTCTTTTCGTGGCCTGATGTCCCCGGGGCCGACCGTGGTTACGCCCCCACTCACATCCCCCCACCTTCCTTCGATTCCCACACTTTCTGGGCCCGGATCACAGGTTTACCAGCTGCCTTTGACCCTAGTAGGGCCAAGGCCTCGGCCATCATTCACCCCTGCCTCCGCATAGCTCAGCGCCTTATGAAGACTACCTTTTTGGCGAGGTATGAGCCTGGGACGATGTCCACGCCGGAGCTTTATATGCTCTATGCGATGACGCGCCCCAGAGCTCTAGCTAGGGAGAGGACGAGTTGGTCCCCGCCGTCGTGATTGATATCGCGAGCTGGTTTTTGGACCGCATCATCGTATCGGTGAGCGCTCGCTCACCGATATGTTACGGCGGTCTGATCACCCTGCTCGCCCTGATGACCGGCGAGGACCTTCCGACTGACCTGCGACGAGCCCCGAGCCCCACTTCACTGTCCATAGACGTCATGTCCCGGATGAAGATGCTTCGTCCGCACGGCCAGCGGCACTGGGTTTGGTTGCACGGTCCCTTCGGTGCTGATTACATGATCCTTCCGAGCCTAGCTCGGACACAGATAGCACCAGCACAGGTGGACTGGCTTCCGGCGATGGATCTCCTGATCCCCGCCGCCTACGTGCTTGAGGCCGAGGAGGCTGAGCAGGCTGAGCAGGCCCACGCTGCACACGCTGCACCCGCTGACCCCGCGGCCCCTCAGCAGCCTGAGATTTCTGCTGCTACCGACACCTCTGTCCACACTTCTGCCGGTGTCGGGAGTACACTCGCTGAGACCACTCCCACTACCTCCACATACCCCACCACTCCCACCACAGCTGGCCCTCTGTCCGTTGAGCCCCTTTGCACCGCCCTACCCGAGCGCCCACCTACTATAGTTGAGAGCGGTGAGCCCTCTTTCCATGCCGTCGTGGAGACCGTGGTTGTCACCTCTGTCTCCACCGCAGCCATACTTTCTGAGAGTGTCATGACGTCTGTTCCCACGTCTATGTCACTGACCTCTCTGGCCGCCTCGTCACCACTCCTATACTCCACTTCCGCTGCTGCTGCTTCCACCTCATACCAGCCTACGCCCCAGCCTCGCACTGAGGCTAGGCCCACACTTGTGAGCACAGCACCCTTCCTCCACATGCCTGCTGAGCCCATCCACTACACCACCCGAGTCCTCCAGCCCCGTCCTGCACAGCACAGACAGGTGCGTCCCTCTGCACCACCTCCCCCCGACACTGTACTTCAGAGCATTCGTGCTCTCGAGGGGGCGGTGAGTGCCCTCAGAGGTGACCTCAGGACCATGTCTGCCACCGTCACCGCTATGGCCAACCGCTTCGACCTACTTCCGGGCATTCACTATTGCCTCACTCAGATTCTCGATCGGCTTCCTCGCGTACCCACACCCACCCAGCAGGTACCCACCCCCACTCCTACACACACCCAGCCTGCTTCCACACCCACACCCACACCCACCCAACAGACTGTTCCCCAGCCACCACCACCACCACCACCTCCTCCTCCGCCTCAGGACGGAGACGGCGCAGCCCCACCCTCTTAGGCACCCTTGATGCCATTGATCTTTTTTGCCGTCATGCTGCCCGTCTCTGCTCGGTCCTGATGATTTTTGCCCACCCCCTCCCCTCACTGTTTTGGGTCCACATTTTGTTCATATCTTTCTATATCATTTTTGGGAGAGAGGGAGAGATTTTTGGTGTCACACTCTTATATCTGTTTCACTTCTATATCTGCATGCATCCTGTCCGCATCATATTTTCATTTCGTTATTTTTTATTTTTCTTTTTCATCATGCATGCATCCTCACCTACCCCTCACATTCCACGTCTCTCGGTGTGCCACACTTCGCACATTGAGGACACTGTGCACTTTAGCTTGGGGGAGTGAGTTCTCACGTTCTTTTCGATTTACCACCTTTATTTTTAGTTTTTTTCACGCCATTTTCTGCTTTTGCACTCACTTTCATCACTTTTTCTTTTTTTACCATGCATCACGTTTTTTCTCATTTTCTTCGTGTGCTGCATTGTAAATAGCTTTATTTTCCCTCTTTATCTTTATTTCTTTTCATCTCATGCTAGAGATGACTTTTCTGTGATGATGATGACGTGGAGTTAGCTTTCTCTATATGCATGCTATATTTGTCATGTCTTAGATTTTATTTCTGATATCATATGCGGTGATTTGCCTTGCATTTAGAGATAGTAACCCACACTTTTTCCGTATGAAAATGGATGAAATTTTATTATTAGCTGAGTCTGAATATTCATATGTATGCTATCACAGAAAACACACCAAGATTCACGCATTGGATGCTTATATCTGGAGTACCGTTTTCTTTTCCTATATCACTTCTATTTGCATGATTTGTACATTTCACTTCAGGATGATTGAATGATGTTAGATATGATAAATCTGGACTAGTTTTGCTTTTTTGTGATCGAAGCCGAGTAGATTAGATTACCCTGCTGAAGTTGTCGTGCACGTCTTATAGAGTGAACTGAGAGACATATTGATTCGGGTTCAATATTACATATTTAACCCCCCATTTAGCCCTATTTTGTGCTCATGTGATGCTACATTGTTCTCTAATTCATACGTATTTTCTACACATTTATTTATTAGAGAAAACACTCTATTTGAGCACAAAACAGCATTTAACGATGCAATTCTGCACATTTTATATTTTTCCTAGCTTGGTCTCGATCTCACGATTCCAACGACTATTTATTTGTATTTTTCTGAGATCTGTGCTAATTACTGTGAATTTTTGAATGCAGAATACCATTTATTGGAAATAAAATAAGTACGCACGAATCTTGGCGCAACCCCCCATTTAGCCCTATTTTTTGCTCACATGATGCTAAATTTATCTCTAATTCATACGTATTTTCTACACATTTGTTTAATAGAGAAAACACACTATTTGAGCACAAAACAGAATTTAACGATGCAATTCTGCACATTTTATATTTTTCCTAGCTTGGTCTCGATCTCACGATTCCAACGACTATTTATTTGTATTTTTCTGAGATCTGTGCTAATTACTGTGAATTTTTGAATGCAGAATACCATTTATTGGAAATAAAATAAGTACGCACGAATCTTGGCGCATTACGTGGCAGCCATCCAGCGGCTCCCGCTCAAATCCGATGGCTACGACTAAAGGGCGACGCGGCACGTTAATCACCGTTGGATCTTGATCCAACGGTCACCATCGTCAGCAAACGCAGCGAAAACAGCGGCAACGTGGCACGATTTCAGCCGTTCGATGTGAATCCAACGGACAACGACGCTTCACCACGAGACGATGATGCGGCAATGTTCCGAGCGCACGATCGTCATCCAACGGCTAGGAGCGAGATGAACAAGCAGCGGAGAGCGGCGTGATCTTGAGCGCACGATTGGCATCCGACGGTCGAGAGTCAACCCGCAGCGAACGAAGAAGCAGCGGAGGTTGTGGCGACGTGGAGACATCCACGTCGTTCATTTTCGATCGGACGGTCCATATCAACCCCAACCCGTACTCGGAGAGCGCAAGCGGGATGCGGGCTTTGCACGAATTGTAAAGCACACGTGGCGCGCTCTTGTTAAATCCTGCACAGATCAACGGACATGGATTGATCCGCTCAAGATGAGCGGCTGGGATGGATTCGGGTGCGGGTTTTAAACCCAATAAGCTTCTAAAACCCGCAATCTTATTATATAAGGTATTCCTAGGGGTTTTGAGCGTATTCAAGCAGATTGGGGCGTATTTTGGGCGTATTGGAGGCTCTAGGAGCCGTATTTCCCCCCTGAAAAATTCTGTAAAATTCCAGAGGCTTGTTTTATTATTTCCAGAGAGTTTGAATTCTTTTCAAGGAGATTTGGTGATATTTTCTTTAACTCAAACCCCGTATTTTGGTGTTTTCTATTGTATTTTGCTATGAACTTGAAGTATTTGGCTATGAAACTTGTTTATTCTTGCATTATGAGTAGCTAAAACTTGTTTGCGCATGGTATGGAGTAGTTAGGGGGTATAATTTGTGTTTATTTGGTTGTATTCCTTGTGCTAAATCGTTAAACGTCGTTAAAATTGTAATCTTTGTTCGTAAATCGACTTTTTCATATTCCAAAAGAATTGATTTAGTTGATGATCGCCCCAAAAAGGGTGAGTTTTGATCTCCCCAAAAGGGAGTTTCATACCGTAGTTTTGATCTCTCCAAAAGAGAGTTTCATATCGTATTATAACTTTAGCGACGATCTTATTGAATATTGTGATTTAACCCCCAAAAGGGCATCTTCCGATGAATTGCTCCCAAAAGGAGAATTCATTGAGTTATATTGAGTATTTTCGGGTGAATTGCTCCCAAAAGGAGAATTCATTGTGATATATTCATCAACCAAATTAATACGAATCATTGATCCTAACGAACCCATACCATGTGCATACTCTTTATAGATACTTTCATATACGAATTTCTTTTTTCGCATTGTTCACCACCATTAAAATCACACCATCACCATCATTTGTGAAGCGGTTAGTTTCTTTTCGTAGGATTTCTATTTGATTTGAATTGTGGTTGCAACAGATTTCTTCCCGTGGATTCGACATCTGGACTCCCAGATTTTACTACTTGTGCGAACTCTTGCACTTGAGAGAGAAGCACCTTTCCGGTCCCACCACATATTTATTTCTTTCTCCACATATCTTGAACATTAATTCTCTATTTTAAAATCATTGGTGAATCTCCCCTTAGCGATTCTAATATATGGCATTTCCCCCGTTATTAAATTCCTAGCTCCAAATTTCCCAAAACCGAAAAGAAAAAGAAAAATTCTTGTATATCCTTCTTTCTCTTTGATTTGGGATCATTGTGTATATATGCTATTAAGAAAGAAAAAAAACAAAAACAAAAACAAAAAAAGAAAAAAAAAGGGAAAAGAAAAGAAAAAGAGAAAAGAATCTCAATAAACGATCCCATCTCATGTTCTCTCTCTTTCTTCCCTCTTTTGTTTTTATTTTTATTACTTTTGGAGCTTCATAAAAATGGGGATGTAAATATTGTTTTTTTTGCCACCATGCTTATAGATAAACTTGGGGGGGGAGAATCCAATGATGTGTGAGAGAGTGACTACTTGACGGTGCACGACAACCTAGGCTAAGTAATATTCTATACTCGGTGAGATTGTTTTAGCTTCACGAAATCCAGAAATCTATGCCTAGCACTCGTTTCATGAAATCCACGCTTTTCTATTCTTTCTATTCTATTGCGTGATATTCTTATACTCCTCATAGACAACATTCAATTGAAAAGTGTGTGATCTGCGATATTGTATACCGCTTTAAATGATTCAGACGATGTTAATTTTAGAATTATTCCGTTTTTCATGCTATATCATTATTCTTGGGTTTTCTATTTCTATTTGCACCATTATACTATGATATCGAAATAAAAGTCTTTGACATGTGTTTTACATTCGGTGCATGCTATATGAGTAAGCAAAACCCACGTCCTGAGAAAAATGATCTAGCAGCTTCCCTCTTCGCTTTCTTCTTTCTTCTTCGTTTTTCGTTTTCCGTTTTTCCATCGTTTTCATTTTCTAAATTCACCGGGTTCGCCTTTTACTTATCTTCCTCGAGGACGAGTAAGAGGTAAGCTTGGGGGATTTTGATCACTCCGTATTTTACACCTTTTTTCCGCATGTTTGCATGCCATTTAGATCGCTCAAATCACGTTTTTCACGATTTATCGACAATATTGCGATACTTTTCACGATTTGTTGTTTTTGTCGTATTTCAGGAGATTTGGAGCGATTTGGAGTGATTCCGAGATGCACCTACTACGGAGTGTCACCGAAGACTTCCCTGAGGGGTATTTTCAGATTGGAGAGGAGCGGAAGAAGAAAGAACGTCGTAGGAGCGACGAGGAGGCAAAAACACTCAGAATGGGCATTTTTAGTGTCTCACGCGGCCGAGTGAAAGAGTCACTCGGCCGACCAGCGAGACCCCGCTCGGTCGGCCAGATCGGACACGCTCCAAGTGTGCACTCGGCCGAGCATCAGAAGCCACATCGGCCGAGTGACGAAACCCCGTCCGCCCGAGTGGCACTCAGACGACGCCCATCAAAAACTCCCAACTTACTGTTTTTCGTCAGTCTGAGCATCAGAAGACCCACTCGGCCGAGTGGTAATTCCCGACCGCCCGAGTGAAGAGAAGCCCATCGGCCGAGTGACGACAACTCACTCGGCCGAGCGACGCCCGAAGTGAAGACCCCCAAGACCCCGGACTTACTGTAAATTCTCAGGGTCTCCCACTCGGCTGAGCGACCTTTGTCACTCGGCCGAGTGAGCCGCGCGCCTGTAGCGGAAAACACGATTTTGAAGAGGCGCAGGGGCATTTTGGTCACGGTTTTTTGGGCAGTTTTGAGGGGTATTTAACCCCTGATTCTAACCTAGGTTAGAGAGATTTTCCTTACTTTTTGGCAGCCTTTTAGACTAAACTTTTTAGTTTTTGATTCTTGTGATTGGAGAGGAGAGAAAAGGTTTATTTTGTTGGATTCTTGAAGAACTACATTGGTTTGTCTCCCTCTTCATTAAAAATCCCATTTTTATTGCTTATTTGAATATTTTCATGAATTCTATTGCTATTTCAATTGATTATTCTTCTATTTATGAAATGATTTGTGAGTAGTCCTAACGTCTTAGGGCGTGGGGATGAACCCTACGAGCCCAATTTCCGATTTGTGATGATTTGGTAGAACTATTGCTAGAATTGCTATTAGGGTTAGTTTGGGATCGATATATTACGGATAGCTAGGTGTTCATATCAATTGGGATTTGCAAGAGATTGGATCCCAATTCGATAGGAAACCCTAGAAATCCGAATTGGGTTGAAATTGAGATTCCGTAGTATCGGTTTGCAAGAGATTGGATCGATACTAGGGTTCTCGGTTACGATTCTATACCGATACCCATTTGCAAGAGATTGGACGGGTAGGAACTATCCCAACCTAGGTCGCAGCCCGAGTTTGCACGAGAGTGGGCTCGGGATGCGATTGAACGATGACGTTGATCCTAATGCTAGCTTGCCTAGGCTAGGGTTTGCAAGAGATTGGACCCGAACCTAGGTTCGCTATAGACCGGCAACAGCGCGAGAGCGTGAGCTAGGTTTTACATTCAGTTGCAACTAGTTCATCCGAAATTCTACCCTAGTAATTGTGATACCAATGAATCACATTGACGAGATACGGTGAGTAGCGGGGATTCCCTATTCCCTAGGCATCTTTATTTGATTTTATACCTCTTTATATTAATTGACGATTGTGACAACACCGCCGAAAGGCAAATTCCATCCTTTCTGTCCCGATAGCCAGGTTGTTCGGAGAAGGCACTGTCATACGTCCTCCCTGTGTTCGATACCCACTCGTCGCTACACCGTGTGCTTGCGGTAAAACTACACGGTCGCTCTTTTGGGTGTACGCCCGGAAGAGATCAGTGATCCAGCAAACTTAGCCAAGCACATTGATCGACATCATGATCCATTGAAGGAGACTTATCAATCTTATGTTCGTCCATCAACTAAAAAGGCTTTTATTGACACTAATTAATCCTTATCATCTAGTTGATCCTAAAAATTCGAAATTTTATGGAGTTGTTCAATAGCTTTTATTAGATCATTATCAACTATAAGGTTTGTACGTTCATCGTGCTACCCTAATCTTTATTAAGATTTTAATGAATCAATTACAACATTTAAAATAGTAATCATTAAAAGAGAATTATTATTAAAAATGGGTAAAATAATAATCGTCAATTAAAGAGGACTACCCTAATCGGGAATTAGGTTTAAATGTTGTAAGTGTTCATTAAAACATAGCATGTCACATTTTTTAAAATTTATCTTATAAAATTTTAAAGAATTAATGGCTAACCTAAAGGGTTCATGAACAATCAAATTATACATCATTTTCATTTATATCAACCAACATTTTATCGCATAAAATAAAGGTTCAACTATGTGACATGAAATAGAACATGCAAGTTAAAACATCCATCAAATAAATAATTAAAATGCACTCATTAAAATTTAACATTTAAATTAAAAGGAAATGATTTTAAAAACTTAAAACATTTTATCTAATAAAATGTCGGTTTTATAAAAATCATCAAATAATTTTTTAACATTAAACCTTTGTGTTTAAAATCATTAAAACATTTTGAATGCTTCCTAAAAGTATTTTATCTCATAAAATAATTTTTAAAAGCATTTAATCATAAGAGGCTTATATAAACTTTATCACATAAAATTTAAAATGTCTCTAAAAAATTTCCATGCTATAAAAACAATTTTTAAAACATTTAAAAAAGGGTTCATACTTATTTTAACGTTATCAAATAAAGTTATAAAATCTTTATGACATAAAGTAAGCAATTTAATAATTTTAAAATAACATCGCACTCTAAGATCATGCAAACCAAGGCTCTGATACGACTGAAGGGTTTTGGCAGACCCTTAGAGCTCAGATTTATGCCCATCCTACGTCGGATGGACAACAGAGGAATAAAAATAGCAGCGAAAAAAACACAAAGCTAAACAATTTAGCTAAAGCCATAAGGCGAGCCAGAACCTCGACAAGATCTATGCCAACTTGGGGTGGATCTGACCACCCCAAGAGGGATCTAGTGTACTACGACATTAAAAATTATTCTAAAAAGCTACTAACTAACATACCTGGAATCTTGCCCCTGGGACAGGCAAGATGTACTGCACCACCTTCTTGCGCTCCTTGTAGCCGAGCCGCCTTGCGCCTTCGACCCGATCTACCCGAGCTGCCTCCGAGCCGATCAGTTGCCGAAGAAAAATTCACTTGAGCAGACCCGCGTCAAAGACATCTGGATCCGATCCAAACCTCTTCGTAGTTTTGCTAGGACCCGACGGGAGGATAGGAAGAAAAAGAAGAGAGGAATATTTAAGTTCACGATCGAGCGTGCTCAAAAATCAGGAGCTTCTCGAATCGATCACTTGGTGCACTTCTCAACAAAGAGGGGGCACCCCTATTTATATAGGGAGTCGGCTCCTCCCTTTTCTTCACGAGCAATGTGGGACAAAATTTAAATAAAGAGGGATTTTAATTGAGTTAATTAAGTTAGTAAGCCTTTCACAAAGGCCAACTTCAACCAATTAACTCTCCCTCACCATTAAGCTTTAGAGACGATATAAGTTATCATTTCGAAGAGCTTCGAATGGTGAACGTGTAGGAATGAATGCCGATGAATTCCGACTTCGTTTGACCCCTCAAACAATTGCCCAAAGATGGAAAAAAGCTTTCATCATAGCCGTCATTTTGGGTTTCAAAAAACCCTAGGAAATAAGTCAAACGGAGAGGGCAAACCCGCGGGCATGCCCGCTAGGTAGGCGGGCGCGCCCGCCTCCATTGCGGGCTGGCGCCCGCAATGGATTACGGGTGCCTCAGCCTGCCCAGCGGGCTGCGCCCGCTGGCCAGGGCAGGCCGCCCGCTGGCCAGGGCAGGCCGCCCGCTGGGCCGCAGTGGGCGCTAGGCCCGCTAAGCGGGCCGACCCTACTGGCTCAGCGGGCAGCACCCGCTAGAGTTAGCGGGTCTGCCCACCTGATAAGCAGGCGGGCCCCGCTCTTCTTGTGGGTTGGGCCCTCTAGACTATAATGGGTCTGACCCATTAATCCCCTTTTCACTGTTTTCCACTTTCTGGGCTCGTTTGAGCTCTGTTTTTAATGCAGTTTAAAACTGTGGTTAGACCGGGACGATCCCGTCATCTAGGTAACCTTTCCAACGTGTTTATAACATTAAATATTGTCGTAAACAATTCACGAAACATTTAATCTAATTTGCATCACATGCAAAATTTGTCCCCTATTGAACTCACAACTAACTTGTGGACTTAAATATTCCATTTCATTGAATGGATTCCTCTTAACGTTCCTCCTATTACTAAGACGTGGATACTACTCGGTGTGAGACCCTACAGCCTTACCCTACTACAGGTTGGGGCTCGAAGCCCCTAGACGACAGTAACCACGAGCAGCAAGCATCGTCCCTATTTCAGAATCATACTGACGTGATCGACCCAATGCCAAACGTGTCGTTGGGATCACTCTGACTGTGTCAGTGATGAATTTTGCAATTTCAGTCCCTTCGTCAAGACTGTGTCTCTGCATGACAAAGGGTATGGTTTACCGTCAACCCCACTAACCAGCATCGGTCAGTATACATCGGTCTTTGTTATATTCACGTTGTACATCTTATAACATACACCGACCGATGATTAACACAAAGACCGTACTGATCCAGTGACACTAACTTCCCTTTAACGAAAGAGACGAATCCCATCTTAGTCATTTACTTCCCTCGTGAGCTTCAGATGTCACCCAACCTAAGATCTTACAGCAGGCCGAACCTCGAAGCTAGATCATAGATCTAAGTGACACTATGCATTAACAGATTCGTACTGATGACTTCAGGTCTTAAGGACCAGCTTGCCTATCATCACTCTAGAGTTATTATTGACAGTCTAGTTAAAGCTTAACCATTTAATAACTCTAAGTTGGTCATTCAGTGAACTCATTCTCTAATGAGCACCTGTGTCTCGTCTCCGACTTCGCCAAGTTGAATGATTATGAGATCATTATTACCCTAAGGTAAGACAAAGACACAATGGTCTAACCGATGTGTTGATATCCTATTCTCGACACATCTGTGACCATGAACCGTTTAAGACTTAAGTTTCTAATCGGTCACTAACTTCTCATAATCGAGATCTACATCTGGATACGTAATGACCTGACTATAAGTCTAAGGAAATTATCTAAGTATATGATTCGTAGAATTCATACTTAGGATAATTAATACCATATAATAATTAGAACGAGATGATAATCTTAGGATAAATGCCTCAAGGGCATACGTCTTCCTACACTTACAACATGGTTTCTGCTTCGTAAAATCATGTTCATGGTAGGACTAAGCCAGTAGATGAAATTATATGAGAAAATAATGAAAAATGTCATCAGATTAAGCAAAATGAAGGGTTGAAGAAGAGAAAGGTACTAACCCCAAATCAAACAATATTTCTATCAGATCTGCCATGTATCTAAGAAGTAAAAGTACAAACCCCAACCTAAATATACAAAAAGGAGAAAAGGGAAGGGGAAGGGGAAGGGATGGGGTACGTAGCTAGGCAACCAAAAAAATATATTTTAATCTATCACATGCCTATCTCAAAAGCAATGGAATGTGAATTTACCATAGCAATAAGGAGCATGCTAGATCAAACACGATTTTGCCCAATTTATTTGGTCTAACAGATCTCTTTCTAGGAACAAAAACATAATGTGCATACATATAGTACTTAATTTACTGACATACATCATGCATCAGGTAGAGAATTGATAATTAGACATAAGAAAACATTTGAGCAGACAAATTGAAAGCACAGATAAGTTCACATATGTACAACCCAACGTTTAAAAAAGAATTTGTGCATCTCAAACACTGGACTTGTAAATGTTTAATCCCACAAACTTAACACAAATGCAAAAATCTGCCATATGGTATGTTTAAAAATCTCCTAACGTCATAGCTCGACAGCCAAAAACATCACCAAATTTAACAGAGGCATTTCAAATATCAAAGTATTTTACTCAACTTGCACAATTTCTCAATTGATATTGAACTGTTACCGCCAGGTAAGCAAAGAGTGACAGACATTCATCAATCACCAGCCATAACATGGATGTAATCACTTCATAATGGGATGGATTTTATTCCACAATCAAATGCCTCACACCCAGCCTAGACCTGAGGATGATGACAGATTTAGGTTTGGGAATTAAAGAGTTCAACATGAAGGCGATAAAATTAAGGGTTATTTAGTACCGGCCCCCTATGGTTTCACCGTATTTAGCAACACCCCCTATGGTTTCAATTATTAGTAAGACCCCCCTGATGTATCCAATTTGGACTCCCCCGCCCCCTGCAACACCCCCTATGGTTTCAATTATTAGTAAGACCTCCCTGATGTATCCAATTTGGACTCCCCCGCCCCTCCAAACAGGGGGCGGGGGAGTCCAAATTGGATACATCAGGGGGTCTTACTAATAATTGAAACCATAGGGGGTGTTGCTAATTATGGAGAAAACACAGGGGGTCGGTACTAAACAACACTAAAATTAACCATGGATGTATTGACATTAGCCACTTCTAATGGGAGCGAGACACTACCCAGAACTAAATATGAAATTAACTGTTCATATGTCAAGCAAATTTGCAACCTATAGATTTAGAAAGGTATTCACAACGGACGCTTCAGTACACTCAGTGCATGTAAGCTAATAGAATGTGAGGGGATATGGTTTTTTTTCAAACGTATATCAATTCTACTGACAACATGAATGCCATATTGTTTGTCATTCAGCTTATATCAGGCCTCAAAGATGAATGCTGCTTATATTACAAATTTTTCACCTTTAAATCTAATTCCAAACGGTTAGTTCTAGAAAATTATAGAGGGTTGGCTATTGACCATACATGAATGCTATAAAAGCAAGCATGGATGTATTGACATTAGCCACTCCTAACAGGTGTGTGACACCACCCAGAAATAAATATGAAATCACCTAATCATATATCAAGTGAATTTCCAACATATGGCTTTAGAAAGGTCTTCACTATGAGTCCTTTTCTAGGCTCAGTGTTGAAATTAATTATGTACTTCATAAGTTTAGTAACATTAAGATAATCAAAAACAGAGAAATAACAATGCGTATAACAAAAAAATGTATATAACCAATAAAAACGAACCTTTCTTCCAAATAAAAACGAACAAAAACCGAGGAATAACAATGCGTATAACATTTAATTTTTAGGGGAAGTAGTGATAGAAAAGATCGAACCTTTCGTCAGAATTAACCAAAAACAGAAATGTAGATTTGAAATATTCAGGACTGTAAATAGAAATATCGTAATATCTTCAGAATGTGAGCTAAAAATAAAAATAAAGCCGGAATTTCAACCCTTCAGCCTACCTTATCTCTACTAGGAAATGCCCTAATCTCCACTGCCCCAAATCTCAGCCTGCCTATGAAACTGACCCCAGTTTTTTGAAATCTGTATTCCAAACAATGACACAATTAACCCAGTCCAGGGGGAATACACAGAAACCCACTAATCGCACAACCACATTCACCTAAAAATTCAGCCTTTTCACCTTCTAATCACCCCAAATGGCAACCTCCAAGTACCAATCAGACATCAAATCTAAACAAAATGCACTATAACATAAAGCAAACATAGAAGGCAAAGAAATTGCAACTCATCTCTTGTAGGAATCAAGGCTGGAGAGCCCCAAATCTTCCTCTTACCATCGCCGCGATCGCTACCTCCAGCTCTCGAAACCTTGAAATGTCCCTAATTTTCGGGATTGTTGGTGAAAGCCTTGGTTTTTTTGGCGATGAGATAGAAAAAAGAGGAGAGATGAACGAGAGATAGAGAGGGGATGACGATGGGCTAAGGGGGAGAGGGGAGGCCATGGGGAGATGTGGGGGTGTGACGGGGAAGAGGGGAGGCTGATGGGGGGGTGTTCGGGGAAGGGGGTTGAGGGGGGTGTCGGGGTGACCGAGGGGGTTGAGGGGGGAGATGGTAAGCCGTGGGGAGCTCAGGGGAGACGGGTGGCCGTGGGCTGAGGGGCCGCATAGGAGGGCCCGCAGGGGGGGGGGTCGGGGTCACTGCAGGGGAGAGGGAGGGGGTTTGGGTGAGTGAGAAACAGAGAAGAGAGATAGTTTCCCCTCCAAACTTTTTATCATTTGAAGTTTCCCCCCCCCCAAAATACAACTTTCCCCAATCGTTCCATTGTTTTTTCAAATTCAAAAACATCCTTCAACCCTTCCCTTCAAATTACACAACACTTTAATTAATTTCTCTTGTCTTAATTCTCTTCTCCCAATTTCTCTTATTCAGTTTCTCTTATCTTAACGAATTTCTCTTATAAATTGTATTAACCAACAATTGAATTACACAATTTCTCAACTCTTATATAATTTCTCTTGATAACATCCCTCAAATGTAATATAGATATTATGTTTGTCTATTACGTTGTATATGCATATGTGATATGTATAAAGTTATACGTATGGTTGTAAGCATATAGCTGTGTAAATTATACATATGTATAAAGTTATACGTATGATTATACATGGGTGTGGATAGCTGTATCATTATATGGATATCTATGTAAATTAGTATTGGTGTATGGCTATCTACTAGGGGTTTATACATATTTGGATGTACTTACCTATGCATGTATTTGTATGTCAGTAATGTTGTGTATATTGTGTGTTCTATATATCGTGAGATGTGTGCTTATAGTTAAACGTACGTGTATGATGGTATGATTTGTATATTAGCGTGTATGGACGTGTGCCCATGTGTGAGTAGGTTTGTGCTTAGTTATATATATCTGCTTACATAGTATGGATATGAGTGCCTTATCTATAGTAGTAGGGATATATTGTTGTATTGTGTTGCATGACCTTATGTGATAATATAAGTATGTGTATGTTTGGATGTATACTAGGAGACATACATGGTTGTATGTCTATGTCTATGTATAGATGTGTATATATAGTAGTGTATTAGCCCCATATGATGTATCATGTTGTGTATACTTGTGTGTACTTAAAGTATGCGAGTATGTTTTTATGTAGATATAAGGTAGGTGTGAATTAGTGTAAGCATCAGTATGTGTGTAAGCATGTATACATGTATGAAGTATTAGTATATGTGTAACTATTTAATTCATGTGTAAGGGTATGTATTTAAGTATGCTTTACTTTCTGATTTAGTGTATGTATGCCTTGTGTAGATTGACCTTAATGTCCGGGTCTATCCACCCTTATTTAGACCCATAGTTGGAAAGTCCGAGGGATGACTTTAATTTTAAGTGGGTAGAATGTAATGGCCTAAGTGCCATACGTGGTAGGGTATGTATGTTTGTGTGATATCTATTATACATTTGACAACCTTTTTTGAATTATAGGGGCTGACTAGGACAAGATAAAGAGTGGCTGAGATTTGATCTTGGTAAATTAATGGTTGAGATTGGATTTTGTGAAAATTTTAGTGGGAAAACTTAAATTTTGGGGGAAAAGTGTCTTGGGAAACAAAACTTTGAAATTAAAAGTGTATTTGGAAAGATTGTGGAGATTAAATTTGGGGGGGAAAGAGTCTTGGGAACCAAAACTTTGAAATTAAAAGTGTCTTAGGAAAGATTGCCGAGAAACATGATACATTAAATTAAACAAAGAAAAAAATAGCGTAAAAAAATTCAGCGGAACAACAAACAACTGTAAAAAATTTAAGTTAATACCGTCACTGAAAAATACCCTGACGTTTGTTGTCCCACGCCGAAGGCGCCCGCTATTTTTTACGCTAATTTGTTGTTCCACACCAAAGGCGTCCGCGTCGAATTTGTTGTTCCGTACCGAATGCGCTCGCGTGTTGTTGCACGCCAACAAATGACGCCTGCACTATTTTTTACGCTAATTTGTTGTTCCGTGTCAAAGGCGCTTGCACCGAATTTGTTGTTCCGCGCTAAATTTGTTGTTCCGCTAAATTTTTTACGCTAATTTGTTTTTCCGCGCCAAAGGCACCTGCACCAAATTTGTTGTTTTGCGTCGAATCTGCCTGCGGCGAATTTGTTGTTCCACACTGAAGGTGCTTGTGCATTGTTCCGCACCGAAGGCACCCACACTAAATTTTTTGTTTCGCACCGAAGGTGTCTGCGCCGAAGGCGCCCACGCCGAAGGTGCGCGTGACGCTAAATATTTTTATGCTAATTTGTTGTTCTTTTAGATTTTGGCTGTGGCAATAATTTTTCAAGGAACAAAGATTTCGCAGGAAAAAAATCTTAAATGAACCGTACCCCGCGGGAACGGGTTATGACTAGTGTACTATATGTATGGTGGTATTCTTGGGTAGTGTGTTTAATAACTAGGTGGTGTGTGTAGTAATTGCTTATGTGGATGTTTATGTGGAAGAATATATCATGATATGTGTGTTTAATTATATGTATATGATTGCTTGAATAAGGGTAGTATGGATGATTACATGGTTGTCTACGTGAAGTGTAGTGTGTATAGCAAGTATGTCACGGTCGCTTTTCGACCGTACGATTTTCGTGCGCGTAGCTTAATCTTCGTACGCGTATTTTTGTGACCTCCTCTTATATCCCAAACACGCGAAGTTATATGTTGTTGTGGCCCTCTTAGAGAGTACTTATTTGTGGAATTTTTCGTGAACGTCATTTCACGGCTCATTCTTCCACAAAACAGATTTGTTTGAAGGGGTATCGTAACTTTAGACTTCGACGTTTGACCTTCTTATTTTTAGTTCCGTTTTCCGTTATCCTAGCTCGTGATCGATCATCTTAATCTCGACCCTCTCGTCGACACGGTCATTCCGATATTTTTCTTGTATTTATTGGACACCGTTAGACTGACCCATCGACCTAATCACTTTCAACCTATACTTAGCCCTCATTAATTCGAATTTGAAATCTTAATAAAACCTAATCAAATCTATAGGTTATCATATGTATCACATGTTATTTCTCTAGCTATTTGTCACACTAGTTGCACCCTCTTCCCCTTTCACACACACTCTCCAATCAACACTAAATCTACCCATTTCCTACCCCGTATAGCAACTTCTCTTTGTTTTAACAGAACCCAACCCTTAGGGTTTTCACTCACGCACGTAGCCTCCATTCACCAAAACTTACGACCCCCTCATCCCTCCTAGCCGCCGATCCCTCCTCTTCTCCATTGCCGGCTACCCATCACCTTCCGGCCTCCTCCACGGCGGCCTCCACCCGCCGGAAAACCCCACGCAACCACCTTAAAATACTGCTGTTCCCCTCCAAATACTGCCGATCTCCAACCCATGGAATGTCGCACTCCACCTCCTAGACCCGTCGGCGACCACCCATGTTGACTCCTGCCAGCCGAGACCGCCACCTCCCTTTGACTGCCGACCTCTCCTCTCCCATCTGCCCATTGCCGTAACCCCTTACATGCTGGCCGAACCCTCTTCTTCCCTTGCCGAAACACACAGCCGACAGAGCCCTTGCCGCAACCATTTACTGGCAGCCCCTTGCCTCGACAACCCCCACACGGCAGTCCACTCCTAGATCCGGCCCTCTCCTCGCTCTAGAACGCAATCGTGCCCTCCCTTGCTCACTGCCGTTCGTGCGTCATGTTACCGTTGTCTCTAGTTGTCGTCGTACCTCGCTCGCTACCGGATCCAACCCCTGACGTCGCTATCCGACGTTAGTGTAGCTTTTGCGTCGTGTTGAGGTAATCCCCGATCCGTAGGAAACCCAAACAACGCATGTTTAAACAGGATAAAAATCGTAATTTTATTGTTTTGATTAAATCAATAATTTAAGATAAATAATACGGGACTGTATGTTGGTGATTGATGACTGAGCACATAGGAAGATCTGGACCATCATTGAACTGAGATTTGCGGACATCGTTTCAGGCAAGTGAAACTTGCTCAGTTGATTGTTAGGCCATGTTTAGGCCATTCTGTGAATTTGTGCAAAAGAAACTAGGCGGTGAAATGATAGTCGCCTAGACACCATGCTTGATCTAGCTTGACAACGAAGCTAGATCCGACACCATACTTGATCTAGCTTGACAACGGAGCTATATCTGATAACCTTGCCATGCTATGATTCATGCATATCACATGTAAACGTTTATTTTGATATACATGTACACAATTCAATATATGCTATTATACTATCATGTTGCATATCATATGTCATTTCATGCATTGAACGTTTTGTTGTGAATGTGTAGCACACGCTACTAATGAAATGTAAGCTACTGCGAGTAGGATTTTGACTCCTACATCATGAATGAGGCTGGGTTAACCCTATGCCATAAACACTTCCTGGCTCGTGATCCAGAAGATGGGCGCCAATCCATACACACGTGGAGGGGTAGGGTTAAGCGGTCACTTAGCGTAGAAGTGTGCTCGTACAACAACTTCAGCTGAAAGGCGTAAACCCTGTGCACGACGTGACTTGCATGTTTTTCATGAAATTGTGATATCTTGTTTAGTAGCTTTTTGCTACGACGTGCCATGCCTCGTATAATATCATGTCCATTATAATTGTTGCATTCATGAAATAAAATGACATGTCATCATATTTAAACTGCTAAGTTGCATTCATCTTATAACTGCTATACTTTATGTTTCCTTGCACAAAAGTCTCCCTTTCCCTTTTGGAGATTTTTGCTGACATGTGTCCTTTTCTCTTTGGGTGTCACATGTCAGGCTTTAAGTCTGAGGTAGTTGCTGAGGACTATCAGGTTACTGACGTCATGCTTGAGGCTTCAGCTGACTTTCAGTTCGAGGATATCGGAGACCAGTCCTAGTCTCAGCTGGAGGCTTTTCTTAGTTGATGTTGTTTCACTTAGTTGTTGATGTTAGTTTTCAGTGTGTATCCCCTTTTCTTGTTTTAGTCTCGGCCATGCTTGGGCCTTCTTTTTAGACTCTTGTACTTCATTTTATGACTATCTCTGGATGTTTTGAATAATGTTGGATGTAATGTTGAATGTTGGTTATTTATTGCCTGCTTTCAAATTTTATTACTATTGTTGTTTTATTGCAATGCAAGAATCTACGAATGGATGAACACACAGATGCTTATCAGACTGTAGCTTCACAGCTTCACGTCTGAGCGGATCTCTCTGCGTCTCGCCTTCCATACTTGGGAAGTGGGGTGTGACAGGTTTTTGTGGGGGCCCATGCAGGTCGTTGCACCTGCAAAATATAGAAACAACGACAATAATAAACCATCCATTGAAACATTCGAAACATTCGAGTCATAAAATTTGAGTCTAATGTGAATGTTTTTCTTGTCTTAGATGGCTGGAAGACATGTTACGCGAGCATCTTGTCTCAGCATAATAAGGGAAATCCATTAAACTAGGACTATAG
This sequence comes from Scilla litardierei, assembly GCA_030789695.1. NCBI lineage: Eukaryota > Viridiplantae > Streptophyta > Magnoliopsida > Asparagales > Asparagaceae > Scilla > Scilla litardierei. The sequence continues at coordinate 124,297,340 of CM061138.1, forward strand.
GAAGATCTAGTTAGACGCCCATGCTTACTAGTTAGACATCCATGACTGTTAGTTAGACACTTTGCTAAGAATTGGTATAATCATCTTAGGATACCTTAGTAGCCTCTCACCCAGCTGACCATATTAGATTTCTAGAGTTTTTCCTTTAGTCGTTCGCTTGGGTCCATCAAATTTCAGGCCCAGCAGAACATATAGATCGTCACATTCATTAGAAAGTCTTAGTGCTAAGTTACTCTATCTTTAGTCGGCTTGGTAATTAAAACCCCTGATTTCTATCATTTTCCTAATCATTACACTTTTGAGCTAATGACCATAGAATTCCATCATAGCATATTCACTAAGTTATTTTCCCAGTCGTATTTACATTTTGAATATTTGATTCACTTCCTTGCTTTCTTTCACTTGATTCCTCCATGTCGTTCATCATCAATCGTTGAATCTTCCCCATTACCATCTTGATCCTTCGAAAAGTATTTTCAATATTATTTATTTTGAATTTATCTTCCAGTTTAAAGTCTTTGAAAACATTTAGCATGAGCTTAGACTTCCTACGCTTTCAGTTGACTTAAATTCATTCTTTGAATTTCGAAACTTTTTCGCCGAAATCTTTAAATTACTACCTTATAATATTTTCTAACCTATATCTTTCATACTCATGTGAATATCTTACTTCCTTCATATAATGACTTTTCGATAATCCAATATACCAATTCTTCTCTTACTATATATATATATATATATCTATATTATAAAACAGGGATGTTATCATGGGTTTTTGGATAAGAGATATTGTATAAGAGATATTGGATAAGAGTTTGAATTGTATTTGGGGTATATAAATGAGTGATGTTATCATGAGTTTTTGGATAAGAGAAATTGGATAAGGGTTGGAATTGTATTTGGGGGTATAAAAATGAGAGATGTTATCATGAGTTTTTGGATAAGAGATATTAGATAAGAGAAATTGGATAAGTTTTGGAGGGAAACTTGGGGGGGAAACCTTTGATTTGGCTTGAAAATTATTAAGTTTGAAATTTGTATTTGAAAACTGAACTTAGGGGGAGAAATAGGCTGCTGACTTTGGGGGACCCCTCTCTCTCTCTCGACCCCCTCCTCCCCAAAACCCGCTGATCTCTCTCTCTCTCTCTCTCTCTCTCTCTCTCTCTCTCTCTCTCTCTCTCTCTCTCTCTCTCTCTCTCTCTCTCTCTCTCTCTCTCTCGGCCCCCTCCTCCCCAAAATCCGATGATCTCTCTCTCTCTCTCTCTCTCTCTCTCTCTCTCTCTCTCTCTCTCTCGCGGCCCCCTCCTCCTTAAAACCCGCACGGATCTGAAGGGAACGATGAAAATACGCACGGATCTGAATGGCACGAGGAAAATAGGCGCTGATCTGGAGGGAAAGAGGCGCCATCGATCTGAAGGCTTCGGCAACGGACACTCTCCATTGATTCGGACCTGAAGAAGTTGAAGTCCATAGTTGATCTGAAGAGGTGCCATTGATCGGAAGAACACCAAAAAGGTTTGATTTTTAATTTAGATCTCATTGAGGAAAATGAATTACTTGATCTCCTTTCCAATTGAATCTCCAGGTTTTGATCTCACCGTCGGTTGTTTTTGATTGGTGATCAATTGTGATATGGGTATAATTTTTGGATTGGGATTTTGCATATTGTGGATGAGTGCGGATTTTGTAGAGTGCGGATGGGTCCACTACAGTTCTTATAAACTGTTCTGCAGGGCCAAGCTGGGAAGGTTCGCTATATAATCTTAGCATCCATAAATGAACTCCATTTTAGCTTTGTTGAACCAAGGCAAAAAGTCAGATTATGCACTTTCCTTTGGTAAAAATTTGTTAACTAAAGACTGATATTTGGATAATTTGTTCAGGAAATATTTATTCATTGTTCTATCGATATGCTATAATTTTGGAACTAACAAGTCTACTTACATATGTCCTACTGATATGATAGAATTTACCTAATACATGATGTCTAGCATATGAACCATTGCTCCATGTTATTATTTCCATGTTTAATGTCTAATGTCTGAAAGTTGTATCCATAGAATTACTCTATATTTAAATTATTATTTGTGCACAGATATAATTATTATTTCCATGTCTAATTTATTATTTCCATGGATATTAGCCATGTCTGAAATTATCCATAGGAATTAGTATCCATAGAATTTGCTGAGTGTCTGAAAGTATCCATAAAATTCTGGAAATTCATAGTATCCATAGTATCCATAGATGTCAAGAATTCTGGAATTCTGAAAGTATCCATAGTATCCATAGATCGGGGATACTATGGATATGGATACTTTTAGAATTTCAGTATGGATACTATGGATATGGATACCTTCAGAATTTCAGTTTGAATTTCCATAGACAAATTCTGAAAGTATTCATATCCATATCCAATTTCTGAAATTTTACTTCCATATACAAATTCTGAAATTTCAGTATGAATACTATGGATACTACGGATTCTGGAATGCTGAGATGTCTGAAATTTGTCTATGGATACTTTCAGCATTTGCTCTATCTTGACATAATTTATTTCCAGAATTCTGGAATTTGTCTGAAAGTAGTATCCATAGAATTTGATGAGATGTCTAAAAGTAGTATCCGTAGAAATTTACTTCCAGAATATTGGCCATGTCTACTTCCAGAATTATGTAAATTCTATTGAACATCCAATATAATTTAAATTCTAATGTCTACTGTCCGAGGAGCTTAATCCGACAGATTTTGAGAGTGATGAGGCCTTCGCTAGGGCTCTTCAGGAAGCCGATGAGAGGGAAGTGGCCATTAGGTTCATGGCGATGGCCGGATTAAATGATTGTAAGATTCAATTTATGATGATTGATGCTTTTAGTTACAAATGATTGTGTTGGGCTCAGAATTTAGTTATGTTTTGTGTTCATAGGTGGGGTTGTACAGCGTGGAGAACAAGTTAGGCATTCTCAAGTGAGCAGAATTTTCATTGTTTTAAAATCCCATGATTTAATGTTTATAATGTTTATAAAAAATGAAAATGCCAAAAATCGACTTGGCGTTTAAAACCTCTGTTTGAGAAACTAGCAAAATGAAGTAGTGGGTGAACTGTGTTTGCGAAACTGTGTTTGCCAAAAATCACTATCTTTATAATGTGTTTGCTAAATTTTTGTAATAAAGACAGGATGTGATCCTTTGTAAAAAAAGGATGCATTTCACATGTTTTAGATTTTGTTAAAAAGACAGAAGTCGGGATTACCATGGTGATGCTGAGATGTTTAACTCCTAAATTATTATAATCATATTCTTCATTTGATTTTGCCTTCAAATTTTTTGTTGGGTCATGACAGTTTCCCCTACAAAGTATTTGAGCTAATCTACATTTCCCTATAGATTTTTTGGAGCCATTCCTTGCAGATTTTGTGGGGCATTACTCAGCTCATGAATTTCACATATACTGAGCTCAATGAGATTATCCAGGTATATACTGGGTATGTTCAATGAGCTCATTGGGCACATTGGGTATGTTCACTGAGCTTATTGGGCTCATTGGGCTCATTGAGTATATTCACATATACCTGGATTATCCAAATTGGGCACATTGAGTATACCCAGTATATGTGAATATACCCAGTATATACCCAATTTGGATACCCAGTACAATGTGCCCAATTTGGATATACTCAATGTACACAGTATATACCCATTATATACTCAATGTGCCCAATCTGGATATACCCAGTATATGTGAATATACCCAATATATCCAGGTATATACCCCATATGTTCAATGAGCTCAGTACATACCTGGATATACCCAATGAGCTCAGTATATAACTGGATATACCTAATGTGCTCAATGAGCTCAGTATACCCAATCTGGATAATCTCAATGAGCTCATGAATGTGAACATCTGGATCCAGTTTATCAAAACATACAGCTCAGTATATTCATATACCCAGTGAATATACCCAATGTGCCCCTGTATTCTCATGAATGCCTGGGCATGTGATTGGTATATTGAATGTTCACAATTATATATGGAAACTGATCGGCATTCATTATATAATAACTGATCGGCTTTAGTATATGAAAAAAGCTCAGTTTATTGAATGTTCACAGTTAGCTGTGACAAATGTGAAAACCAATCTGGTAATTTATTTCACTTTCTCACTTTGGGCAATTTGCTTTTGTGAAAGCCAATGTGAAAGCCAATTTGCTTTTTAGTGCAAATGAGTAATTTCAATAATAGCAGTTGTTGCAAACGATACATGATTGGGATCTTACAGGTTTCACATCTTCATCATCTTCAATTCAGAGAAATTTCACAGACCAATATTTTTTGAGACTTTTATTTGGTTTTATTTGTAGATGGATCTCATGTATATATTCTAGATTTATTTGATTTCAGGTTTTGATTATTTCCTTCTAATGGTGAAGATTTCCTTCTAAGTGGATCGAGGCACATATTGGACATTACATCGGAATCGGTGCGTTCATCTTAGATCCTAGCAACTTTGCTGGTTAATTTCATCCTTATGTTATAATATGGTAATATATTTAGCATAATTGAAAATTTTATTTCTGTATGTATTAATATTTCAAATAGAAATCCTAAAAACTCTCATATTTATAGTTTCAGACAAATGAAATCCAAGGAAATTGTTTTTCTAGCTTCAATGTATGGATTGGACCACCAAAGGTATTGGCATCATATTTGATCTTTTTTAAGGCAACCAGCAAAATTTTTCAATTAACTTCTAATAAAAGAGAGATATAGGCTATTGAGGCTTGGAAGGGGTTGTTTCAGTGAAGAGTCTTCCAGTTTAATTATTCCTACCATCGTAAAGGGCAGAAAAGAGCACACGAAGTACTCTATAGCTTTGGGGCTAGATGCAGTAAGAATATTGGTATTGGTGTTAAAAATTAGGATCTTTATATGGATTGATGTTAAAAATTGAATCTTTGTTCTGATTTTTTTATACAATTGCAAAAGGCGAAACGGAGCGCATGATGGACTCTGCAGCATTGGGATTGGTTTATGCGGATGTTGGATGCATTAAAAAGGTTTGTATTGGTGTTAAAAATCAATGGATTTGTGTTAAAAATTGAATGGTTTAAGATTATTCCTACCATCGCTCTTTTGAATCTATATTGCATGAATGCAATTAATTTCCAGTGGTCATATGCATTAATTATTCCTAATGCGGTGTTATGTTAAAAATTGAAAGACTCTGATGATAAAAATTGAATCAGGATGTCAAAAATAAAGCTCCCACTTAATGTGTGTTAAACATCAATTGAATTTTTGTATGTATTTAAGTTAAACTTTGAATCTTTTTTGATTTTTCTGCTTTTTGGTGGCTTCTCGAACCAGGATGCTGGATGCATGAAGAAGAGGTTGGTATTTGTGTTAAAAATAGAATTTTTGTCTGGATTTATGTCCAAAATTAAATCTTTGTTTTAATTTTCTACGAATAAAAATTATAAATATCCTAGACTGATTATTTCTACCATCGCAAAGAAAGAAAAGAGCAGGATGAACTCTGCAGTGTTGGGATTGGTTTATGCGGATGATGGATGCATTAAAAAGGATGGGTATTGGTGTTAAAAATAGAATCTTCGCATGGATTTATGTTAAAAATTGAATATTTGTTCTGATTATTGGTGACAGCTCGAACCAAGGAGATGGGAGGCAAGGAAATCTTCATACATGCCTAGCTTGCAGTATGCGAAGGCAAAGTGCAAAGGTGAAGGTACATAAATTGGTTCGAATTGGGGTTTTAGTGGAAAGCGGATGTACATGAGCCTAGGTATATTCATTTAATCCCTCCTCAACCTTAATGGAAGAACATATAGAATTTGCACTTTATTCTTTCAGATCCTTCTATGTCCATTTGGTACTTTTCACGTGCCATCTTAGAAGCTGAAGATTCATCTAACTAAACATTTATATAGATTTTACTGTTGAAACATCTTTTAGCATATGGTGCAGCATGGCATCCATAAAGTTACAAGATAACACCAGGTAACATGTATAATATGAGGACTTTAGAGAATTTGCTGCATGTTCATAGCTCACATTCTTATTCAGATGGAGAATTTTTAAGCTTCAAAATATATTATCAATCCAAAATTTCTTATTGTTAATCCAAAATTTTTGTAAGCTTCATACTTCGATGGCATTTCTTCTTAAGGTAAATTTTGCGTCTTATGCGATTTTTCTATTGCATTTTACATGTTGTTACACTATATGGCATATGGTATCAAGGTGTGTTTAGTTCACTATTCATGCATTATAGATGCTTCCATTGAGTTTTTTTTACTCCAGCACTATTTTATCATTTCTATGGTTATCTTGGAATTTATGTCTTTGATGTTGCTATCAGTTTTCATACAATGCTTAATGTCTAAAATTATTTATTCTTTCAGTCCGACTGGAGCTGCCAGGAGAGCTAACTCCCCATCATCATCACCTAAAAGGGCCTCACCACCAAAGTCGGTATTATTATTAATTTTTTCTCCTTTCTGTTTTTATCACTATATATTTTTGTAGTCAATTTTGTTTAAGCATGTTTGTGTTTAAATTTAAGTATGAGGTTGTTCATATTTGGCATGTGTGTCATCCTCTTAATTGCATGTGTGTCATTCTCTTGATATGTGATTCAGGATACAAAAAACAGTGACTGTAAGTTACATGACCTTATCTTTGGCATGTGTGTTAGTCATCCTCTTAATTGCATGTGTGTCATCCTCTTGATATGAAATTCAGGATACAAAAAATAGTGAATGTAAGTTACATGACATCAACCTTAACAAACACTATTTATTCTCTCAAATTGTCAAACACCAGGATGTTCATCCTTTGTTGAATCACATCTTTATTATGTGTGTCATCATCTCATCTTGGGTGTATGTGACAATACCCCTTCACACACGAATGTCCTACCAAAAGGAAATGTAATTTACTCCAGAAATGTCATCATGACATTAACAGTTTCACATGTCTACTATTTAACTCAAAGATTAAGAGGATCTTTAATTTGACACCAATTTATCGGTGTTACAAATGTTCACATCTTTTTCGACTTTTGGCATTCTTAGAAACGATAAATTGCATGCACGTAATGAGTCTGATTTTCAGTGTATTATGACAAAATATGCATCTCATACAACCTCTTTGCCATCCATTTTTCCTCCTTAATAATAATGCAATGACTAACAGCTTCACCCACACCCATACGCGTGCGCATTGTTAACAAAGCTTGCTGAACATGCAGTCTTACCCACCCACACCCACATGCATGAAACATTAAGTCTGCATCATAAATTTTGATTTGAGCAATCACCAAAATCATAAATCAAATTCTAGGAGAACAGTTTCAGCATGAGGATAAAAAGAAAAATGAAGACTCGACTATTATCAAAGAACAAAGATGACAAAGTTCAAAGTAATTTCATAGGTTACAAATATAATAATAATAACATAATGGCAAGATAAGAAAATTTTATTAAATAGATAAAAATTGTAACATGATACATGATGAAGAATTTTTTTAACAAGAATTGTTTTAACAGGTTGAGGATGACTAACATTGTTTTAACATGATACATGATGACTAACCCATCCAATTGAAGTGGAACCCAAAAATAAGTACAATGATCACAATGGATGACAGAATGAACTATCTAACATTATAAAGGAATCAATGACTGAAGTGGAACCCAATCAAAAGACAAAATAGACTAAAATTATTCTTTTTTGGCATTATATCAAACACAGTGAACGGAACAAGCATTTCAGATCATACTAGAACATACACAGCTAACATAATACGCTAAAAATCACATTTTTACGAGGTTAAAAAACGAGCGATCAACTTCCAAGAGATCAAAGCTAGCACCTTCATCGATTGGCCAACGTCGGGAACCTGAAACTGACACCGATACCAGCAGCGGGGTTACCTCAACCTCATATGATCACTGTTTTTGTGTCATTTTTTTGTTCTTCATTGTTTGTAGTTCTTCATTTTTTGTGTCACCCCACAGGTGTTTGATGAGTTCTTCCAACTTCTTTTATGAGTACAAAGGTTCATGTTAGTATTGGTTATAATTTTGCTTTATTGGTCTCTAATTGTTCTTTGAAATATATGTTTCTTTCTCTATTTGATTTACATTCATATCTTAATGCTAGAGTTTTAGATGTACTTCATATGCATGCAGAAAGATAGAACATATTTTGAGTTGCAAGGAGACATTCTGGGGGCAATGTTGCAGGCTGATAGAAAACATAATGAACATGAATCAAGCTCACTGCAATGTATTTTTTTGTTAACATGAATCAAGCTCACTGGAATGGTATACATTACACTGGAATGTATTTTCCAGTGAACTTGATTCATGTCAAACCCCAAATGTATTTTCTATTAACACTATAATACATTCCTGTCAACATAATAATAGTTGTGTGCAAGAGTGTTATGTGCAAGTTTGTTTCCAGAAGTTTTGTTGTGTGCAAGAGTGTTATGTGCAAGAGTAGAACACTGGAATTTTTGAGTTGTGTGTAATACATTGGAATGGCTATTGATAATGTCTCTTCTCATGCATTGATAATGTTAGCTTAAATTGATAATAATATCAATTTCTGTTAACACTGGAATAATAATAACTTTTGTTAATAGTATCATGCATAATAATAACTTCTGCATTGGAATGGCTAATAGTATCATGCATAATAATAATTTCTGTTAACACCGGAATAATAGATTTGATGTCAAAACACTGGAATGGCTGACTAGGAATGTATTTTCTGTTAACATGAATCACATTCACTGGAATGGCATACATTACACTGGAATGTATTTTCCAGTGAACTTGATTCATGTCTTACTTCTCTGGTTTATTCCTTTCATTCACATGACAAATGATCATCATGCAATAGTGATATCACAATGGCCACGAGATGACAATCAAATGTATAGTTAGATTACTGTTAACTACTGAATTCCATGAAGCATAAGCTGAAAGACTTGATGATCCATGCATATAGCATGAAGAAGTTATAGGAGCACTTAGAATTTTTGAACCCCCGCGAATCCTAAGACATAAGCTGAAAGACTTGATGATCCATGCATATAGCATGAAGAAGCTGAAAGACTTGAGTTCAAGTTATAGGAGCACTTAGAAGAAGTTATAGGAGCATCTTCAACCTTGAATCCCTCAAATCTTCAACCTCACCCGCAAATTTTTGACAGGATTTGGCATTGTAACACAATTTTTCATGATTTCATTAATGAGTTCCAACCTGAATGTTTTTGCTCTGACATGAATGTTTTTGACAAGATTTGCTATGGCAAAAAATCAAGTTCAATCTCAATTACGTTGCACAGCTTGAACTCATCAGTGAATCATCCCTCATCCACGCATACTCGGTGAGAAAATACTCGCTTGCTTGAACTTGCAGCCTTGAGTTTTTTTGAAATGATATGCATTAGAAAATACATTAGAAAATCTGTCCATTGCATGAACTTGCATTCATTTTCAACTGAACTTTCAGCCTTGACTTTGTACATTGCATGATATGCATTAGAAAATCTGTCATATTTTGTCCATAGAAAATATGTGAACAACATCCATTTTCATATTTTTCTAATGACAGAATGTTGCATATTTTTCAGTTTTAATGAAAGATCTGCATATCAGTGTCATGCATAGTGATATGCATATCAGTGTCTAATGCATTGTGAAATTAGAATATCTGTCAGATTTCAAAACTCACTTGCTTGAATGTGCAACCTTGAGTTTTTTTTGAAATGATATGCATTAGAAAATACATTAGAAAATCTGTCCATTGCATGAACTTACATTCATTTTCAAATGAACTTGCAGCCTTGACTTTGTCCATTGCATGATATGCATTAGAAAATCTGTCATATTTTGTCCATAGAAAATATGTGAACAACATTCATTTTCATTTGACCACTTGACGACCGATGTAACATTTTGACACACTGCGTTCTGCCATTTTTGTGAATACTACAAGAGCCATGCTTGGAGTGACCATGTACATATATGTGTTTTTTGTGTCTTTTTTTTATTATTATCAACTCCGATGAGATATGCTGATAACAAGATGTTGAATTTGCAGTGGATTTTCTTGGTGGGGCTGTTCATTAAGTGAATCCATATTCGCTAGAAGATGACATTTTATGTGAATCCATATTCACTGGTAAGTACATTAAGTGAATTTCATCTAATGTTCTTCTCATGTTGACATTTGCTTTATGGTTCTTGGTGACTCACATGAGCGTGACATTCTTTTTTCTTCTTCTCTTTTTTGGGTCCATATCTAGCCGTTATGGTTAATATTCATCCGTCTTTTGGTGTTTGCTACATACAGGTGTATCTGAAGCCTTGCATAGGTTACTCACTAGAGCATATGATCTGTCTCTAAACGTACATTCTCAAGTTAATGCACACCATTCTAGCTGTGAAGCAAAAAAAGAGGTGGAACTTTCTAAAAGTTCTATTTTTTGGGACACTGATGACCAAGAATTGGCGGAGCAGAATGTAGATTTGCCAATGTAGTTAATGCACACCATTCTAACTGACTTAGATCGGTTTGGTTCTTTGATTAAGCTCGAATCCAATCGATTGCCAGGCTACATATGTTCGTATTTTGGGGTTGATGCTAAATTGTATCAACACCAGATTGTATTTTGGTTGATGCTAAATTCTTTTAGCACACATCATTTGTTTTAAAATTGTATAAAGTATGAGTTTAGATGAAATACAGAGAGTCAGAAAATGTGGTGCTGATATGTGCTGTGTATGGGCGGTTTCTTCATGTTAGTATGCGATGAAATGTGGTGAAATGTGGGTTGAAATGTTTCTGCATGAAATGAGCAGATTAAATGTGGTAAAATGAGTAATGAAATGCCATTTGAAATACGATGAATTGTATGATGAAATGTGTAATGAAATGAGCAGACAAAATGGTTTGAAATATGGTGAACTACATGTTGAAATGTCTCTAGGCTGTCCCCAGGTTCTATATATGGCTGAAGGCGCTTTTGGGGGATCTCTCTCTCTCTCTCTCTCTCTCTCTCTCTCTCTCTCTCTCTCTCTCTCTCTCTCTCTCTCTCTCTCTCTCTCTCTCTCCCCCCCCCCCCCCGCGCGCTGGACACGACCATGCCTTGAAATTTTGGATGGGAAATAATTTTTGGTGAGAGCGGTGAAGGCCACAAAAATTTTGGCGTCGAATTTGTTGTTCCACGCCGAAAGCGCCCGCGCCCAATTAGTTGTTCTACGCTGAATTTGTTTTTCCGCGTCGAAAGCGCCCCCACAACTAATTTGTTGTTCCGCGTCGAAGGTGCCCTTGCCGAATTTGTTGTTCTGTATTGAATGCGCTTGGGCTTTGTTGGTCCGCAGCGAAGGCGTCTGCGCCACTACATATTTTTAAGCTAATTTATTGTTCCGTGCAATTTTGGCTGTGGAAATAATTTTTTGGAGAACAAAGACTTTTACGCCGAAGGCTCCCGCACCGAATTTTTTTATGCCGAATTTGTTGTTTCGTGTTGATGGTGCTCGCGAATTTTTTTTGCGCCGAATTTGTTGTTCTGCGCCTAAGGCGCCCGCGCCTAATTTGTTGTTCTGCGCTGAAGGCGCTCGCACCGAATTTGTGTTCTGCGCCGAAGGCGCCCGTGCCGACTTTGTTGTTCTGCGCCGACGGCGTCCGTGCCGAATTTGTTATTCCATTTCGAAAGCACCCGCGCCGAATTTGTTGTTCCGTGCCGAAGGCACCCGTGCCGCTAAATATTTTTACGCTAATTTGTTGTTTCGTGCAATTTTGACCGTGGAAATAATTTTTTGGGGAACAAAGATCTCGCGGGGGAAAACCTTAAATGAACCGTGCCCGCGGGCACGGGTTATGACTAGTATATATATATATATATATATATATACATACATACTACTCAAACTTACTTCAAACAACTAATGGTACCGACCTCTAAATATTTCCTATGCGAAAGAGAACTCTAACTTTTTAAGTATATCCTTTTTATTCTTTGTTTTGTTCTACTCCAAAGTTCTTAGTACAAATCTAGTTCCAATTGCAGAACAGTCACTTCAACTCTATACTAATTATTCTTTCGTCTAATCCCTACTTCGTATTTTAACTTATATCATCTACACACTATTCTCCTATATTTTATAAGGAAATTATTATTTCTTTCTTTCCTTAACTTAAATATTCACAATTATATCTCTATTTCATCTAACCAAGCTATCTCCTTATCCTCGCCTTATCTGAACCCGTTCATCCCGATCTTGTTTCGTTACGCTTTTTGATTTCGGTTCCCTTACTATTGCTTAATCATCCTACTAGTGCTTGCCGTTGCCTATGTCAACCTTAGTTAGTGGTGGGCCCATTAGTATTATTGTGATGTCATCGTGGTGCATGTATTTAGGTAGAGTGTATGTACCCCTGTGTGTGAACCCTATGTACCACTCATGTATAAGTGTGCTACCCTTAGTATATTAATGATTGTATCTTGTGTTATATATGCATGCTTAGTGTTATTCATGATATATATGAAGTTGTATGGATGATAGCATTTATAAATATCTGTGTGGATAGCTATGCCACTTTAGCGATGTCTGTGTATATTAGAATTAGTGTTGGAATATCTACTAGTGGTGTATGTAGTTTGAAGGTACTTGTAAATGCTTGAAAAGTATACTAGTAAAGTCATATGCAAGTTAGGTGTAATGATAATAGGTGTACAAGTTAGGTGTAATGATAATAGTTAAGTGTGCATGCCTATTATATGATCTATATGTTAGCATGTATCAGCGTGTGCTCGTATGTAAATATGTATGTGCTTAGTCATAGGTAGATATGTACATATTGTATGAACATGTGTGATATACGTATGATAATAGTGTTATAATTTTATATAGTATTGCTTGCCTTTACGGGATGTTGTGTGTGTACGTTTATACTATGAGGTATACACGATTATTGTATGTCGTAACTATGAATAGTTATATGTAGTAGTGTACTAATTATATGTAAATTGCTATGGTGTAAATATATTACATGTATGTCTATGTTTTGTGTAGATATGTGGTAAGCATATAAGAATGTAGGTCTGGTATTTATGCAATGAGTATGCGTGTAGTAATATGTATGTGACTATACGATGTATGCATGTGACTATACGATGGATGCATGTATGGGATATTGTATTATGATTGTATACGTGTACTGATATTTGTAATATTATTATAGTATGTACAATGATTGCATTATGGGGTGTTACTTGACTAAACATAAGGTGCGATTGATATTATTGTATATATGATAGCATGTGTTTTTACCTGTATAGTGTGACCAGTGATATGATTACGTTGGTGTATATATATAAGAGTGGTGCGTTGGTATAGGTATAAATATCGTGTTATATATATAGTATTCTGGTTCGTGTATGGGTCTTTGAGTCTCACTCATGCTTGAGTGGGAATACTCTAAGTATATTGTTATATTTGTCTGTGGTTGGTGTATAGTGCTATGAACATAGTAATGGATGATGTGTGTATACTAATAGGTTTGGTTGTGCATGGTTACGTTACGCACATGGTTATGGGTGGCTATACCATTATATAGCTATAGGTATTGGTCTTGTAGTATAGTTATTTACTAAGGTTTTACATAACTAAACTAGGTGTGTAGAATGTGCTAAGTATATAGTGGTATAAGTGGCATGTATAAATAGTATATTAGCGTGTGTGGGCGTGTGCCATGCACGGGTAAGTATGTGCTTAGCTATAGGTGTTTGCGACTATGGTATGTGTGTTGGGTCTTGAATATAGTTATATGACTGTATGTGATGTGTATATATGATGAAGTATCTGCGTGTATTTGAATAACTATATATGTGTGTATTTATAGTAGGGGTGAATGTATATTAGTTATAGCCAACCTGATTTAATATTTTATGGCGTGATTACATGTGTTGATATGTTTGGTGTTGGATGTACACTAGGAGATATAAGGGAGTAGTATATTCATGTTTGTTTTGTACATAGGTAGTTCTCTATACGTGAAGTACTACGTTGTATTTGCTAGTGTGAAACTATTTTTATGTAGGTATCTGTACCATGGCTATGTGATAAGTGAGTGATAGTTATATAAGGGATGTACGTGACTATATGAATGATTGAAGTACGTGTATGAATTTCACTGTCTATGATAGGTATAAGTATAGAATGTGCATATATATACATGTTTATTGTATTAATCTTTGACTACCTAGTGCATATATAAGAACTTGTAGTAACTATACATGGTTTGAATTATAGTGTGATATGATTGGGGTAGTTACTAGAATGGCTAGATATATTTTTTAGTTTGAAAGTCCGAGGACGGACTTTGCTGTAAAATGGGTAGGATGTCACGGTTGCTTTTCGACCGTACGTTTTTCGTGCGCGTACCTTCTTATTCGTACGCGTATTTTTGTGACCTCTTCTTATATCCCGAATGCACGAAGTTATATGTCGTTGTGACCCTCTGAGAGTGTACTTATTTGTGGAATTTTTCGTGAATGTCATTTCACGGCTCATTCTTCCACAAAACAGCTTTGTTTGAAGGGGTGCCGTAACTTTAGACTTCGACGTTTGACCTTTTTATTTTTAGTTCCATTTTCCGTTAACCTAGCTCGTGACCAATCATCTTAGTCTCGATCCTCTCGTCGACACGGTTGTCCCGATATTTTTCTTGTATTTATCGGACACCGTTAGACCGACCCATCGACCTAATCACTTTCAACCTATACTTAGCCCTCATTAATTCGAATTTGAAATCTTAATAAAACCTAATCAAATCTATAGGTTATCATACGCATCACATGATATTTCCCTAGCTATTTGTCACACTAGTTGCACCCTCTCCCCCTCTCATACACTCTCTCCAATCAACACTAAATCTACCCCTTTCCTACCCCGTATAGCAACTTCTCTTTGTTTTAACAGAACCTAACCCTTTGGGTTTTCACTCACGCACGCAGCCTCCCTTCACCAAAACTCATGGACCCCTTATCCCTCCTAGCCGCCGACCCCATCTTCTCCATTGGCGGCCACCCATCACCTCCGGCCTCCTCCATGCCGGCCTCCACCCGTCGGAAAACCCCATGCAACCACCTTAAAATACTACCGTTCCCCTCAAAATACTGTCGATCTCCAACCTATAGACTGCTGCACTCCACCTCCTAGACCCGTCGGCCACCACCCAGGTCAACTCCTGCCAGCCGAGACCTTCACCTCTCTTTGACTGCCGACCTCTCCTCCCCCATCTGCCCATTGCTGCAACCCCCTACTTGCTGGCCGAACCCTCTTCTTCCCTTGTCGAAACACACAGCAGACTGAGCCCTTGCTGTAACCATTTGCTGGTAGCCCCTTGCATCGACAACCCCCCACGGTAGTCCACTCCTAGATCCGGCCCTCTCCTTACTTTAGAACATAGTCGTGCCCTCCCTTGCTCGCTGTCGTTCACGCGTCGTGCTACCGTTGTCTCTAGTTTTCGCCATACCTCGCTCGCTACCGGATTCAACCCCTGACGTCCCTATCCGACATCAGTGTAGCTTTCGCGTCCTGTTGAGGTAATCCTCGATCCGTAGGAAACCCAAACAACACATGTTTAAACAAGATAAAAATCGTAATTTTATTGTTTTGGTTAAATCACTAATTTAAGATAAATAATACGGGACTTTAGGTTGGTGATTGATGATTGAGCACATAGGAAGATCTGGACCATCGTTGAACTGAGATTTGCAGACATCGTTTCAGGTAAGTGAAACTTGCTCAGTTGATTGTTAGGCCATGTCTAGGCCATTCTGTGAATTTGTGCAAAAGAGACTAGGTGGTGACATGATAGTCGCCTAGACACTATGTTTGATATAGCTTGAGAACGAAGCTAGATCCAACACCATACTTGATCTAGCTTGATAACGAAGCTAGATCCGACACCCTTGCCATGCTATGATTCATGCATATCACATGTCACGTTTATTTTGATATACCTGTATGCAATTCAATATCTGCTATTATACTATCATGTTGCATATCACATGTCATTTCATGCATTGAATGTTTTGTCGTGAATGTGTAGCACACACTACTAATGAAATATAAGCTGCGGTGAGTAGGACTTTGACTCCTACATCATGAATGAGGCTAGGTCAACCCTATGCCATAAACACTTCCTGGCTCGTGATCCAGAAGATGGGCACCAGTCCATACACACGTGGAGGGGTAGGGTTAAGTGGTCACTCATTGTAGAAGTGTGCCCGTACAGCAACTTCAGCTGAAAGGCGTAAACCCTGTGCACGACGTGACTTGCATGTTTTTCATGAAATCGTGATATCTTGTTTAGTAGCTTTTTGCTACAATGTGCCATGCATCGTAAAATATCATTTCCATTATAATTGTTGCATTCATGAAATAATATGCCATGTCATCATATTTAAACTGCTAAGTTGCATTCATCCTATAACTGCTATACCTTTTGTTTCCTTGCACAAAAGTCTCCCTTTCCCTTTTGGAGATTTTTGCTGACATGTGCCCTTTTCTCTTTGGGTGTCACATGTCAGGCTTTGAGTCTGAGGTAGTTGCTGAGGACTACCAGGTTGCTGACGTCATGCTTGAGGCTTCTGCTGACGTTCAGTTCGAGGATACCGGAGACCAGTCCTAGTCTCAGGTGGAGGCTTTTCTTAGTTGCTGTTGTTTCACCTAGTTATTGCTGTTAGTTTTCATTACGTAGCACCTTTTCTTGTTTTAGTCTCGGCCATGCTTGGGCCTTCTTTTTAGACTCTTGTACTTCCTTATGATTATCTCTGCATGTTTTGAATAATGTTGGATGTAATGTTGAATGTTGGTTATTTATTGCCTGCTTTCAAATTTTATTACTATTGTTTTTTCATTGTAATGCAAGAATCTGCGAATGGATGAACACACAGACGCTTATCAGACGGTAGCTTCACAGCTTCAAGTCCGAGCGAACCTCTTCGCGTCTCACCTTCCATACTTGGGAAGTGGGGTGTGACAAAGTAGTACCACTGTGTAATATTGGTTGTATTATTGGTATTAAATCATATTGGTTGTACTAGTTGTCTTATTGGTAGTAGTGTAATGTGTTTGTATTGAAATGCCTTCTTGATATTATATATGAGTGGCAAATGGTATTAATATATGGTGTGTGTGCATAGCAAAGTGGGTGTGTATAGTGGTCCCCTATTAATACTATTGTATTGGTGTAATGTAATGTAGAGAGAGAGAGAGGGAGTGTGTGTGTGTGTATTAAACATGAATGGCATTATTGAATTTTAGAGTGGGATGTGTGTAGTGTAAGAGGGTGAGTGTTAAGAAGTGGTTTAATAGTAATAAAGGGATGTGGGTGCATTAGAAAAAAAGAAGTGTGCAAAGGAGATCCTCTCATCATGATAAAGATAATGGGATTTAACAATAAAATAAAAAGAAAGAAAATGAGAGGAAAAGTCAAATGGAGAAGAGTTGAGAAGGAATTAGAAGTTTGAAGAAACGTCTGGAATCCCCTTAGAATTAAAACCCCCACTCACCTCTTACTCCTCATTTTCTCCCTCTTTTCCTTGTATTTCGTTCTCCCCCTCCTCCCATTATCTTGCCTCATTTTTCCAATGAAATATCACTCTCTCCCCGTCCTTAAATCCCTAATCCAAAGTGCTAGCAAGAGGAAATGATTGAAGCTTCGAAAAAGAAGTTTGCATGCAAGTTGAGAGCTTTGTGGGATGATTTTGAAGGAGGTCTCCATGGGGCTTTGTTGGAGCTTTGAGAAGATAATAATGGGTTCACAATCGGTTGGAATCCAACTCCTACTCTTATGCCATGTTCATGCATGTAAAGTTGTCATCTTTGTTGCTTCTTAAATTCCTGCAGTTCTGCCGTGACTTTAGTCCTTTATAACTGCTACCGTAGGTTGAATTAAATTCTAGAACAATTATATTTGTAAATTTATTAAAATTATACCCCATTACCATATATAATATCATGCATGTTTCCACCAACACTTAGGGTAAAAAGGATTTAGTTTGAAACATAGCAGATTTCTGCCAGTTTTGCACACACTTCACTAATTCTGCTATAACTGCCAGACTAAAGTTGGTTTTCTTGGACATTTTTATATCTACTCTTCCTGAGCTACAATTTCTATGTTGATCTTTAAACCCAGAACTGATTGGAACTATGAATAATTCATTGATTAAGTTGAAGCAGATTTCAGCTTTTCTGCAGAATTTCAATCTATTACCATTTTGGCCACTATAATTCACACATTCATGATGATTTTCTAAAAAATTATTTGGCAATTTAAAACTTGCATATATACAACTTTGTAATTGTGACTCTTCTCATATTCTAACTAAAATTCTATGATAACTGCTTTGAATGCAGATTACTTGCAATTTCCTGCACTTTGCTATATGGTATGGCCTATAATTCATTATGCCATGATTAATATTATGGTGTTGTGATGCATTGAGATATGGTTGTGTACACGATGAGGGCATGTCACAATGTGCATGACCCAATTGTTATGAAAGAGAGGTGGAAAAAATGAGAACGAGAAAGAATGAAACAATATGATCGTGGATATGTCCCACTTGTGTTACTTTTTGTATGTTCTTGGTTATAGTTCTTTCACATGCTCATGTACCTTATATTTTCTCACATGAATTGATGTTATAAGAATAATTTAATTCCCTCAAAGGGAGTGAGCTGAAAATGGGAACATTGGGGGAGACCTGAGTATCAGGTAGGCATAAGTGTTGGAGGCAATGATCTAGGACCTCTAGTTTGATGACGACAAACACGTATGAACTATTTAACGTGTGTGTTAAGTGCTTTTCAGGAATAGCAAACTCGCGTATACTTCAGTTGATGACTTAGTCAAGGCGGTGGAGAAATGGCTAATCATATAACAATTTGGAAGAGAAAGAGATTGCTATTTACATAGCAAATAGGACTTGGTCAAAGAGATGGAGATTATAGCTACAAGCATTGGACCAAGTCAAATTGGAGAGGATCATATTCAAATCAATTTAAGATTGATTCATATCAAGTGGGATGAGTTCAAATCCCAATCACAAACCAAGTCATATCCCTAATAGAATCCTCTCCTAATCAACATCTCCTAGCCCATTCAAACCATAGGGGCCTCCCATATATAAGGCTACATGATGGAAAGGGAAAGAGGTGTCGGCCATTAATTTTCCCCAAGACATCAAGTCACGCACCCCTCCATGGTCATCAAAGCCGCAAAGCTTCAAGCCCTATACTTTACACCATCTTCAAGCTTGCATTGCATATCTCCAACCAAGGCCAAAAGAGATCTCCTTCACCAAGCTCCATTGCCACAACTAGCATCTTGAGATCCATTGAAGTCACGCAACAATGAGATCTTCAAGTCTACAACTCACGCATCATCAAGAAGAGGGAGCAATCATCTTCTTGATACAAGGCCCAAGGCAAAGCATCTAAACTAAGGGACAAGCTGCAGAAATTGGATTAAATCATTGGTTGCCACCACAAGCAGCTCACATGCCCAACAAAGATTTGCCGCATCTTTTGACCGAAGGGAGACCTCTTTGCCATGAAGAGAAGTCATCTACAAATCAGCTACATTGCCTACCATAGCCAGCAACAAGTTCCAAGGCTGCTGACCAACTAATCAGCTCACAAACCATCAAGTTGCAGCCGCAATCTGCCTTGTTGCCAACCGGAGCAAGCCACACACCTGCTTCCCATTGTCGACATGTGCTACAGATTGCCGACCCATTGAGCATCAAAGCAAGTAGCTTGCTGACCCTACAAGGAGAGCTTGTGACCTCATTCCTGACCTAATGTGCTAGCAAGCCGCAACATTAGTCAAGTGCCAAAGCCAAAATATTTCTAGCACTTGCCAAAGTTGCAACATTGAGAGAGGGGTCATTGGCCACAACTTGAGTTGCCAACACGAGAGACGTGGCATCTACATCTTGCCAGACAAGAGCTGGCCCATGCCGATTGACGAAGACGACTACCGCTGCACAAACTGAGCCTTTTAAACTATTATTATTATTTTTGTGTAGTAGTTTTGATCTTCGTAGTGGAAACTTTACCATCGATACATGTTTTGGGGACTTGTCTAGTGGGGGCTAGACAGGAGGGTTTTGACGAGTTGTAGCTAGTCAAGATAGAGCGTTTACTAGGTTGATATTTTTTTGCACTGGTGGTGTGTGGTATGACTAGGTGAGGAGTGGGAGCTCAGGACTCATTGTAGTTGTGCAAATAAATATATTAATCTAGTATTTGCTTGGGTGCTGGACGTAGGTCATTGGGACGACCGAACCAGGGTAAATCTGCACGTACTCTGTGATTGCATACTTTTTACTCTGCCTGTGATTATAACTGCATGTGATTTCTCGTGGGTTACACGAGAATTTTTATTGGCCTATTCACCCCCCAGGCTTAGATCTAGATCCAATTAGTGGTATCAAAGCGGGTTAGAGGATCTAGGCTAGATTTGACCATGAATTTTATTGATTGTGCTTTTTCTGAAGGTCAGTCCATATCACGACCCCAAAAATT
Source organism: Scilla litardierei (assembly GCA_030789695.1). NCBI lineage: Eukaryota > Viridiplantae > Streptophyta > Magnoliopsida > Asparagales > Asparagaceae > Scilla > Scilla litardierei. The sequence continues at coordinate 124,317,993 of CM061138.1, forward strand.
TAATGGAGTAGATTATACTTATTGAAAATCTAGGATGAAAATCTACTTAGTGTCTGTTGATTATAAAGTGTGGAAAATTGTTTAAAATGGATATAAACCACCTGTGATTAAAATTGAAGACACTGAAATAATTAAACCTAAAGAAAGGTGGGATGATACTGATTGGAGACTTTATTCTTTAAATGGAAAAGCTATGAATGCTCTTATATGCTCTTTAGATAAGTCTGAATTTTATCGTATCTCACATTGTACAACTATGTAAGAAATATGGCACACGTTGGAGGTGACGCATGAGGGAACATCACAAGTGAAGGAGTCTAGACTTGCCTTGTTGAGCACAGAGTACAAGAGCTTCCGCATGCTTCTGTCAGAATCCATATTAGAGATGTTTGTGAGGTTCACAGACATCGTTTACAAGTCTAGCTCCCTTGGTAAGCTATACTCTAGCCTTGAGCAGGTGAGGAAAATCTTAAGGGCGCTACCAAGCTCGTTCAAGCCTAAATTCACTGCCATTCAAGAAGCGAAAGATCTATCACAGATGAGAGTGTGGGACTTGATAGGCAACTTAATGTCCCACGAGCTTGAGCTGTAGAATATAGAGGCTAGAGAGAAACCAGAGGCGAAGGAAAAGGAACTAAAACCACTAGCTCTTCAAGCTTTCGAAGATGGCGACGATGAGGAGGAGGAGATAGCACTGATAATCAGAAACTTCAGAAAATACGTCAGAACTCTTCAAGGAAGAGAAACAAATTCATAAAAGGTTCACTCACTCTAACAATTTTAATTCTGATAGAAATCCCTCTGAACAGAATACTACTAATAGAGTTGAATGCTTTAAATGTAGGAAAAAGGGGCACTACGCGAAGCATTGCAAACAAGAAACAGCTAATGTCGCAGAGAAGAAAGGAAAAGCTGTGGTTCGAATGTGGGACATGGATAGTGAAGATGAGAATGAGGATCATGAAGGTGGCATCAATCTTGCTCTGATGGCAAAAGATGATGAGGTAAAATCTTGCACCAAAGCTGAACTTTTAAATATTTGTAAAGGAATGCATGATGAGATTAATGAGCTAGAACGTACTTTAGATGACTATAAGAATGGTTGTTTTGAATTACAAAAAGAAAATTGTGACATGTTGAAAGAAACTGAAAATTTGAAAGAAAACTTGTTGCATGCAAATCAACCATTACCATGTTGAAAGAAGAAAAATCTAGCTCACCTGAAAAAATTGATTGCCTTTCTTGTCTCTCTTTGTTAAAATAGATTAGCATGCATAAAGAAAAATTTATTAAGATTGAAACTGAAAATAAATTGCTTATTGAAAAAATACGCATGCTAAATAATGAGCTTAAAGAAAAAATGGTTGTTTTTGAAAAGAAGGAAGAGAAAAATAGGAAAGCTTTCATTAATAAATGCACTTTGCTTGTGAACTAAAATACTTTATTGAAATCCAAAGCACTAGTCTAGAATTGTCATTAAAGAAATTTTCAATTGGAAAACAATCGTTGGACATTATTCTTAGAAATCAACTTTATGGCAATAATAGGCGTGGACTAGGACATGGTTTAAAAAATGTTGAAAAGACTAAATATAGAAAAGTTCACAATGAAACAACAAAGGTTGGAAATATGCATGCAAAGTTCTTTACTTGTTCTTGTGTTCGTCATTCATCGTATTATTGTAAGTTTAGGAACACAAATATGAAATTTAAGCAAATATGGGTTCCTAAATCTTTGATGACTAACATGAGTGGACCTTGTTGGATTCCAAGGTCACCGATAACATCTACCGTGTAGGTAAGATGGAGATTTGGCGAGGAACTACAAATTGAACACTTCATTATTTAGTTCCTTAGTCAAGTGACGACGCGAAGGCATACTTTTTTCTAATTTGCACTTAATGCATACCTTCATAGCTTTTTTTTATTTTGTGTGCTAGTTTGTTTGCTTTCTAGCTTGTTTAGGTCTTTATAAAGAAAAATTCAAAAAAAAATGAAAAAGACAAAAACCAAAAAATTTGGTGCTTAATGTAGATCTTTTTCTTTGTTTCATTGAAGTGATATTTATGAATGTCATTTAAATCCTTGTAGAAATCATTGTATTGTTGTTATAGCTACATGCGCATGTTAGTACCTTTAATAGCCATGCCATGCTTAATGAATTGAGTAACATGATTTCTACACCTACACTTTTACTTCCACTAGTATTGAATATTGTTGCATAATTGGAGATTCTTTTATGAAATATTAGAAAGTGAATGTAGAATGAATAATAACTGAAAATCTATGGGATATGATGTGTATTTGCCATGGATAAAAATTGAGCTAAAAAGAATTGGTTTTCATGTTATGAAAAATGAAAAAGAAAGTAAATTGCTTCGTATGTAAAATGGATACAATTCATGACAGGTATACTACCCACGAGTATCCAACATATGCTTTATGGGTAATCTTTAGCATTGGTGTTATACTGACCGGCGCCCCGTTTACGGTATGGGCACAGTGTCGTTTTACCGCAAGTGCACGGTTAGTGTAGGGTGCGGGTTTATCGAACTCAGGGAGGTGGATGGCTTGAATGGCTACTAGCCTCGCCTAGGTTGTGTGCTAGCTACGCGGATGATATGGGTGAAGTGTAGAAACAAAAGAAAGAAATGAAAAAGACACGAAATGAATCCCCGCTAACGCGGGCTAGAGCACTCATGACACTAGGCATTTGACTTGACCCAGGGTGAGACATTGCCCCAAAAGGTGGTACCTAGCATCCATGGCCCGATATTCCGGTCGGTGCCAAGCACGCTAGGCCTACCCGGTTCCGGACGGTGGGCATTCCCATGTCCATTAACACCTTCTGCAACCGGGAGCATTAAGGCCACAATGATAACTCCCAACACTTCGTCCAAGCCGTTCCCACGCGCGAGGACTCGATGTCAACACTAAGGGCGTGAGTTGTGGCTAGGGAGTCAACCGCCAAGTTTATTCTCCCTTGGCCCGACGGTCAGAGGCGGTCTTTCTCCCGCCAATGACAATGAAACACCCCAGCGTAACCCTAATGGCCAAATAGGTCAAATGTGATTTCTAGCAATACATCGAAGCGGATCTTGACTGGACAAGCACCGGACCCCAATCCCCAACACATCTAGTGTGTTGCCATACGAATTGGACCCAGATTGCTAGAAATCCCCATTGACGCATTTCATCGAACACATGCCATGCAACCAAGTCAAATGAAACAACCAAGCATCAATCCTACCCTAACCCGTATTAGGGTTCATCAATACTACTCCATGATGAAAAACATATACGCAAACAACACAAAAGACATACAAACATTCATCATGAAGCAAAAGAAATACAACACAAAAAATAGAGAACATGAGAAAGAAATACTTATCTTGATTTTGAACCTCCAATCCAATATAAGACTTATTACAAGAGAAAACCTAATCTAACCTAATCTAAAATCACAAGAGAAAGGGGCAAAAAGCCCTAGAAAAACTTAAGAAGAAGATGCCCTAAAAGTCGGCCAGCATTGGGTATTTATAGCCCCCATTCCGAGCCCTAACGGATCGGGTCCAAAACCACAGGAAAAACACCACCCGATCGGTTGACAAGTCAACCGATCGGGTGATCTGTTACAAATAATAAACAGAAAACGGCGGAGCTTCACCCGGTCAGATGAACCGGTCGGTTGAGTTCTTGGGGTGACCGGTTGGATCATGGCGCCATCGGGTGAAGAGGTCGGTTGGATGCCCGTGTCTTGGCTCCTCAGAATCAGCTACAGATGAACCGATCGGGTGAGAGTCACCCGATCGGTTGGCATTTGGCTCGAAAAGACAGAGAAACGGCCGCAATGAACCGGCCTGAGAACCGGTCGGGTGACATCCGCTTAAGCTCTAGCTGAGACCGGGTGGTGCACGCGTGCATCACCCGATCGGTTGACTTTGTTCAACCGATCGAGTGAGGGGATGAATGATGCAATCATCGTCGTTTGACTCCCTGGGTCACGCGTGACTCCTCCCGTTGCGCCGGGGACTTGTGATATCGTCGTTTTTATGTCCAAAATGCTAGAAATTCCTGCAAAATACCAAAAACACGGAAAAGTGAAAGAAAACGAGAAAATACAAGAAAACAAATAAAAGACGGCGGAAAAATACGGAGAAACACAGAAGAAAATGCTTGCAAATATATGAAATATAAACGCACGTCAAAATCCCCCAAGCTGAACTCTTCCTCGTCCTCGAGGAAGACGAGTGAGAGTAGGAGCTCGGAGGGAGAAAATAGAGAAAAGGAGAGAAAAAGAGAACTCTATATCCTAGATCGCCCATAAGGGCCAACAAAATCAAATACGCCACACGAAGCAAGCATACGACAAAACACAACACTAAACCAAGGAATGTGAGTCCAAACAAGTGCCGTGGCGGTGAAGCGCGAGTGAGCGTGGTCGTGTGCTAGCAAACGGTATCACTATCTACATTGTGCAATAAAGCTCCATATACACATACCCAAAGAAAGACCCAAATATCGATTCAATTTGAAATTGCGGTGAATATTAGCTCAAGCATGCATGAGAAGAGTATAAGAATAGAAGCGTATCATGCATCGGGGACTCCACAGCTAGGGACTAGGAAATCACCACACTATAGCCTAGGTAATCGCTAGAAGGTCCCTACGCCAACTGTTTTCGAAAACGATGGAGGTTGAGATGATGTGGAGAAGAACACTCGGTGCAAATTCTCGCCTTCCCTTTATTCTCGACAAGTAGGAAAATATTCACACAGGAATTTTTTTTGGGTTTTGGGTATTTGTATTTTTTTTCTTTTCTTTTCTTTTCATTTCTCATCCTTTTTGGGTTTTTCTTTTCTTTTCTCCCTTTTTTTGGATTTTTGGGTATTGGGATATTTACATGTGTACTCTCCCAAGTGGGAGAACGGTACACGACGAGGGGATTTGCACCAAGTAAAATAAAAATGAAATCGGATTCTAAACACTTGGGCAAAGGAGATATTTCTCGTTAATCAGAGCATAGGCTAAATGGGTTATCCTAGTCCTTGTTTGTGGAATCCCGACACATGCGAATTGAAATATACGATATAAATATAGCATGCATATAGAAGCAGACAGTAGAAGCAAATACCGCATATTCAAATCGAAGCATGATAATCTAGGGGTCAACCAAGGATAGGTATATAAAACATACTCACAAGGTAGAAGCACACCAAATGCTAGTCACGACACACGACTCACAAGAAAGCTAAGTGGACCCACGATGCATGAAATGCAAGAGGACTCGGCTTCCTGAGGTTAGTGAATGTGATTCTCGAAGCCGTGCTAGGTATGTGTGTGATTTTGTGGCAATTCATCATATGTGGTCATCTCTAGGAGAGGGAGAACAAAAGAAGAAAAGAAAAAGAAAAAGAAAAAGACGGAGAAAAACGACTCAAATAGCGAAGAAAAAGAGACAAATGACGCACGAAGTGCGACTCCCCCAAGCTAAAACTTGCATTGTCCTCAATGCAATAGTAGTGAATACGGGAGGGCAATGAAAATGGGGGGGAGTTACGCACCGACACAAAAAATGAAAAACACGAAAAACACATGAGCGAAACTAAAAAATAAAGAAAAAAAACATACAGAATAAAAGATATAAAACGCAACGAAGGACTCAAAGACACAAACACACGACAACGACACACGAAAACATGCACACAAAAGTCGATTTCCCCCAAGCTGAACATGACAATGCTAGCAAAATGATATGATCAATGTGATGCAGAAATATGCTAGGGGAAAATCGGAAAAGAAAGAAATCAGAATGCAGGAGAGACAGTCTGCTCGTTCTCCTCGGAAGAGGATGTGGGGTGAAATGATAGAAGGGCACGACATGAAGGGTTATTAAGATGCAAAAGCAAATCCTAGATACGCTCCCCTCGCTAATGAGAGGAGACGAGATTATTCAAATCTAAACTAGAAAGCGGTAAATTTTTACACTACTGGATTAGGATACACCTGAGCATAGGCGGATCCAAGATCTGGAGTGGGGCAGGTAGCTGCTCTAACTGCTCCTTCTGTGGCTCCGCCAGAAGCGATGTGCCACGTGTGCCAATGGACCCAAGCAATGCACCTCCAAGCATCCTTAGTAGGTGTCCACATGTGACCTGCAGAGGATGAGGTGCATTAGTCCATGGCAAGAAATTATTTCCCAAAATAAATGTATCCCAGAGATAATCGTCAACATAAGATGGGAGAATAGTAAACGGGTGACGAATACTCCCTGAAAATGGGTCGCTATCCTCTGTACTAGTGACGACCAAATCCTCGCTCTCCATGAGAAGTGGCTCTCTAGGTGGTGACACACCGCAGCATACCTCAAGGAAAATAGATCCTGTGTCCTGCGAGAGATATGGTGTGTCAAATATATATGAGTCTAAAGAAATAGGAAGTGAAAAGCGAGACTCAAAAGTGGAGTGAGAGTGAGTATGAAAATCTCCCTGAATAGGGGCAATATGCTCAAGTAGATGCTCAGCCGCAGAAGAAGTGGAGAGCGACGGTAAAGGTAGATGTGACTCGGGCTCCATGGAGTGGACCATCGTATCCAAGCCCTCATGCACGTCCTCCTCAATGATATGCTCATACTCCACCATCTGCCCGATGTCCTGAATGACATCCTCATGGTTGACCACTGACCAAGGAGGAAGCTGTGACAGAGATGGCTGTGGAGGTGGATGTGGAGCGGACTCCTCGTATGTGGTCATCGTGTCCTTGTCCTCACGTACATCCTCCTCGCCCTTATGCATAAGCTCTGTAAACTCCTCGATCCTCTCATAGGACTCATGTGGGGTATCTAAATCAAGACAATAAGTCTCTCCCATAGATCCTAGAGAAATCTCCCCATCCTCACTATCATCATCAAAAAATGCTTTGTCATCCAAGTGGTAGTGATGGAAAAATGGGGGATCGGCATAAGATGTGTCTATGGTGGCCGACGGCATGGTAGTCTCAACCATGAAAGTAGGTATATCCTCTCCTTCATCCCCTCTTCTCGGTGTAGGCTCGATGATTGGTACCATCAAGTTTCGTAATGTTTGGCCTTGGTTAAACATGGCACTTTCAAGGAGAGACACGAGGTTTGATTCTTCTTGTGTTGGTGGAGGGATATAAGGTTGAGAAAATGGATGGGAGGTGTTAGGGCTAAAGTTGTGGGAAAATGTTTGGCCTTGGTGTAGGGGGAGGCTCTCGAGCGTAAATGGGCAATCATAATACACATGCCCCGCCATCCCATAAGTCTCACAAACCACAACCGAATAAGGATTGTATCCTCCCATCTGAGCATCGAAATTTGATCTCCACATGGTTACACCAAAGATACATGGACAACAAAAATAAGAAAACTAGAGAGGAGCGTCAATAGTACAAGAGAATAACAAAAAGATAATATAATAGTGGGGGAAATATTTCTTGGTTATTGAATATATTTTTTTAAAAAAAAAGAAAAAGAAATTTTTTTTTGTGTTTTTATGCGTAGTCTAACGAACCCAAGCTAAGCTAATATCAAACCGAACGCCTCCCTGGCAACGGCGCCAAAAACTTGACCGGTGCCCCGTTTACGGTATGGGCACGGTGTCGTTTTACCGCAAGTGCACGGTTAGTGTAGGGTGCGGGTTTATCGAACTCAGGAAGGTGGATGGCTTGAATGGCTACTAGCCTCGCCTAGGTTGTGTGCTAGCTACGTGGATGATATGGGTGAAGTGTAGAAACAAAATAAAGAAATGAAAAAGACATGAAATGAATCCCCGCTAACGCGGGCTAGAGCACTCATGACACTAGGCATTTGACTTGATCCAGGGTGAGACATTGCCCCAAAAGGTGATACCTAGCGTCCATGGCCCGATATTCCGGTCGGTGCCAAGCACGCTAGGCCTACCCGGTTCCGGACGGTGGGCATTCCCATGTCCATTAACACCTTCTGCAACCGGGAGCATTAATGCCACAATGATAACTCCCAACACTTCGTCCAAGCTGTTCCCACGCGTGAGGACTCGATGTCAACACTAGGGGCGTGAGCTGTGGCTAGGGAGTCAACCGCCAAGTTTTTTCCCCGTTGGCCTGACAGTCAGAGGCGGTCTTTCTCTCACCAATGACAATGAAACACCCCAGCGTAACCCTAATGGTCAAATAGGTCAAATGTGATTTCTAGCAATACATCGAAGCGGATCTTGACTGGACAAGCACCGGACCCCAATCCCCAACACATCTAGTGTGTTGCCGTACGAATTGGACCCAGATTGCTAGAAATCCCCATTGACGCATTTCATCGAACACATGCCATGCAACCAAGTCAAATGAAACAACCAAGCATCAATCCTACCCTAACTCGTATTAGGGTTCATCAATACTACTCCATGATGAAAAACATATATGCAAACAACACAAAAGACATACAAACATTCATCATGAAGCAAAAGAAATACAACACAAAAAATTGATAACAAGAGAAAGAAATAATTATCTTGATTTTGAACCTCCAATCCAATACAAGACTTATTACAAGAGAAAACCTAATCTAACCTAATCTAAACTCACAAGAGAAAGGGGCAAAAAGCCCTAGAAAAACTGAAGAAGAACAAGAAGAAGATGCCCTAAAAGTCGGCCGGCATTGGGTATTTATAGCCCCCATTCCGAGCCCTAACGGATCGGGTCCAAAACCACAGGAAAAATGCCACCCGATCGGTTGACAAGTCAACCGATCGGGTGATCTGTTACAAATAATAAACAGAAAATGGCGGAGCTTCACCCGGTCAGATGAACCGGTCGGTTGAGTTCTTGGGGTGACCGGTTGGATCATGGCACCATCGGGTGAAGAGGTCGGTTGGATGCCCGTGTCTTGGCTCCTCAGAATCAGCTACAGATGAACCGATCGGGTGAGAGTCACCCGATCGGTTGGCATTTGGCTCGAAAAGACAGAGAAACGGCCGCAATGAACCGGCCTGAGAACCGGTTGGGTGACATCCGCTTGAGCTCTAGCTGAGACCGGGTGGTGCACGCGTGCATCACCCAATCGGTTGACTTTGTTCAACCGATCGAGTGAGGGGATGAATGATGCAATCATCGTCGTTTGACTCCCTGGGTCACGCGTGACTCCTCCCGTTGCGTCGGGGACTTGTGATATCGTCGTTTTTATGTCCAAAATGCTAGAAATTCCTGCAAAATACCAAAAACACGGAAAAGTGAAAGAAAACGAGAAAATACAAGAAAACAAATAAAAGACGGCGGAAAAATACGGAGAAACACGGAAGAAAACACGCGCAAATATATGAAATATAAACGCACGTCATATACTCATCAAGTAATGCCACCCCCACATCTAAGAGTCCTTACAGGCTATGTTTTTGGGGTTTGGTATCTTGAACTTATTTTTAATGAGGTGGGGAAAAACAATCCTAGTGATATCATGTATATTGGAAAATGTGGATTGTTTTTGGTTGTTTTTTATGAAGGTTCTCCCTTTGTGCTTCAACTATTTAATCATCACACTTACACGATGGTGTAGAAGTCTACGTTACACTTTTCATTGAATTTGAAGGGCTTATTCTAAGAAAAATACATACAAGTGCTAGCTGTAATTTATAATACTTCATTTTTGCATGTGACATGAATTAGACTTCGTTTATACACTTTTGATGATAACAAAAGGGGGAGGAAAAAATTTGGAAGATTTGAGGTGAATTAATGCTTGAATATATGTGCATGGTACATACATGAATTTTGGTTTAAGGGGGATCACTAATGAGTAATGAAAGTGAATATATGTTCAAGGGGGAGCATGAAACTAGGGGGAGCATGCCATGCTAATATGTATCACATTATTGTTAATATTATTGCATGCTTGTATGCTTGAACATCAAGTGGTATATTGTTGCATACATCCTCCTTCATCACACTTCACACACACACATCACGATGTATTATCTAAATCATAAGTGCTCAAATCTTGTATTGGTTTGTCATCATCAAAAGGGGGAGATTGTTGGATGCAACGATCTAAGACCTCTAATTTGATGACGACAAACACGTATGAACTATTTAACGTGTATGTGTTAAGTGCTTTTCAGGAATGGCAAACTCGCGAATACTTCAGTTGATGACTTAGTCAAGGCGGTGGAGAAATGTCTAATAATATAGCAAATTGGAAGAGAAAGAGATTGCTATTTATATAGCAAATAGGACTTGGTCAAAGAGATGGATATTATAGCTACAAGCATTGGACCAAGTCAAATTGGAGAGGATATTTTTAAAATCAATTTAAGATTGATTCATATCAAGTGGGATGAGTTCAAATCCCAATCCCAAAACAAGTCCTATCCCTATAGAATCCTCTCCTAGTCAACATCTCCTACCCGCATTCAAACCCTAGGGGTCTCCCATATATAAGGCTACATCATGGAAAGGGAAAGAGGTGTCGGCCATTTATTTTCCTTAAGACATCAAGTCACGCACCCCTCCTTGGTCATCAAAGCTGTAAAGCTTCAAGCCCTATACTTTATATCATCTTCAAGCTTGCATTGCATATCTCTAACCAAGGCCAAAAGAGATCTCCTTCACCAAGCTCCATTGCCACAACTAGCATCTTGAGATCCATTGAAATCACGCAACAAGGAGATCTTCAAGTCTACAACTCACGCATCATCAAGAAGAGGGAGCCATCATCTTCTTGCTACAAGGCCCAAGGCAAAGCATCTAAACTAAGGAAAAGCCACAGACTTTGGATTCAATCATTGGTTGCCAACACAAGCAGCTCACATGCCCAACAAAGCTTTGTCGCAACTTTTGACGAAAGGGAGACCTCCTTGCCGGAAAGAGAAGTCATCTAAAAATCAGCTACATTGCCTACCATAGCTAGCAATAAGTTCCAAGGCTACTGACCAACCAATCAGCTCACAACCCATCAAGTTGCAACCGCAATCTGCCTTGTTGCCAACCGAAACAAGCCATACACATGCTTCCCATTTTCGACATGTGCTACAGATTGCCGACCCATTGAGCATCCAAGCAAGCAGCTTGCCGACCCTACAAGGAGCGCTTGCGACCTCATTACCAACCTAATGTGCTAGCAAGCCGCAACATTAGTCAAGTGCCAAAGCCAAAATATTCCTAGCACTTCCAAAGTCGCAACATTGAGAGAGGGGTCATTGGCCGCAACTTGAGTTACCGACACGAGAGACGCGACATCTACATCTTATCAGACAAGAGCTGGCCTATGCCGATTGACGAAGATGACTACCGCTACACAAAATGAGCCTTCTAAACTATTATTATTATTTTTTTTGTTTAGTAGTTTTGATCTTCGTAGGGGAAACTTCACCATTGATACATGTTTTAGGGACTTGTCTAGTATGGGCTAGATAAGAGGGTCTTGACGAGTTGTAGCTAGACAAGATAGAGTGTTTACTAGGTTGATTGTGTTTTGCACCGGTGGTGTGTGGTATGACTATGTGAGGAGTGGAAGCGCAGGACTCATTGTAGTTGTGCAAAGAAACATATTAATCTAGTATTTGCTTGGGTGCTCGACGTAGATCGTTGGGGCAACCGAACCAGGGTAAATATGCGCGTACTCTGTGATTGCATACTTTTTACTCTTCCTGTGATTATAACTGCGCATGATTTCTCGTGAGTTGCATAAGAATTTTTATTAGCCTATTCACCCTCCTCTAGACTTAGATCCAGATCCAACAATAAGAACATGATTGGAGAAATTGGCAGTTTTGATGTGATAAAGTGGATGTGGTTGTGATAGAGGTCCCCGTTTTACTTGACAATGCTCGTGTCCACTGGCAGGGTACCAAGTCTACGTTACAGTGCCTGTACACCACTGGTAGATGTACCAGGTCATCTGTTTACTTGACGGTGCTCGTGTCCACTGGCGGATGTACCATCCACTCACAACTTTGGGTGAGGTCCAGTTTCTTATGTTTCACTTGATACCCAGATTTCTAAAGCACATGATTAATTAAATAAATAATTTATTTAACTACAATAATTAGAGCACATAGTTACTATATACACATAGTTACTATATATATAAGAATTCATGTAATAATTTATTATATATGGATGATATATGATGAAGGCTGTGTTTCTTTGAGTTATTAGTGTTGTTTCTATGTTCTTTGGTTTTTCTGTGTTGGAAGTTGGTTGGTTTTCTTGGGAACATTATAGGTACTACCACAGCAGTGCACAGTAGACCTACTTTTGTCTCTCTCTCTCGTCCTCACCCTCGACTCCCTGGGTATCCCGGGGAGCAGGGCGCGACACAGACATAGTAGCTTGTTATGTGGATCGGCTAGTCACCATTATAAAGTACAGTCCAAAGTCCATATACATTCCCAATAAGAATAAAGAGAAAGTATAACTTAGGAACCCTTTAGGCCACATCTTCTAGCAAGTTGATCTCCGTCTTTATTGGATGTGCCTCCTGCATTGGTTAATTACAAAATAATCTGCACTACATTTTTGCTCAAAAAGAAAATGCGGGAAAAATTAAATGGTGACAAACTAGCCGATCCAAAACCACAACAAAGCGAAAATATATATCACAAATATTAAATATGCTTCAGGCATATAAAATTTGCATCACATATATTAAGTATGATTCAGGGATATAAAATTTGTATCATAGATATTAAGTATGCTTGAATGGTAAAAGGAAGAATTAATTATACGTCCCAAAAAACCCCAAATAAAATTTAGTAGTCCCCGTCATTCATGGTCGTCCCAAAACACTAATTAGGGTTTGGTTTAGTTTTCGCATAATTAGCATGTCGGCGGCCGTCTGGGCCGTGGAGGGTGCACGAGGACACGGTGGTAGCCTTTAGGGCCGCGAAAACCCTAGGGTAATATTTTGGGCGCAAGGGCATGACTGTTAGGGCTGTTGACCCCCTTTTGCCGGCGGTGATCGAATCAGGAGATAGGGGCATAAACATTAGGGCTGCAGGCCCCCCTTACCAATGGTGGAAAGGGGGCGATGGGGGCACTATCTTCGAGGAAGTGGGCCCCCTGCCAACGGGAACAACATCACATGAAGGGGGCACCGCCTTCAGGGTGGCGGGGTCTCCTGCTGGTAGCGAAAACGGCACAGGGGGGCGCCGCCTTCGGGGTGACGGAGCCCCTTGCGGGTGAGGAGACGGCGCATGGGTCACCGCCTTCGGGGCGACAGATCCCCCTACGTGCAGAGTGGAAGAAAGAGGGGGGCATTACCTTCGGGGAGGTGGGAGCCCTGCGTGCGGGGATCATCGGTGTAGGGGTTGCGGCCTTCGGGGCGGCAGGGCCCCCAACGGGCGGGGATAATTGACGCAGGGGGTACCGCCTTCGGTACGGCAGGGCCCCTTGCGGGCGGGGATCAACAGTGCATGGGGGCACCGCCTTCGGGGCGGCAGGTCCCCCTACGAGCGGGGATCATCGGTGCAGGGGGCACCACCTTCGAGGCGGCAGAGCCCCCAATGGGCAAGAGGGACGGTCAAAACAAGTACGGGGTTTTGTAAAATTAATTATGAATAACATTTTCATTATGATACACTGGCAAGAGGACCAATGAGTTTCGTGACTTCCCTTAATTAATCAGGCATGTTTTTACCGCTTGCGTGAGTAGTATATGTCTCATGCACAGAGATGTGCATGATGATCAATCGGAAAAACCATAATCTCATTGGCTTGGTGTGGTTTTTATTGTGACCTCTCATGTCACGCATGAAACACAAATAATGCCAGGAGATCTTATTTCATGCATTTGATCCATTTTTGTTGTAAAATCAAATTTTTATCTATGTAATCAATGCTTTTTGTCATAAAATTTTGATTTTTATCGCAAAACCATCAATTTTTGATCCATAAAATTGTAGATCTAAACGTATTCTTGAAGAAAAAATGTTTAGATCAAGTTTTGATTAATTACAGCTAGATCTTTCTTCCAGATTTAGCGACGGTTGAGATGCCTACTGTAGATCTGACGAATCGTTCTTCGTCCGCCGAAGATCACCATAAACTCTCAGTTGATTGAAGCATGCTGATAACATGTTGTGAATGATAACGGCTACTGAGTGAAGGATTTTCTAGGTCCTTAGGGCTATAAAATCGATGTCTGACCGAAGCCGGTCGGACGAAGAAATCAAATGTGCAGCGGAATAATAGATCTTAAAACAATTTTAAGTCTAGCACTAAAGAGTTAACCCTAGCCAGAATCTCTACTATCCCGGGGTTGGGTCCGACCAACCCCTAATGATAGATTTATCAACCTATTTGCAATTATAAACACATGTAAATTAAACTACATACCTTTCACTTCGTTTCCGCAGAATACGAAGCGTCATTTTTAGCAACCTTTCTTTAGCTCTGAAGCGATGCCCCGAGCTGATTCTTTCGAGCCGAACCGCATCCCGAGTCGAGCAACACTCTTGTCGTCGAGCCAACCACATGTCGAAGAAAGTTTCACATTAAGTGGATCCTTCGTCAAGACTTCGGATCCGATCCGAACTCCTTCGCAGCTTTGCTAGAGCCCGATCAGGAGCAATGAAGAGTTAGGAAGAATGTGAGAATATTAATTTAAGTCATCTTTCGAGCGTGCTCAAAACTTTTTGGAGCTTCTCGGATTTGAAGACTTGGTGCAAATTTTCCAAGGGAGATCAGCCCCTATTTATTTAGGGATCCAGCCCCCCCCCCCCCCCTTCCTCGTCTCACGAGCAATGTGATACTAAACAAGTTTGGAGGAAAAATTAAATTAGTTTGCCTTACACTAAGGCCAAACTTCAACTAATTTTTCATCCCTCATCGTTGAGCTTCGCAAGTGATACTACCTATCAAATCGAAGAGCGCTGAACAGTGAATGCATAGAAATAAACGATGATCGATTTCGACTTCGTTTGACCCCTCAAACGATAGCTCAAAGTTGGACAAAAACTCCAAAATCTGATTTTCGCCGCCGTTAAAGTGGGTTTCAAAAAACCCTAAACGATGGGGCCCGAGGTGGGCCCCATGCCCCTAGGCCTGCGGGCACGTGCTGGGCATGTGCATAGATATTTTGGGCCTGTTTGGGCTCCGATTTGAGCTTGGTTTTCTTCCCGACTTTCGTGAAAAAATCCTCTTCATTTATATGCCTTTAAAATACGCTTGCAAATAATTTACGACATATTTATTTATTTATTTCCATTTATGTACGCATCATATGCAACATAAATAATTCTCATTTAATATTAAAATCCATTTGCATCAAATACAAATGAACTAAGGGCATACATCACTCAACATCTCCTACTTGCACTCAGGATCATTTATCCTGAATCCAGAAGCTATCTGCAAACTCTTTGTAGTTTTATGTCTCTTGCATCAAATGCATTAATCCTCTTCTTTAATATTTTAGACTTATATCACAAACTCTTTGCGACTTAATTAATTCCCATACATCATATGTATTATCTCCCTTAAAGACTTCCTATTACTTGACGAAGGTCTCACTTTGTGTGAGACCCTACAGCCTGACCCTACTACAGGTGGGGGGTCGAAACCCCAGACGGCAGTGACCACGAGTAGCAGGTGCCGTCTCTGTTTCGATATCATAATTATGTAGTCAAATCATTGACATGAGTATTGTCGAGACCACCCTAACTGTCTCTGTGATGAATGCCACAGTTTTAGTCCATTCGTCAAAACTATGTCCCTTAGTCAAGCCTAGAAGTTACGGTCAAAGCCTAGGTTATGGTCAAACTGTCAATCCCAATAGCTCGAAGACGGTTAGTCTCCATCGGTCTTTAGTCAAATAATATTGGACTTCTTCCAACATACTTTGGCCAAAGTTTTTCACTAAAGACCGAACCAACACTTGTTACACTAACTCCCCATAATGGGAGAGACAAATTCTCTCTTGGTCATTACTCTCCTTGCATGCTTCAAGTGTCACCCAACCAAAGAGCTTTCGACACAGGCCTTGCCTCGAAGCTAGGTCAAAATCTAAGTGACACCGTTCACGTACAGGTTCGTACAATGACTCCAAGTCTAAGGACTAACTTACCTATCATCACAGAGAGTTATCACTGACAGATTAGTTATGTTAACCATGTGATAACTCTCGTTGGGTCGTTTAGTGAACTCATTCTCCAATGAGCACCTGTGTCCCGTCTCCGACTTCGTCAAGTCGAACAACCATGAGATCATCGTCACCACTTCATGGTGAAAACAAAGACACAATGGTCTATCCGATGTTTCGATACCCTTTTCTCGAGACATCTGTGACCACGAACAATTTTAGACTTATGCTACTAACGGTCAAACAATTCTCCATGATCGAGATCCACATTTCGATACTTGTTTAACCTCGCATCAAGTCTTAGTACTTTACCTAAGTTCTAATGTCGACTACATTATTATTAACTTAGGTAAATTCTTACCAAACAACTTATTGTTATTTTGAACAAGACGTTTGTATATATACACAGAGATAAAATGCCTCGAGGGCATACTCATCTCCTAACATCTCTCAGTTGCACTCAGGCTCATTTATCTCGGTATCTCATACTGTTTTTACACATAAGTCTCTTTGGACTTTATGTGTTAGAGCTTTCGTGAGTGAATCAGCTAAACCGTCTTAAGTATATACTTAAGGAGTTTCTATGTTTATGTTAGACCACACATTTGAATCTCATCCAAATAATTTCCTTGGTCTCTGAGAATCCATAATATTTAACATGCTTGGATCTCATCCAGCTCATCGTACTTTACGAGAATAATCTAACATAGTTACCGGTCAACTGGACGGTTCATAATAATTTCTGATAAAATGTCAAAACTCTTTGACCACTTTGTCAAAATATTTTTTCCGGCTCCTTGTTGCCTCACATGCTTTTAATTCTCTCCCACTGACCTTGAAAACTCTATGGCTGATTCATATAAGTTTGTTGTTCTAAATCATATTTAGAAAACAGACTATACATGAATACACCAGTTTTCATGGTCATAAGAATTTACATCGAGTCTGATCCGAATAGATCTGTACATAGCTATTGGTGATAAAGTTTCATCACAAACCATTTATAGGAGTTCTGATGATTACTTTTCGCAACCAACATGACTTGTACTTCACTATTTTCCATCTGCACTAATCATCTGTCTCGAAGATTCACTTGTAGCCAAAAGGGCACTTTCCTTGGGCACGTCTTTTAAGGTCCATACCTTATTTATGTGCAAGGTGTTGGATCCCGTCGCGCGAGGATGTAGGATCGAAAGAGAACTTACGTTAGCGTACGCTGCGCTGTAGTCTCTGAACTTTGCCCTCGAATTCGCCACAACGGTCAGTACTTCGTCACAGAGGATCGAAGCAGCGTTTCCACCGTCTAAATCTCTACTTGGATGAAGAACTTTAATGGAAGGTAGAAGAGGAAAGAAGATTGCCTTATGCAAACTTATGGCATGAAGGATTAGCCTTAAAAGCCTTACCCTTGGGTCCTATTTATAGGCTTTAGGGGTAGTTATTGTAGGAAATAACCATATATAAGCTTATTAGCCTATATTAGCACATTTCCTTATCCTCTTCCTTATGCACTTATCAAGTGCCTTTATGCACTTATAAAGTGACTTTTTCCACTTATCGAGTGGTCCTTTTCACACATGAAAAGGTTCCCTTCGCACATGCTTTCATGCACGCGACATCCAAGGTCCGTATACCCGCATACATCCCCTCATGGGTGTATACATGTCGTCCATATCCAACATCTCCCACTCACACTTGAGGGGATTGTAAGGAAACATCTTTTCCTTTAGTTCTTCAATTTATCATACCGAGAAATAGACCGTGTGACCGTCATGCGCATAAAGTCCGCTGTTGTGCACTTGTTAGAGATACACAACACTCTTTGGGGTGCAAAGTTGAGTAGATTAACGCATGTTTTACCCTAGATTATTTCTTTATATTTCTTATACTTTATATTCAACAATTGAATCCCATCTGGATTACAATTGGCTGGCCAGCTTTGAATCTCTAAAGTCCAAATGTGAATATGAAATTAATCTTCCTCTTCTTGCGATCCTTTCGATCTTGACTTGACTCGCGTTTCTAACATGCCCCGCCGGATCGAATTGACCATAGTCCATAAGCAACATGCTAAGATAACGATCACCCAGTCAAATCTAAAGGAACCAATTAGAGTCCATAAGGGTAAGAAGTTAAGACCAATGTGGTCTTTGGGTCTCACATAATAGTAAACACAATTACTATTCTAACCCAATGGTCAAATGCATACGTAGTATGAATACGTATTACAACATCACTCCTTTCCCAGGGAGCGTATGTCTTAATGATGTTGTAAGGATGATGATCAGACACCACAATGTCTGATTTTGAGTCCCTTTTACTACTCAGTAATCTCCTGGACCCACATCCCGTATAAGACAGATAAGATTAAAAAAATCTTCTTAGATCTTTTGTAAGCATCCATATGATGCAGATCTTTCATACGACCATTTTGTTCAAGTCATGACTCTAAATCATCCGTCTGACGATTTTGACTTTAAACAGGTCTCATCTTTATTTTATCCGAATGATAGAATAAAGGCGGTTGCTCATGTGAGAGAGCCAACCTCAATCTGTCCGACATACTAAAAAATCCAGCTGAGATTTAAAAACAAATGTACACAAACATTTTCAAGAAACTCATATGTAATGTCGAAAAAGAACTTATTCTTTTATTAAATTTGATCTTTCATAGACATGGGAATATACATTGATACAACTCAGCTCTTACGCAATCCTTGAGATGATAAGTGTTTGTAAAACACATCTCTGGGGATCGCCTTCGTAAGCGGATCCGCTATCATCTCATGCGTAGATATGTATCTTATGTCTACCTTCTTGTTTTTATCACAGTCTTTTGCAAATTTGTAGCGGATATCTTGTTATCCTCTTAACTGCTTTCCAGTGCGCTTGCCCTGGATTGGATTGGTAACGACTTACCATTCCAACGGCAAAACAGATGTCCGGTCTTGTACACATCATAGCGTACATAAGACTACCAACTGCACTGGAATATGGAACTTTTTCCATAATTTCCATTTCCTTTTGGTTCTTTGGACACATTTTCAAACATAAATTATCGCATTTGCTTATAGGAGTATCAATGGACTTACAGTCCTGCATATGAAAACGTTCTAGAACCTTCTTGATAAGTCTCTTGTGAAAGAGAAAGAAGTTTCTTTGAACGATTCCTTGAAATCTTAACTCCAAGGATATATGCGGCTTCTCCCATGTCTTTCATCTCAAATACTGATGAAAGCCAAGCCTTAATATCCATCACAAAGCCCTTGTCATTTCTGGCTATTAAAATGTCATCTACATATAGAGACATAATAACATACTTGCTTTTGATCCTCTTGATATATACACAGTTATCTTCATCAAGCATGGTAAAACTGTAATGCCCTGCTAAGCTACTGCACAAGTACTAGAGGGGGAGTGAATAGTACTTTAAAATAATTAAGAGGCTAATTCCTAATTACCTTGCAAACTCTACCAAACAATGCGGAAATGCAGAAATGTAAATGTTAGACAACAAAGAAACAATCGCAAACAAACGATATTACTGGGTTCAGATCCACCCAAGTCTCCCCGACTTGTTCCCGGTGATCCTACGTCCCAACCACCCGGATCACTTCCGGATACTTGAGTTAGAAACCCTAACTCAAGATTTCCACTATGAAATACTTGTGAAAAACCTTCACAAGTCAAATCATACACAAATGAAATTGTGACTCCCACAACCCGGGATCACAAACACACTCTCACAACCGAGAGTGAATCACATACAATAACAAAGTAAATTGAAATGAAAGTTCTTACCACAAAATACCTATGCCTTGAGTAAACTTACGATTTAGGGCAAAACGGATTTTGGGGAAGATGAAGAGGCACCAAACCCTAGCTCCAAGATGTAGATCAGCTATGGAGAGCTATGAGGTTGTTGGTGACCTAGGATCAAGCACTTGGCTTGGAAGGCTCACAATCAATGAATCTCTCTTTTGAAATAAGAGTGAGAAGAGATTCAAGATTGGAATGAAAGAGCTTTTAATGGGATTGAATGCTTTCTCTTTGATCTCTAAACTTCTCTTAATATCAGCCTTTTTGTGCAATGAATGCAGCTCAACAAGTATATATAGGTTAGAGGAAAGAGAGAGAGAGAGAAAAACGTTTCAATTAATGCTCCAACGGCTCTATTCTGAACCAAACTAGTCGGTCAAAGAACAACCACTGACCGACTAGTTCATCAACTAGTCGGGTCGGTCAATCAACATGAACCGACTAAGAGGTGAACAGGGAATAGGTCGAAGTTCAGACTAACAGAACTAGTCGGTCAAAGCACACTTGCCAACTGACTAGTTTCACAACTAGTCGGTCGGTTAGTTAACTTAGACCGACTAAGAGATAAAACAAATAGTCTGAGTACAAATTGAATTAGTCGGTCCAAGAACAAAAGTTGACCGACTAGTTCATCAACTAGTCGGTCGCCAAATGTACATGGACCGACTAACGACAAACAGTAACTTGGCATGTACAGTAGAAGCTCAACTAGTCGGTCTAAGAAGGATCACTGACCGACTAGTTCACAAACTAGTCGGTCGTTGAGTCAACGTAGACTGACTAACTGTAAACAGTAAAGAGCTATGATTTGAGAAGGCAAACTAGTCAGTCCAAGAAGCATTGCCGATCGACTAGATCACCATCTAGTCGGTTGGTTCTTCTTCTTGAACCAACTAACATGCATAAGAAGTCGCAAATCGAAGCGCGATGCTTCGGGAAAGTTAGTATGGACTTCTTACAAGTTCCTAGCTCTAAGATAGGAGCGAAATGAAGATTAAAACGTAAGACCTACTCAAGGCTTAACATTCTAAGGAACGAAGCTAAAAGACTATAAATAAAACTTGACGAACCGTCTTCGAAAGCTTCGATCCGAATCTTCATGACTTCTAAAATGGTCCAAAAGCTTCAACGAAGCTTTAGGCATACGATCACGTGCTTTGAGAAGTCTCGAGACGTCGCTTTGGATGTTCAAATGAATTTGGCGACGATCTCCATGATTGCGCTCACAACTTGTTAGTTCACAATATATTTATGTTTGTTCATCATCCAAAACCAAATCCGGGGAGTCCAATATCCAACATTCTCCCCCTTTTTGGTGATGACAAACCAACATAAATAATAATAAAAAATAATGATTCAAATGTAATTTACTTACTCCCCCTGCATTAAGGACACGTTAATTCCAAATTAAACAATAATAATACGCATCAAGCAGACGAGTGAAGTACATAAAATGAGAATCGATTATTGAAATATCGTATTAGAAAATCCATTTATATATCTTAACTCCCCCTGAATCTAACATATCAAATTAGATTCTTGGAAAAATGCTTAAATTATCATTTAGCACATGTCATTATTATATCTCTCCCCCTTTGGCATAAGCAAAAAGAGTGGGAGGAGATCAACGACAACAACAATGGCTTCAAATGTAAGCACGGGAGTCGTAGAATACGACCACGGTCCAAATGACACCAAAGAAAAATACGAATGAAATCAAAGCGTGTGAATGAGACCAAAGTCGAAAATCGATAAATAATATCATCAAAACTCAAATTAATTTTACGAATTGAGTTATGGAATATACTCTCCAATATCAACATTCTTGGTTAATTTAGTGCATGGAAAACAATTCTATGTTTTCATAAAATGAATCCTATTTAACCAAGTATTTTCGTCGATCGACGAAATCAAACATCAGAGACATATAAAATATTAAATGTGCACAACAGAATGAGATGTCAACATCGATGTATATATATATATAGCATGAGTACATCAAAATGATACATCGCCGACATACATAACATCGATCCAGCGATCGGGGCACAAAATACAACATCATATCACACAGATACCAGAGTATCACAAAACATACCGACATCTATCCAAAATACATCAAAAATACATCAAAATGTCAAAAATATCCAGACCACACTCTATCCTACCCAACACTCTCTCACACTAGATCTATCATCCAAGGTGCATCGGAGAGTCCTCAGAGAAGCTCAAGAGGCAACGGCAGGATCTGCAGCAGCAGCAGGAGTGGTGGTCACCGGATCAGCTGAAGTGTCCACGGGAGCGACGGTAGTGGAAATCTCTGGAGCAGCAACAGTAGTGGCCTCGGGAGCACCAGTCGTCATATCCACCACAGGAACGGTGGCAACAGGTGTGCTCTCGGGGTCACCAGCAGAAGAGGCAACAGCAGCACCAGAAGTGCCCTCTGGGGCACGAGTAGAAACACGAACCAGCTCCTCAATCTCCTCCTCATCCAACTCCTCCTCATCAGAGACTGACGGAGGGATCTCAATACCCAAACTAGAGGCGATACGAGCAAGTATCTCCTCAGTCCGAGCATAACGAGACTCCATACGTCTCACTGAACGTACGAGCTCGTCAAGAGTGGAAGAGGGAGCAGGGGCAGCAGACGCTGAAGCAGAGGGGGTCGTCCTCTGAATGTGACGGAGCGCCGCAAGAGACTTCTTGACGGCCGTCGCATTCAAGGGGGACCGAGAGGACGCTCATCATCAGGTGGAAGTGTGACACGGAAGTGGCGAAAAACAAGTGTCAACAAGCAAGGATATGGGATATGCGTAGACTTCGTGGACTTCCGGATACACTCGAAAGAATCCATCTTATCGAGTATAATTCGAGCCCAGTTAATCTCGCTACCCATGAAGATGGCATAGATCAACTTCAGGAATGGCTGGGAAGGCAAAGAGGAGGAGCCGTACTTAGGAAGTAAGCACGACTTCAGAATCAAGTTTAGGACCCAGCCATTGGGCTTGAATGACTTGGAGGGGACGCCAATCATGGCAGGAGGAATCTCGTGGAAGATCTCAGAAAGGATGACCTGATCGAGGGAAGAGATGTCATCGACGGAAATATCTGAAGGGAGGAGGCCAGACGATGAGCAACCTATCAACTCATCTAAGATTTCTGCTGTGAGGACTATCGGAGTCCCCAAGACAGTAGTCTCAATCGAGTGGGTCTCGTCTTACTGACCCCGAACACGGTTGGCGTAGAAAAGTTTCATTAGGCAAGGGTAGGGGTGAGGATTCGCCTTAGGGTCATACCGAAGATAATCGATAAGACCCGAAGACGACAGAAGGTCAGCTAGGCCTATTGATCACTCCTTATTTTACACCTTTTTCCCGCATGTTTGCATGCCATTTAGATCGCCCAAATCATGTTTTTCACGATATATCGACGATATTGCGATGCTTTTCACGATTTGTTGTTTTTGTCGCATTTCAGGTGATTTGGCACGATTTGGAGTGATCTCGAGATGCGCTTACTCCAGAGGGTCACCGACGACATCCCCGAGAAGTATTTTGCTGTTGGAGAGGAGCGGAAGAAGAACGGACGTCGCAGGAGCGACGAGGAGGCCAAAACAAGCTGTTTGGGCATGTTTTGTGTCCCACTCGGCCGAGTGAAGGAGTCACTCGGCCGACCCGCGAGACACCGCTCGGCCGACCAGATCAGACACGATTCATATGTGCACTCGGCCGAGAGACAGAGACCACATCGGCCGAGTGACGAGACCCCGTCCGCCCGAGTGGCGCCCAGACGAAGCCCTTCAAAAATCGCCAAGTTACTGTTTTTCGGCTGCCTGAGCTTCAGAAGACCCACTCGGCCGAGGGGATAATCCCGACCGCCCGAGTACCATGAAGCCATCGGCCGAGTGACGACAACTCACTCGGCCGAGCCGCCCCCGAAGTGAAGACCCCTGAAGATCGAGACTTACTGGAAATTTACAGGGTTTCTCACTCGGCCGAGCGACTTTTGTCACTCGGCCGAGTGCGACGCGCTGCCTGTAGCGAAAATTGCGGAAAACAGGCTGCGCATGGGTATTTTGGTCACAGTTTTTGGACGATTTTGGGGGGTATTTAACCCCTGTTTTTACCCTAGTTTTGAGAGCTTCTCTCTTAGATTTTTTCTAGCCTTTTAGATTAACTTTTTAGCTTTATTCTTGAGATTGGAGAGGAGACAAAAGTTGATTTTTGTAGAATTATTTGAAGAACTCCATTGGTTTGTGTTTTCTCTTCTCTAAAAATTCTATTTTTATTGCATATCTCAATATTGTGATGAATTCTATTGCTTATTTCATTGATTATTTTTGTGATCTTGCTATGAATTGTGAGTAGTCACCACGTCTTGGGGCGTGGGGATGAACCCTACAAGCCCTATTTCATGATTGTGATGAATTGGTAGGAATTTTGCTAGAATTGCTATTAGGGATTAGATTGGGATCAATTTACTACGGATGGCTAGTAATTCACATCGATTGGGATTTGCAAGAGATTGGATCCCAATTCGATAGGAAACCATAGAAATCCGAATTGGGTTGGAATCGAATTTCCGTAGTATCGGTTTGTAAGAGATTGGACCGATACTAGGGTTTCCGGTTCCAATTCCGTGCCAATACCCGTTTGCAAGAGATTGGACGGGTAGGAACTACCCCAATCTAGGTCGTGGGCCGAGTTTGCAAGAGATTGGGCTCGGTGCGCGATTGAACGATGATGTTGATCCTAATGCTAGCTTCCCTAGGCTAGGGTTTGCAAGAGATTGGGCCCGAACCTAGGATAGCTATAGGCCGGCAACATCGCGAGAGCGTGAGCTTGGTTCTACATTCAGTTGCAACTAGTTCATCCAAAATCTTATTCTAGCGATTTTGATACCGATGAACCACTTTTACGAAATATGGTGAGTAGCGGGAATTCCCCATTCCCTAGACGTTCTTTATTTGATTTGATATTTCCGTACTTTGTCTGACGATTGTGACAGGATCGCCAAAGGCAAATTTCTCTCTTCTTAAATAGCCAGGTTGATTGGAACAAGCACGGTCATTCGTCCTCCCTGTGTTCGATAACCCGCTCGCTGCTACACCGTGCACTTGCGGTAAAACTACAACCGTTCTTTGGGGTTACATCCCGGAGCGATCAAGTTTTTGGCGCCGTTGCCGGGGAGGCGATTGCGTTTGATCTTACCACCCTAGCTATTTCTTTATTATTATTATTATTATTATTATTATTA
Source organism: Scilla litardierei (assembly GCA_030789695.1). Classification (NCBI taxonomy): domain Eukaryota; kingdom Viridiplantae; phylum Streptophyta; class Magnoliopsida; order Asparagales; family Asparagaceae; genus Scilla; species Scilla litardierei. The sequence continues at coordinate 124,343,136 of CM061138.1, forward strand.
TTATTTCCATTTCTTTATTTTTACCTAACCCTTCCACGGTACTAATCATTTCTTTGAAACTTTGTTGTCCCTGTGCATGTACACGAGATCTACGGCGGACCCTGAAGCTATATTATTTGATCCCGAGATCGAACGTTCCGCGCGGAGACTTAGAGCGGAAAGGAGATAAAATCCGGAAGGGAGGTTTATGACCAACCCGGAAACTGCGGACCAATTAGCGGCAAGGATGGCGAGGATAATTTCTATTCGAGATAGGCTTCGGCCTAAGACCTCCTCTACGACTTCATCCATTGCCATGCCAGAGTTGGCGGCTGACAAGAACTTTGAGCTAAAGACCGGACTAGTGGTTCTGATGCAGCAGGATCCATTTCATGGGAATGCCCATGAAAATCCTCACTACCACATCCAATTGTTCTTGTCGAAGTGCGCCACATTCCAAATGCCGGGGGTCTCCATCGATGCCATCAGACTGCGTCTCTTCCCCTTCACGCTAAAGGACAAGGCACTCTATTGGTTGAGGACACAGGCTGAGGGAGTCTTCACCTCTTGGGACGAGTTGGCGAGTGCATTCATTGACAAGTTCTATCCGCCCTCCAAGACGGTGAAGATCCGGAGCGCTCTCATGTCCTTCAAGCAAGGACCCCAAGAGACGCTCTATGAGGCTTGGGAGCGTTTTAAGGATCTGCAGCACCAATGCCCGCACCATAGCATAGAAGATTGGGAGCTAGTTCATCGCTTCTACAACGGTCTCCAACCGGGGACCAAACAAATTATTGATGCCGCGGCAAATGGTGCTATCTTGTCAAAGAATCCCGAGGAAGCCACGGCCCTAATTGAGGAGATGGCCTCAAACAACCAACAGTGGGGCGATGAGCGAGGAAACTCCACGTCCTCCTTGAAGCCAACTAGTATCTATGAGGCGAAGGCCGTAGCGGAGCTTACAAGCAAGTTTGATTCTCTCCACAAGGTAGTGGAGAGACTGGAGAATTTTATCACTGAGCCCCAAGGAACCCCTCCACCTCCGCTCCAACGAACCAAATGAGTGATTGGCAAGACCAATCTCAAGACATGTATGTGGGAGGAGAGCAAGGAGAAGGATCCTTGGAGCAAGTACAATATGTCACGGGGAACCAAGGATATTGGGCCAATCCGGCCACAAGAAATCATCCCAGATTCTCTTACGCCAACAATGAAGGAGCTTTGAACCCACCACAACAACCACCTCAACAATCTCGATCACCACCACCCCAACAACAATACTATCCGCCGAGGGGGCCTCCACAACAAAATTTCCAACCGAAGCAACAAGTTCCACCATATAGGCCGCCCGGATACAATCAAGGGTGGAGGAATCAAAATCAAAACCCTCCACAAGCTCAACAACGATCCAACTTCGAAGCTAGAGTGGAGGCGTTTATGGTCGAGCAAAATAAGGTCAATGCTACCTTGAAGGCGGGGCAAGACTCCCTCAATACCGTTGTGGCTCAAATATCGGAGCAATTGGCGTTGCTCAATCGGAATACTCAACGATTGCTGGCGCAACCCGAGCAAAACCCACGGGGCAACACCGGCCACATCAATGCCATAGTTGTCGTTACTACTAGAGGCGGGAAGGATACCACCCCCGCCATGATTCCTACCGAGGAGCCCGTGGAGGAAAGTTTGGAGACGATTGAGCCGGTAGTTGAAGTTGATAAGGAGAAAGAGCCACAAGAAAAGGAGAAATCTAGAGCGGAGCAATTGATTGAGGAAAGGCGCTTCATGCCACCGGTCCCATTTCCCCAAAGGCTCGCTAGAGCGAAAATGGAGAAAAGGCTAGCGAAGTTTCTCGAGTATCTGAGAGGAGTTAGCCTTAACATTCCCTTCCTCGACGCCATTGTGGAGATCCCCACATACGCTAAATTCTTAAAGGATTTGATTTCGGGGAGAAAGAGGAAGGAAAAGATCATGCTAGCCGAGGAGGGCTCTTGGTTCACCAAGAGAGAGAAGGAGCCGGCCAAATTTAAAGACCCGGGGAGTTTTCGGATTCCTTGCACCTTGGGCGGCGTCCCTCTTCAAAAGGCGTTGGTAGATCTAGGGGCTAGTGTGAGCCTCATGCCTCTCTCCATGTTCTTAAGGCTAAACACCGGGACGAAGTTGAAACCTACCGACATGCGGATACAATTGGCCGATGGGCGAATAACAAGGCCGGTAGGGATCGCCGAAGACATCCCGCTACAAGTCCCGGGGGGAATATGCTTGCCATGTGACTTCGTGATCATGGACGTTAAGGAGGAGGAGATACTTCATTGATACTTGGACGCCCGTTCCTCGCCACCGCCGGAGTCATTGTCGACGTGCGCGAAGGTACCCTAACTTAAATGTCGGCAACATCGAGGTGGAGCTTCACATTCCTAAGGCTATGAAACACATGCCTTACCACGAGGAACTTGACTACATGGACCTCCTTGATGAGGTGATAGAAGAGGCGACCCCCCACTCGATTGGCGCTCTTTTCGATGAGGATTTCGAGGAAGGCCCGGATTTAGGCCAAGATGAGAAGATAGATGATTCCCCCGACCTCTCCGCTGAAAATGATGAAGGCGACGCTGATGTCGCAAGGATTCGAGAGCTCTGCAAGCTCTCGAAATTATAGTCTCCAAAGAAAGCTCCGCCGATACGGAAATCGGCGTCACCGGTGAAGCCGTTGACCGGGGCAAACGCTAGCTTGGGGGAGCCTCCCCCCAATACTATTCGAGACGGGAGACCACCGAGGGAGAACACGCCGCCGCAACTTCCGAATCCAAGCGTTCTCCCCGGAAAGTTTGATGGGTGCATCTCATATGCACCAAACATCCCGCATTAATTGAAAATCATAGGGGGTCGAGCTCACGACCTTAAACGAGCGCTTGTCGGGAGGCAACCTGACGGTTATTGCTTTATTTTTACTTTTTCTTTATTTTTGTTTTAGAACTTTTTAGTGTTTTGAGTCGTTCGCCCAAAAATTTTGTGATAACGGGTCCTATTTTTCTTGACAGGAGAGGAGATAGGTAAATCCATCATGAGGAGGATGAACGAGACGACGAGGAGTGCCCCAGGAAGACGCTCGATGCTTAGGAGTAAGATGAAATCGACTGGAGGAAGAAAGACGGAGTTTAGAGCCCAAACGAAGACAAACAGCAGAAAACAAGGCTCACTCGGCCGAGTATACTAGTCACTCGGCCGAGTACACAAGTTCGTTCGGCCGAGCCGCTCACGAACGAGGGAAGTCTGCTGTACCCAACTCTCTGTTTATTTTCCTGATTTCAGTATAACTGCTACTCGGCCGAGTATATATTTTCACTCGGCCGAGTAAAACGGATACGCTCCTAGGGCGAGTCTTGCCGAGTAGCTTGAGCCACTCGGCCGAGGTTGGCAAAGCCACTCGGCCAAAGCGTAAGCGGGGAGGATTTTCCATTGATCCCACTCGGCCGAGTGACCTAGTCACTCGGCCGAGTCGTAACTTTTATTATATAAGGGGCTGAGGGGAGGCACGTTTTTCAAAACGCAAAAATCCCAATCGCTCGCCCGACCCTTCAGCCCCTCTCGCCCGTTCCCCTCGTTCACGCCCCCACTCGCCCGACCGACCGTCCCCGCGCCGCCGCTCGGCCAGCCACCGCCGGCCGAGCACCCGCCGCGCCTCGCCCGAGTCGCCGCCGGCGGCCGCCGCTCCGACCACCTCCGGTATCGCCAATTTCGCCTTTTTCTCCTCTTTTTGTGTATTTTTCGAGGATCCATGTGTTAAACGACCCCCAAACCCTAATCAATTTCTATATCTATCTATTATACCCCTAATGCTCCATACGTTTTGAATATTACCCGCTGATGTCTCCATTTCATGCGCAGGTTGTTTTTGGGAGCTTAGGGGAGCCCAGGGGAGCTTCTACGGACTGATTTGGGCTTCGCGGAGGCGCTGTCTTCGCACGCTTCCATTGCTTAGCACTCACGGCGTGTCGGGGTATACTCTTTCCTTTATTTTGCACACGCCGCACTTTTCTCATTTTTCGGCGCGCTCTCGGGGCCGATATACCGCCCCGGACACGGCCGCGGTCGAAGAGAGCTTCCGCCAAGCGGAAGCGGTCGGATGATGCTGGCCCCTCCCATGAGTTAGAGGACTCTCCTCCGCCTTCTCCCACACACCCCATCCACCCAGCACAGCCTGCAGGCCCCGCACACCCCGCACATCCTGCAGCGCCCACACAGCCCGCACAGCCTGCATAGCCACTCCCTGCCGCTCCACAGCCACCACCTCCGGCTCCACTGGTCGGGCCGCTCGGGATTACGTTCCGAGACGACGCACACCGCGCCGTCTTCGAGCGTATCTCCCAGCGCTCGATCGTACCCTCCAGGTTTGCACACCTTGCTGACCTAGGATACCTGGGGTTACTAGAGGGGATGCTCACGTTGTACGACAACGTGGGCTGGCGAGATTTCTTTCAGGTGTCGGCGGACACGTTTATCTGTCTGACACTTGAGGTACTTAGTTCGATCGCCCGGACCGACGAGGGATGCTCGTTTCGGTTCATGGACCGGGAGTGCCGGGTCACTCTCGGTATGATGAGAGCATTTTTCTCGTGGCCCGATGTCCCCAGAGCCGATCGCGGTTATGGCCCCACCCATATCCCCCCACCTTCCTTCGACGCCGGTGCCTTCTGGGCCCGGATTACGGGTCTTCACGCTGCCTTTGACCCTAGTAGGGCCAAGGCCTCGGCCATTGTCCATCCCTGCCTCCGTATTGCTCAGCGCCTTATGGCGACGACCTTTTTGGCCAGATATGAGCCGGGCACGATGTCTACGCCAGAGCTCTACATGCTCTACGCGATGACACGGCCCAGAGTTCTATCTAGGGATGGCGATGAGCTGGTCCCCACCGTCGTGATTGATGTCGCGGCTTGGTTTTTGGACCGCATATTGTATCGGTGGGCGCTCGCTCATCGATATGCTGCGACGGCCTGATCACCTTGCTTGCCCTTATGACCGGCGAGGACTTCCCTGACGACCTGTGACGAGTACCGGGCCCCACTTCTTTGTCGATCGATGTTATGGCCCTGATGAAGATGCTTCGTCCGCACGGTGAGCGTCACTGGGTCTGGTTGCACGGCCCTTACGGTGCCGATTACATGATTCTTCCGAGCCCAGCTCGGACTCAGATTGCACCAGCCCACGTGGACTGGCTCCCTGCGATGGATGTTCTCATCCCCGCTGCTTACGTGCTCGAGGCCGAGGAGGCCGAGCAGGCCCACGCTGCCCACGCTGCCCCCGCAGACCCTATTGCACCTGCCGAGCCTGCCGCCCCTGTTGACCCCGTGGCCCCTCAGCCTATACCTGATGTTTCCGCTGCTCCTGACACCTCTGTCCCCTCCTCTGTCGGTGTCGGGAGTACCTTAGCTGAGCCCACCTCCACTGCTTCTGAGGCTGTCACCACCACCACTGGCCCTCTGTCTGCAGAGCCTGTTTCTTCTGCACCACCCGAGCGCCCGCCGACCGTAGTTGAGTGCGGAGAGCCCTCTGTCTCTACTGCTGCTATATTTTCCGAGAGTGTCGTGGCGTCTGTCCACACTTCTGTGCCACTGACCTCTCTGGCCGCCTCGCTGCCACTTTTGCACTCTTCTTTCGCTGCTGCTGCCTCCACTTCTCACCAGCCGGTGCCCCGGCCTCACATTGAGGCCAGGCCCACATTTGCGAGCGCAGCGCCTTTCGTTCCCTTCCCCGCTGAGCCCGTTACATACGCGACCCGAGTACGCCAGCCCCGCCCTGCACAGCCCCGACCGGTGCGTCCCTCTGCACCACCTCCCCCCGACACTGTGCTTCAGAGCATTCGTGCTCTAGAGGGGGTGGTGAGTGGCCTCAGAGGTGACCTTAGGACCCTGTCCTCCACCGTCTCTGCGATGGCTGGCCGCTTTGACCCGCTCCTGCAGATTCACTACTGTCTTACCCAGGTCCTGGAGCGTCTCCCGCGCGTACCCCCACCCACCCAGCAGGTTCCCGCCCACACTTCCACACACACTCAGCCTGCTACCACTTCCACACCCACACCCGCTCAGCAGCCTGTCCAGCCACCACCACCACTTCCGCCTCAGGACGGAGACGGCGCAGCACCACCTTCTTAGGCACCCTTGATGCCATCGATTATTCCTGCCGTTGTGCTGCCCGTTTCTGCTGGGTCCTGTTGCACTTTTGTCCACCCCCTCCCCTCACTTATTTTGGGTTTCTCATTCAGATCGTATCCTTATATATCTTTTTTGGGAGAGAGGGAGAGTTTTTGGTGCCCCACCTTTATATCTGTATCACTCCATTCCTGCATGCATCTTGTCCGCATCATATTTTTCGTTTCTTTATTTTTCGTTTATTTTCCTTTTTTCCCCATCATGCATGCATCCTCACTTACCCCTCACATTACTTGTCTCTCGGTGTGCCACACTTTGCACATTGAGGACACTGTGCCTTTTAGCTTGGGGGAGTGAGTTCTCACGTTCTTTTTCGGTTTGCCACCTTCATTTTTAGTTTTTCACACCATTCTTCGCTTTTGCACTTATTTTTCATCATTTTTCTTTTATTTTGACATGCATCACGTTTTTCTTATTTTTCTGTGTGCCGCATTGTAAATAGTTCTATTTTCCCTTTATCTTTATTTCTTTCTTTTTCATCTCATGCTAGAGATGACTTTTCTGTGATGATGATGACGTGGAGTTAGCTTACTCTATTTGCATGCTATATTTGTCATGTCTTAGACTTTATTTCTGATATCATATGCTATGACTTGCCTTGCATCTAGAGATAGTAACCCACACTTTTTCCACATGAAAATGGATGAAATTTTATTATTAGCTGAGTCTGAATATTCATATGTATGCTATCACAGAAAACACACCAAGATTCACACATTGAATGCCTATATCTGGAGTACTGATTTCTTTTCCTATATCACTTCTATATGCATGAATTGTACATTTCACTTCAGGATGATTGAATAATGTTAGCTATGATAAATCTGGATTAGTTAGCTTTTTTGTGATCGAAACTGAGTAGATTAGATTACCCTGCTGAAGTTGTCGTGCATGTCTTATAGAGTGAACCGAGTGATATATTTATTTCTTTCTCCACAAATCTTGAACATCATTTCTCTACTTTTAAAATCATTGGTGAATCTCCCCTTAGCGATTCTATTATATGGCATTTCTCCCGCTATTAATTACTAGCTCCAAATTTCTTATTCAAAAAAAAGGAGAAAAGAGAAAATATTCTTGTATATCATTATCTCTCTTTGAGTTGGGATCGTTGTGCATATATGCTATTGCATCAAAAAAAAGAGAAGAAAAAAAAGACAAAGAAAAGAGGAAAAATCCTCAATAAGAGATCCCATCTCACTTTCTTTCTTTCTTCTCTCTTTTCGTGTTCGTTTTTATTACTTTTGGAGCTTTATAAAAATGGGGATGTAAATATTTTTTTTATGCCACCACGCTTATAGATAAGCTTGGGGGAGGGGATCCATTGATGTGTGAGAGAGTGACTACTTGACATTGCACGACAACCTAGGCTAAGTAATATTCTATACTCGGTGAGATTATTTTTAGCTTTACGACATCCAGAAATCTAAGCCTAGCATTCATATCATGAAATCCATACTTTTCTATTCTCTCTATTCTATAGTGTGATACTCTTATACTCCTGATAGAAAGCATTCAATTGAAAAGTGTGTGATCTGTGATTTGTATACCGCTTTAAATGATTCAGACGATGTTAATTATAAAATTATTCCGTTTTTCATGTTTATATTGTTGTTCGTGGGTTTTATATTTCTATTTGCACTATTATACTATGCTATCAAAATAAAATTCTTTGACATGTGTTTTTCGTTCAGTGCATGCTATAAGAGCAAGCGGAACCCACGTCAGGAAATGATCTAGCAGCTTACCTCTTCGCTTCTTTCTTTCTTCTTTATTTTTATTTCGTTTTTCATTCTTCTCCGTTTTTCATTTTTCATTTTTTTTCGCCGTTTTCGTTTTCCGAATCCACCGGGTTCTCCTTTTACTTATCTTCCTCGAGGACGAGTAAGAGGCAAGCTTGGGGGATTTTGATCACTCCTTATTTTACACCTTTTTCCCGCATGTTTGCATGCCATTTAGATCGCCCAAATCATGTTTTTCACGATATATCGACGATATTGCGATGCTTTTCACGATTTGTTGTTTTTGTCGCATTTCAGGTGATTTGGCGCGATTTGGAGTGATCTCGAGATGCGCTTACTCCAGAGGGTCACCGACGACCTCCCCGAGAGGTATTTTGCTGTTGGAGAGGAGCGGAAGAAGAACGGACGTCGCAGGAGCGACGAGGAGACCAAAACAAGCTGTTTGGGCATGTTTTGTGTCCCACTCGGCCGAGTGAAGGAGTCACTCGGCTGACCCGCGAGACACCGCTCGGCCGACCAGATCAGACACGATTCATATGTGCACTCGGCCGAGCGACGGAGACCACATTGACCGAGTGACGAGACCCCGTCCGCCCGAGTGGCGCCCAGACGAAGCCCTTCAAAAATCGCCAAGTTACTGTTTTTCGGCTGCCTGAGCTTCAGAAGACCCACTCGGCCGAGTGGATAATCCCGACCGCCCGAGTACCATGAAGCCATCGGCCGAGTGACGACAACTCACTCGGCCGAGCCGCCCCCGAAGTGAAGACCCCTGAAGATCGATACTTACTGGAAATTTACAGGGTTTCTCACTTGGCCGAGCGACTTTTGTCACTCGGCCGAGTGCGACGCGCTGCCTGAAGTGAAAATTGCGGAAAACAGGCTGCGCAGGGGTATTTTGGTCACAGTTTTTGGACGATTTTGGGGGGTATTTAACCCCTGTTTTTACCCTAGTTTTGAGAGCTTCTCTCTTAGATTTTTTCTAGCCTTTTAGATTAACTTTTTAGCTTTATTCTTGAGATTGGAGAGGAGACAAAAGTTGATTTTTGTAGAATTATTTGAAGAACTCCATTGGTTTGTGTTTTCTCTTCTCTAAAAATTCTATTTTTATTGCATATCTCAATATTGTGATGAATTCTATTGCTTATTTCATTGATTATTTTTGTGATCTTGCTATGAATTGTGAGTAGTCGCCACGTCTTGGGGCGTGGGGATGAACCCTACAAGCCCGATTTCATGATTGTGATGAATTGGTAGGAATTTTGCTAGAATTGCTATTAGGGATTAGATTGGGATCAATTTACTACGGATGGCTAGGAATTCACATCGATTGGGATTTGCAAGAGATTGGATCCCAATTCGATAGGAAACCCTAGAAATCCGAATTGGGTTGGAATCGAATTTCCGTAGTATCGGTTTGCAAGAGATTGGACCGATACTAGGGTTTCCGGTTCCAATTCCGCACCAATACCCATTTGCAAGAGATTGGACGGGTAGGAACTACCCCAATCTAGGTCGTGGGCCGAGTTTGCAAGAGATTGGGCTCGGTGCGCGATTGAACGATGATGTTGATCCTAATGCTAGCTTCCCTAGGCTAGGGTTTGCAAGAGATTGGGCCCGAACCTAGGATAGCTATAGGCCAGCAACAGTGCGAGAGCGTGAGCTTGGTTCTACATTCAGTTGCAACTAGTTCATCCAAAATCTTATTCTAGCGATTTTGATACCGATAAACCACTTTTACGAAATATGGTGAGTAGCGGGAATTCCCCATTCCCTAGACGTTCTTTATTTGATTTGATATTTCCGTACTTTGTCTGACGATTGTGACAGGATCGCCAAAGACAAATTTCTCTCTTCTTAAATAGCCAGGTTGATTGGAACAAGCACGGTCATTCGTCCTCCCTGTGTTCGATAACCCGCTCACTGCTACACCGTGCACTTGCGGTAAAACTACAACCGTTCTTTGGGGTTACATCCCGGAGCGATCACCTATGAAGTCAGAAAACTGTACGAAATGCTCCAGATGCAGCGGACAGTGTTCGATACGGTTATAAGCCGCGAGACACAACGGGTCGTCGTGACACAACGAAATATCGACACCGCCCACCGGCATCGGACCCTTTCCCTTAGGCTGACGAGTGGAAGTACGGGGTCGGGAGCTAGACTCGGGTTGCCTAGGAGGAGGTGAGGGATCCCTATGGGTCTCGGTCTCGGGTCTATACTCGGTGTCGGAATCCGAAGGCGTATGGAAAGAGGAGGGAGACACAGTTTTCTTCGTAGGCTTGTGTTTGGGCTGAGATTGGGCTCGGGGCTTGGCGGTCGTCGTCCTCTTCTTCTTGAGAGGAGGCGAAGATGACGAAGGTTGGGTAGTCTTCGATCGGCATTTCGGAGGGGTTCGCGTAGGTTGAATGGGATCCGTAGGGGATGGCTCTACGGTCATAGGCGATGGGCTCGTAGGACAGATCGGAATACGTGTACGTGCCATAAGCACGACAATACACGACACAATCAAACAAGGAATTGAGTTCTAGAACCCTAGAGATCAAGCCCTAGCCGAAATGAAACCCTAGCCGAGATAAATACAAACCCTAAGACTAGGAGCTAAAAATCTAACCCTAGATAGCTAGAAGAGGAGTGAGAACAAACCCTAGGGGAGATCGGCCGGAGATATGGTCAGAAAACGGTCGGATCGACGGAGAGGGAGGAGGGAGACCAAACGGCACCGGGGGGGTTTAGAGCTGGAGAGAGGAAACGATCGACTAGAAGTGAAAGAAGTCGATTGAAATGAATTTAAGTCGGTCGGGAGCTCAAAAGACGCAACTATCCCCGTCACAATTAGTCGGTCACAGTTCAAGCACTGACTGACTAGATCACGATCTAGTCGGTCGGTCAATGAGCTTGAACCGACTAGTTGTAAACAGTAACAGAGGCCAAATTTCCTGTCAAGAATTAGTCGGTCTAAGCTCATTCACTGACCGACTAGAACTGAATCTAGTCGGTCGGCCAATGAACTTGGACCGACTAAGAGAGTCCAAAAATTGAAAATTTTGAAATTTTGATTTCTCTCCTAATCGCACTTGGACGAAACATCGATATACTCTCATTAATCTTTATACTACCCCATTAAACATCGAAAATCTGAAATTTGACGTTTACGAACAAATCGAGCGAAAATTCCGAAAAATCAACAAAAATCCAGAAAATTCAAATAAATCTAGCATGAGCAAATATAATGAAATTGAATATCATGCAAGATTATTGAATAAAAATGAATCATAAATCTTGGATTCACCCATAATCCCCAATTCTCGACGCAACCGCACAAAGGAGTCTTCCTTTAGGGGTTTCGTGAAAATATCGACGATTGCTTCTGGGTTTCAACGTACACTAATATGATGTCCTTTTTAGCAACATGATCATCTAAGAAATGGTGATGGACATCTATGTGTTTAGAACGGGAATGGTGTACCGGGTTCTTGGAGAGACAAATTGCACTTTGGTTGTCCACCATGATAGGGCAAGTATCACAGTTTATACCAAAGTCTTTAAGTGTGTGTCTCATCCAAAGAACTTGAGCACACGCGACACCGGCGGCAATATATTCCGCCTCGGTGGTTGAAAGTGATACGGAATTCTGCTTCTTGGAAAACCAAGAGACAAGAGAATTTCCTATAAAATGGCAAGTGCCACTAGTACTTTTCCTGTCGGATTTGCATTCCGCATAATCTGCGTCACTATATGAGATTAACTCATACGTGCTAGATTTTTGATAAAGTAATCCAAAATCAAGTGTCACTTAAATAACGGAAAATACGTTTTACCGCTACTAAGTGAGACTCCTTAGGTTGAGACTGATAACGAGCACATACACATACGGCAAACATAATATCGGGCCTACTTGTGGTAAAATATAGTAAACTACCTATCATAACTCGATATAGACGAATGTCTACATCTTTTTCGCCCGCATCTTTATCAAGATGTGTAGTCGTGCTCATTGGAGTCTTTTCCCAGAGGCAGTCTCCATTCCAAATCGCTTTAGCAACTCCACCGTGTACTTTGTTTGGTGGATGAAGATTGCATCGTTCATTTGGCGAATTTGGAGACCTAAGAAATATTTGAGCTCACCCATGTGGCTCATCTCAAATTGATCCTTCATCACATTAGAAAACTCTTCGCAAAGAGCAAAGTTAGTAGCACCGAAAATGATATCATCAACATAAATTTGAACTAAAATTATATCATTATTCGAATACTTAACAAATAATGTGGAATCAACTTCTCCCATTTTAAAACCTAAATCCAAAATAAAATTCTTTAAACGGTCATACCAAGCTCGAGGAGCTTGTCTCAAACCGTAAAGTGCTTTCTTAAGTTTAAAAACATGATTTGAAAATTTTTCATTTATAAAACCCGAAGGTTGAGAAACATAAACTTCCTCAACAACATTTCCGTTTAAAATGCACTTTTAACATCCATTTGAAATAATTAAAGAACCTTATGGCATGCAAAAGATAACAATAATCTAATTGATTCTAATCTAGCTACCGGAGCAAAGGATTCTTCGAAATCGATACCTTCCTCTTGCCGATAGCCTTGAGCTACTAACCGAGATTTGTTCTGGACGACGACTTGGTTTTCGTCGGTCTTGTTCTTGAAGATCCACTTTGTCCCTATGACGGTGTGGTTCTTCGATGGCAATGGAACAAGCTCCCAAACCTCATTCCTCTCGAATTGAATGAGTTCCTCTTCCATGGCAAGGATCCAAGCGCTATCTTCGCATGCTTCATTAACATTCTTTGGCTCTATCGAGGAGGCAAAGGCACAATGAGCGAAGTGGTTGACTTGAGATCTCGTCTTGACACTATCATGGATATTTCCAATGACTTGCTCATGAGGATGGTCACGAACGGTATGAAGTCGTTTGGGAATTCCTTGATCACTAGGAACATTCTCAAAAACTTCATTAGTCGGGTTAGTATCAATAGAATCAATAGAATCAATAGGGTTAGAATTACCAATTGAATCACATAAGACATCCATGGAGTCATCATCATTAGTAATTCTAGTTGGAACAAATCCTTCATTAAATGAAACATGAAGCGATTCCTCGATCGTTGAGGTTCATTTGTTGTATATCCGGTAGGCTTTGCTACGTGAGGAATACCCAACAAAAATCCCCTCATAGGATCTTGGATCGAATTTGTCCAAACTACCATACGTGTTTTTAATAAAACATTTCGAACCGAAAACACGAAAATGTTTAACTTGAGGCAACCTACCAAACAACAATTCATAACAAGTTTGTTTGGTGCCGGGCCTCAAAAGTATTCTATTAAACACATAGCAAGCGGTGTGTACCGCTTCCGCCCAAAATTGATGGACAAGTTGGCTATCATCAAGCATAGTGCGAGCACACTCCACTAGCGTCCTATTCTTTCTCTCAACAACACCATTTTGAGGAGGTGTGTGAGGGAATGAAAAGGTGTGTGTAATACCAACTTCATCACAAAATGTCTCAAAAGACTCATTCTCAAATTCCCCTCCATGATCACTACGAATAGTGACAATGGTGGTTCCAATGAAATTTTGTACTTTCTTAACAAAAATTGTGAAGTTTTCAAAGGCATCATTTTTATTACATAATGAAAATACCCAAGTAAACCTAGAGAAGTCATCAACGATGACAAGTCTATATCGTGCATTTCCTAATGAAGCAACTCTAGTTGGCCTAAATAAATCTAGATGTAATAGCTCTAGTGGCCGCTTAAAAGAAATGATTTTCTTAGGTTTAAAAGACGATTTTGGAAGCTTGCCTCGTTGACACGAGTCACAAAAGCTTTTCTTTTGAAAGACAAGCTTAGGGAAGCCTCTAATAGAATTTAACTTGGAAAGCTTAAATAGTGTTCCAAAGTTCACATGACCAAAACGTCGATGCCATAAGTGTTGTTCACTTGTGTTGGCAATGAGACATTGTTCATGTGATCTCGGAAGGTCTAGGATGTATATATCCTTATGGCGTGTGCCGGAAAATAATAATTCATTATTATCTTTTCTTAAAATATGGCACACTCCTTTCGCAAAGCTAATTTTGTAACCTTTGTCACAAAGTTGACTTATTGAAATAAGATTGTGGTTTAATCCTTTAACAATGTAAACATCACTTATTAGGGGTTTAGAAGGATTACCCACTTTACCAACACCTATGATGGTTCCGCTCTCGTTGCCTCCAAAGACTACCCGGTTTCCATTTGCAATAGGAACCACTCCGGAGAGCAATTGAGTGTCACCTATCATGTGTTTTGAACACCCGCTATCGAGTATCCAATTCCCCTTTGACGTGCGTTTATATTTCATATATTTGCGCGCGTTTTCTTCCGTGTTTCTCTGTATTTTCCGTCGTCTTTTATTCGTTTTCTCGTGTTTTCTCGTATTTTCTCGTTTTCTTTCACTTTTCTTTGTTTCTCCATGTTTGCAGGAGATTGCCTGCGTAGGGGACGTTTAACGACGATATCTCAAGTCCCCGGAGCAACGGGAGGAGTCACACGTGATCCAGGGGATCAAACGACGAAGATTACATCTTTCAGCCCCTCACCCGGTCGGTTGGTCATCTCCAACCGATCGGGTGATGCACGCGTGCACCACCCGGTCTCAGCCGGAGCTCAAGTGGAAGTCACCCGACCGGTTCACAGGCCGGTTCAACGGGGGCCAAATCTCTGTCTTTTTGAGCTAAATGCCAACCGATCGGGTGACTCTCACCCGATCGGTTCATCTGTAGCTGATTCTGAGGAGCCAAGACACGGGCATCCAACCGACCTCTTCACCCGATGGCGCCATGATCCAACCGGTCACCCCAAGAACTCAACCGATCGGTTCATCTGACCGGGTGAAGCTCCGCTGTTTTCTGTTTATTATTTGTAACAGATCACCCGATCGGTTGACTTGTCAACCGATCGGGTGGCGTTTTTTCTGCGGGTTTGGACCCGAACCAATAGGGTTCCGAAGTGGGGCTATAAATACACGAGGCTGGCCGACTTGAGGGGATCTCCTGGAGTTTTTAGGGCTTTTTGCCCCCCCTTCTCTTGTGAGTTCTAGGTTAGTTTAGATTAGGTCTTGTAACGACCACTTTTCGTTGTACGTTTTTCGTGCACGTGCTTTTGGCCGTGCACGTGTTTGTTTTAGACTTTGTTCGTTTGTGAACACTTTCGTGTGATATGCCGTTGTGAACGTCTCTGAGAATGTTAAATAGTGGCACTATTTTGGAACGACGTTTCTCGAGTCGTTTTCCCACAATTTAAACTTATTCGATGAGACGTGGCGATTTTCACTTTTGACGGGAGACGTTTCTATTTTTAGTTTCGTCGTCCGACATCAAAATTGAGATCTGTCTTCTTAGTTAGCTCACTCTCGTCATCACGATCACCACGATATTTATTTTATAATTTTTGGAGTTTATTTGACCACTTTTATATTTTTAACAAGTTTTATAATATTTTTAATAATTAATTTTTAAATTAATTTCGGCCAAATAAAATTTATTTGAGTTTTAAACGTATTAAAGAATTTTTGAGCCAATTTCCAGCTCATTTGGACCAAGTCAAATCCTTGGGTGAGTTGGAGAAGTTGAATTTCAAATTTTAAATATTTTTGAACTTCTAATCCTATTAGATTTAGCCCTAGACCAAGTCAACCCATCTACACTATATAAACAACCCATAGGAAGACCTAATTTCGCAAGAAATTAACCGTAACCTCTTCCAAACTCAAATTTGACGTTGCGACGATTCGTCGCAACGTTGCGACGAACGGCTGCCGCACGACCGAAGAAATCTCCCCCGTTCCCCCGCTCCGACCGAAGCCCAACCCCGCACCACAGCCGCTCCGCACCCCGCTGCTGCCGCCCACGCCCGTTCCCCCCGCTCTGACCGAGAGAGGCTCTCGGTCAGACCGAGGCCTCAACTCCGCACAGCGCCCGCACCAACCCCCGCCTTGTCGCCCCGCTCCGCACCGCGCCCGACCGACCCGCATCTCCGCACCGACCGGCGTTGTAAGTGTTGCAACGTTGCAACATCGCAGCCCCAGCATCCAAGCGCCTGCCCGAGCCCCTCTTCCGCACTGACCGAGAAAAGGCCCCGCACCAAGCTCCGCACCCCGCTGCTGCACCCCCCAAGCATTGCAACCCCGCATCCTCTGTGCACGACCGAATGATCTCCCCGCACCGAGGCTGTATGACCGAGAGTCACTCGTCACAACCCCGCACCCGTCGCATCGCTTGCCACCGTGGGCCCCCCAAGTTCTCCAGAGTTATTGAGGGTCCCCCAAAGGTCCCTAGGACTACTGTGGGCCCCACCTAGGTGCTTGCTCTTTGAGGATTCACCGCGTACGATGTTGCGATACGTCGTAGCCCGTCGTCGCACGTGCTAGCTTTGGAATCTGGATTCGTTGCTCCGGTTGATTACTCTGAAACTTCCAGCGAGGAATCTAATTGGAATCTGGACTTGGAGCGCGATATTATTATTCCAACCCCCTGCGTCGCTACCCGACGCCGGTGTAGCTTTCGCGTCGTGTTGAGGTAACGCTTTGCACCCTTAGGACCCCCAACCTATTGCATGCTAATCAAGACTAAAATCAGTATTTTTAAAGTATTTTTAAATGTTTTAAATTCACTAATGAAGATTAATAATATGGACTTTAGGCCGGTGGACTTGTGCACGTAGGATAATTGTGATCTTTGGACTCATTGGACGGTGTGCTCAGACGTCGTACTTGCAGGCAAGTGAAACTTGCCAACTCTTGTGTAGGGCCATGTTTTTAGGCCACTTCCTTGCTTTTAGCGTAAAAGAGACTAGTCAGTGAAATGATAGCTGGCTAGACGCCTGTTTGATCTAGTTCGACAACGAAACTAGATCCGTCACCTAATTGATCTAGCTTGACAACGAAGCTAGATCCAACCCTTTAAACTTGTTGTTCATGCATACTAAACTGTCACGTTTACTTTCCTTATCTGTACGCACTTTTAACTGCCATGCATTGCATTCTACATGTCATCCAAGTTGATTGTTGCATTCGTAGCACACACTACAATACTTGTACTCCTTGAATACTACTTCCAGGGAAACGGGCCTCATGTGTTGGTCAAAAGCCAATGCCCGGTTTCCTGGACCGGCTAGGTGCACCCCTATGCCATACTTGTTAAAAACACTTCCTGGCTCGTGATCCAGAAGCGAGCATTCCCGTTCGGGGGTAAGGCCCTGGCTCGATACACGTGGAGGGGTAGGGATAAACGGTTACTTGAGCTTAGGAGTTGGCCCGATCAGCCACTCTAGCCAAAAGACGGAATCTCTGTGCACGAGGTACTTACTTTCCTTGTCTTGTACTTGTCTAGGGAATGATTCATGAAATACTTTTCATCCATGCCATGTTTAAATGCCATTGTCACGGTCACGTTCCGGCCGTCTGTATTTTAGCGCTTAGCCGTGTTCTGAGTGCGTTTTGTGTATTTGTTTTTATTATTGTATTTCCGTAGTTCAAACACGTGACCGGACCCCGTATCCATGACCCTCTCAGAGGCGCGATCGCCCTGGTATTTTCCTCATAATTTTTGGACATCAACGGATCAACCTGCTTATTTCATTACGAATTGATATAATGATTTTCTATTATTACAATTTAAGAGTTCTGTACATTTGTAAGCTAATTATTATTATATGCTTTACATTAAGAGGTCTGTGCGTGTGGCCTGTTATAATTTCCTTAGTTCAAAAAAAACAAAGGGGGAAAAGATTTAAACAACAAAATCAAATCCTAACTTCCCCCTACACTCTCTCTTATCACTTCCTACGTGACTGCCCCACTCTCCGTAACAGATTCCACGTACTGTCACCCACATCCCCAATCTCCTTTCCCGTGATACACAAATTAGAAACCCTACACTACGAACTAGGCTTCACATGGTTATATAAAACCAACAAAAGTTCCTCAGACTTTCACTTTTGCGCTTTGTTCCCTGGCTTTCGACCTAGAGAAACTCACCCCTCTCCCTTGTTCTCCACGAGAGGGCCAAATCCCCACTAGTCGCAGCCATCAAGACCGCATAGTTCCCCTCCGACATCTACGAACGGCCACACGTCCCCTTTCTCCTCCAAAGCCCAGACCACGCCTCCGACCACCTTACGCACACACCGCCATCTCCTCCGCCACGACCCGAACCCCACTCACCGTTGCACTGCGCTCGGAGCCGCTGCGCCTCCGATCAGCCACCGCGCCACCATCGCCACGCACGCCTAGCTCCGCCTCGCACCGAACGACGCTGCCGGGAACCCTAGTCACCAGCGCACACCTCCTTCGACCTTCCCGACGTGGACCAGAACTTCCCCCACACCTTCCCGCGGTCATCGGCAGCTTCCGCCTCCACCGGACTAGGGCAGCACCGCTGCTTTGCCACCTCTCTCCACCCGATCTGCAAACACCCGTAGGAGACGACAACAAATTGGTGAGTTCTTATATTAACAGAGTTATAATTACTTCATGCAAAAAAAAGTAAGTAAATAAACAGAAGTATACGGTAATAGCAGCATGGGTATATGAGTTGTGCACTGTGAGTCACCCATGTTTTGCTTGAACTTGTTGCTCATAATAAGGGTATATATTAGTGCTTACTTTATAAAATCTTAGTTGCATGTTCTGAGAATTAGCATATTTTATATTATACAACCTTAAGTCCATATTATAAATGTTTAAGGTTTTCATGTGCAAACAGTTACTGATTCCTAGGTTAGCCTAATTTTCTTTAACGAGTCAGTTTTAATCTTGCTTGGCTAGGATAGTATATATCTACCCCAATCAATAAGTATTAAGTTATTACTACTAATAAGATGTTGATTGCTGATACTCATGCTAGAGGAATTTTGTTGTTAACAGTGTTAATTGTTACCTTTGTTACTACCCGTGCTAATAAGATGTTATACTCAATAAATAGTAAGTCATTACTACTAATTAGATGTTGATTGCTAATTTTGTTATTAACAGTGTGTTAAATCGGCATGTACTGGATTTAAAAGTGTAGCTTATTCTGCTAGTTCCTTCATGAACCATGTCCTACCTTATAATAGTGTACCCCATGTATTAATATAAAGTACACCTTAAAAGTTACTGATTGCAACAATTGGGTTGTAAATGGTTTTCTTTATAATGCATGTTGGTTTATTAATGTATTAGAAACTATTGAAAGTTACAATGTATATGTTAGGGTTTAAATGATTAGTTAATTTATTAGCTTAATGTTTTTAGCGAACTCCTTGACGCAGATCGAATCACACCTCTCACCATGATCACCTGAACACCGTGAACATCTCCTTCAGGCAAGTGAAACTTGCCAACACTTCTTTAGGCCATGTTTTTAGGCCAATTCCTTGTACTAGCGTGAAAGAGACTAGATCGTGAAATGATAGCGATCTAGGCGCAACTTTGTGATCTAGCTTGACAACGAAGCTAGATCCGACACCTTGCCCTACCATTTATGCATTGATATCTGTCATGTTTAAATTTCTTAACTGTACGTATTTGAATTGTTAACTGCCATGCATTGCATCATACATGTCATCCTAGTTAAACTTGCATCGTAGCACACGCTACACTACTTGTACAATCCATGTTTCCGTGTTACCGGCTAGGCACCCGTTATGCGGGCATAACCCTATGCCATCCGTGTTAAAAACACTTCCTGGCTCGTGATCCAGAAGCGAGCATTCCGTGTTCGGGGGTAATGCCCTGGCTTGACACACGTGGAGGGGTAGGGATAAACGATCACTTGAGCGTAAGAGTTGGCCCGTACAGCCACTCTAGCCAAAGGGCGGAATCTCTGTGCACGACGTGATTACAATTCCAGTACTTGTCTTACTTGTTTACTTGCCATGCCATGTCATTTACCATGCTATATCATGCCATACTTCACTTTAGAACTGCTAGTTTGCTTTACTTTCATAGTTGTCATACTTTACTTTAGAACTGCTAGGTTGTTTCCTTTTATAGTTTCCTTGCACAAGTCTTTTTAGACTTGCTGACATGTGCCCCTTCTCTTTGGGTGACGCATGTTAGTTGCTGAGCCAGAGACAGTTGCAGAGAGTAACGAGTTCGTGGAGTTCGTGCCCGAACCCGTTGGTTGGAGTACGAGGACACCTGTGATCAATCTTAGAGATCTTTCGTCCTCTTCTTTTGTTAGCTGTGGTTGTCGGTGAGTAGCACCATTTTGTTAGATTCTGTTGGCCATGCTAGGCCTTTTGCTTTTGACTCTTTTGTTGCCTGGTGGCATTTCTGGTTGTTGGACTTTTGTTGGACTATGAGTTGGAATAATGTTATATTATTGTCTCTCTTTTCCTATTATTGTTATTGCTGTTCTGAGTCACATTACAGGGACCTGCTACTTCGTTTTATTTGACGCTTATCGGACTTGCGGCTTTGCAGCTTCAAGTCCGTGCGGACCTTCTGCTTCGCCTCCATGTTTTTGGGAAGCGGGGCGTGACAGGTTTCTTTGGTGGCCCATGCAGGTCCGTTTTTCTGTAACTGTGACTTAATCGGAATAACAATAAGAATTATATAAAGTCCAATAAACAAAAAAATTCAACACCGTGTCATAGGCAAAGAGTCTGATTTGTTTCGTTTTCCTATGTCAATAGATGGTTGGAAGACTTAGGTAGAACAGGTTTGATAGTCAGGCGCCCTTGCCAAGATTTAGTTGTACTTCATAGGTTGCATTAGTAGTCTCTCAAACAGCCTTGACCATATTAGACTTCTAGGGCTTTTCCTTTAGCCGTTCGTTGAGTCCATCGATTTCGGGCCCAGCAGGACGTAATCTTGTTACTCTTAGGACCCCACTCCGAGACCTCTATTACAGTCTAGTCTATTAGAGAGTTTTAGTGTTAAGTTTCTTCTGACCTTTAGTCAACCCGATTATTAGAACCCCTGATTCTATCATTTTCCTGATCATTGCACTTCCGTGTTATCGACCGTAGATTTCCGTCGTAACTCTTCTTGAATCATATCCTAGGCGTATTTCATACAAGACTACGCGATCTTATTCTTTGCCCTCGTTTCACGTGATCGCTTCATAACAATTATCGTTAATTTTTCGAATCTTCTCCGTTGCAAATCTTGATTCTTTCAAAGTTATTTTCGATTTTCCTTGTTAAAAGTTTTCACTCAGTTTAAATTTTTTTTTATTTTTTACCCCCTTCCTGTATATTTAAATTCCTTACTTTTCGATTGAGCTAAAATTCTTTTGTAGATTTTGAAGTCTATTGGTTGTAATTTTAATTACTATCTCGTATAATATTTTCTAACCTATATCTTTCGCATTTCGGTTTTAAAACTTTATTACTATTTTGATAATTTGATATACCATTTTTCTCTAAACTACGAAATTTAATTTAACCGCTTACCATACATACTTTAAAAATATTTTTCCAAGCTAAATAGAACTTCAATTATATTTCTTTTAATATCAGTTCTAGGTTCGTCGTACTCGTACTCCAAAAAAAAATCTTTATATAAGCCCGTTTCTTTTGGCAAATCCTGATTTCTCTAAAAGTATTTCCAATATTATTTATTTTAAATTTCTCCTCAGTTTAAAGACTTTGAAAACATTTAGCTTGAGCTTAAAATTTCCTACACTTCAGTTGATTTAATTCCATTCTTTGAATTTCGAAACTTTTGCCGAAATTATTAAATTACTGCCGTATAATATTTTCTAACCTATGTCTTTAATGTTCGTGTGAATGTTTTACTTCTTTCTTATAATGACGTCTCAATAAGCCGATAAACCATTTTCTCTTATTATGTATATACGACTCAAACTTTTTTTTTCGAACAACTCATTTTATCGACCTCCAAATATACTTTCTACGCAAAAGAGAACTTAAAATTTTGAAGTACGACAGTTTTTATACTCTTCATATTTTAACTTAGGTCATTTACATACTATTTTCATGTACCCTATAAGAGTATTGTTACATCTTTTCTTTCCCCACCTAAACATTTACAATTATATCCCTGATTCACCAAACCAAGCTATTCCCTTATCCTCGCCCTGTCTGAACCCGTTCTTTCCGATCTTGTTTGTTATGCTATTTGATCTTGGTTTCCTCCTCTCTTGCTTAGTCACCCTACTAATGCTTGCCATTGCTTAGGTCAACTCTAATTTAGTAGTGGGCCTTTGGTTTTTGGGATGTAGTCGTGGTGCATGTAAATGGGTAGAGTGTGTGGACCTGTATGAGTGTGTTACCCTAAGGATATTAAGGATTGTCTCTTGTGTTATATGTATACTCAGAGTTATTCGTGATATATATGTGAAGTTGTATGAATAATATTAGTTATGTAAATGTGGATAGCTATACCACCTTAGGAATGTCTGTATGTATACTGGGAATTTTATTGGAGTATATACTAGTAATGTATGTAGTTTGAAGATACTTGTAAATGCTTGATATATATAAATTATTAAGTCATGTGCATGTTAGGAGAAATGATAATATGTGTACTTATAGTTAAGTGAGTAGGCCTATTATATGACCTACAAGTTAGTACGTGTGAGCGTGTGCTCGTACGTAAATAGGTATTGTGTTTAGACGTAAGTAGTTATGTATTTGCTGCATGAGTATATGTGATATACGTATGGTAATAGGATTATAGTTTTGTTAATATTGCTTGCTTTGATGGGATGTTATGCGTGTGCGTGTATACCGTGAGGTATGCACGATTATGGTATGCCTAAAACTATGTATGGATAAGTAAATGTGATGGTATACTAATTATAGGTAGATGGCTATGGTGTGAAGATATATTACATGCATGTGACTATACGATGAATGCATGTATTAGAGAGTGTATTATAATTATACGTGTGCCGATATTTGTAATATTATTATAGGGTGAAAAGTGATGGCATTAAGTGGGCTTTACTGACTAAGAATAGTGATTGATATTATGGTATGTATGTGGTTATGTGGTGGATGTATATATATATATATATATATATATATATATATATATATATATATATATATATCTATATTATATATATATATATTGGAGTGGTATTGGTATAGTTATAGATACCGTGTTATGTATAAAGAGTATTCTGATATGGGCTTTGAGTCTCACTCATGTATTGTTATACATGCACGTGGTTGTGTATAGTACTATGAATATGGTAATGGATGATGTGTGTGTAGTGATAGGATTGGTTGTGCCTGGTTACGTTACGCACATGGTTGTGGGTGACTATACCATTATATAGTTACAAGTGTTGGCCTTGTAGTATAGTTAATTACTAAGGTATTCCATGTTTGATGTATATCTGTTAGCTAAACTAGGTGTATAGTTGTGCTAAGTATATAGTGGTATGAGTGGTATGTATGAATGGTAAATTAGCGTGTGTGGGTGTGCACCATACACGGATAAGTATGTGTTTAGTTATATGTATTTGTGACTATGGTATGTGTGGTGTGTTTTGAATATAGTTATAGGACGGTATGTGGTGTGAATATATGGTGAAGTATCTGCGTGCATTTGAATAACTATATGTTGGTGGAATTATAGTAATGGTAAAGTATATTAGACATAGCAAACATAATTTAATGTGGTATGGTGGGATTACATGTGTTGTTATGATTGATTGTACACTAGGAGATATAGGTAGTATTGTATCCATGTTGTTTTGTTCATAGGTAGTTATCTAAACGTGAAGTACTACAATTGTATTGTTGGTGTGAGCTATTAATTTGTATGAAAGTATGTGTGACTTGGCTATGTGATAAGTGAGCGATAGTTATATAAGGGATGTGCGTGACTATATGAATGATTGAAGTACGTGCATGAATATGACTGTCTACGATAAGTATGAGAATAGAATGTGCATATATACATACCTGGTTGTAGTATTAATGTTTGACTATTTAGTGCATATATAAGCACTTGTAGTGGCTATACCTGATTTGAATTATAACATGATGTGCTTGGTGTAGTTACTAGAATGGCTAGTATATATATTAATCTTAGTTAGAAAGTCCGAGGACGGACTTTATTCTAAGGTGGGTAGGATGTCACTGTCACGTTCCGGCCGTCTGTATTTTAGCGCTTAGCCGTGTTCCGAGTGCGTTTTGTGTATTTGTTTTTATTATTGTATTTTCGTAGTTCAAACGCGTGACCGGACCCCGTATCCATGACCCTCTCAGAGGCGCGATCGCCCCGGTATTTTCCTCATAATTTTTGGACATCAACGGATCAACCTGCTTATTTCATTACGAATTGATATAATGATTTTCTATTATTACAATTTAAGCGTTCTGTACATTTGTAAGCTAATTATTATTATATGCTTTACATTAAGAGGTCTGTGCGTGTGGCCTGTTATAATTTCCTTAGTTCAAAAAAAACAAAGGGGGGAAAAGATTTAAACAACAAAATCAAATCCTAACCTACACTCTCTCTTATCACTTCCTACGTGACTGCCCCACTCTCCGTAACAGATTCCACGTACTGTCACCCACATCCCCAATCTCCTTTCCCGTGATACACAAATTAGAAACCCTACACTACGAACTAGGCTTCACATGGTTATATAAAACCAACAAAAGTTCCTCAGACTTTCACTTTTGCGCTTTGTTCCCTGGCTTTCGACCTAGAGAAACTCACCCCTCTCCCTTGTTCTCCACGAGAGGGCCAAATCCCCACTAGTCGCAGCCATCAAGACCGCACAGTTCCCCTCCGGCATCTACGAACGGCCACACGCCCCCTTTCTCCTCCAAAGCCCAGACCACGCCTCCGACCACCTTACGCACACACCGCCATCTCCTCCGCCACGACCCGAACCCCACTCACCGTTGCACTGCGCTCGGAGCCGCTGCGCCTCCGATCAGCCACCGCGCCACCATCGCCACGCACGCCTAGCTCCGCCTCGCACCGAACGACGCTGCCGGGAACCCTAGTCACCAGCGCACACCTCCTTCGACCTTCCCGACGTGGACCAGAACTTCCCCCACACCTTCCCGCGGTCGTCGGTAGCTTCCGCCTCCACCGGCTAGGGCAGCGCCGCTGCTTTGCCACCTCTCTCCACCCGATCTGCAAACACCCGTAGGAGACGACAACAAATTGGTGAGTTCTTATATTAACAGAGTTATAATTACTTCATTCAAAAAAAAGTAAGTAAATAAACAGAAGTATACGGTAATAGCAGCATGGGTATATAAGTTGTGCACTGTGAGTCACCCATGTTTTGCTTGAACTTGTTGCTCATAATAAGGGTATATATTAGTGCTTACTTTATAAAATCTTAGTTGCATGTTCTGAGAATTAGCATATTTTATATTATACAACCTTAAGTCCATATTATAAATGTTTAAGGTTTTCATGTGCAAACAGTTACTGATTCCTAGGTTAGCCTAATTTTCTTTAACGAGTCAGTTTTAATCTTGCTTGGCTAGGATAGTATATATCTACCCCAATCAATAAGTATTAAGTTATTACTACTAATAAGATGTTGATTGCTGATACTCATGCTAGAGGAATTTTGTTGTTAACAGTGTTAATTGTTACCTTTGTTACTACCCGTGCTAATAAGATGTTATACTTAATAAATAGTAAGTCATTACTACTAATTAGATGTTGATTGCTAATTTTGTTATTAACAGTGTGTTAAATCGGCTTGTACTGGATTTAAAAGTGTAGCTTATTCTGCTAGTTCCTTCATGAACCATGTCCTACCTTATAATAGTGTACCCCATGTATTAATATAAAGTACACCTTAAAAGTTACTGATTGAAACAATTGGGTTGTAAATGGTTTTCTTTATAATGCATGTTGGTTTATTAATGTATTAGAAACTATTGAAAGTTACAATGTATATGTTAGGGTTTAAATGATTAGTTAATTTATTAGCTTAATGTTTTTAGCGAACTCCTTGAAACAGATCGAATCACACCTCTCACCATGATCACCTGAACACAGTGAACATCTCCTTCAGGCAAGTGAAACTTGCCAACACTTCTTTAGGCCATGTTTTTAGGCCAATTCCTTGTACTAGCGTGAAAGAGACTAGATCGTGAAATGATAGCGATCTAGACGCAACTTTGTGATCTAGCTTGACAACGAAGCTAGATCCGACACCTTGCCCTACCATTTATGCATTGATATCTGTCATGTTTAAATTTCTTAACTGTACGTATTTGAATTGTTAACTGCCATGCATTGCATCATACATGTCATCCTAGTTAAACTTGCATCGTAGCACACGCTACACTACTTGTACAATCCATGTTTCCGTGTTACCGGCTAGGCACACGTTATGCGGGCATAACCCTACGCCATCCGTGTTAAAAACACTTCCTGGCTCGTGATCTAGAAGCGAGAATTCCGTGTTCGGGGGTAATGCACTGGCTCGACACACGTGGAGGGGTAGGGATAAACGATCACTTGAGCATAAGAGTTGGCCCGTACAGCCACTCTAGCCAAAGGACGGAATCTCTGTGCACGACGTGATTACAATTCCAGTACTTGTCTTACTTGTTTACTTGCCATGCCATGTCATTTACCATGCTATATCATGCCATACTTCACTTTAGAACTGCTAGTTTGCTTTACTTTCATAGTTGTCATACTTTACTTTAGAACTGCTAGGTTGTTTCCTTTTAAAGTTTCCTTGCACAAGTCTTTTTAGACTTGCTGACATGTGCCCCTTCTCTTTGGGTGACGCATGTTAGTTGCTGAGCCAGAGACAGTTGCAGAGAGTAACGAGTTCGTGGAGTTCGTGCCCGAACCCGTTGGTGACGTGGAGTACGAGGACACCGGTGATCAATCTTAGAGATCTTTCGTACTCTTCTTTTGTTAGCTGTGGTTGTCGATGAGTAGCACCGTTTTGTTAGATTCTGTTGGCCATGCTAGGCCTTTTGCTTTTGACTCTTTTGTTGCCTGGTGGCATTTCTGGTTGTTGGACTTTTGTTGGACTATGAGTTGGAATAATGTTATATTATTGTCTCTCTTTTCCTATTATTGTTATTGCTGTTCTGAGTCACATTACAGGGACCTGCTACTTCGTTTTATTTGACGCTTATCGGACTTGCGGCTTTGCAGCTTCAAGTCCGTGCGGACCTTCTCATGCTTCGCCTCCATGTTTTTGGGAAGCGGGGCGTGACAGCCATGCTCGTACTTTACTTTACTTTACTTTACCTGTTGCACTCATACTTTAACTGCCATGTCATCGCATTCATGCTAGAACTGATAGGTTGCTTTACTTTTGCATACTTTCAGTTTCCTTGCACAAGTCTCTTGTAGACTTGCTGACATGTGCCCCTTGCTCTTTTGGGTGTAACATGTTAGACCCTGAGCCGGAGACCGCTGCTGTGTACGTGATGTTTAGCTGATGCTGAGTCCGAGTCCATGTTTGCCAGGAGGAGTTTTGTGGACACCGGTGACCTTTCTTAGTGATTTTGCTGAGTTTCTTTTGTTTTAGGTTTTGTTGTTAGCTGTCGGTGCGTGGCACCTTTGTTTTGTACGATGTACTTTTATTGGCCATGCTGGGCCTCTTTTAGACTCTTTTATTTTAGCATGGTGGCTTTTTCTGCGATGTTGAGATTTATTATTATGGATATTCTGAGATTATTCTTTTGTCTCATTTCATTATTATTATCTTGTTAAGCTCGCGTTGCAAGGACCTGCAGTTTTAAATTTGATTGACGCTTATCGAACTTGCAGCTTTGTAGCTTCAAGTCTGAGCGGACCTTCTCACGCTTCGTCTCCAAATTTTTGGGAAGCGGGGCGTGACAGGTTTTGTTGGTGGCCCATGCAGGTCAGTCTTGCAATTGCGAATTAACGAAACAACGATGATAACAGAATGTCCATTAAATAAATTACAACATCCGAGTCAGAAGCCCCGAGTCTAGTCGTTTTCTTATGACACTAGGTGATAAGAAGGCTTAGTTAGACGTCTGTGCTTGCTAGTTAGAGGCCCTGATTGTAGTTAGACCCTCTTCTAGCAATTGATTTAATCGTCGTAGGAGTTACCTTAGTGGTTATTGCCTAACCCTGACCAGATTAGACCTCTAAAATTTCCTTTTGTCGTTCGCTTGGGTTCATCGATTTCGGACCAAGCTGAACGCATTTCGTTTCCGTCTAGCTCCTTAGAAAGTCTTAGCGCTTAGTTCTTAATCTTTAGTTGGTCGATCGTATGAGTTTCCCCGTAGATCCTTCAGATTCATATCCTAGGCGTATGTATGTTTTGATCATCCGACAAATTTCCTTGCCTCGATTCACGAGATCGCCTCATGGCGATCGTCGTCAATTTTCAAACATCTCCATTGTAAAACTTGAACCTTCTGAAAGAATTTTTCAATCTTCTCTTCCACTAAGTTTAACTCTGTTCAAAATTTTAATATACTTTGTACTCCCTCATTGATTTAAATTTTTAAAACGTTTGTCGGAATTTTTGAATACTAGCTTAAAGTATTTTCCCATCCTATGTTTTTCGTACTTATGCAAATGCGTCGTCCCTTCATATATTAATTTTATTCTGAATCGTACTTTTATTCAACTTGTAATTTTCCCTCCTGATTTATGCCATTCATATACTTTTCAAGACACATGGAATTTCAGCTTTCAGCAAGTTGGTTTTTGCTCGTCGTTCTCGCTATTTCAGACTTTTGCAAAATTACTATTTTCATAACCACTTCCTGATTTAAACCCTCCATGATTTGATTTTAAAGACTTGCTATTCGATTTCGATAATTCTACTACTAAGTTAATATTATTTTTCCGTGCATCATACATACTTTCAACTATTTTTATATCCGTGCCAGGCTTGTTGTGCTCGTATATTAAGAACCTTATGTAAATCAGTTTCTCATTTCTGGCAAACCCTGGTTCTCTAAAAAGTAGTTTCAATGTTGGTTATTTTAAATTTTTCCATAGCCTAAAAGTTTTGAAAGCATTTAATATGAGTTTAAATTATTCCGTTACTTGATTTCATTCTTGACTTTCCAAAACTTTTTGACAACATTATATTAAATTACTGACGTATAAATTTTCTAAACCACGTCCTTAATATTCGTGTAAATGATTTTACTTCCTTTTATGATGATTTTTAAAACCAATAGACCATTTTCTCTTATTATGAATGTTCGACTCAAATTTATTTTGAACAACTCGTTTTATCGATCTCCAAATAATTCTTTTCAGACTGGGATTTCAACTTTGGAAGAACGACAGTTTTCAAAATCCACGTATTTTAGCTTATGCTATTCACCCTATTTTCTTTTCTGTGTTCTATTTAAGCATCACTACATCTCCTTTTCCTTCAACCTAAACATCACCATTGAGCCAATGTTTTCCCTAACCAAGACGTCTCCTTGTATTCGTCCTATCTGAACTCGTGCTTATCGATCCTTCCCTCGTCACGCTCTCGACCTCTCTTTATTGCTTAGACCTTAGGGTCCGTCAATGTCTGTGTCAACCCTTAATTGTTAGTAGGCCCTTGGACCTTGTGAGGTAGTCGTAGTGCACGTACCTAAGTTGTGTACGTGGGCTTGAATGAGTG
Source organism: Scilla litardierei (assembly GCA_030789695.1). NCBI lineage: Eukaryota > Viridiplantae > Streptophyta > Magnoliopsida > Asparagales > Asparagaceae > Scilla > Scilla litardierei. Next base: position 124,372,640 of record CM061138.1, read on the forward strand.
TACCCCCCATAGTATATTGATGCTTGCATATTGTGTGGTATATATATATATATATATACTCGGAGTTATTCGTGATAGTATGAAGTTGTTGTGTGTTAGTAGTTATAGATTTTTGTGTGGATAGCTATACTATACTAGGGATGCCTGTGTATATAAGAGTTAGCGTTGAAATGTCTAATGGAGTGTATGAAGTTAGAGATACTTGTGATGGTTGAAATAAATGATTGGTAAAGCTATGTGTATGATAGGTGTGATAATAATAAGCGTATGTATAGTTACGTAAGTAGGCCTATTGAGTGACCCATATGTTAGTACGTATGAGTATGTGCTCGTAGGTAGATATATATATAGTGTTTAGACGTAAGTAGTTATGTTTTGTTGCCTGAGCATATAGGTGATATGCATATGATAGTAGATTATAATTTTGATTGGTATTGCTTTCTTTTACGGGATGTTGCATGTGTGCATACCGTGAGGTATACACGACTAGTGCACGTCTTAATTATGTATGTGTGGATGTGTCAGTATACAAATTATAGGTAGTAGGCTATGATGTGGATGTATACATTACTTATATGTGACTATACGGTGAATGTTTGTACTATGGAGGGTATTATAAATACATGTGTGCTGATGTCTGTATTACTATTATTATGGTATATAAATTGATTTAACTATGTGGGTGTTACCTGACTAAATATTAAGTGTAATTGACTTATGGAATGTATATGGTGGTATTGGTAGTCGTATAAATTATGGAGTGGTATTGGTATAGGTATAAATGCCGTATTACGTATATAGAATATTCCGATATGTGTATTGAGTCTCACTCAAGCTTGAGTGGGTATACTCTAAGTATATTGAATGTATGTCTGAAGTTTGAATATAGCGATGTTTGATGTATGTATAGTGATAGGAGTGTTTGTGCCTGGTTGTGCTACGCACATGATTGTGGGTCGCTACGCCAGTATATAGTTATATGTGCTGGTCTTGTGGTATAGCTATTTACTAAGGACTTGCTCGTGTGAACGTATGTGTACTAGCTAAGACTAGGTGTGTATGTGTGCTAGTTATATAATGGTATGATTGGTGTGTGTAAATGAAATGTTAGCGTGTATGGGTGTGCACCATGCACGGGTAAGTATGTGCTTAGTTATAGGTATTGATGACTATGATATATGTGGCGTGTCGTAAATACAGTTATAGGATCGTACGTGATGTGAATATATGGTGAACTATTTGCATGTGTTTGAATGACTATATATTGTGAAACTATTGTAGTGGTGAATATATATATATATATATATATATATATATATATATATAGTGAAACTTGACTTAATTATGGTATGGTGTGACTACATGTGTTGATGTGTTTGGTGTTGGATGAATACTAGGGATTATTAGAGGGTAGTATACCCTTGATGTTTGTGCATATTTAGCTACATATAGGTAGAGCAATGATTGTATTGGCTAAGTGTGAGACTATCCTTATATGAGTATCTGAAATATTGTTTTGTGATTAGGTAGGTAGTAGTTATATAAGGGATGCATGCTTATATATATGATTGAAATACATGTATGAATTTGACTGACTATAATAGGTATAAGTGTATACGTATATGAATGTATATATATACGTGGTGGTAGTGTTAATGTTTGACTACCTAGTGCGTATATGAGCACCTGTAATGACTATACCTGGTTTGAAATATAATGTGACTTGATTTGGGGTAGTTATTAGAGCGACTAGATATATTAGAAAGTCTGAGGACGGACTTTATTCTAAGGTGGGGAGGATGTAACGACCACTTTTCGTTGTACGTTTTTCGTGCATGTGCTTTTGGCCGTGCACGTGTTTGTTTTAGACTTTGTTCGTTTGTGAACACTTTCGTGTGATATGCCGTTGTGAACGTCTCTGAGAATGTTAAATAGTGGCACTATTTTGGAACGACGTTTCTCGAGTCGTTTTCCCACAATTTAAACTTATTCGATGAGACGTGGCGATTTTCACTTTTGACGGGAGACGTTTCTATTTTTAGTTTCGTCGTCCGACGTCAAAATTGAGATCCGTCTTCTTATTTAGCTCACTCTCGTCATCACGATCACCACGATATTTATTTTATAATTTTTGGAGTTTATTTGACCACTTTTATATTTTTAACAAGTTTTATAATATTTTTAATAATTAATTTTTAAATTAATTACGGCCAAATAAAATTTATTTGAGTTTTAAACGTATTAAAGAATTTTTGAGCCAATTTCCAGCTCATTTGGACCAAGTCAAATCCTTGGGTGAGTTGGAGAAGTTGAATTTCAAATTTTAAATATTTTTGAACTTCTAATCCTATTAGATTTAACCCTAGACCAAGTCAACCCATCTACACTATATAAACAACCCCTAGGAAGACCTATTTTCGCAAGAAATTAACCCTAGCCTCTTCCAAACTCAAATTTGACGTTGCGACGATTCGTCGCAACGTTGCGACGAACGGCTGCCGCACGATCGAAGAAATCTCCCCCGTTCCCCCGCACCGACCGAAGCCCAACCCCGCACCACAGCCGCTCCGCACCCCGCTGCTGCCGCCCACGCCCGTTCCCCCGCTCTGACCGAGAGAGGCTCTCGGTCAGACCGAGGCCTCAACTCCGCACAGCGCCCGCACCAACCCCCGCCTTGTCGCCCCGCTCCGCACCGCGCCCGACCGACCCACATCTCCGCACCGACCGGCGTTGCAAGTGTTGCAACGTTGCAACATCGCAGCCCCCGCATCCAAGTGCCTGACCGAGCCCCTCTTCCGCACTGACCGAGAAAAGGCCCCGCACCAAGCTCCGCACCCCGCTGCTGCACCCCCCAAGCATTGCAACCCCGCATCCTCTGTGCACGACCGAAGGATCTCCCCGCACCTAGGCTGTACGACCGAGAGTCACTCGTCGCAACCCCGCACCTGTCGCATCGCTTGCCACCGTGGGCCCTCCAAGTTCTCCAGAGTTATTGTGGGTCCCCTAAAGGTCCCTAGGACTACTGTGGGCCCCACCTAGGTGCTTGCTCTTTGAGGATTCGCCGCGTACGATGTTGCAACACGTCGTAGCCCGTCGTCGCACGTGCTAGCTTTGGAATCTGGATTCGTTGCTCCGGTTGATTACTCTGAAACTTCCAGCTAGGAATCTAATTGGAATCTGGACTTGGAGCTCGATATTATTATTCCAACCCCCGGCGTCGCTACCCGACGCTGGTGTAGCTTTCGTGTCGTGTTGAGGTAACGCTTTGCACCCTTAGGACCCCCAACCTATTGCATGCTAATCAAGACTAAAATCAGTATTTTTAAAGTATTTTTAAATGTTTTAAATTCATTAATGAAGATTAATAATATGGACTTTAGGCCGGTGGACTTGTGCACGTAGGATAATTGTGATCTTTGGACTCATTGGACGGTGTGCTCAGACGTCGTACTTGCAGGCAAGTGAAACTTGCCAACTCTTGTGTAGGGCCATGTTTTTAGGCCACTTCCTTGCTTTTAGCGTAAAAGAGACTAGTTAGTGAAATGATAGCTGGCTAGACGCCTGTTTGATCTAGTTTGACAACAAAACTAGATCCGTCACCTAATTGATCTAGCTTGACAACGAAGCTAGATTCAACCCTTTAAACTTGTTGTTCATGCATACTAAACTGTCACGTTTACTTTCCTTATCTGTACGCACTTTTAACTGCCATGCATTGCATTCTACATGTCATCCAAGTTGATTTTTGCATTCGTAGCACACGCTACAATACTTGTACTCCTTGAATACTACTTCCAGGGAAACGGGCCTCATGTGTTGGTCAAAAGCCAATGCCCGGTTTCCTGGACCGGCTAGGTGCACCCCTATGCCATACTTGTTAAAAACACTTCCTGGCTCGTGATCCAGAAGCGAGCATTCCCGTTCGGGGGTAAGGCCCTGGCTCGATACACGTAGAGGGGTAGGGATAAACGGTTACTTGAGCTTAGGAGTTGGCCCGATCAGCCACTCTAGCCAAAAGACGGAATCTCTGTGCACGAGGTGCTTACTTTCCTTGTCTTGTACTTGTCTAGTGAATGATTCATGAAATACTTGTCATCCATGCCATGTTTAAATGCCATGCTCGTACTTTACTTTACTTTACTTTACCTGTTGCACTCATACTTTAACTGCCATGTCATCGCATTCATGCTAGAACTGCTAGGTTGCTTTACTTTTGCATACTTTCAGTTTCCTTGCACAAGTCTCTTGTAGACTTGCTGACATGTGCCCCTTGCTCTTTTGGGTGTCACATGTTAGACCTGAGCCAGAGACCGTTGTTGTGTACGTGATGAGTTGTTGACGCTGAGCCTGAGTCCATGTCTGCCTAGGAGGAGTTTTGTGGATGTCAGTGATCTTTCTTGGTGACTTTTGCTGAGCTTTCTTTTGTTTTAGGTTTGTTGTTAGTTCTCGGTGCGTGTCACCTTGTTTTGTATGATGTACTTTTGTTGGCCATGTTTGGGCCTTTAGACTCTCTTTTATTTCAGCCTGGTGGCTTTTCTGCGATGTTGGAATCTATATTTATGGATATTCTGAGATTATTCTTTTGTCTCATTTCATTATTATTATCTTGTTTCGCTCGCGTTGCAAGGACCTGTAGTTTTAAATTTGATTGACGCTTATCGGACTTGCAGCTTTGTAGCTTCAAGTCTGAGCGGACCTTCTCACGCTTTGCCTCCACGTTTTTGGGAAGCGGGGCGTGACATGTCTTTTGCTCAATAAGTCTTGTATTGGATTGACGATTCAACTCAAGATAAGTATTTTCCTCTCCTTTTCTCCATTGTTTGTATTGTGTTTATTTTGCTTGATGGTGAAAGTTTATATGTCTTTTGTGTTGTTTGTTTATATGTTATTCACCATTGAGTAGTTTTGATGAACCCTAATACGGGTTAGGGTAGGATTGTTGCTTGGAAATTTATATTAGACTTGGTTGCATGGCACGTGTTCGATGAAATGCGTCAATGGGGATTTCTAGCGATATGGGTCAAATTCTTACGACAACACACTAGATGTGTTGGGGGTTGGGGTCCGGTGCTTGTCCAGTCAAGATCTGCTTCGATGTATCGCTAGAAATCGCATTCGACCTATTTGGCCATTAGGGTTTCTCGGGGTGTTTCATTGTCATTGGCGGGAGAAAGACCGCCTCTGACCGTCGGGCCAAGGGGGAATAAACTTGGCGGTTGACTCCCTAGCCACATCTCGCACCCCTAGTGTAGACATCGAGTCCTCGCGCGCGAGAGCGGCTTGGACGAAGTGTTGGGAGTTATCATTACGGCCTTAATACTCCCGGTTGCGGGAGGTGTTAATGGACATGGGAATGCCCACCGTCCGAAACCGGGTAGGCCTAGCGTGCTTGGTACCGACCGGAATATCGGGCCATGGACGCTAGGTACCACCTTTTGGGGCAATGTCTCACCCTGGATCAAGTCAAATGCCAAGTGTCATGAGTGCTCTAGCCCGTGTTAGCGGGGATTCACGTCGTGTCTTTTTATTTCTTTCTTTTATTTCTACACTTCACCCACATTATCCGCGTAGCTAGCACACGACCCAGGCGAGGCTAGTAGCCACTCAAGCCATCCACCTCCCTGAGTTCGATAAACCCGCACCCTACACTAACCGTGCACTTGCGGTAAAACGACACCGCGCCCATACCGTAAACGGGGCGCCGGTCAAGTTTTTGGCGCCGTTGCCGGGGAGGCGTTCGGTTTGATATTAGCTTAGCTTGGGTTCGTTAGACTACGCATAAAAACACAAAAAAAAATTTCTTTTTCTTTTTTTTTAAAAAAAATATTCAATAACCAAGAAATTTTTCCCCCGCCATTATATTATCTTTTTGTTATTCTCTTGTACTATTGACGCTCCTCTCTAGTTTTCTTATTTTTGTTGTCCATGTATCTTTGATATTACCATGTGGAGATCAAATTTCGATGCTCAGATGGGAGGATACGATCCTTATCCAGTTGTAGTTTGTGAGACTTGTGGGATGGCGGGGCACGTGTATTATGATTGCCCATTTACGCTTGAGAGCCTCCCCCGCTCCAAGGCCAAACATTTTCCCACAACCTTAGCCCAAACACCTCCCATCCATTTCCTCAACCTTATACCCCTCCACAAACACAAGAAGAATCAAGCCTCATGTCTCTCCTTGAAAGTGCCATGTTTAACCAAGGCCAAATATTACAAAACTTGATGGTACCAATCACCGAGCCGACACCGAGGAGAGGGGATGAAGGAGAGGATATACCCACCTTCATGGTTGAGACCACCATGCCATCGGCCACCATAGACACATCTCATGCCGATGCCCCAATTTTCCCACACTACCACTTGGATGACGAAGCATTTTTTGATGATGATAGTGAGGATGGGGAGATTTCTCTAGGATCTGTGGGAGAGACTTTTCATCTTTATCTGGATACCCCATATGAGTCCTATGAGAGCACCGAGGAGACCACCGAGCTTATGCATACCGGCGAGGAGGATGTGCGTGAGGACGACGACACCACGACCACATACGAGTGGTCCGCTCCACATCCACCTCCACAGCCATCTCTGTCACAGCTTCCTCCTTGGTCGGTGGTCAACCATGAGGATGTCATTCAGGACATCGGGCAGATGGAGGAGCATGAGCATATCGTCGAGGAGGATGTGCATGAGGGCTTGGATACGATCGTCCACTTCATGGAGCCCGAGCCACATCTACCTCTACCGTCACGCTCCACTTCTTCTGCGGCTGAGCATCTACTTGAGCATATTGCCCCTATTCAGGGAGATTTTCATACTCACTCTCACTCCACATTTGAGTCTCGGTTTTCACGTCCTATTTCTTTAGACTCATATATATTTGACACACCATATCTCTCACAGGACACAGGATCGACTTCCCTTGAGGTATGTTGCGGTGTGTCACCACCTGGAGAGCAACTTCACATAGAGAGCGAGGATTTGATCGTCGCTAGCACAGAGGATAGCATACCATTTCCAGGGAGTGTTCGTCACATTTCATATATTTTACCATCATTTACCGGTGACTATCTCTGGGATACATTTATTTTGGGAAATAATTTCTTGCCATGGACTAATGCACCTCGTCCTTTGCAGGTCACAGGTGGACACCTACGAGGGATGCTTGGAGGTGCATTGCTTGGGTCCATTGGCACACGTGGCACAGCGCTTCTGGCGGAGCCACAGAAGGAGCAGTTAGAGCAGCTACCTGCCCCGCTCCAGATCTTGGATCCACCTATGCTCAGGTGTATCCTAATCCAGTAGTGTAAAAATTTACCGCTTTCTAGTTTAGATTTGAATAATCTCGTCTCCTCTCATTAGCGAGGGGAGCATATCTAGGGTTTGCTTTTGCATCTTAATAACCCTTCATGTCGTGCCCTTCTATCATTTCACCCCACATCCTCTTCCGAGGAGAACGAGCAGACTATCTCTCCTGCATTGTGATTTCTTTCTTTTCCGATTTCCCCTAGTATATTTCTGCATCACATTGATCATATCATTTTGCTAGCATTGCCATGTTCAGCTTGGGGGAAATCGACTTTTGTGTGCATGTTTTCGTGTGTCGTTGTCGTGTGTTTGTGTCTTTGAGTCCTTCGTTGCGTTTTATATCTTTTCTTATGTATGTTTCTTTTTCTTTATTTTCCAGTTTCGTTCGTGTATTTTTCGTGTTTTTCTTTTTTTGTGTCGGTGCGTAACTCCCCTACATTTTCATTGCCCTCCCGTATTCACTACTATTGCATTGAGGACAATGCAAGTTTCAGCTTGTGGGAGTCGCACTTCGTGCGTCATTTGTCTCTTTTTCTTCGTTATTTGAGTTGTTTTTCTCCGTGTTTTTCTTTTTCTTTTTCTTTTCTTCTTTTTTATCTCTTTCTCCTAGAGATGAACCCTATGATGAATTGCCACGAAAATCACACGCACACCTTGCACGGCTTCGATAATTACATTCACTAACCCTAGGATATCGAGTCCTCTTGCATTTCATGCATCGCGGGTCCACTTAGCTTTTTGTGAGTCGTGCGTCGTGCCTAGCTGTTTGGTGTGCTTCTACCTTGTGATTATGTTTTATATACCTATCCTTGGTTGACCCCTAGATTATCATGCTTCGATTTGAATATGCGGTATTTGCTTCTACTATCTGCTTCTATATGCATGCTATATTTATATCGTATATTTCAATTCGCATGTGTCGGGATTCCACAAACAAGGACTAGGATAACCCATTTAGCCTATGCTCTGATTAGCGAGAAATATCTCCTTTGTCCAAGTGTTTAGAATCCGATTTCATTTTTATTTTACTTGGTGCAAATCCCCTCATCGTGTACCGTTCTCCCACTTGGGAGAGTACACATGTAAATATCTCAATTCCCAGAAATCCAAAAAAAGGAGAAAAGAAAAGAAAAACCCAAAAAGATGAGAAATGAAAAGAAAAAAAATAAAAATAATAAAATACAAATACCCAAAACCCAAAAAAAATTCCAGTGTGAATATTTTCCTACTTGCCGTGAATAAGGGGAATGCGAGAATTTGCACCGAGTGTTCTACTCCACATCTTCTCAACCTCCATCGTTTTCGAAAACACTTGGCATAGGGACCTTCTAGCGATTACCTAGGCTATAGTGTGATGATTTCCTAGTCCCTAGCTGTGGAGTCCCCGATGCATGATACGCTTATATTCTTATACTCTTCTCATGCATACTTGAGCTAATATTCACCGCAATTTCAAATTGAATCGATATTTGGGTCTTTCTTTGGGTATGTGTATATGGAGCTTTATTGCACATCGTAGATAGTGACACTATCTGCTAGCATACGACCACACTCACTCGCGCTTCACTGCGTGGGCCCACGACACTTGTTTGGACTCACATTCCTTGGTTTAGTGTTGTGTTCTGTCGTATGCTTGCTTCGTGTGGCGTGTTTGATTTTGTTGGCCCTTACGGGCGATCTAGGATATAGAGTTCTCTTTTTCTCTCCTTCTCTCTATTTTCTCCCTCCGAGCTCCTACTCTCACTCGTCTTCCTCGAGAACGAGGAAGAGTTCACCCTTGGAGCTAAATTTAAAATTGTTGCTCCGTTTCGTTTTCTTGAGTACCTAAAGATAGAAAATATCGTATCATGGTAACCAAGGTCATTGGGTCCAAAAGATTAGACCTTTGGAAGCCAAGTCCAATTGGACTTAGACTTCCCCACATAATTACTACTATGCACAACATTCGAAAAATAAGCATTCATGTAAACTTGTTTTTCATCCATGCTTGTGTCCGTTGGGCTCCAAATTGTGAAGATTTTGGAAGGCCTCATCCTATTGGGTGCATGCATGTGTTGTTGACTTCTACGTGATGCATGACGTGGATAGGCATAAGGAACATGATGAAATGGTGCATGTGGATAATTATTCATACGATGATGTGGGTGAACATATGCATGTGGAGGAACACGTGCATGAGGGTGTCTCACATGGTATGCACGTGCCCATGGATGTGGTGCATAGAAATCATCATATGTGTGAGCATGTGGAGTAGGACGTGTGTTCCTACGTGGCATGGTATTCGTGTACATGTAAGCATGGCCCTTCTTTGGAGGTCCACCCAAAGTGGGTTTCTTTCCAAACGAAGGTGTGTACGAGGTGGAAGCACCATTGGTAGATGAACTACCAATAGAGTGTTTGCTACCACTCGTTGAGGCATCGGAAGTTGGCCTAACAAAGGTAGTGGCCGCTTTGGATGAATTTCCCATCGTATACCCCAATCTAATGTGGTGATTGGCCGAAAGTAAGTCACTTAGAATTTTATCCAAATGGTCCTTACCCTTATTGAATTTGTTAATTCGGCCTAATGTGCTATCATATTTCTCGGTGAGAGAACGCATAGAAGCATCCAAAGTGGATACTTGCGAATTGAGCACATAAACACGAGATTTAAGATTCTCATTCTCAATACTCAAAGTCGAATTTTGAGAAGTCAAATCCGCTATCTTGTGTTCTTCCGGATCCTCAATGCTAACATGTTCAAGTTGAGACTTGAGATTTACAATCTCATTCTTCAACTCTTCAACAACGGTGTCGTTGTTGGTGATGATAGTTTTAGACGAGGTTTGGATGCTAGCTAAATCATCTTTTACCTTAGTATATCTATTTACTAATTTAGTGTATTTAGACCATAATTGCTCATTAGCATTTCTAAGGTCATCCATGGTTACCTCATCGCCTTCGTTGTCGCTATCATCGGAAGAGGAATCTTTATCTTGCTCCTCTCTAGCCATGAAGCACATGTGTGCTTGCTCCACTTGCTCATCATCCGACTCTCTGCTAGAGGAATCATCGGAGTCGATGAATGTCCCGACAAGCCCCTTTTTGTACCCTTTCTTGTACTTCTTGGACTTGTCGAACTTCGGTGCCTTCCACTTTTCCTTTTGCTTGTTTAGAGGACACTCCGCTTTCATGTGTCCTGGCTTGTTGCATTTAAAGCACAAAGAAGAGGAGGCGTTAGAAGAATTAAACTTCGATTTGTTTTTGAAGTTACCTTTCCGAAAGAATCGGTTGAACTTCTTGGCCATGAGAGCCATGGACTCCAAGTCCAACTCGTCTTCCGAGTTTTCATCATCGGTCGATGTGGAAGTAGATGTAGCGGCCTTGAAAGCAATAGCCTTTTTCTTTGGCTCGTCTTGCTGTAGGTAGGACTTTATCTTTTCCTGCAACTTCAACTTGCTATCCTTGCGTACCTCATAAGACATCAAGGTACCCATTAGTTGAACAACGGTATAAGTTTTCATATCATTACCTTCCTCGATGGTGAAGGTACGTTTCTCCCAACTAGAAGGAAGTCCATCGATAATCTTCGAGACTTTCTCCTTTTGGGTGTAGGTCTTATCGAGAGCCTCTAACTCGTTTGTGATGTCGATGAAGCGAGCATAATACTCCTTCATCTTCTCACCCTGTAGCATATGAAATAACTCGTAATCTTTATTAACTACAACGAGTTTAGAGTCTCTTACCCTACTCGTTCCTTCATGCAAGATGAGGAGGGAGTTCCATATTTGATATGCACTCTTACATGTGAATGTCTTATTAAAGTCCTCGGGCTCCAAAGCGCATTGCAAGGCGTTCATTGCCTTGGCATTGCTTACCTCCGCGTTAATTCACTTCTCGAAATCTTCTTCGACGGGCTCGACATACTCCTTCATCGTGGCCCTCCATAGTGTAGCACTCCGGAGGAAAGTTTCCATCAGGCATTTCCAGTACCCGTAGTTGGTACCGTTGAAGAAGGGAGGCCTCGTTGAGGAGTGTCCTTCCATCACCGAAGACGCTCCTTCACGATTCTTGAAGGTGCTATAGTCGGAAGGTGGACGAACGGTCTTGTTGTCGTTGGCAGACATAGCTATAGACTTGGCTCTGATACCAAATGTAATGCCCTGCTAAGCTACGGCACAAGTACTAGAGGGGGGGTGAATAGTACTTTAAAATAATTAAGAGGCTAATTCCTAATTACCTTGCAAACTCTACCAAACAATGCGGAAATGCGAAAATGTAAATGTTAGACAACAAAGAAACAATCCAAACAAACGATATTACTGGGTTCAGATCCACCCAAGTCTCCCCGACTTGTTCCCGGTGATCCTACGTCCCAACCACCCGGATCACTTCCGGATACTTGAGTTATAAACCCTAACTCAAGATTTCCACTATGAAATACTTGTGAAAAACCTTCACAAGTCAAATCATACACAAATGAAATTGTGACTCCCACAACCCGGGATCACAAACACACTCTCACAACCGAGAGTGAATCACATACAATAACAAAGTAAATTGAAATGAAAGTTCTTACCACAAAATACCTATGCCTTGAGTAAACTTACGATTTAGGGCAAAACGGATTTTGGGGAAGATGAAGAGGCACCAAACCCTAGCTCCAAGATGTAGATCAGCTATGGAGAGCTATGAGGTTGTTGGTGACCTAGGATCAAGCACTTGGCTTAGAAGGCTCACAATCAATGAATCTCTCTTTTGAAATAAGAGTGAGAAGAGATTCAAGATTGGAATGAAAGAGCTTTTAATGGGATTGAATGCTTTCTCTTTGATCTCTAAACTTCTCTTAATATCAGCCTTTTTGTGCAATGAATGCAGCTCAACAAGTATATATAGGTTAGAGGAAAGAGAGAGAGAAAAACGTTTCAATTAATGCTCCAACGGCTCTATTCTGAACCAAACTAGTCGGTCAAAGAACAACCACTGACCGACTAGTTCATCAACTAGTCGGTCGGTCAATCAACATGAACTGACTAAGAGGTGAACATGGAATAGGTCGAAGTTCAGACTAACAGAACTAGTCGGTCAAAGCACACTTGCCAACCGACTAGTTTCACAACTAGTCGGTCGGTTAGTTAACTTAGACCGACTAAGAGATAAAACAAATAGTCTGAGTACAAATTGAATTAGTCGATCCAAGACCAAAGTTGACCGACTAGTTCATCAACTAGTCGGTCGCCAAATGTACATGGACCGACTAACGACAAACAGTAACTTGGCATGTACAGTAGAAGCTCAACTAGTCGGTCTAAGAAGGATCACTGACTGACTAGTTCACAAACTAGTCAGTCGTTGAGTCAACGTAGACCGACTAACTGTAAACAGTAAAGAGCTATGATTTGAGAAGGCAAACTAGTCGGTCCAAGAAGCATTGCCGACCGACTAGATCACCATCTAGTCGGTTGGTTCTTCTTCTTAAACCAACTAACATGCACAAGAAGTCGCGAATCGAAGCGCGATGCTTCGAAAAAGTTAGTATGGACTTCTTACAAGTTCCTAGCTCTAAGATAGGAGTGAAATGAAGATTAAAACGTAAGACCTACTCAAGGCTTAACATTCTACGGAACGAAGCTAAAAGACTATAAATAAAACTTGACGAACCGTCTTCGAAAGCTTCGATCCGAATCTTCATGACATCTAAAATGGTCCAAAAGCTTCAACGAAGCTTTAGGCATACGATCACGTGCTTTGAGAAGTCTCGAGACGTCGCTTTGGATGTTCAAATGAATTTGGCGACGATCTCCATAACTGCGCTCACAAATTGTTAGTTCACAATATATTTATGTTTGTTCATCATCCAAAACCAAATCCGGGGAGTCCAATATCCAACATTCTCCCCCTTTTTGGTGATGACAAACCAACATAAATAATAATCAAAAATAATGATTCAAATGTAATTTACTTACTCCCCCTGCATTGATGACACGTTAATTCCAAATTAAACAATAATAATACGCATCAAGCAGATGAGTGAAGTACATAAAATGAGAATCGATTATTGAAATATCGTATTAGAGAATCCATTTATATATCTTAACTCCCCCTGAATCTAACATATCAAATTAGATTCTTGGAAAAATGCTTAAATTATCATTTAGCACATGTCATTATTATATCTCTCCCCCTTTGGCATAAGCAAAAAGAGTGGGAGGAGATCAACGACAACAACAATGGCTTCAAATGTAAGAACGGGAGTCGTAGAATACGACCACGGTCCAATTGACACCAAAAAAAATACGAATGAAATCAAAGCGTGTGAATGAGACCAAAGTCGAAAATCGATAAATAATATCATCAAAACTCAAATTAATTTTACAAATTGAGTTATGGAATATACTCTCCAATATCAACATTCTTGGTTAATTTAGTGCATGGAAAACAATTCTATGTTTTCATAAAATGAATCCTATTTAACCAAGTATTTTCGTCGATCAACGAAATCAAACATCATAGACATATAAAATATTAAACGTGCACAACAGAATGAGATGTCAACGTCGATGTATATATATATATATAAAGCATGAGTACATCAAAATGATACATCGTCGACATACATAACATCGATCCAGCGATCGGGGCACAAAATACAACATCATATCACACATATACCAGAGTATCACAAAACATACCGACATCTATCTAAAATACATCAAAAATACATCAAAATGTCAAAAATATCCAGACCACACTCTATCCTACCCAACACTCACACACACTAGATCTATCATCCAAGGTGCATCGGAGAGTCCTCAGAGAAGCTCAAGAGGCAACGGCAGGATCTGCAGTAGTAGCAGGCTCTGCAGCAGCAGCAGGAGTGGTGGTCACCGGATCAGCTGAAGTGTCCACGGGAGTGACGGTAGTGGAAATCTCTGGAGCAGCAACAGTAGTGGCCTAGGGAGCACCAGTCGTCGTATCCACCGCAGGAACGGTGTCAACAGGTGTGCTCTCGGGGTCACCAGCAGAAGAGTCAACAGCAGCACCAGAAGTGCCCTCAGGGGCATGAGTAGAAACACGAACCAGCTCCTTAATCTCCTCCTCATCCAACTCCACCTCGTCAGAGACTGACGGAGGGATCTCAATACCCAAACGAGAGGCGATACAAGCAAGTATCTCCTCAGTCCGAGCATAAAGAGACTCCATACGTCTCACTGAATGTACGAGCTCGTCAAGAGTGGAAGAGGGAGCAGGGGCAGCAGAGGCTGAAGCAGACGCTGAAACAGAGGGGGTCGTCCTCTGAATGTGACAGAGCGCCGCAAGAGACTTCTTGACGGCCGTCGCATTCAGAGGGGGACCGAGAGGACGCTCATCATCAGGTGGAAGTGTGACACGGAAGTGGCGAAAAACAAGTGTCAACAAGCAAGGATATGGGATATGCGTAGACTTCGTGGACTTCCGGATACACTCGAAAGAATCCATCTTATCGAGTATAATTTGAGCCCAGTTAATCTCGCTACCCATGAAGATGGCATAGATCAACTTCAGGAATGGCTGGGAAGGCAAAGAGGAGGAGCCGTACTTAGGAAGTAAGCACGACTTCAGAATCAAGTTCAGGACCCAGCCATTGGGCTTGAATGACTTGGAGGGGACGTCAATCATGGCAGGAGGAATCTTATGGAAGATCTCAGAAAGGATGACCTGATCGAGGGAAGAGATGTCATCGACGGAAATATCTGAAGGGAGGAGGCCAGACGACGAGCAACCTATCAACTCGCCTAAGGTTTCTGCCGTGAGGACTATCGGAGTCTCCAAGACAGTAGTCTCAATCGAGTGGGTCTCGTCGTACTGACCCCGGACACGGTTGGCGTAGAAAAGTTTCACTAGGCGAGGGTAGGGGTGAGGATTCGCCTTAGGGTCATACCGAAGATAATCGATAAGACCCGAAGACGACAGAAGGTCAGCTAGGCCTATGAAGTCAGAAAACTGTACGAAATGCTCCAGAAGCAGCGGACAGTGTTCGATACTGTTGTAAGCCGCGAGACACAACAGGTCGTCGCGACACAACGAAATATCGACACCGCCCACCGGCATCGGACCCTTTCCCTTAGGCTGACGAGTGGAAGTATGGGGTCGGGAGCTAGACTCAGGTTGCCTAGGAGGAGGTGAGGGATCCCTATGGGTCTCGGTCTCGGGTCTATACTCGGTGTCGGAATCTGAAGGCGTATGGAAAGAGGAGGGAGACACAGTTTGCTTCGTAGGCTTGGGTTTGGGCTGAGATTGGGCTCGGGGCTTGGCGGTCATCGTCCTCTTCTTTTTGAGAGGAGGCGAAGACGACGAAGGTTGGGTAGTCTTCGATCGGCGTTTCGGAGGGGTTCGCGTAGGTTGAATGGGATCCGTAGGGGATGGCTTTACGGTCATAGGTGATGGGCTCGTAGGATGGATCGGAATACGTGTACGTGCCATAAGCGTGACAATACATGACACAATCAAACAAGGAATTGAGTTCTAGAACCCTAGAGATCAAGCCCTAGCCGAAATGAAACCCTAGCCGAGATGAATACAAACCCTAAGCCTAGGAGCTAAAAATCTAACCCTAGATAGCTAGAAGAGGAGTGAGAACAAACCCTAGGGGAGATCGGCCAGAGATATGGTCGGAAAACGGTCGGATCGACGGAGAGGGAGGAGGGAGACCAAACGGCACCGGGGGGGTTTAGAGCTGGAGAGAGGAAACGATCGACTAGAAGTGAAAGAAGTCGATTGAAATGAATTTAAGTCGGTCGGGAGCTCAAAAGACGCAACTATCCCCGTCACAATTAGTCGGTCACAGTTCAAGCACTGACTGACTAGATCACGATCTAGTCGGTCGGTCAATGAGCTTGAACCGACTAGTTGTAAACAGTAACAGAGGCCAAATTTCATGTCAAGAATTAGTCGGTCTAAGCTCATTCACTGACCGACTAGAACTGAATCTAGTCGGTCGGCCAATGAACTTGGACCGACTAAGAGAGTCCAAAAATTGAAAATTTTGAAATTTTGATTTCTCTCCTAATCGCACTTGGACGAAACATCGATATACTCTCATTAATCTTTATACTACCCCATTAAACATCGAAAATCTGAAATTTGACGTTTACGAACAAATCGAGCGAAAATTCCGAAAAATCAACAAAAATCCAGAAAATTCAAATAAATCTAGCATGAGCAAATATAATGAAATTGAATATCATGCAAGATTATTGAATAAAAATGAATCATAAATCTTGGATTCACCCATAATCCCCAATTCTCGACGCAACCGCACAAAGGAGTCTTCCTTTAGGGGTTTCGTGAAAATATCGACGATTGCTTCTGGGTTTCAACGTACACTAATATGATGTCCTTTTTAGCAACATGATCATCTAAGAAATGGTGACGGACATCTATGTGTTTAGAACGGGAATGGTATACCGGGTTCTTGGAGAGACAAATTGCATTTTGGTTGTCCACCATGATAGGGCAAGTATCACAGTTTATACCAAAGTCTTTAAGTGTGTGTCTCATCCAAAGCACTTGAGCACACGCGGCACCGGCGGTAATATATTCCGCCTCGGTGGTTGAAAGTGATACGGAATTCTGCTTCTTGGAAAACCAAGAGACAAGAGAATTTCCTATAAAATGGCAAGTGCCACTAGTACTTTTCCTGTCGGATTTGCATCCCGCATAATCTGCGTCACTATATGAGATTAACTCATACGTGCTAGATTTTGGATAAAGTAATCCAAAATCAAGTGTGTCACTTAAATAACGGAAAATATGTTTTACCGCTACTAAGTGAGACTCCTTAGGTTGAGACTGATAACGAGCACATACACATACGGCAAACATAATATCGGGCCTACTTGCGGTAAAATATAGTAAACTACCTATCATACCTCGATATAGACGAATGTCTACATCTTTTCCGCCCGCATCTTTATCAAGATGTGTAGTCGTGCTCATTGGAGTCTTTTTCCCGGAGGCATTCTCCATTCCAAATCGCTTTAGCAACTCCACCGTGTACTTCATTTGGTGGATGAAGATTGCATCGTTCATTTGTCGAATTTGGAGACCTGAGATATATTTGAGCTCACCCATGTGGCTCATCTCAAATTGATCCTTCATCACATTAGAAAACTCTTCGCAAAGAGCAAAGTTAGTAGCACCGAAAAAGATATCATCAACATAAATTTGAACTAAAATTATATCATTATTCGAATACTTAACAAATAATGTGGAATCAACTTCTCCCATTTTAAAACCTAAATCCAAAATAAAATTCTTTAAACGGTCATACCAAGCTTGAGGAGCTTGTCTCAAACCGTAAAGTGCTTTCTTAAGTTTAAAAACATGATTTGAAAATTTTTCATTTATAAAACCCGGAGGTTGAGAAACATAAACTTCCTCAACAACATTTCCGTTTAAAAATGCACTTTTAACATCCATTTGAAATAATTTAAAAACCTTATGTCATGCAAAAGATAACAATAATCTAATTGATTCTAATCTAGCTACCGGAGCAAAGGATACTTCGAAATCGATACCTTCCTCTTGCCGATAGCCTTGAGCTACTAACCGAGATTTGTTCCGGATGACGACTTGGTTTTCGTCGGTCTTGTTCTTGAAGATCCACTTTGTCCCTATGACGGTGTGGTTCTTCGATGGCAATGGAACAAGCTCCCAAACCTCATTCCTCTCGAATTGAATGAGTTCCTCTTCCATGGCAAGGATCCAAGCGCTATCTTCGCATGCTTCATTAACATTCTTTGGCTCTATCGAGGAGGCAAAGGCACAATGAGCGAAGTGGTTGACTTGAGATCTCGTCTTGACACTATCATGGATATTGCCAATGACGGTCACGAACGGTATGAAGTCGTTTGGGAATTCCTTGATCACTAGGAACATTCTCAAAAACTTCATTAGTTGGGTTAGTATCAATAGAATCAATAGAATCAATAGAGTTAGAATTACCAATTGAATCACATAAGACATCTATGGAGTCATCATCATTAGTAATTCTAGTTGGAACAAATCCTTCATTAAATGAAACATGAAGCGATTCCTCGATCGTTGAGGTTCGTTTGTTGTATATTCGGTAGGCTTTGCTACGTGAGGAATACCCAACAAAAATCCCCTCATAGGATCTTGGATCGAATTTGTCTAAACTACCATACGTGTTTTTAATAAAACATTTCGAACCGAAAACACGAAAATGTTTAACTTGAGGCAACCTACCAAACAACAATTCATAACAAGTTTGTTTGGTGCAGGGCCTCAAAAGTATTCTATTAAACACATAGCAAGCGGTGTGTACCGCTTTCGCCCAAAATTGATGGCCAAGTTGGCTATCATCAAGCATAGTGCGAGCACACTCCACTAGCGTCATATTCTTTCTCTCAACAACACCATTTTGAGGAGGTGCGCGAGGGAATGAAAAGGTGTGAGTAATACCAACTTCATCACATAATGTCTCAAAAGACTCATTCTCAAATTCCCCTCCATGATCACTACGAATAGTGACAGTGGTGGTTCCAATGAGATTTTGTACTTTCTTAACAAAAATTGTGAAGTTTTCAAAGGCATCATTTTTATTACATAATGAAAATACCCAAGTAAACCTAGAGAAGTCATCAACGATGACAAGTCCATATCGTGCATTTCCTAATGAAGCAACTCTAGTTGGCCCAAATAAATCTAGATGTAATAGCTCTAGTGGCCGCTTAGAAGAAATGCTTTTCTTAGGTTTAAAAGACGATTTTGGAAGCTTGCCTCATTGACACGAGTCACAAAAGCTTTTCTTTTGAAAGACAAGCTTAGGGAAGCCTCTAATAGAATTTAACTTGGAAAGCTTAAATAGTGTTCCAAAGTTCACATGACCAAAACGTCGATGCCATAAGTGTTGTTCACTTGTGTTGGCAATGAGACATTGTTCATGTGATCTCGGAAGGTCTAGGATGTATATATCCTTATGGCGTGTACCGGAAAACAATAATTCATTATTATCTTTTCTTAAAATATGGCACATTCCTTTCGCAAAGCTAATTTTGTAACCTTTGTCACAAAGTTGACTTATTGAAATAAGATTGTGGTTTAATCCTTTAACAAGGTAAACATCACTTATTAGGGGTTTAGAAGGATTACCCACTTTACCAACACCTATGATGGTTCCGCTCTCATTGCCTCCAAAGACTACCCGGTTTCCATTTGCAATGGGAACCACTCCGGAGAGCAATTGAGCGTCACCCGTCATGTGTTTTGAACACCCGCTATCGAGTATCCAATTCCCTTTGGAGCTAAATTTAAAATTGTTGCTCCGTTTCTTTTTCTTGAGTACCTAAAGATAGAAAATATCGTATCATGGTACCCAAGGTCATTGGGTCCAAAAGATTAGACCTTTGGAAGCCAAGTCCAATTGGACTTAGACTTCCCCACATAATTACTACTATGCACAACATTCGAAAAATAAGCATTCATGTAAACTTGTTTTTCATCCATGCTTGTGTCCTTTGGGCTCCAAATTGTGACGATTTTGGGAGCCCTCATCCTATTGGGTGCATGCATGCGTTTTTTATTTCTACGTGATGCATGACGTGGATAGGCATAAGGAACATGATGATGGTGCATGTGGATAATTATTCATACGATGATGTGGGTGAACATATGCATGTGGAGGAACACGTGCATGAGGGTGTCTCACATGGTATGCACGTGCCCGTGGATGTGGTGCATAGAAATCATCATATGTGTGAGCATGTGGAGTAGGACGTGTGTTCCTACGTGTCATGGTATTCGTGTACATGTAAGCATGGCCCTTCTTTGGAGGTCCACCCAAAGTGGGTTTCTTTCCAAACGAAGGTGTGTACGAGGTGGAAGCACCATTGGTAGATGAACTACCAATAGAGTGTTTGCTACCACTCGTTGAGGCATCAGAAGTTGGCCTAACAAAGGTAGTGGCCGCTTTGGATGAATTTCCCATCGTATACCCCAAGCCAATGTGGTGATTGGCCGGAAGTAAGTCACTTAGGATTTTATCCAAATGGTCCTTACCCTTATTGAATTTGTTAATTCGGCCTAATGTGCTCTCATATTTCTCGGTGAGAGAACGCATAGAAGCATCCAAAGTGGATACTTGCGATGTGAGCACATAAACACGAGATTTAAGATTCTCATTCTCAATACTCAAAGTCGAGTTTTGAGAAGTCAAATCCGCTATCTTGTGTTCTTCCGGATCCTCAATGCTAACATGTTCAAGTTGAGACTTGAGATTTACAATCTCATTCTTCAACTCTTCAACAACGGTGTCGTTGTTGGTGATGATAGTTTTAGGCGAGGTTTGGATGCTAGCTAAATCATCTTTTACCTTAGTATATCTATTTACTAATTTAGTGTATTTAGACCATAATTGCTCATTAGCATTTCTAAGGTCACCCATGGTTACCTCATCGCCTTCGTTGTCGCTATCATCGGAAGAGGAATCTTTATCTTGCTCCTCTCTAGCCATGAAGCACATGTGTGCTTGCTCCACTTGCTCATCATCCGACTCTCTGCTAGAGGAATCATCGGAGTCGGTGAATGTCCCGACAAGCCCCTTTTTGTACCCTTTCTTGTACTTCTTGGACTTGTCGAACTTCGGTGCCTTCCACTTTTCCTTTTGCTTGTTTAGAGGACACTCCGCTTTCATGTGTCCTGGCTTGTTGCATTTAAAGCACAAAGAAGATGAGGCATTAGAAAAATTAAACTTCGATTTGTTTTTGAAGTTACCTTTCCGGAAGAATCGGTTGAACTTCTTGGCCATGAGAGCCATGGACTCCAAGTCCAACTCGTCTTCCGAGTTTTCATCATCGGTCGATGTGGAAGTAGATGGAGCGGCCTTGAAAGCAATAGCCTTTTTCTTTGGCTCGTCTTGCTGTAGGTAGGACTTCATCTTTTTCTGCAACTTCAACTTGCTATCCTTGCGTACCTCATAAGACATCAAGGTACCCATTAGTTGAACAACGGTATAAGTTTTCATATCATTACCTTCCTCGATGGCGAAGGTACGTTTCTCCCAACTAGAAGGAAGTCCATCGATAATCTTCGAGACTTTCTCGTTTTGGGTGTAGGTCTTACCGAGAGCCTCTAACTCGTTTGTGATGTCGATGAAGCGAGCATAATACTCCTTCATCTTCTCACCCTGTAGCATATGAAATAACTCGTAATCTTTATTAACTACAACGAGTTTAGAGTCTCTTACCCTACTCGTTCCTTCATGCAAGATGAGGAGGGAGTTCCATATTTGATATACACTCTTACATGTGCATGTCTTATTAAAGTCCTCGGGCTCCAAAGCGCATTGCAAGGCGTTCATTGCCTTGGCATTGCTTACCTCCGCGGCGACCTCCGCGGTAGTTCACTTCTCGAAATCTTCTTTGACGGGATCGACATACTCCTTCATCGTGGCCCTCCATAGTGAAGCACTCCGGAGGAAAGTTTCCATCCGGCATTTCCAGTACCCGTAGTTGGTACCGTTGAAGAAGGGAGCCTCGTTGAGGAGTGTCCTTCCATCACCGAAGACGCTCCTTCACGATTCTTGAAGGTGCTATAGTCGGAAGGTGGACGAACGGTCTTGTTGTCGTTGGCAGACATAGCTATAGACTTGGCTCTGATACCAAATGTAATGCCCTGCTAAGCTACGGCACAAGTACTAGAGGGGGGGTGAATAGTACTTTAAAATAATTAAGAGGCTAATTCCTAATTACCTTGCAAACTCTACCAAACAATGCGGAAATGCGGAAATGTAAATGTTAGACAACAAAGAAACAATCCAAACAAACGATATTACTGGGTTCAGATCCACCCAAGTCTCCCCGACTTGTTCCCGGTGATCCTACGTCCCAACCACCCGGATCACTTCCGGATACTTGAGTTAGAAACCCTAACTCAAGATTTCCACTATGAAATACTTGTGAAAAACCTTCACAAGTCAAATCATACACAAATGAAATTGTGACTCCCACAACCCGGGATCACAAACACACTCTCACAACCGAGAGTGAATCACATACAATAACAAAGTAAATTGAAATGAAAGTTCTTACCACAAAATACCTATGCCTTGAGTAAACTTACGATTTAGGGCAAAACGGATTTTGGGGAAGATGAAGAGGCACCAAACCCTAGCTCCAAGATGTAGATCAGCTATGGAGAGCTATGAGGTTGTTGGTGACCTAGGATCAAGCACTTGGCTTGGAAGGCTCACAATCAATGAATCTCTCTTTTGAAATAAGAGTGAGAAGAGATTCAAGATTGGAATGAAAGAGCTTTGAATGGGATTGAATGCTTTCTCTTTGATATCTAAACTTCTCTTAATATCAGCCTTTTTGTGCAATGAATGCAGCTCAACAAGTATATATAGGTTAGAGGAAAGAGAGAGAGAAAAACGTTTCAATTAATGCTCCAACGGCTCTATTCTGAACCAAACTAGTCGGTCAAAGAACAACCACTGACCGACTAGTTCATCAACTAGTCGGTCGGTCAATCAACATGAACCGACTAAGAGGTGAACAGGGAATAGGTCGAAGTTCAGACTAACAGAACTAGTCGGTCAAAGCACACTTACCAACCGACTAGTTTCACAACTAGTCGGTCAGTTAGTTAACTTAGACCGACTAAGAGATAAAACAAATAGTCTGAGTATAAATTGAATTAGTCGGTCCAAGAACAAAAGTTGACCGACTAGTTCATCAACTAGTCGGTCGCCAAATGTACATGGACCGACTAACGACAAACAGTAACTTGGCATGTACAGTAGAAGCTCAACTAGTCGGTCTAAGAAGGATCACTGACCGACTAGTTCATAAACTAGTTGGTCGTTGAGTCAATGTAGACCGACTAACTGTAAACAGTAAAGAGCTATGATTTGAGAAGGCAAACTAGTCGGTCCAAGAAGCATTGCCGACCGACTAGATCACCATCTAGTCGGTTGGTTCTTCTTCTTGAACCAACTAACATGCACAAGAGGTCGCGAATCGAAGCGCGATGCTTCGGAAAAGTTAGTATGGACTTCTTACAAGTTCCTAGCTCTAAGATAGGAGCGAAATGAAGATTAAAACGTAAGACCTACTCAAGGCTTAACATTCTACGGAACGAAGCTAAAAGACTATAAATAAAACTTGACGAACCGTCTTCGAAAGCTTCGATCCGAATCTTCATGACTTCTAAAATGGTCCAAAAGCTTCAACGAAGCTTTAGGCATAAGATCACGTTCTTTGAGAAGTCTCGAGACGTCGCTTTGGATGTTCAAATGAATTTGGCGATGATCTCCATAACTGCGCTAACAAATTGTTAGTTCACAATATATTTATGTTTGTTCATCATCCAAAACCAAATCCGGGGAGTCCAATATCCAACAAAAACCATTTGATAAGACAACTTCTTAAAATCGTATATACCATTGCCTCGAGGATTGTTTAAGACCATATATGGACATGCGAAGTTTACAAACCTTATGTTCGTTTCCTTCTTTTACAAACCTTGTTGGTTGTTCCATATAGATCTCCTCGTCCAATTCTCAAGGAAGTCTTTACATCCATTTGATGTAACTCGAGGTCTAAGCAAGCTACCAAAGCCAGAATCAAGCGAATCGAGGTAAAACGAACAACAGGTGAGAAGGTCTCTTCGTAGTATATCCCTTCCTGTTGCGTAAAACCTTTCATGACAAGGCGAGCTTTATATCTGTCTATAGAGCCATCAGCCTTATGCTTGATCTTGAGAACCCATTTGTTCACAATAACTCTACGTCCTCTGGGTAAGTTAACCAAGTCCCAGACTCGGTTAATTTTCATGGATTCTAATTCCCCCTTCATCTCTTCCATCCATTTGTCTTTTGCAGGGCATGATACGGCCTGTTTGAAAGTAGCAGGCTCGTCATCTTCTTGTAGTAAAGTCATAAAGGTTTGTGAGAATTCATCCTCAAATCTTAGAGGAGTTAACCTTGTATGATTACTACGTCGTATTTGAGATTCTTCAAGTCCTTGTTGACTCGAATTTGGATTAATTCTAATACCACTCCCACTTGGAATGTGGCTAGAATTGCTCCCACTTGGATCATTATTCCCATATGAAATAGGATTCACATCATTCGTATCATCCATTGGTGAAGGTTGAAACGTATTTTCTTCTTCACCAAGAATTCTCCCACTCGAATGAGGTAATCCTTCTTGATCATAAATCTCAAATAGAGATAAGTCCTGACTTATCTCGCCCTGTCTTGGAAACTCATTTTCCAAGAAAGTGACATCCCTCGATTCAAATTCAATTAGTCCTCCATTGTCTTCCTGACCAATGAAAACATAACCTTTGGAGTTTTCTGCGTATCGTATAAAGATACATTTCCTCCCCCTTGGCCCAAGTTTTCCATACTTATGGGAGGAAATATGTGTGTAGGATGCACACCCCCAAGGTTTTAAAATGCTTAAGTCAGGAGACCTTTGGTTCCACAACTCATAAGGAGAGGAGCTAACTGATTTCGAGGGTACGCGGTTCAAGATGAAAGTAGCCGTCAATAATGCATCACCCCAAAAGGTGATTGGCAAGTTAGCTTACGCCATCATTGAACGGACCATTTCCATTAAAATCATATTCCTCCTTTCAGCAACACCATTTTGTTGAGGAGTATAAGGCATAGTTACCTGATGAACTATGCCCTTTTCATCACAAAGTTCCTTAAAACTTGCTGATTGATATTCACCGCCTCTATCGGTTCGCAAGACCTTAATCTTGCGATCTAATTGATTTTCCACTAAACTCATATAGTTTTTAAAGCAGGTTAATGCTTCACTTTTGTGGGATATCAAATAGATATGTCCGAATCGGGTGAAGTCATCAATAAAAGTGATGAAGTAGGACTTCCCGCGTCTTGTCTTGACATTCATTGGACCACATATGTCCGAATGGATAAGCTGCAATGGAACTTCGGCCCTTGTGCCGGTTCCAAATGGCTTGCGACAAGATTTCCCTACAAGGCAATGTTCGCAAGTCGACATTTCGACCTTTGAAACATTGGATAGAAGGCCACGTTTGGCAAGTATATCCATTCATGTTGGTCCAATGTGACCAAGCCTTGTGTGCCAACAAATTACATCAGATTCATAAATCGAAGAATTTGTAATAAGGAAATTTTCATTAAAATTTGAGGAATCATACATAGTATTCAATACAATGAATCCTTTGAAAACATACCCAGAACCAATTAAAGAATTATTACAAGTTAGGTCCACATTACAATTATGAAAGAACCAACTATAACCAAGACCCATTAATACAACCACAGATATAATATTCCTTCGAATATCTGGAGCGAAGAGGACATCATGAAGTAAGATAGTGCGGCCGTTGTCCAAGACGAGCTTGCACGTCCCAACGCCTTTCACTTCAACACGTGTGTTGTTTCCTACATATATCCACTTCGTTCCTTGGGGTATCCGATGATACTCCATGAAGGACCGTCTGTACCTTGCTATGTGGTCGGTGGCATCTGAATCAATTATCCAAAATGGATTAGATTCTACAAGAAAATTGAACTAGAAACACATATGTAACTAGCATTACAAGTTACCTTGTCACCTCCGTTCGTACAAGAACGAGCATAGTGACCTAACTTGTTGCACTTGTGACGTGCGTATATATTTCATATATTCACGCATGTTTTCTTTCGTGTTTCTCCGTATTTTCCGCCGTCTTTTATTCGTTTTCTCGTGTTTTCTCGTTTTCTTTCACTTTTCTTTGTTTCTCCATGTTTGCAAGAGATTACACGCGTAGAGGACATTTAACGATGATATCTCAAGTCCCCGGAGCAACGAGAGGAGTCACGCGTGACCCAGGGGGTCAAACGAAGATGATTGCATCATTTTATCCCCTCACCCGATCGGTTAGACTAAGTCAACCGATCGGGTGATGCACGCGTGCACCACCCGGTCTTGGCTGGAGCTCAAGTGGATGTCACCCGACCGGTTCACAGGCCGGTTCAACGGGGTCGATTCTCTGTCTTTTCAAGCCAAATTCCAACCGATCGGGTGACTTTCACCTGATCGGTTCATCTGTAGCTGATGCTGAGGAGCCGAGACACGGGCACCCAACCGACCCCTTCACCCGATGGCGCCAAGATCCAACCGGTCACCCCAAGAACTCAACCGACCGGTTCATATGACCGGGTGAAACTCCGCCGTTTTCTGTTTATTATTTGTAACGGATCACCCGATCGGTTGACTTGTCAACCGATCGGGTGATACGAGATCCTATAAATAGGACCCCTAGGGTTCCAAAAACGAAGAGCTGTTAGTTTTTACTGTTTTCTCCTATTTGTTACGGCTGTAATTACTTTTCTATTGTAAGTTTTCGGATCTTTCTTAAACTTTAGTATTATCTTAATTACTCTACTACCTTCGCATTCCTATCGTCTGATTATGATTTTAACGGCTCATTTTTGTTTAGATCTCTTTTTAATGAATATTTGTGAGTAGTTCCCAAATCTGGGATTGTGGCGGAAACCCCTTCGGGGGCTCTTCCCGATGCATCCATAGGGTTAGGAAATCGATTGGGATTAGAAATCTAACGGTTACGCGGGGTGTTTTATTGTCATCGGCGGGAAAAAGACCGCCTTTGACCGTTGGGCCAAGGGGGAATAAACGTGGCGGTTGACTCCCTAGCCATAGCTCACGCCCTTAGCGTAGACGCCGAATCCTAGCGCACGGGAGCGGCAAGGTGAGACGTTGGGAGTTATCATTGCGAGCTTAGTGCTCCCGGAATCGATCAGTGTTAATGAACACGGGAGTGCCCACTGATCGAACCCGGGAAGTCCGGTGTATCATCCTGGGTACCGACCGGAATATCGGGCCCATGGGATGCCAGTACCACTTTCAGAGGCAACGTCTCACCATTAGACCCTAATTCTGATCTCCATCCTACCCGTAGGCCGTATCGGCGAGAGTCGCTCGTTGGAGTGGAAACCAAAGTCCCGGGTTTATTTTCTTATTGTTCATACCTTGCATTCCTTTCCTGTGACAACCCATCAACCGATCCGGGCTAGCTCGCCCACGGGGTGATTTCGGTCCTCCTTGACACAAGCACATCCTAGCCTCCCAGTGTTCGACCCCCAAGCCACACTACAACACCATGCGCTTGCGGTTACAAATATCTAAACCCTCACACGGGTCCCTCGGCCATTTGCGGCTAGCAAACCGGGGGCACGTCAAGTTTATGGTGCCGTTGCCGGGGAGGCAACGTGCTTGTTATTTTTGGATCTCTTGAACCCTAGTGTCTAGCTCTTATCCCTACCTCGTGATAATTTTTGCATTCTTCTTTTTCCTTTTTATTTTCTTCTTTTTATTTCTTATCTTATCTGCCTCTCTCCCACTTGTCGCTTCACGGGTGTTTGTTGTTTTTCATGCGCAGGAGTTCAAGAAATCTCGACGACTTGATCCCCGTTGATCCAGAGATTAACGCCACCCTTAAGCGTTTGGCCGCCGAGAAGCAAAGAAGAGAGGATCCTGAAGCCATGGTGGAGAACACCCCGCCTCGCAAGTCCCTGTTGGAGTACTCGATGCCATCTATCGAGTCCACCTCCGCCATCCGTCCTCCAGCTATTACGTCCCAAAGCTTCAAGCTAAAGCCGTCTTTGGTGACATGGATCTAGCAGGATCAGTTTTTGGGTGCACCCATGGAGAGCCCGATCGAGCATCTAGACTCCTTCTTGGAGAAATGTGACACCTTCCGGATTAATGGTGTCACGACTGAGGCGATCTGTCTGAAGCTGTTCCCCTTCTCGTTGCGAGACAAAGCCAAGCAATGGCTTAGGGGGAAGGACCCCAACACTTTCAATACCTGGGAGAAGCTCTCCAACGCTTTTCTGACAAAGTTCTTTCCTCCGGGGAAGACCATGAAGTTGAGGAGTGAGATCTCCTCCTTCTCCCAGGCCAGCCACGAGTCCTTGCATGAAGCTTGGACGAGATACAAAGAGATGCAGAGAAGATGCCCTCACCATGAGCTTCCGAAGAGGCAGATTATTAATCTGTTCTACAATGGGCTGAGGGATGACCTAAAATCTTCTATGGACGCCGTGGCTGGGGGTTCCTTCATGTCAAGGAGCGAGGAAGATGCCGGACATATTATGGAAAATATGGAATCCAACTGTAACAACCTCTTTTCGTTGTACGTTTTTCGTGCACGTGCTTTTGGCCATGCACGTGTTTGTTTTAGACTTTGTTTGTTGGTGAACACTTTTGTGTGATATGCCGTTGCGAACGTCTCTGAGAGTATTAAATAGTGGCACTATCTTGGAACGACACTTCTCGAGTCGTTTTTCCACAATTTAAACTTACTCGATGAGACGTGACGATTTTCGCTTTTGACGGGAGACGTTTCTATTTTTAGTTTCGTCGTCCGACGTCGAATTTGAGATCCGTCTTCTTAGTTAGCTCACATTCGTCATCACGATCACCCCGATATTTATTTTATAATTTTTGGAGTTTATTTGACCACTTTTATATTTTTAACAAGTTTTATATTATTTTTAATAATTAATTTATAAATTATTTTCGGCCAAATAAAATTTATTTAAGTTTTAAACGTTTTAAAGAATTTTTGAGCCAATTTCCAGCTCATTTGGATCAAGTCAAACCCTTGGGTGAGTTGGAGTAGTTGGAATTCAAATTTTAAATTATTTTAATATTCTAATCCTATTAGATTTAGCCCTAGACCAAGTCAACCCATCTATACTATATAAGCAACCCCTAGCAAGACCTATTTTCGCAAGAAATTAGCCCTAGCCTCTTCCAAACTCATTTTGGACGTTGCGACGAATCGTCGCAACGTTACGACGTTCAGCTGCTGTACGACCGAGAAAAACACCGCCGTTCCCCCGCTCTGACCGGTCGCCCCGCCTGCACCCAAGCCGCTCCGCACTGCTGCAGCAGCCCCGATCCGTTCCATCGGTCTGACCGAAGCACTTCCCCGCATCCGCCTTGTCGCCCCGCTCCGCACAGCGCTCCGCTTGTCGCCCCGCTCCGCACCCCGCACGACCGACAGATTCCCTCGCTCCCGCCCGCTGTGACCGAGCGCCCAAGCGCTGCAACGTTGCAACGTTGCCCCGCCCCGCATCCAAAAGCCTGACCGACTCCCCCCATCGATCTGACCGAGGAATCTCCCCGCACCCGCGCTGCTGCACGCCCCCAATCGTCGCACAGCGCCGTTCCTAGTGTCTGACCGAGCCTAGTCCCCGCACCGAGGCTGTACGACCGAGAGCCACTCGTCGCAACCCCGTATCCGTCGCACCGCTTGCCACCGTGGGCCCCCCAAGTTCTCCAGAGTTATTGTGGGTCCCCCAAAGGCCCCTAGGACTACTGTGGGCCCCACCTAGGTGCGTTCTCTTCGACGACTTGCCGCGTACGACGTCGTCGCACGTCGTAGCCCGTCGTCGCACGTGCTAGCTTTGGAATCTGGAATCATCGCCCGGGTGGATTGCTCTGAAATTTCCAGCGAGGAATCTAATTGGAATCTGGACTTGGAGCGCGATCTTATTATTCCAACCCCCGGCGTCGCTACCCGACGCCGGTGTAGCTTTCGCGTCGTGTTGAGGTAACGTTTTGCACCCCTAGGACCCCCAACCCAATTGCATGCTAAGCAAGACTAAAAATCAGTATTTTAAAGTATTTTTAAATGTTTTAGAATTCACTAATCAAGATTAATAAAACGGATGTAGGCCGGTGGACTTGTGCACGTAGGAATCGTGACTTTGGACTCGTTGGACGGTGTTTTCTTGACGTGATAGTTGCAGGCAAGTGAAACTTGCCAACTCTTGTGTAGGGCCATGTCTTTAGGCCACTTCCTTGTTTTTAGCGTAAAAGAGACTAGTCAGTGAAATGATAGCTGGCTAGACGCCTACTTGATCTAGTTTGACAACGAAACTAGATCCGTCACCTAAATGATCTAGCTTGACAACGAAGCTAGATCCAACCCTTAAACTGGTCATTCATGCATGCTAAACTGTCACGTTTACTTTTCTTACCTGTACGCTTTACTACTTGCCATGCCATGTCATCCATGCATTGAATGTCGCATTGGTAGCACACGCTACACTACTTGTCCGTGTACTCCCTTGACTGGCTAGGTGCACCCCTAGACCAGCAAGGTAAAACACTTCCTGTCTCGTGTTCCAGAAGCGAGCATTACCGTTCGGGGGTAAGGCCCTGGCTCGACACACGTGGAGGGGTAGGGATAAACGTTCGCTTGAGCTTAGGAGTTGGCCCGCGCAGCCACTCTAGCCAAAAGACGGAATCTCTGTGCACGAGGTGCTTACTTTCCTTGTCTTGTACTTGTCTTGTGAATGATTCATGTAATACTTGTCATCCATGCCATGCCATGCCATGCTCGTACTTTACTTTACTTTACTTTACCTGCTGCACTCATACTTTAACTGCCATGTCATTGCATCATGCTAGAACTGCTAGGTTGCTCTTACTTGTATTTTCAGTTTCGCTTGCACAAGTCTTCCAGACTTGCTGACATGTGCCCCTTTCTCTTTGGGTGTCACATGTTAGACCCTGAGCCAGAGATAGTTGTAGCGGACGAGGTAGTTGCTGACACTGAGCCTACGTTCGTCGAGGAGTTCGTGTGCACCGGAGACCGGTTTTAGAGACTGTTGGCGTTGCTTTTGCTTTAGGTTGCTGTTAGATGTCGGTGCTTGCACCATTACTTTGTTTCTGTATTTTGTACTTTTGCTGGCCATGCTGGGCCTCTTTTAGACTCTTTTATTTCAGCCTGGTGGCTTTTTCTGCGATGTTGAGATTTATTATTATGGATATTCTGAGATGTTTCTTTGTCTCTTTTCGTTATTATTATCTTTGTTTTGTTTCGCGTTGCAAGGACCTGCAGTTTTAAATTTGATTGACGCTTATCGGACTTGCAGCTTTGTAGCTTCAAGTCTGAGCGGACCTTCTCACGCTTCGCCTCCACGTTTTTGGGAAGCGGGGCGTGACAGGTTTTGTTGGTGGCCCATGCAGGTCCAATCTTGCAATTGCGAATTAACGAAACAACGATAATAACGGAATGTCCATTAAATAAATTGCAATATCTGAGTCAGTCGTTTTCTCACGACACTAGGTGGTAAGAAGGCTTAGTTAGACGTCTGTGCTTGCTAGTTAGAGGCCTCTGATTGTTAGTTAGACTCCCTGTCAGCAATTGATCGTCGTAGGAGTTACCTTAGTGGTTAATGCCTAACCCTGACCATATTAGGCTTCTAGAATTTCTTTTAGTCGTTCGCTTGGGTTCATCGATTTCGGGCCAAGCTGAACGCATTTCTTTACCGTCTAGCCCCTTAGAAGGTCTTAGCGCCTAGTTCCTAATCTTTAGTTGGTCGACCGTAGGAGTTTTCCCGTAGACTCTTCTGATTCATATCCTAGACGTATGAATGTTTCGATCATCCGACCAATTTCCCTGCCTCGATTCACGAGATCGCCTCATGACGATCGTCGTCAATTTTCAAACATCTCCATTGCAAAACCTGAACCTTCTGAAAGTACTTTTCAATCTTCCCTTCCACTAAGTTTAATTCTGTTCAAAATTTTAATATACCTATACTTCATACTCCTTCATTGATTTAAATTTTTAAAACGTTTGTCGGAATTTTTGAATACTAGCTTATAGTATTTTCCCAGCCTATGTTTTTTCGTACTTATGTAATTGTGTTGCCCTTCATATACTAATTTTATTCTGAACCGTACTTTTATTTTTCCAATACGATTTATAATTTTCCTTCTTATTTGTGTTATACGAATGATACGTCGTGTTACTTTTATATACTTTCAAGACACATGGAATTTCAGCTTTCAGCAAGTTGGTTTTGCTCGTCGTTTTCTCCACTTCAGATTCTTTTGCAAAATTACTATTTTCATAACCACATCCTGCTTTAGACCCTCCATGATTTGATTTTAAGGATTTGCTATTCGATCTTGATAATTCTTATACTAAGTCGTTAATATTATTTTTCCGTGCACCATACATACTTTCAACTATTTTTATATCCGTGCCAGACTTGCTGTGCTCGTATATTAAGAACCTTATGTAAATTAGTTTCTCATTTCTGGCAAATCCTGGTTCTCTAAAAAGTAGTTTCAAAATTGAGTATTCTCAATTTTCCATAGCCCAAAAAGTTTTGAAAGCATTTAACCTGAGTTTAAATTTTTCCGTTACTCGATTTCATTTTTCGACTTTCCAAAACTTTTTGACAAAATTATATTAAATTACTGACGTATAGAATTTTCTAAACCATGTCTTTAATATCCGTGTAAATGATTTTACTCCCTTTCTTAATGATTTTATATAAACCAATAGACCATTTCCTATTATTTTGAGTATTCGACCCAGATTTATTTTGAACAACTCGTTTTATCGATCCCCAAATATTTCTTTCCAGACGAGGATTCTAATTTTGAAGAACGACAGTTTTCAGATTTCGCGTATTTTAGCTTGTGCTACTTACCCCAGTTTCTTTTCTAAATCCTATACATGTATCACTACACCCCCTTTTTCTCTCAACCTAAACATCACCATTGAGTTAATGTTTCGTCTAACCAAGCTGTCTCCTTGTATTCGTCCTATCTGAATTCGTGCTTATCGATCCTTCTCTCGTCACGCTCTCGATCTCTCTTTATTGCTTAGGCCTTAGGGTCCTTCGATGTCTGTGTCAACTCTAAGTTGTTAGTAGACCCTTGGACCTCGTGAGGTAGTCGTAGTGCACGTACCCAAGTTGTGTACGTGGGCTTGAATGAGAATTCCCATAGTATATTGATGTTTGCCTATTGAGTGATATATATATATACTCGGAGTTATTCGTGATAGTATGAAGTTGTTGTGTGTTAGTAGTTGTAGATTTTTGTGTGGATAGCTATACTATACTAGGGATGCCTGTGTATATAAGAGTTAGCGTTGAAATATCTAAGTTGTGTAGGTAGCTAGAGATACTTATAATGATTGAAATAATTTGATTTGGTGAAGCTATGTGTGTGATAGGTGTGATAATAATAAGTGAACGTATAGATGAGTGAGTAGGCCTATCGAGTGACTTATATATTAGTACGTATGTGTATGTGCTCGTATGTAGGTATGTATTATGCTTAGACGTAAGTAGTTATGCTTTGTTGCCTGAGTATATATGTGATATGCATATGATAGTAGAATTATAATTTTGATTGGTATTGCTTGCTTTGCGGGATGTTGCATGCGTGCATACCGTGAGGTATACACGACTATTGCACATCTTAATTATGTATGTGTGGATGTGTTAGTATACTAATTATAGGTAGTAGGTTATGGTGTGAATATATACACTACTTATGTGTGACTATACGGTGAATGTTTGTACTAAGGAGTATATTATAATTATACGTGTGCTGATGTCTGTATTATTATTATGGTATATAGAGTGATTGAACTATGTAAGTATTACCTGACTAAATATTAAGTGTGATTGATCTATGGAATGTATATGGTTGTATTGGTAGACGTATAAATATTGGAGTGGTATTGGTATATGTATGGATGGCGTGTTACGTATATAGAATATTCTGATATATGTATTGAGTCTCACTCAAGCTTGAGTGGGTATACTCTAAGTACATTGAATGTATGTCTGAAGTTTGAATACAGCGATGTTTGATGTATGTATAGTGATAGAAGTGTTTGTGCCTGGTTGTGTTACGCACATGATTGTGGGTCGCTATACCAGTATATAGTTATAGGGTTGGTCTTGTGGTATAGCTATTTATTAGGACTTGTTGTGTGAACATATGTATACTAGCTAAACTAGGCGCATAGATGTGCTAGTAATATAATGGTATGATTGGTATGCGTAAATGAACTGTTAGCGTGTATGGGTGTGCACCATGCACGGGTAAGTATGTGCTTAGTTATAGGTATTGATGACTATGATATATGTGGCGTGTCGTAAATACAGTTATAGGACCGTACGTAATGTGAATGTATGGTGAAATATTGGAATGCATTTGAATGACTATATACATATTGTGAAACTATAGTGTATATATATATATATATATATATATATATATATATATATATATATATATATATATATATATATAGTGAAACTTGATTAATAATGGTATGGTGTGACTATATGTGTTGAGATGTTTGGTATTGGATGAATATTAGAGGGTAGTATACCCTTGATGTTTGTGCATAGGTAGCTATCTATACGTAGGGAAATGATTGCATTTGCTAGTATGAGATCATACCTATATAAGTATCTGAACTATTGTTTTGTGAATAGCAGTTAAATGAGGGATGTATGTTTATATACCTGATTGAAATACATGTATGAATTTGACTGACTATAATAGGTATAAGTGTATACGTATGTGAATGTATATGTATACGTGGTGGTAGTGTTAATGTTTGACTACCTAGTGCGTATATGAGCACTTGTAATGACTATACTTGGTTTAAATTATAATGTGGCTTGATCGGGGTAGTTACTAGAGTGACTAGCTATATTAGAAAGTCCGAGGACGGACTTTATTCTAAGGTGGGGAGGATGTAACGACCTCTTTTCGTTGTACGTTTTTCGTGCACGTGCTTTTGGCCATGCACGTGTTTGTTTTAGATTTTGTTTGTTGGTGAACACTTTTGTGTGATATGCTGTTGCGAACGTCTCTGAGAGTATTAAATAGTGGCACTATCTTGGAACGACACTTCTCGAGTCGTTTTTCCACAATTTAAACTTACTCGATGAGACGTGACGATTTTCGCTTTTGACGGGAGACGTTTCTATTTTTAGTTTCGTCGTCCGACGTCGAATTTGAGATCCGTCTTCTTAGTTAGCTCACATTCGTCATCACGATCACCCCGATATTTATTTTATAATTTTTGGAGTTTATTTGACCACTTTTATATTTTTAACAAGTTTTATATTATTTTTAATAATTAATTTATAAATTATTTTCATCCAAATAAAATTTATTTAAGTTTTAAACGTTTTAAAGAATTTTTGAGCCAATTTCCAGCTCATTTGGACCAAGTCAAACCCTTGGGTGAGTTGGAGTAGTTGGAATTCAAATTTTAAATTATTTTAATATTCTAATCCTATTAGATTTAGCCCTAGACCAAGTCAACCCATCTATACTATATAAGCAACCCCTAGCAAGACCTATTTTCGTAAGAAATTAGCCCTAGCCTCTTCCAAACTCATTTTGGACGTTGCGACGAATCGTCGCAACGTTGCGACGAATCGTCGCAACGTTGCGACGTTCAGCTGCTGTACGACCGAGAAAAACACCGCCGTTCCCCCGCTCTGACCGGTCGCCCCGCCCGCACCCAAGCCGCTCCGCACTGCTGCAGCAGCCCCGCTCCGTTCCATCGGTCTGACCGAAGCACTTCCCCGCATCCGCCTTGTCGCCCCGCTCCGCACAGCTCTCCGCTTATCGCCCCGCTCCGCACCCCGCACGACCGACAGATTCCCTCGCTCCCGCCCGCTGTGACCGAGCGCCCAAGCGCTGCAACGTTGCAACGCTGCCCCGTCCCGCATCCAAGCGCCTGACCGACTCCCCCCATCGATCTGACCGAGGAATCTCCCCACACCCGCGCTGCTGCACGCCCCCAATCGTCGCACAGCGCCGTTCCTAGTGTCTGACCGAGCCAAGTCCCCGCACCGAGGCTGTACGACCGAGAGCCACTCGTCGCAACCCCGCATCCGTCGCACCGCTTGCCACCGTGGGCCCCCCAAGTTCTCCAGAGTTATTTTGGGTCCCCCAAAGGCCCCTAGGACTACTGTGGGCCCCACCTAGGTGCGTTCTCTTCGACGACTTGTCGCGTACGACGTCGTCGCACGTCGTAGCCCGTCGTCGCACGTGCTAGCTTTGGAATCTGGAATCGTCGCCCGGGTGGATTGCTCTGAAATTTCCAGCGAGGAATCTAATTGGAATCTGGACTTGGAGCGCGATCTTATTATTCCAACCCCCGGCGTCGCTACCCGACGCCGGTGTAGCTTTCGCGTCGTGTTGAGGTAACGTTTTGCACCCCTAGGACCCCCAACCCAATTGCATGCTAAGCAAGACTAAAAATCAGTATTTTAAAGTATTTTTAAATGTTTTAGAATTCACTAATCAAGATTAATAAAACGGATGTAGGCCGGTGGACTTGTGCACGTAGGAATCGTGACTTTGGACTCGTTGGACGGTGTTTTCTTGACGTGATAGTTGCAGGCAAGTGAAACTTGCCAACTCTTGTGTAGGGCCATGTCTTTAGGCCACTTCCTTGTTTTTAGCGTAAAAGAGACTAGTCAGTGAAATGATAGCTGGCTAGACGCCTACTTGATCTAGTTTGACAACGAAACTAGATCCGTCACCTAAATGATCTAGCTTGACAACGAAGCTAGATCCAACCCTTAAACTGGTCATTCATGCATGCTAAACTGTCACGTTTACTTTTCTTACCTGTACGCTTTACTACTTGCCATGCCATGTCATCCATGCATTGAATGTCGCATTGGTAGCACACGCTACACTACTTGTCCTTGTACTCCCTTGACTGGCTAGGTGCACCCCTAGACCAGCAAGGTAAAACACTTCCTGTCTCGTGTTCCAGAAGCGAGCATTACCGTTCGCGGGTAAGGCCCTGGCTCGACACACGTGGAGGGGTAGGGATAAACGTTCGCTTGAGCTTAGGAGTTGGCCCGCGCAGCCACTCTAGCCAAAAGACGGAATCTCTGTGCACGAGGTGCTTACTTTCCTTGTCTTGTACTTGTCTTGTGAATGATTCATGTAATACTTGTCATCCATGCCATGCCATGCCATGCTCGTACTTTACTTTACTTTACTTTACCTGCTGCACTCATACTTTAACTGCCATGTCATTGCATCATGCTAGAACTGCTAGGTTGCTCTTACTTGTAATTTCAGTTTCGCTTGCACAAGTCTTCCAGACTTGCTGACATGTGCCCCTTTCTCTTTCGGTGTCACATGTTAGACCCTGAGCCAGAGATAGTTGTAGCGGACGAGGTAGTTGCTGACACTGAGCCTACGTTCGTCGAGGAGTTCGTGTGCACCGGAGACCAGTTTTAGAGACTGTTGGCATTGCTTTTGCTTTAGGTTGCTGTTAGATGTCGGTGCTTGCACCATTACTTTGTTGTTGTACTTTGTACTTTTGTTGGCCATGCTCGGCCTCTTTTAGACTCTTTTCTTTTAGCCTGGTGGCTTTTTCTGTGATGTTGAGATTTATTGCTATGGATATTCTGAGATGTTTCTTTTGTCTCTTTCGTTATTATTACCTTTGTTTCGTTTCGCGTTGCAAGGACCTGTAGTTTTAAAGTGATTGACGCTTATCGGACTTGCAGCTTTGTAGCTTCAAGTCTGAGCGGACCTTCTCACGCTTCGCCTCCACGTTTTTGGGAAGCGGGGCGTGACACCAACAATGAGCGGTGGTGTGACGAGAGAGCCATACCCAGGTCTGGGGGTATACACAGAGTCGATGACGTCGACAAACTTTCAAGCAAGTTCGACGGTGGTAGGAGCCGGTACTCAACAGATTGCTGCGGTAGAATCCGAAGTTTTTGGGGAATTCGACGGTGGTGACGTCTCACCACCGTTGGATCAGGCGAGCGCACTATTTTACAACCCCACGGGAAATGTGCCGTATCCACCAAGAACCAATTCCAACCCGGCCTACTCTCCAAACAACCGAAACCACCCTAACTTTGGTTACCGGGCACCATTCCAGCCCTCGCCGCCTCAGCAGCCGCAGCAACAAACATATCAGCCGACTAGGCCACAGCAGAGTCAGTTTCAGCAGCAACAATATCAGCAGCAGCCTCAGCAACAATATTACGCCCCCAGGAATTAGCAGCCAATCCAGCAGCAGCAGCAGTATGGCCAACAGAGGGCCGTCTCTCCGGTTGAGTCTCTCTTGACTCAATATATAACCAACCAGGAGAAGATCAATCAAAAGCTGGAAATGGGTCAGCGGGCCCTCACGGACCAAGTAACCCAGCTGGGGTTACAAGTGGCGACCCTTTCAAGGTCACAAAACCAATTGCCGCCACAACCTGAGGTGAACCCGAGGGGAGCAACCCAAACGTCGGCACTCGTGCACGAGCACGCAAATGTGTCCGATATCGTTCTGAGAAGCGGGCCACAAATCCCTACTAGGGTGCCCCCTAACAGACCGGAAGCACCGTTGGTCGTCGAGCGACCGATCGAAAAATCAAACGACGCCGGTGCTTCGTCATCAAATCCTACGACTCCGGAGGGAGTCTCTGAAGAAGAGAAGAAGAAGAACGAGGAAGGGAGCCTGAAAGTGTTCAAACCTGTTGTGCCTTTTCCACAACGGTTAGCTCAGGCCAAAATCGATGAGAAATATGGCAAGTTCTTCGCCATGGTCAAGGATCTGAGCTTGCAAATCCCCTTCCTGGAAGCAATCGAAACAATCCACTCCTATGCGAAATTCCTGAAGGATTTGGTGACGAGAGGGTCTAGAAAGGAGAAAGTAGTGTTGACGACGGAGTGTAGCGCTCTCATCCAGAGGGCAAATCCGCCGAAACTTAAAGACCCGGGGAGCTTCTTAATCCCTTGCACAATCGGGGCAGTAAAGATTCATTGTGCACTCGTCGATCTCAGAGCGAGTGTCAGTTTGATGCCCTTATCGATGTATAAGAGGATAGGAATGGGTGATTTGGAGCCCACCGGTATGACCCTACAACTTGCTGACCGGTCGGTCAAATATCCGGTGGGGATTGTGGATGACCTCCCCGTCAATGTAAAAGGGGTGCATATGCCAGTGGACTTCATTGTCATGGACATGCCTGAAGACGCACACACCCCCATCATCCTGGGACGGCCTTTCATGGCCACTGCCGGCATTTTGATTGATGTGAAGAATGGAAAACTTTCACTAAACGTCAGCGGAGAAAAGGTTGAATTTGATCTGGGGTTGTCCATGAAGTACCCCGATCCCCCAGATGACCCTCGGTGTAATTTGCTGGAGGTGGAAGAAGATAAAGCTGCTGAAGAGAGCTCCTGGGAGATTCTCTTAAGAAATCCCCCCGATAACTTGGGGGACTCAGAAGACCAAGATGGCCCCAAGAACGATGATGCTGCTGGGAAAGTGAATGCAGCACGTACGACCCCTCCCGGGTTCCCCAAGGCTCCTCCTGCGCGGAAAACGAGGAAAGAACCCATGGACCTCACCAAAGACGAGGTCCGGATCCTTAAGAAGATGGCGTTAAATGCCAATACGAAAGAGAAGCCCCCGGACCCCAAAAACAAGGAGAGGGTAGTCGAGCAAATCTTTCTCCAGCCGCTGACTACTCCAAAGGCCGTAAGCTCCGATGAAGAAGAGATGCCGAACTTCGGGCATCACCTGTATCAACTACCGTGAACATCACTTGCGGGCGTCGAGCCAACGACGTTAAACAAGTGCGCTTCATGGGAGGCAACCCATGTTCTAAACTTTTGCTTCGCTTTTTATGATTTTTTTCTACTTTATTTTTCTCTATTTTTATAAATAAATCCAGCCGAAACAACTTCCGTGAAGGAACTTAGGCGATTTTTGGTTTTTGCAGGAAACAAGGCCCCAACCGATCGGTTGATAACTCAACCGATCAGTTGGGATGTATCAGATACAAGCCGCATCTGTCCCCAAATGAACCGATCGGGTGAAGAATGGAGAGACCGTGTGACAGACCGGGTGATCTGGGGAGAATTCTCGGGAAATTTTTGGGAAATATTAACCGATCGGTTGAGTTAGAGCACGATCGGTTGAAGAGACCGGGTGAGAAACCCCCAGTTCTCGGGAAAATGAGTGGAGCGGCCAACCGATCGGTTGACAAGTCAACTGACCGGTTCGCCTGTAGCACTTCTTCGGCAAGAATTTTTGACCTAACAGTCAACCGATCGGGTGACAAGTCACCCGATCGGTTCGACTTAAACCCTATAAATACCCCACCCTCACCCGTTCGCATTCCACCTCGCCCGATCGCTCGAACCGCCGTCGTTTCGCCCGCTTCTCCTCCCTAACGGCCCGATTTCTCCTCCCCATGTCCTCCACTCCTCCAATACTCCCTCTCTCCACCTCCTCCACCAATCTCTCCATCATTTTCACTCTCTCTCCCCTTCATTTTGAATTTCTGACCTAATTCCCCCCAAACAACGCCTATTTCGAAAATTCTTGCTGAAAGAGGTCGCCGCAGCTCCACGCTTCTCTCATTGCACGGCGTGGGGTAATCTACGAGTAAGCTTCGCCATTTTGATTGGGTACACTCGCTCCTACGCTCGTATTTCTATTTTTTCCCTATATATTTTGCTTGCTCAGTTTGCTTGTGTTAGTGTGCATTCATTGCTTTTTGCACTCATTCACACACACACTCACGCATGGCTAGGGATAAAGACAAGGGGAAGGAGATTTTGCGGGAGGAGGAACCATCTCGAAAGAGACGAAAACAAACACGTCCCCCTCCCCACTCACGAGCACTGACACTTGGCCCTCCCGCGCCTGTTATCCCCCCTGTGGACCCAATGTTGGGCCCGCATGGGTATATCTTTAGGAACCAGGAACACAAGGATTTTTATCGTAGGCTCGATGCTCGGGGGCATCTATCAACTAAGTTCCCGCACACACAGTCACTAGTCGATCTCGGTGTCTTCACCGAGGTCGAATCTCTTTTCTCTAACTTAGGTTGGTTGGCCTTTCTTAATGCCTCTGCCTTATCCTACCCGTCACTCACCCTTGAATTTCTCTCTACACTTGTTTGGGAGTCCGGGTCGATCATAAAATTCCGGGTGCGTAACAAGAGTGTCACCACCAATCTGAATATCATTAACGATATATTTGGTTTCCCCAATCTTGTGGATGACTCCATCCGACACTACGGGTACACGCCCGAGTTTGACGTCGATCAATTCTGGTTCCGCCTCACACTGCTCCTTAGCTATCCCCGAGGTAGGGCCAAGGCCTCCTCCATCATCCACCCCATATTTCGTTTGGCCCATAGGATCATATCATCTGCATTTTTTCCCAGGGACGAGTCCGGCACCGTGACTATCCCAGATCTTTTTATCCTCTGGGCCATGACTTTCCCTTTTGTTCGGGACGATGATGGGATTAGCTTTAGGGCCCCTACCGTCCCCATCCATGGTGGCAATTGGCTTGTTTACAAGCTTCTCGAGATCAGCCGGGCCGGTAAGGGGAAGTTTTGTTGTGGGGGCATCATTACAATCATTTGTTCTTACCCCCAATTTAATATTCCCATCCCTGATAATCTACCCACTGCCGCAGGACCCTCACAGCTAGATATTGATGTCCTGCGGCACATTCACATGATTAAACCCTACTCCAATGGCCGCTTCATCTTCAATTATGGCCATCCCCCAGCCCCTTACACCATTCTCCCCAACCCCGCTCGCATGACCATAGCTCTAGTGGGAGATTGGACCTTCCCACCCGATCCGAAC
Source organism: Scilla litardierei (assembly GCA_030789695.1). NCBI lineage: Eukaryota > Viridiplantae > Streptophyta > Magnoliopsida > Asparagales > Asparagaceae > Scilla > Scilla litardierei. The sequence continues at coordinate 124,414,435 of CM061138.1, forward strand.
TTCCTAGCGGGGTTGCACCTTCCTTTCCTTCCCGCGGACGCACGCAGACCACCGTCCCATGCCGCCCACTTAGGCGAGCAGGATATCCCTGCGTCTCGGGGAGATATGGGGGCTGGCCCGAGTCGTCATGTTTCTGTTCCGGGCCCCATCACTTCTGAGCACCTCTTAGCGGCCATTTCTGGCCTTGTCTTCTGTGCCGACATGACCACCGCCGCCGGTACCACTTCCACCTTACCTGCCAGCACCACTTCTGCCTCACGTCAGTCCACATCCTTTGGTCGTCGCCAGGTCTCTGCCCGTCTTGGTTTTGAAAGGGAGGTCGCTGCCCTCCGTGATCTCGCCATGTCCTCTGCCTCCTCGGACCCATCACCGTCCTCCTTTCTCACTCACCCACGTTTCCTCGCACTTGAGAGGAACGTGGCTGCCATTCTTCGCCTTCTCACTCACATCCACGGTCCACCTCCACCTTCACCACCTCGACGATCTTCTCCTCCACCCTCCCACACATCCCCACATCCATCACCTCCCCCACCACATTCTTCTCCTCCCTCATCTATTCTCATCCCGGTATCCACTTCCCCCCTCCCGACCACTTCCATCGCACCCACGCTACCTCCTCCCTCCTCCATCACTTCATATGTGCGTCGGAGGAAATTGCCGGTGCGCTCCAAATCTCTCCCACCACCACCCACTACCATCACCACCACATCTTCTCCCCCCATTTCTATTCCTTTCACCACCGCCTTGATCGCCGTCCTACCACCACCACCCACCTCCACCAACACTCCTCCCATCGTTCACACCACCGCTGCACCTATTCCTCCGCCTCTTTCCCCACTTCTCCACACACCCCCAGCCTCCCCCGACCACCCAGCCACACCCTCTTCCGAGGAGGGCGAGGATTCACCTTCTCCTGATTTTTGATTTCACTTTGTTTGTTTTTGACTCTCCCTTGCATATTTCTGCATTTCACGATCACATTTTATTTGCTAGCACTGTCATGTCTAGCTTGGGGGACGTCTATTTTGGTGTGTTGTCGTGTTTTATTTTTTCTCATTTTTGTGTGTGTGCTTGTCTTTCCCCTTTTGAGTGTCGTGTCGTGTGGTTTTATTTCTATTTTCGTGTCGTGTGGTTTGATTTTGATTTTTCTTTATTTTCAGTTTCATCTCTGTGTTTTCCTCGTTTTCATTTCTTTTTGTGTCGGTGCGTATTCCCCCCATCTTCATTGCCCTCCCGTACTCACTCATATTGCATTGAGGGCAATGCAAGCTTCAGCTTGGGGGAGTCGCACTGTGTGCGCCATTTGAGTCTTTCTTTTTCGTTTTTGTGTCGTTTTCATCGTGTTTTTATTTTTTTTTTCTTTTTCTTTTTTCTCTTCTCTTCTTTTTATCTCTTTCTCCTAGAGATGAACCCTATGATGAATCGCCACAAAATCACACACACCTAGCATGGCATCGATAATCACATTCACTAACCCTAGGATATCGAGCCCTCTTGCATTTCATGCATCGCGGGTCCACTTAGCTTTTTGTGAGTCGTGCGTCGTGCCTAGCTGTTTGGTGTGCTTCTACTTTGTGATTTTACTTTATATACCTGTCCAGGAATGACCCCTAGATTATCATGCTTCGATTTGAATATGCGGTATTTATTTTCCCTGTCTGCTTCTGCATGCTATTTATATATATCGTGTACTTCATTTCGCATGTGTCGGGATTCCACAATTAAGGACTAGGATAACCCATTTAGCCTATGCTCTATTTAGCGAGAACAGTTTCCTTTGCCCAAGTGTTTAGATTCCGACTTCTTTTTTTTGTTTTACTTGGTGCAAATCCCCTCGTCGTGTACCGTTCTCCCACTTGGGAGAGTACACATGTGTATAGCCAAAACCCCAAAAATCCAAAAAAAAGAGAAAAGAAAAGAAAAGCCCAAAAAGAAAAGAAAAGAAAAATTTTGTATAGCCAAAAAGTCAAAAAAAATACAAATGCCCCAAACCCAAAAAAAATTCCCGTGTGAATATTTTTTCCTACCTACCGAGAATAAAGGGAAGGCGAGAATTTGCACCGAGTGTTCTACTCCACATCATCATCTCAACCCCCATCGTTTTCGAAAACACTTGGCTTGGGAACTTTTTAGCTAGTATCTAGGCTATATTGGTGTGATTTCCTTAACCCTAGTTGTGGAGTCCCCGATGCATGATACGCTTCTATTCTTATACTCTTCTCATGCATTCTTGAACTAATATTCACCGCAATTTCAAATTCGAATCGGTATTTGGGTCGTTTCCTGGGTCTGTGTATATCGAGCTTTATTGCACATCGTAGATAGCGACACCGACTGCTAGCGCACGACCACACTCACTCGCGCTTCACCGCGTGGGCCCACGACACTTATTTGGACTCGTATTCCTAGGTTTAGTGATGTGATTTGGCGTTTGCTTGCTTGGTGTGTCGTTTTTTATTTTGTTGGCTCTGACGGACGATCTAGGATATAGAGTTTTCTCTTTTTCTCTCTTTCTCTCTATTTTCCCCTCCGAGCTCCTACTCTCACTCGTCTTCCTCGAGGACGAGGAAGAGTTAAGCTTGGGGGATTTTGACGTGCGTATATATTTCATATATTCACGCACGTTTTCTTTCGTGTTTCTCCGTATTTTCCGCCGTCTTTTATTCGTTTTCTCGTGTTTTCTCGTTTTCGTTCACTTTTCTTTGTTTCTCCATGTTTGCAGGAGATTGCCCGCGTAGGGGACGTTTAACGACGATATCTCAAGTCCCCGGAGCAACGGGAGGAGTCACGCGTGACCCAGGGGGTCAAACGAAGATGATGGGATCATTTTATCCCCTCACCCGATCGGTTGGACTAAGTCAACCGATCGGGTGATGCACGCGTGCACCACCCAGTCTCGGCTGGAGCTCAAGTGGATGTCACCCGACCGGTTCACAGGCCGGTTCAACGGGGCCGATTCTCTGTCTTTTCAAGCCAAATTCCAACCGATCGGGTGACTTTCACCAGATCGGTTCATCTGTAGCTCATGCTGAGGAGCCGAGACACGGGCACCCAACCGACCCCTTCACCCGATGGCGCCAAGATCCAACCGGTCACCCCAAGAACTCAACCGACCGGTTCATATGACCGGGTGAAACTCCGCCGTTTTCTGTTTATTATTTGTAACGGATCACCCGATCGGTTGACTTGTCAACCGATCGGGTGATACGAGATCCTATAAATAGGACCCCTAGGGTTCCAGAAACGAAGAGCTGTTAGTTTTTACTGTTTTCCCCTATTTGTGACGGCTGTAATTACTTTTCTATTGTAAGTTTTCGGATCTTTCTTAAACTTTAGTATTATCTTAATTGCTCTACTACCTTCGCATTCCTATCGTCTGATTATGATTTTAACGGCTCATTTTCGTTTAGATTGCTTTTTAATGAATATTTGTGAGTAGTTCCCAAATCTGGGATTTTGGCGGAAACCCCTTCGGGGGCTCTTCCCGATGCATCCATAGGGTTAGGAAATCGATTGGGATTAGAAATCTAACGGTTACGCGGGGTGTTTTATTGTCATCGGCGGGAAAAAGACCGCCTTTGACCGTTGGGCCAAGGGGGAATAAACTTGGCGGTTGACTCCCTAGCCATAGCTCACGCCTTTGACAGTAGACGCCGAATCCTAGCGCGCGGGAGCGGCAGGATGAGACGTTGGGAGTTATCGTTGCGAGCTTAGTGCTCCCGGAATCGATCAGTGTTAATGGACACGGGAGTGCCCACTGATCGAACCCGGGAAGTCCGGTGTATCATCCTGGGCACCGACCGGAATATCGGGCCCATGGGATGCCGGTACCACTTTCAGATGCAATGTCTCACCATTAGACCCTAATTCTGATCGCCATCCTACCCGTAGGCCGTATCGGCGAGAGTCGCTCGTTGGAGTGGAAACCAAAGTCCCGGGTTTATTTTCTTATTGTTCATACCTTGCATTCCTTTCCCGTGACAACCCATCAACCGATCCGGGCTAGCTCGCCCACGGGGTGATTTCGGTCCTCCTTGACACAAGCACATCCTAGCATCCCTGTGTTCGACCCCCAAGCCACACTACAACACCGTGTGCTTGCGGTTACAAATATCTAAACCCTCACACGGGTCCCCCGGCCATTTGCGGCTAGCAAACCGGGGGCACGTCAACTTGAAGCACTTGATCCTTTTCAAGTCTTTCTTCTTGTGCCATTTCTTGTTCCCACCCTTCTGTTTGGGTTTCTTGGTAGACACTGGTTGCTTTTGTTGGTCATTAGAAAACTTCGAGTGATGTTTACATTTCTTTCCCCCGTGTGAGGAACTAGCAACCATGTGCACTTCTGCACTAGGCTTGGCGGCCGCAAGCCGCTCTTCCTCTAACTCGAGGTGCTTAGAAACATCACTGAAATTCTTGATGCTCTCATTATGAGTGAGATGCATCTTCATTTGTTCCCATTCGATTGGTAACGTATGACCGCTTGGATTTGTTGCTCATCAGTGAGCACATGACCTGCATCCTTTAACTCTGAAATAAGATTCGCCATGTGTCACAAATGCATTCCCATGGAATGATCTCGACGCTTTTTGTACGAATCGAATCTTATAGTTAAAGAGCGAAGTTTGGTCACCGAAGTGCCACCAAACTTCTCCTCTAGCTTGGACCATATGTCCATACCTGGGTCATGTTCTCGGAAGATTCGCATTATATCGTCTGTCATACTTGACAGCAACGTAATGCGAGCAATCTTGTTCTTTCGAGACCAAGCATCAAAAGCTTCCTTGTCTCTTATGTGTTGGGCCGTAGTGCCTAACTCAGGTTCAATCATTATGTTCTTCAGAGTTTCGAGCACGTCTTGCTCGTCTAGAACATATTGTATCTTCATGGACCATAGTTTGTAATTATCGCCGTTGAGTTTTTCACCTTTGTTTAACTCAGCAACGATATTCTCAGCAGCGGAAGACATTTCAGTTTTAAAATGCTGCAAATGACATAAAACAAGTTTGATCAAAAAATATTGCATAAAGTTTTCATTTGATAAGTTACTTTCGAAAAATATTGAAGATGTTGCTCTAGAATCGGAAAGGTCTCTATGATTCCAATCACCATCTAGAACAACTTTCAATATTTCCCCATCACTTTATCAAACAATAGTACTCTTATAGTACTTGCAGCGGAATAGCGTTTTTGAAAACGTATTTTGCAAACGTATTTTGCAAACGTATTTTGCAGTGGGAGGCAATGGCCTGCCCCGGCCATTGCCGGGGTCGAGCCGTGGCCGTGCCAAGGACGGATTCCCCAAAGTAGGCAATTTTACCGTATGCAACTGCCGCCGGTCCCGTATGGGCCAGCCATGCAGACCCCCCCCAACACCTTGGTCGAGGCCGGGGCTCGACGGTCCTGGCGTGGCCAGGGCCGGGCCTCCTCGGCGTGGCCATGCCCCTTCGGCCAGGGCCTCTGCCCTAGCCGAGGCCGGCCTGGGGCCCTGGCCCCTCGACCAGGGCCTCTGCCCTGGCCGAGGCCGGCCAGGGCCGGCCAGGGGGCCCTGGCCCCTCGGTCAGGGCCTCTGCCCTGGCCGAGGCCGGCCAGGGCTGGCCAGGGGACCCAATTCTTGGTGAAGAAGAAAATACGTTTCAACCTTCACCAATGGATGATACGAATGATGTGAATCCTATTTCATATGGGAATAATGATCCAAGTGGGAGCAATTCTAGCCACATTCCAAGTGGGAGTGATATTAGAATTAATCCAAATTCGAGTCAACAAGGACTTGAAGAATCTCAAATACGACGTAGTAATCATACAAGGTTAACTCCTCTAAGATTTGAGGATGAATTCTCACAAACCTTTATGACTTTACTACAAGAAGATGACGAGCCTGCTACTTTCAAACACGCCATATCATGCCCTGCAAAAGACAAATGGATGGAAGAGATGAAGGAGGAATTAGAATCCATGAAAATTAATCGAGTCTGGGACTTGGTTAACTTACCCAGAGGACGTAGAGTTATTGTGAACAAATGGGTTCTCAAGATCAAGCATAAGGCTGATTGCTCTATAGACAGATATAAAGCTCGCCTTGTCGCGAAAGGTTTTACGCAACAGGAAGGGATATACTACGAAGAGTCCTTCTCACCTGTTGTTCGTTTTACCTCGATTCGCTTGATTCTGGCTTTGGTAGCTTGCTTAGACCTCGAGTTACATCAAATGGATGTAAAGACTTCCTTTCTCATTGGAGAATTAGACGAGGAGATCTATATGGAACAACCAAAAGGGTTTGTAAAAGAAGGAAACAAACATAAGGTTTGTAAACTTCGCAAGTCCATATATGGTCTTAAACAATCCTCGAGGCAATGGTATATACGATTTTAAGAAGTTGTCTTATCAAATGGTTTTACCATGCTTAATGAAGATAACTGCGTATATATCAAGAGGATCAAAAGCAAGTATGTTATTATGTAATATAGGCTAATAAGTTTATATATGGTTATTTCCTACAATAACTACCCCTAAAGCCTATAAATAGGACCCAAGGGTAAGGCTTTTAAGGCTAATCCTTCATGCCATACGTTTGCATAAGGCAATCTTCTTTCCTCTTCTACCTTCCATTAAAGTTCTTCATCCAAGTAGAGATTTAGACGGTGGAAACGCTGCTTCGATCCTCTGTGACGAAGTACTGACCGTTGTGGCGAATTCGAGGGCAAAGTTCAGAGACTACAGCGCAGCGTACGCTAACGTAAGTTCTCTTTCGATCCTACATCCTCGCGCAACGGGATCCAACACAAGGACCATTTTTCGGATTACATCAAGCCATTTCTTAGAGTCACTACTCCGAATGGCATCTTGGAAGTTGTCTAGGCCATCGTCAACTATGATGTCTTACTCGACTTTTTCATCTCACGAGACTCAAGTAATCCTTTAACTTCCTAACGATTAATTTGAGGAATATCATATTGATAAGGTCCTTACAGAACTTTATCAAGAACTCAGGCATTACTATCTGGGACTTAACCCAGAGGGAGGACTGTACTTCAGAGTCACTTGCCATGTATCGCACCATGTCTAACAGAGTACGATTCATGTTCTCCAATACATTAATGTGTTAAGAGACTTGAGCTGAGAGAAAATCTAATTTTCTTTTAATTACGCAAGATTTACATAGTTAAGTATTCTTCTCTTCAATCTGATCGAAGTAGTTCAAATACTTCTATCGTGTTATCCATTTTATCAGACTTGTGTTTCATCAAGAACACATATCGTAATACAATAAGTATAACATATGTAGGCTAATTTAGACTTGGGCCTGAATACAACCGTATGTACGAGACCACGAGTTCTCCAACTCATTCTCCTACTGTCTTACAAAAGGTGTTTGGCAAATTTACCTTTGAGACAAGACTTACAAGTGTCTTTCGACTCAAAATACGAGAGGTCAAAAGCCCTCTCTTTATGTGACTTGTCAAGTCTGTTCTCTTTGGTATGGCCTAATCTATTTTTCAATAGATAAAGTTTTCTATAACTTGCGTATGCGTGTATTACCATTTAATACAATATCGTTATACAAAGCATTCAAACCGAAACAATGCTTCAGAAATAAGGTGATGACATTCGCCAAAATGTGTTAGACTTCCTCTATGGTTTAAGAAACAACAATTGCTCCTTTTATCAACATCTAGGACAATCTATTCCATTTGTATAACGATTATACTGAAATCATGTCATCAAATATGTCATATTTTCAGCTCCTCCTACTTATGCCTTTACTAGTGATAGATAAAAATTTCTTTCTCAATTAACTTTACTTAATGCCTTCTTCTTTTTCTAAATCTTATTTAGATATTACACGTCCGAACACAAATAATAGCTATACGAGCATCTCATGTATCTAAACGCTTGAGCTTTACAACCTTGAGTGTGCTCAACAAGTTGCTCGTCTTAAGATCCGGTTGGGATACACAGTCTTGCATTGCTCATGTATTCATACTCGAGCCAAACAGTTTGCATGAAGTTTCACACCTTGTGGATTGAATTGTGTTGGGTCTAGAGCTTCAAGGAAGTCATTGTCCTTGAGTGAGTGTTACGAAGGCCATATTAATGTCAATGAGATTATAGTTTAGTCTATCAAATAGAATTTTGAGTTGATATTCCTTAACCAACCATTTTGACCAGTTAACTTATTCTCTTAGGATAATAATGATTTGGATTCCAACTGTCAACATAGAACTACCCTAGTTTAGCATATATTCAGTATTAAATATAGATAGAATGGCTTTTATCTAACTATATCATCCCATTAATTTGGCGATCATTTTAGCCATAATAATGAACCATTTAAATTAGTTAAATTTAGTGGGAAAGGGATCCAACCACCCTGAGCCTCACAACCTTGAGTGTGCTCAACAAATTGCTTGACTCTACGATTTCTAGATGACTCTTCATCAATCATATCATATATGATTCCCTTATTGGTTTTTACCCCTAGCCACTTATGATCATGAGTGTGCTCATCCAAATCATAATGACTAGTCTAGTCGGACCCTTATTTTCATGCCTAGCCCAACTTACGCGACGCTCGGTGTATAGGCATGATGCAACGGTTTGGGTTAAGTCTAGACTACATCTCATGTAATGAGAAGTTGGTTTCTATAAGGTAGCTATGACATAGCTTGAGTGTGCTCAACAACTACAACATAAAACCTATAGTTGCCAACCTCTAAAACAAGGAGGGTTACGACTAATCTTGAAGAAGATTTTAAACGTAATTGGCTAGATGTAATTGATGGTTTCACATAATCATAACTCGCATCCTTACGGTTCAGCGAAACACGGTCAGGGATTTGGCTAGGCCAGGATCACTATTCCCATTCGAGTTAGGGTGATCCACAACACTAGTCAAAAATTCTAGACCAGATCATGATCCATTGAAGGATACGAATTATTCATATGTGTGACATCGACTTGAAATGACCTCATTAAAACTAGTTAATCCTATCAACTAGTTGAATCCTAAAATTCGAAATTATTAGGATTGGTTAATAACTTTTATTAATGTCCTTATCACCTATAAGGATTGAATTTTAGGGTGCTATCCTAATCATGTATTAGGCATTTAAAATTATATTTGCAACAATTTAAATCATAGCTTTTTCTAAATTATTATTAAAACAGTTAAAATAATAATTATTAGAGAGGGTTACCCTAATCAAGTATTAGGAATTTAATATGTTACAACAATATTTAAATCATAGTATGTCCATCAAAAATTATCTTATAATTTTCTGAAAGATTTTATTGGCTATCCTAAAAGTTTTTCTTGAATTATCACATAATAAACAAGAACTAATATAACCATTAAAACTTTTAACTAAACAAAGCATGAAACTTAAAAATATCTCATAAATCTAAGTTACATTAAAAATTATCATATAATTTTAAAGATCTAATTATTAAAATTATCACATGATTTTAAATTAGATCTAATTTTCAAAAAACAAGTTTTCGTACAAAAACATCACATGGATAACTACAATTAAATAGTTTAATAACAACCCTCCATCTCATGGAGAAACATTCTGTATCAAATACACTTTATAATTGCAAAAAATATATCAAGTAGACATGGCTTTGATACCACTGAAGGATTTTCTAGTTCGTTAGGCTATAAAAGCGACGTCCAGCCCAAGCCGATCGGATGACGAAATCAAAGGTGCAGCGAAAAAACAGATCTTAAAACAATTTTAAGTCTAGCCCTAAATAGTTAACCCTAGCTAGAATCTCTACTATCCCTGGGTTGGGTCCGAACAACCCCTAAGGATAGATTTATCAAGCTATTTGCAATTATAAACACATGTAAATTAAACTACATATATTTCACTTCGTTTCCGTAGAGTACGAAGCGTCGGTTTTAGCAACCTTTCTTTAGCTCTGAAGCGATGCCCCGAGCTGATTCTTCCGAGCCGAACCGCGTCCTGAGTCGAGCAACACCCTTGTCGTCAAGCCAACCACATGTCGAAGAAAGTTTCACATTGAGTGGATCCTTCGTCAAGACTTCGGATCCGATCCGAACTCCTTCGTAGCTTTGCTAGAGCCCGATCAGGAGCAATGAAGAATTAGGAAGAATGTGAGAATATTAATTTAAGTAATAATCCGAGCGTGCTCAAAACTTTTTGGAGCTTCTCGGATTTGAAGACTTGGTGCAAATTTTTCAAGGGGGTCAGCCCATATTTATATATGGAGCCGGCCTCCCTTCCTCATCTTACGAGCAAGATGGGACTAAACAAGTTTGGAGGAAAATTTAAATTAGTTTGCCTTACAATAAGGCTAAACTTCAACTAATTTTTGGTCCCTCACCATTGAGCTTCGCAAGTGATACTACCTATCAAATCGAAGAGCACTGAACTGTGAACGCATAGAAACAAGGCGATCGATTCCGACTTCGTTTGACCCCCTTAAACGATAGCTCAAAGTTGGACAAAAACACAAAAATCTAATATTCGCAGTCGTCAAAGTGGATTTCAAAAAACCCAAAATAGTGGGGTCTGAGGTGGGCCCACACCCCCAGGCCCACTGGGCATGTGCATTGGGGCGCGTGCCTGCACGCGCCTAAGGGCGCTGTTCAGCACCCATCATTAGGTGCTGTTCAGCGCCATCATTAGGCACCACACTACTACATAACCAGCTTTCAGCCACAGACAAATCCGTGGCTGAAAGCCAGGTTTCCGTGGCTGACACGTTAGGGCCACGAAAAAAAATTCCATGGCTGAAAATCCGTTGCCGATACCGTAGTTGCTAATACCCCCTTTACCTACGGACTTTTCCGTGGACGAGAATCTGGCACGGGTTAACGCCCACGAATGCTCGTGATCAATAATCCGAATAAAAACAATACAAACGTTTCCACCACGGAAAAATCCATGGCGGATACTTATTTAAGGCCACAGAAACATCCGTGGGTGATTTGTATAGGCAAGGATACTGGGCACGAAGCTGACGTAATCAGTGCACACAAACTGTGGGCGAAAACTATCGACCACAAACATTTCCGTTGCCTTAAATAGGTATCAGCCACGGATTTGTCCGTGGCCATTAAGTATTGGCCACGGATATAGTGCATGAAACTGCCAATTTCATGCACTATATCTGTGGCCAATAGGTAAGGGCCACGGACAAATCCGTGGCCATAGTGTGCTATCAGCCACGGATTTGTCTGTGGCTGATAGTGTACATTATTGTTTTAAAAATCGTAGTATTTTCGTTATATAATATACAATATTTTATAACAAATATGTACCTGTATATACAACAAAATAAAGCAAACAAAAATTAAAAAGGAAATGCAAACATTTAATAATAACTATATATCAAATAAAATATATTATACGTACATAACCAACGGCCGCAGTTTAAAATTATGTTTATGCCAACATTAAAAAATAAAATCCTAACACCATACAATGCCATCACCATCGCCGCATCCCCATGACCGCACCATCGCTATCGATTGCCTCACCATCGCTATCATCGAACGACTCCATTGTCACCATCGCCACTAAGCCCGCTATATACCGCCATCGCCGCCATCGCCACTATCCATCGCCCCTAACCCATCTCCCCTTGCCATCGCCATCACCATCCTCAGGTCCTGAAGGACCTCCATCGCCAATCCCGCCCTCACCATGTTGACCCTACCAAAAAATATTGTTAGACTGTAAACAAAATAAAATAATAAACGAGGATAAAAAGAAACACTTATAAAATTTAAGTTTGACAAGTAACGCTTCAAAATTTTAGTTTGCCTATAAACCAAGCGTGCAATTGAGTGCACGTGTGACCGGGCCGAAAGCGAAGGTCACGCGCGCGCTCTGGGCAGATTCTGGCCAGAAAACTGGTCAGAATTCTGCCCAGTTTATGGGCAGAGTATGCCCAGTTTTCTGGGCAGAAGTATGCCCAATTCACTCCCTCCATTGCTCCATCCCTTCCTCTCACGCTCTCTCAAATCCTAACCCTAGGGTTCAAAACGATCGGAGGAGGAGACGAAACTATAACCCTAAATTCCTAAAGTTTACAGAAGGAGAAAGAGTGGAGGAGACGAAACCCTAACCCTAAATTCCTAAAGTTTACAGAAGGAGAAAGAGGAGAGGATTTCATCCACTTCCAAGAGGTAGGACTCCGTACTTGTGAGTTGAATTTTAGTTTGGGAATGTTGTAGGAGTTATACCATTAAGTAGTGTGAAAGTTGGAATTTTTAGTTGAGTTTAAAGTTAAACCAATAAAATGCAAACTTGCAAATGCATCCAATAAAATGCAAGTTGACTAATACCCATTTTGTAAACTACTTAGAAATACCCACATTTAGTGCAAGCTTTGTTGTTCCATTATATCACCCTAATAGATTTAAATGCAATTCTCTCAATGTTGTGTGCTAGTCTACTTAATTTAAATGCTAATA